>CP054670.1:13811087-15028779 GCA_013348765.1 Carpinus viminea | reverse complement strand
CTTTTCATTGGTCAATGATGGTTTGACTGACAAAGTGTCAATATTGGGAGATTTTGAAACTTTGGGGGATACATTGTGAATTTTAAATATCGGTGGTCGAATTGAAAATCGCACTAAACTTCAAGAGGTAATCCGTACTTTTCCTTTATTTATTTATTTTATGAATTATTTTATTTTATTTTATTTTAATTAATTTATTGGTTTTATATTGTAGGATTGCTGAACCAACAGATTGTTGATTACACAAGAATCAAGTCTTGGTGATGGTAAAACCAGTAAGTTTGCTTTAATCTACTAGTTTTTGTATTGACTCTTTCTTATTTTTAAGCCTTATTCCATACCTCTCTTCTTGCTGCTACTTCTTCTTTTTCTTCTTGGCAGTTGATTCCCACCTATCAGCAATAGAGGCACAAAAACTCATGCAAAGTAGATGGAAACCATAATTTTTCTTCTGAAATGCAGTATGCTCAACCCACTTCACCTGTAAAATTATTGGGTCATCAGTCAGATTTTTTTTCCTGAGATAATTTGTTACTTTACTTATTGTATTCTGTATAATTTTAGTATTCAAGAAGCTTGTATTCTGGCTAAATAATTAGGTGCATTGTATTTATTGAATTTAAAGAGATTTACTCATTAATAAAATAACTTTGACAGTTTGACAGCTTTATGCTTTATCTTTTTATTTGCTTTATTATTATTATTATTATTTATTTTGCTTTATCTTTGTTTATCGAGCAAACAAAGAGGAGTACAACTAGATGAAAAAAAAAAACAATAAAATAAATTGCAAAATCTCCAGCGTTGACAGAGGCGGATGCGTTGGTGCATAATCTTCCAGAGTACAGAGGAGGATGCTGGTACAATTAAATAAGCGAAAAAACAGTAATATTCCGGCATCAGACTTTCACCGGAAACATGGCAAACCTTCACCGGTACAGCATTTTCTCAGGCGTTTGCAAGGGCGTCGGAACAGAAACTTTCGCCGGCGTCAACAGCTGACGCCGGCGATTCTTCCTTCTCCGGCGTTTGCAGTAGACGCCGTCTTTGATATATTTTTCACCAGCGTTTGCTCAAAATGACGGCAAAAATTTTTGCCCACACTGGTTTTTCCGGCGGTAGCAGCAAACGCTGGGATGACAATTCCCAGCGTTTTTTTTTTGTTTTGGGGTCTTTCCCAGCGCTTTTGGACGCCGGCAGAACACTAATTTTTTGTAGTGTTGTTTCTTGGTAGCTGAGCACATCTACCGCAGAGAAAGAAGCCGTATTGTGTACAACTATAAAACGGGGTGGAGATTCACAAACCTTATCATTTACGAGCTCCTTGTTGCTAAGAAATAAATCATGTTGATTGCTAAAATGTCGTTTCTGCCCAGCCCCTTCAACCTCCATAACATTTGTTTATAAATCAACGAATTCATGAGGCAGCCACTTGAGATGTTCAGCTTCTTCATATTTAAATGCACATGTCAAGTGGGCCACGTAATTGCATTCTTGACAATAATAGGCTCCATACTCCATCTTCACCTTTTGATAGCAGAGATTACAAAATATATTATTGTGTTCTTTAACTTTACAAAGAGAGTAGGTGAGAGTGAGTGAGTGATTATGACTTGTAATTTTGATGATGTGAAAATTGAGCACATTTGCCGTGAATCAAGAGTTGACAGATACTACATAGGAGGTTAACTCATTGCCTTCCTCGCCACAAGCTTCACAAGTGAAGAGGTTTTGCTTCAAGAAGGAAATAAATGTGTGTTGACAGTCATCAGAATTATTAATTTGTGAACGGGTAGCACACGTGAAATCAAGATGAAAATCGCACTCATTGCAACAATAAAGGGGTATGTATTGCAGTTTTACCGCAAGCATTGCAATGTTTATACTGTGGCTTCACAAGAGAAAGAGTGTGGTTTGGGTGGTGGAAGGGATGTTGTTGTACTTGGGGAGGCAGCTCAAGGCATGATTTGTGAAGGAGTAAATTGCATTGGGAGGTAGAGCATTTGTATTCGGCACCAGATACTGGCTTCTCACAGCCGAAGCAAACAACGTTAACGTCCTTATTGTCATCATTTTCACTTCTTCTGTGAAGATGAAGGGATCATGCTGCCACGAAGCCGAAGTGTAACAAAAGGGCTTTGTAATTTGTGGGTATATTATTGAGGCATGATATGTGAAAGTACATGTTTCTACCTGTGAATTTAAAAGCGGCACCCGACAATATCGGTTTGGGGCACGTCCTACAAACAAGTTTCCAATCTTCTTCCACCCATGTTACGTACAGCTCTGCATCATCATAATATCTCTTCTAGCAAATCTTCGACGATGCGCTCCATGATCTCTATATGGATGAGTGTGGTGTAGGAGGAAATAATGATCGAGGATCCGAGTAGTAGTAGTAGTAGTATAGATTTGAAGATGGAAGTGGTTATAACTAGTATTATTTCTTGGAATTGGAGGAAAGGCTGCTCTTTGGTTTGGTTTGGCCCTGAGGGAATTCAATTGCTCCATCAACGTACATTTATTTATTTATTTCTACTTTGGGAATAATAAACTCTGGCGTTCACTTGCCCACGATTAACGCAAGCAAATTCTGTTTTTGAGAATCGCCTTGTATATGCGGTAAGTAATATATTATATTTTCACTCAATACAAACAAGTAATATATTCTTACTTCGTAGCTACCTAAACATCTCAAGCTTCTCATCTGCTGGTGAGGGAAAGGATCGATATTCTAATTTTTTTTTTATTGCTTTTTTCACGATTTTAAATTTTTCTTCCAAATTTTTAACTAGTATTTCTTTTAATTTCTTTATTTTATGTTTTACCATCTATTTGACAATGTTTCCTCAAACTTACAATTGTGACAATGTCCCCTCAAACAATTAAACTACTAAACAATTGAAAATGTCTCCAATGCCAAAAAAAGACACAATTGATCTTAAATATTTTCAATAAAACAAAAGTACTCCAATAAATAAATAAATAAAATAAAATTCACACCTTGATTTTTTTTTTTAATTAAAAATTTATTAATTTTAGGAATTTATTTGTCAGATGAGACATTGTCAAAATTATTAAATCCAAAGTTTTTTTTTGATAACAATTGAAAGTTTGGGAGATATATTATCAAATGAGTTCAGTTTGAGGAAATATAAACTTCCCCATTTTATTTTCATGTAAAAAAAAAATTGATGGCTTTTTTTTTATTTTTAAAAATTTAATTTTAAATAATAAATATTTAAAATTTAAAAAAATTTTGAAAGGTCTCCCATACAAACTTTCTTAGTAAGGAAAGACCTTGGGCCATCGGGGTGGTTCACCACCCATGAACGGCATTTTGTCAATAGAAATATTTTAAGGTATGGCCACTATATGAAAATGGTTACATTACAAATTTTTTTTTTTTTTCTTGCTTTAATTTTTTGTGACCACAAAGTGTATAATACTAATATTTGTAAGACACTTCAATAGTATGGTGGTTTAGCCACCCTCTATTTTTTTCATAGACTTAAAGGTGGCTAATAAGTCTATGAGGCCCAAGAAGATGTTTGTTTGGATAGCACCATCCACTAATGGCATAAAAGAAATCAAATAGTGGTTAGTATTTTTTTTTTTTTTTTTTTTTACTATATTTTTATTTTTAAATTAAATTTTTAAAAAATAATATTTTATTGGTAAAAACGTGCTTTTGAAAAAGGTATTAACACATAATAAAATTGCTTGGATTTTATGATAGCGATATACCCACATCATATTTGTAAAAAAACCTTACTGATTAAATAATTTTGGACCTTCAACCATGCCTATTCATGATATAAATTCCTTAATTTTATTAAGGATATTTTTGTCATTGTAGGACATTGTCAATTTTTGATAATCCTTTCATTGTTTGGGGAAACATTATCAATTAAAAGTTTGGAAGAGACATTATCAATTGAGTTATAGTTTGAGGAAATATAAACTTTCCCCAAAACAAATTTAATTGTACTCGCCAATTGCACTCCATCGTTAAGCAAGCGGTATGCAAGTCTCTTATCTTCGATCTATATTCTTGATTAAAACTCTTTTTGATTTTTTTTTTCCTTTCTCCTATCTCATTCTTCTCAATATCAAACATGTGGTGTGCATAAAATATAAACTAAATTAAAATGCTTTAAAATAGAAATAAAACGCAAGGTCCTAATCCAATTGACAACAAATTAATCTACATATAAACATGCTTAGCTCATATTTATTAAACATTTATGCTACTAGGCATATTTTGAGCACTAACACATTATTCATATTTTTTTATCGATGAAGCTCATATGACGATCCTATTGTTGTCAAAATCTTGTTCAATTTTTCGAGACTGCACATAATTTTTTTCCCTGCAACGATATTGGTCCACAATCTTCCGATTTGAGATTTCATTATTTTTTTGACGCTGATTTGGATTCAAGATTTATTTTTCAATTTTTATTTTGTCACTAAAATGTATTTTATAAACATAAATCTATTGATAGAAAATACTAAACATGATATATATATAAATAAATCTATATAAGAGATCATGATTAAAAGTAAAATAAAACATTAAATTAAAGAAATGACAAAAGGAGTATTTACAATGAAGAACAATGAGGTTTTCATAAGATAATTTCTATATTATAGTTGGTTTAAGTTTACAAAAAAAAAATTGGGGTATTTATATAAATTGTATTTTAGCGTTATAGGTATTTTAGGAAATAACTCGTCAAGAATTTCATTCATCAAATATGTATTGCGTCAAACGCAAAACGCATGCTCGATTAAGTAGTCTATTCAAATTAGCCCTCACAAGTGAAAACAAAGTTGTAGATCTTGAGTTAGCTCCAAAGACACCAAGATCACCCTAATTGAGTTCTACAATTCTAGATATGGCCATTTTGGTGGGAGTCCTTGGGTGCAAATCATAGCTCGACTCAATTTTGCCGCCAAAGCTCCTCGAACTATTTTAAATCTTTTGATGGATACCATCCAAATGTTAACTCTACTCAAATTTTGAATAAAAAACTAAAACAAATATTAAAACCCAAATATTAGAAATTAACAAAATTAAGAGTTTAACAAACATAAGTTAAAGATTAAATATAATATTTGTTTAATATCATTTATATTAAGCTCTATGTGTAAATAAAATAAATGGATGGATCCTTTATATATATATCAAAAAATCCACCTACTAAATACAATTTTGCCTTTTTCAGTGGCTCTAAACTCAGAGGGAATTTTCCAAAATTTTACAATGCTTCACAGATGGAAAATGCTTCTAAAATGAACGACCACAATCATTGTGAGTCACCATACATGCCCATGAATATTTTTTTAGTATTTTTTTTTATTATAAATATTTTAAGAGCATTTTGTCTTTTTGTATAAAAAATGGGTGCATTGCAAATATATATATAGTCGTTTCTTGTTTAATTTTTTTTTTTTTAAAAAAATTTGTGACCAAACAATTTATGTGTAATATCTGACACTTCAATAAGTTAATAGTCCAAAACCCTATTTCTGCTAATAAACCGTATTAATGTAATGGAAGTCCAAAAAGAAAAAAAGAAGGTAATATATATTTTTTTTACGTAGCTTAGAAGTTATATATATTTTCCTTTTCTTCTTTTTCTTTATTCTACTAAAAAGTTACTTGACACATAAGAAAGGAATTGGCAATGCAAATCTAATACAAATATGAAAGAAATGTTATAATATATACCTTACCACTTATCTAAGCAATCCTTAAAAAGACAATTTATTTGCGTTGTAGGCAACCAACATGCTCAACTTTGGAATAAAGACTTTTATTCCAAAGGGTAAAAAAAACCTTTTATAGTAAGTAATATATTCTAACTGAATAGAAAAGAAGTAAGGGACTACTTGAGTACGATTTCAATAAGTGAGATTTAAAAATTGCATTTTTAAAAATTGTGTTTTTGAAATCGCTATTTTTTAAAATCACGCATGCATTTGGTAAAACATATTAAAAAGTACTTTTTTATCAATCAAGTGTTTGGGTAAAATTAGCTTATAATTGCGATTTCATACCAAATAGGTAAATATTGCCTTAAATATTTTTTAAGCGAAATCATGATTTTGGTTTAAATTCGCACTTTTTCAAATGAACACCCTCTAGTTAGCTTATTGAAATCGGTGATTTTTTCATGATTTAAAAATTTTTATTTTTAAAATCGCAATCCCAACACTCAAGAATTGTGATTTGGTTTAAAAACACATTATTTTTTTGAAAAACGTACTCTCAAATGAACCCTAAATATATTCTTACTTTTTAGCTACATAGACATCTCTTCGTGAGGAAAGGATATTCTTTATTGCTTTTTTTTTTTTTTTTTGGTACAATTCTAAAATTTTCTTTTTTCGTTTTTTATTTATTTATTTCCTTTAACTTCTCTGTTTTATTTTTATAATTTCTCAAATTACCACTAATTTGACAATGTCCCCTTAAATTTTCAATTGTGACAATGTCTTCCCAAAAACAGTTAAATTACCATACAATTAACAATGCCCACACAAGGCCAAAAAGACAAAAGCGACACTTAATTTTTTTCAATAAAACAAAAATGATCTAATAAATTAAAAATTAATTATATTTTTCTTAAAAAAAACATTGCTTTTTTAATTTTCACAGCCTGAATTTTTTTAAAAATTGTTTTATTTTTCTTTTATTTTATTAGGGTATTTTTCGTCATTAGGGGGACATTGTCAATTTTTAATAGTTTGACTGTTTGGGTGGAATGTTTTGAATTAAAAGTTTGGAAGACATTGTCAAATGAGTAGTAGTTTAAGGAGATATATGGACTTTTCCCAATTTATATTAATCATTTCTATATTGAGAAAAAAATAGATAGCTTCTTTATATATATATGAAAAAAATATATATTCATAGCCTCTTAAACTAACACACAATTTGCAATGTTCCTCTGAACTCTCTTGCAAACCTCCAAAATTTTGCAATGAGTCCCAAATACAAAAATTTCCTAATAAAAGAGCTGAACGACCCACGAAAATATATCATGGGTTGCCATACCCATGAATTTAAGTTAAGAGTCCAAAACCCTATTTTTGTAAATATGATTGATAATTACCAAGTATTGGTGGAACAAATTAAGTGCTCTCTATTAAGGGATTAGTTGGGGTTAAAGGCACGGATCAATATTTTCTATTAAGTACATTTCTTTAACTTGTCAAGGATAAAAAATATTGAAATAAATTATTTGTTATGCTTGAAGAAAATGTTTTAACTCTGCACCACCCTTTAGGGCAGTTCATTAGAATGTCTTTAATGTTTGGGATTTTTTGCCTCTTTTGCTTACTCTTAATGAAAGCATTGTACCTCTGATTGTATTGTAAATGAAGTTGAAGTTCTGTGTTCAAACTGGTCACAGACCACTCCTTATTTATGCATCTCATTGTGGCCTATGAATTTTGGCTTCTATAGTTGATTTTAGTTCTTTGTTTTTCTAATTCTTTTTACAATATTTTCTAATGAGTAATGCTACGAGTCCTTCGTATGTCTCTCTTGTGTTTCTCTAAAATTGATGTGGCATTAAAATCATTATTGGACAAATCCAATTAATCACCATTATACAACATGAAGCATGAACTGTACAATTAATCTACTAATAAAAAAATTGAAGAAAATAAAAAAGAAACTTCTAGAATTTTGAAAAGAAATAAAAAATCAAAATTAGAATATACTTTTACCTCCTCAAAAGATATGTTTTACATAGCTTAGAAGTTATTTTTTATTTTTTATATTTTCCTTTGACTCTAAAAAAGTTATTTTATGCAAGATAGTGGGCCATGCAAATCTTTTCCATTATTCTATTGGGAAGATACTTGGCACAATGAAGTAGAATTTGGGCGATGCAAATATATCACAAATCTAAAAGAGATGTCATAAATATATACCTCACTACTTGAAGGAGTGATCCTCAAAAAAGACAATTTGCTTGCATTATAGGCAACCAAATGCTACTCAACTTTGGAATAAGGACTTGGTCTTTATTCCAAGGGTTAGATTAAAGTATAAATCATTCGATAGTAGGATCGGAATGGGGCTTACTATGGGCTTGAAATGGGCTACATGGGATAAACAAATGCCATTTTTTTTTAAGGGTTAAATGCATTTCCAGAACTTGTGCTTTGAGTCAAAATCAAATAGCCACCTTGGTTTTCAAAATATCACAAATGGTACTTGTGGTTATCAAATAAACTCATTTAGTACTTCAAGATTCATTAGTTTTTTAACAGTGTCACGTCATCCTTACACATGGCATGGTACATGTGATTTTAAGGTACCACGTGGCGTGGTACCTGAGTTTTTGGATGCCATGTCAGATTAAATAATATTAAAATTATGTAAAAAAAAAATTAAAAGAACCTGTGTACTTCCTAAAAAAAAGAAAAAGAAAAAAAAGAAAATCCATCATCATCTCCATTCTCCTCTCCCCAACCACTTAGGTTTTTGCAGATCCAAATCTATTTTTGCAAAAGAACCTTATCAAAACAAATTGTAAAAATAGTGGGAAACGACTTATCTCAAATGAAGGGTAATGGGGGGAAAATATTTTCTCTGAGGAAGGGTGACGTTGTATTTGGGTCTGAGACGAGGGCTTTCATAGAGCTTCGGTTGAAGAGGATTTCCTTTCTGCTCCATAGTTCAGAGTCGATGATGCCTCAGACATACCCTTAGCCTTCAAATAAGAACTCTTACTGGCATTTGGAGAAGAGGCTTTTGTCCGTCGAGACAATCCGGTAATTGGACGAGCATTGCTGATGGAACCTTGTTTAGGAAGATCTTCCTCAGAATCGCTAGGGTCTATAATAAAGTTTGTAATTGGGACCCTTGCGCTTGAATTTTTATTTAATTTAGTGTCTACTTTCTAATTGTTGCTGCGTCTGCTACTCATCAATAGTCTATTGTGAGAGTTCCTCTGAATCATCATTGAGGGAGGGATGACAAAGATGGTATTTGGGTTTACAAAACCTAAGTGGTTGGGGAGAAGAGAATGGAAAGGATAATGGATTTTTTTTAGGAAGTACAGGTTCTTTTAATTTTTTTATATAATTTTAATATTATTTAATCTGATTTGGCATCCAAAAACTCAGGTACCACACCACGTGGCACCTTGAAACCACAGGTACCACGTCATGTGTAAAGGTGACGTGGCACTCCGTTAAAAAAACTAACGGAATTCTGATAGAAGTACCAAGTCGGTTTATTTGATAACCACAGGTACCATTTGTGATATTTTTGAAAACCGAGGTGGTTATTTGATTTTGGCTCAAAGTACAAGTACTGAAAAGGCATTTAACCCTTTTTTTAGTTGGTTTTGTTTCCTTATAGTTTCTTGCATCGATTTTTTTTTTTTTTAAACTTAATCTAAATAAAAGAAGATTTTTCCTATACCACACAATTGAGTCATTGACTATGCACTGCACATGCACCTATTCAAGTTTTACGCAAACCACGAAACTTCTCCTTTGTTCTTCAGACTTCTCTATGAACCATGCTTGATGCAGTGTTGTGCGAGACAATGATTTTGTGTTGTGAAAAGGAAAATGAAAGAAAAGAGGCTTTTGGCACCATATAAAATCTCATAATAATCTAAGGAGATAAAGGAAAAGAGATAAAACAAAGAAATGAAAGACACATAAAATTAAGGTGGTTTAGCTTTAGCCTATTTATAGAGTTTACAATACAATGAGTTGTATTTATAAAGCTTGCAGATGATTTGAGCAGTATAATCCTAATCAAATTCTTCAATTTAGAGTAATTCAATCTCATCAACTCATCTTTAAATCGCTAAGTTTAGGATGATCTAATCTTCATTAATCTTAGAGAATTTCTCTCCTTATGAGGTTATGTCACATGTTATGGGTTTACAACTTAAAAGGATTTTGTATCCTACTTTTGTAAGTATTTGGTTTATGTAGCCTTTTTACTACACTTAAGCCAAATCTTTTATGTAAAATCCCCTTAAAATTATGATAATCCGGTATGATTGATAATTAATTACCAATCATTTGTGGAACAAATTAAGTGCTTTACTTATAAAAATATTAATGATGACATCGATCATAGTTCCACCAGCAGTCTTGCAATTAAACTTAATTTGTTGCCATTTTTTTAAAGTTTTATTACGGCGGAAGCTAATTTAGACAGTACAAGTAAACTACAGATTACAAAGTTACAAAATCTCAGAAGCTAACCCTATCGCCCTGTCAACTAACAAAACTGCATAAATTACGGAGACCAATAGAGAATTTTACGACAAATATTTGCAGTGTCACCATACTTAACTTCCACTTGGCATCATTTTGATCCATCTTTCTGCTTTTGGGACAAGATGGTAAAACATTGATATGATATCTCTTTGTGCAGGATGAAGGTGCCGATAGCAAACCCCCAACTTCCAACACGAGTAAGGTTCAGGGACTCCTTGATGTTCTTGATTAGAGGGCCAACGATTGTGTGCCAATTATATATGAAAACCAAATAAAATGGCTTATATAGAAGAAGAAAAAAAAAAATCCAATTATGTCACAAAAAGAAATTAGTATGAGATAATCACATAGAGACTGGTTTTAAATAAAAGAAAAAGGATAAATCGTATTCAAAGGTGTAATTTAAATTGTCCCAAGAGAGTCAAACAAGAGTAAGTTATTATACATATTAGGACACAACCAGAGACGGAGCCAGAAAATTTTATGGGAGGGGGCCGGCCAACAAAAATTTCGGTTTTTTAGAATTTTTATTAAAAAATTTATTTTGTCATTTTTAAACTAAAGATTACCTAAGAGCCAAAAATAAGCATTTGAAAGTATGGGCTAAAATAAAAATAAAAACTTAATGGGTATAGTCCAAACAAATTAAGAATAGGACCAAAATTTTTATTGGATATGGCCATAAAATCTAAAATAAGGCCAAAATTTTTGGGAGGAGGCCATATGATTAAAATTAGAACCAAATTTTATTTTATTTTTTATTTTTTACTTCTAATTATATTTTTCCTTATTTTGGGGACCATGGCCCACCCGTCCCCCTCCCTGGACACAACTTTTAGTCCAAAGCCTAAGCTTAGTAGGCTTAAGTTCACTTAGGTATATTAATTACTACTTTTGTTCTTTTCTTTTTTTCGACACTAACCTTACAAGTGCATGTAGTATGTACAACACATACGATCACAAGTTTCATGCCTTATATGCATAAGTATTATTATTTTGTTTTTGGAAATTTACCTCACATTTCAAATAAATATTTTACATATTGAACTTCATCCATTGAAGTAAAGTTTGAAAATATTAATTAAATAAAACAAAATCATCAACTTAAAGTTTTAAATAATTGGTGATTTAATAGTCAAAATACAGTTTGTGAGGAGAAGACTTGATGATTTTCTCTATTATTGGCTGGGCATAAATAGCCACTATACAAAGCTTTAGATCCTATAGTTTAGACTGATTGACTAACTATGAAACTATAGTCAAGATACAATCACATATTTTACAGGATTCTAGTAATTTAGTCTATCTATACTAGTGGTAGAGACAAATTAGGGCTTGAATATTGAAGAACCAACTTGGAGATAATTACTTATGATTGTCAACACTCCCCTCAAGTTGGTGCGTAGATGTCGCTCATGCCTAGTTTGTTGAGATAGTCATTAAATGCTTGGTTTGACATTGCCTTGGTTAGCATCGTAAAGCTAGTCTTGAGATCGAACATGAGGAACTTCAATCAATTTTTCTTCCAGTTTCTCCTTGATAAAATGCCTATCAACCTCAACATGTTTAGTTCAATCATGTTGGATAGGATTATGGGCAATATCACGCTGCCTTGTTATCATATAACTTCATAGGGGTGACTTGCTTAATATGTAAATCTTGCGTGATTTCGATCCACAACAATTCGCATATTGCCTTAGCCATTCCTCTATATTCGACTTCAGCACTGGATCTAACAACTACCTTCTGTTTTTTACTTTGCCAAGTAACCAAATTTCCTCCTACAAATGTGAAATAGCCAGATGTAGAACATCTATCTTGAATTGATCAGCCCAATCACCATCTGTATAGCCATTAATATCCAAATTGTCTCATTTTGTGAATAAAATTCCCTTTCCAAGAGATGACTTCAAGTAGTGTAAGATACGGATGACAATATTCATATGTTCTTCACTTGGGGAGTGCATGAATTGACTAACCACACTTAGCGCATAAGCTAAATTAGGCCAAGTATGTGCAAGATACATTAATCTTCCAACCAGCCTTTGAGAGCGTTCCTTGTTAGCAGGAACTTGATTTGAATGCACATAGTTTCAAATTTTCTTCCATAGGAGTGCTAATGGACTACATGTGTCATGCTAGTTTCATTCAAGAAGTCTAAGGCATATTTTCTTTATGACAGAAAAATACATTTCTTTGATCTTGACACTTCAATTCCAAGGAAATACTTCAATTCACCGAGGTCCTTCATCTCAAACTCATGGGCAAGATGCTCTGTAGTGTTTTCCTTTCTTCAAGATCATTTCCAATCACTATCATATCATCAATGTACATAATAAGAGCTATGATTTGTTCTTCATTATGCTTCAAGAATAGAGTGTGATCTAGTTACTTTGCTTGTAACCAATAGACTTCATAAAACTTGTTAACCTTTCAAACCATGCTCTAGGAGATTGCTTCAAACCATATAGGTATTTTCTCAACCTACAAACCTATGTATTACCTTTAGTCTGCCAATTACAGCCAAGGGCAACTCCATATACGCTTCTTCTTGGAGATTTCCATGCATAAATGCATTCTTTACATTAAATTGGTGTAAAGGCCAGTCAAGATTCAATGCCAAAGATAATAAAATACGAACAGTATTAATTTTGGCCACTGGTGTGAATGTCTCCATATAATCAATTCCATATGTTTGAGTATATCCCTTGGTGACAAGTCTTGCTTTGCACCGTTCAATAGTTCCATCGGCTTTGTATTTAATGGTGAAGAACCACCTACATCCAACAGGTATCTTTCCTTTAGGCAAGTCAACAATTTCCCACGTTGAGTTCTTTTGAAGGGCCTTCATTTATTCATTCATTGCCTCCCTCCATCTAGGATCTTTCAAGGCTTCCTGCACATTGTTAGGAATAGATACAACAGATAATTGATTCACAAATGCCATATTTTCCTTTGACAATCTATGGTAGGATACATAGTTATGTATGGGATATTTAGATTTAGAGTTGAGGACAAGTTCATAGCTAACTTTGGGTTTCCCTCTTGTGACTCGATTGGGTAACACTTTTAGGTGAGGTTCAGATTTAGAATTTTCATGAGACTTAGGCATGGAATCGGCTAGAAAGACAATTGGTTAGGTACATTGTGAAAGACTAACAACACTTCCATTTGATTCTAAACTTCCATCCACCGATTCCCATCCTCAAAATATTCTGACCATCACCGACACTCCTCCTTTATCCATGGTGTTACCATCACTTGACATTCACCACTAGTTTCCAAGTTATCACCTCTTATAAAATCCAAGTTGTCCAAAGGATGATGTGAAGTCTGCACTTTATCTCTATTCTCCCCTAACGTGAAGACTCGATAATACATATCATTTTCATGAAAGACCACATCAAGGGTAACATAAAGCTTGCGAGAAGGGGTGATAACCTAATAGCCTTTTTATGCAAGGCATAGCCAACAAATACACATCAAAGTGCCCGTGGTTCCAACTTAGTTCTCAAGCCTTTGTGAAGATGCACAAAGGCTACACATCCAAAACTTTAAGGGACAAATCGACATGGTAGGAGCGCTTACGTGTGATGAAGGACATCAAAGGAGTCTGAAATTGTAGGGAATTAGAAGGTACGTTGATGAGGTAGGCTGTGCGGTGATAGCTTCACCCCAATAACTTGTGGGCATGTGGGCTCCAAACAAGGAAGCACGAACAACCTCAAGAAGGTGATGATTTTTCATTTGGCTACCTGTTTTGTTAAGGTGTAAGGGCAAGTAGTCCGATGAACAATGCCATGTAAATTTAGGTACTGTTTCAAGTTTTGATTGATAAACTCGCCTCCATTATCAGTCTGAGATAACCTAAATTTTAGATTGATATTGAGTTGCTATCATTTTGTGAAATTGCTGAAATAGGGAACTCACTTCACTTTTGATTTCATCAAGCAAATCCAAGTCATTCAGTGTGATCATCAATAAATGAAACAAACCAACATGCTCCATTCAAAGGAGTATTTGTAGGCCCAAAGTGAATAACCATAAAAGGTACATGGCTTTTATTCATACTAATAGGAAATGGAACACGATGACTTTTAGCCAATTCACAAATATCACACTTAAAATCAAACAATCAACTAAAAAGCCATGGAAATAATTTCTCAGAATATCCAAAAGATGCATGACCTAAATGCCCGTACACAACTAGATTTTTGAACTCAAGTTTATCGTGTGTATTAGCTGAAAAACTTGAGCCAACCGATTTGAGTCTCAAGATTAGATCCGATAGTAGAGCTTCCTCTCCTAGTACCATAACCAATTGTCTTCCAGTCCGAATGTCCTTAAATATATAAAGGTTAGGCCAAAAATCGCTACACAATTTAAAGCAAGGGTTATTTGAGCAAAGACAATAAGTTATGATTAAGGAAGGGACAACTAGAACCAAATCTAAATCCAAATTTTGGTAAGAGAAATTGAACATTCTCCTAACACGGAGAGGGGTACCATCGGTCATGGACACTATATGTTGGTCGAGGATTTTATGGATTGAAATGATTATTGTTAAAGGTATTTGTGGCACCTGAATCAATTATCCATTCACTATGACTAATAGGAGTAGAGGTATAAAGAGCCTTACCCACATTCCCAGAAGTGGCAATGAAAGAGGAGGCTTTCTCAGGATTGTTGGTGAAAGTATGACTAGGCTCGACCATAGCAATTGAAGCATGATGGTTTGTATTTGAATTTCATTTACGAGGTGCCTTGGCAAAATTCCACCATTCTGGATATCCAATCAATTCATAGCACCGTGACTTAGTGTGTCCAGTTTCACCACAATGAGTACACATACGTTCTGGTTGTGCAGCTCCTATTTTGTAGCTACGATTTTGTGATCCAAATGACTGATTATGATCGTGATTTAGTGGACCAGATGTTCAATCTGGTTTCAGGTTTGTTTGTGGTCATTGATACTTGACTCGGCGAGCTACCATAGCAGATGGCTCTGAATGTTTAGATTCGCCATTCAATGTAGCTTAGCGAACAAAATCACGACGAACATACACAAAAGTTTCTTCAAGATCCAAGACATGATCCCTCTTGAGAATCTCACCTCGAATTTGTTCAAATTCTGCATCTAGTCCATTAAGAAAATATGCACCCGTAGTCTCTCAACTGATTTTTTATAGGCAATAACATCATTGGGATTGTTCATGACAATTTTATCACGATGATCTAGCTATTGAAAAATTTCTATTAGATCACCATAATAGGTGGAAAGAGGACAACCAACCTGTTTGGTAGAGAATGCTCGTTGATTCGATTGCAAAAGTTGTGATTCATGCCCCATCATAGAATGCTTTGGCAAGAACACTCCAGATTTCACGTGCGTAGGCGCCTAAGATAGCGTTCATAATCTTCGATGACATAGAGGTCAACAACCATCCTTTGACCTTTTGATTCCCAACAACCACTTTGCATAAGAATATATTTACAAGGATTCTAGTAATTCTAGTCTATTTTACTAGCATGAGAGACAAATTAGGAGCTTGAATATTGGAGAGCCAACTTGAGATAATTACTTATGATTGTCAACATTAACACCTTTCAAGTTTTACCTTGTTTTGTTTGTTTGTTTCTTCAACCCCTATTTTAATTTCTTATATACCTTCCAATTCTTTCTTATTTCTGATCGAGGGGGGTGCAAGCAAAAGAAAGAACTTGTACATGAGGTAAGTAATATATTCTAAACTTCCCAGCTACATAAAACATATATTTGGAGATGGTAAACTTCTCATCTATCAACGTTTATTGGAGTAACAAGGTTAATGGACGTCGTTAATCGATGTTGTTGATTTGGGGGACAACAACTAGTACGTAAAGGCAAACTGGCTTCATTTCTGGGTCCTTTCCACCAAACTAATTGCAATGACTTAATTAATTAAGTTGGAAATTCTCTAGAGAGTACTATGAAAGAATTCAATATATAATAGAAATCCCATTCTTTTTCTCTTGGACTTGTCAGATTCTAAAATAAAATGGCTTATATATATATGTGTGTGTGTGTGGTCGTTACTTAGTTTGAATCCAACATTGAATCTGATTTAATTAATTTATATAAACTATAATTAGTGATGTTAACACTGGAAACATCGAGCAATATTCACAATCAACAGAACCTTCACCTTAAACATGCTAAGAGAAACATCCTTAATTTCTACTAACATCATGCATCAACAAGCACCATACATAAGCACAATATTATGCAATACATATTGAAAAATTATTCACCAAATTCTATTTTCCTAAACTTAATAATTAAAGATATAATCAAATCTCTCATGAGAGATATAAACTTCCTAAACATTCACGGTTCTGTGGACATTGAATTTGCATTGAGTGCATTCTAGGCCAAGCCATCAAAAGTCTTAACACAAGCATCACATGGAGGAGAGGACTTAGTCTTAGGGACAAAAGTGAGAGGGTGCTCATGAAAATATTCAATATATGTGAAAGTACTTCCAAACTTAATGTATGGATATTTTCCTAAAATGCATTGGGAATGAGCAGAAGTCGATTCGTAACAATAATAGAACCATTTTTGGGATCTTTTCCTTTTGTAAATTTGGCAATAACATTCTTCACAACGAGCTTCAACATTGTAGGTGAGCTTGAGGAGATGATTGTCATCTTTGTGCATAGCTACTGGGAAGAGTTGCACATTTGAAACCCAAGGCAAATCGCAATAAGTGCATACAAACAGCAAGGTTTTTCGTCAAAAGTGAAATTACAAAACATGACATCTTCTATTAGAATTAAGAAAGAGAGTGTTGATGACCTTCATGGTTCAGGTTTCAGAATTGAACAACATTGAAGGTCAAAGACGAAATCACATGTTCCACAATAATAGGCGATGCCACTCATGCAATGTTGACAAGCCTTACATGAGAAGAATCCAAGAACATAAATTGACTGTTGGCTATAAAGGGTGAGCGAATGTTGATGAAGTGGATGCCACTTATTTTTTGGTAGTTGAATGCATTTACTATGGAGAAAGAAGTTGCATTATGTACAATTGTAAAACGAGATGGGGATTAGTTCTATGCAGCCATCACAAAGCTTGTCAGCCATAAGCTTTTCATTGCTAAAAATTAAATCATGTTGATGGCTAAAATGTTGTATTTGCCCAGCCCTTTCAACCTCTTTAACATTTGCTTCTAAATCAACAAGTTCCTCAGGCAACCATGTTAGATGTACACCTTTTGCATATTTAAATGCACATGCCAAGTGGGCCACGTAACTGCATTCCGGACAATAATATGCTGCATATTCAGCCTTAACCTTTTGATAACAGAGTTTACAAACAAGACTATTGTGCTCTTCGACTTGATGAAGAGAGTAGGCGAGAGTGAGTGAGTAATCATGACTTGTAATTCTGATGATGCATGAAAATTGAGTACATTTGGTGTGAATCAATTGACATATGCTACATAGGACGGCTAACTCCTTACTTTCCTCACCACAAGCCCGGCAAGTGAACTAGATTTGGTTAAAGAAAGAGATGAAAGAATGTTTGCAGTCTTGAATGTTAATTCTCGAGCGGGTAGTACATGTGATATGAAGGTTCAAATCGCACTCACTATAATGGTAGAAGGGGTATGCATTGCAATTTCTACAGCAAACATTACAATTTTTTTTCTCTCGCTTCATAAGAACAGGGGTGTGGTTTGGGTGGAAAGGGTATTGTATTTGGGGAGGCAGCTCGAAGCAAGATCTATGGAGTAGTAAATTGCATTGAGGGGGTGGAGCATTTGTATCCGGGACCCGATATTGTTTTTTGGCACCCGAAGCAAACAACATCCTCCTTGTCATCATTTTTAACTTCTTTTGTGAACTTCAAGGGATCATGCAGATTATGCGTCCAGTTGCTAAAGTGTAACATAAGAGCTTTGTCAATGGTGGGTGCATTGAGGCATGATAAGTGAAAGAACAACTCTCTACCCCAGTATTTAAAAGTGTCACCCAATATTGGTTTCCGGCATGTCCTACAAACAACTTTCTAATAATTTTCCACCCATCTTATGTGCACGGCTTGATCCGAATAATAGTTATCTCTTAGAAACTTTTCCACGCCTTTCATCTCTCTTAAGATTAATAAGATCCTACTACTCTTACATGCCCACACAAAGGAGATGGAGTGGTTAATTAGCAGTATTATTAGGATTTGTGATTGGATATTGACAAATAGGCTGCTATTTGTTGGTCTGGTGTTTTGTTTTTTGGGAATCGCCATGGAAAATGGTAAAGGTATATATTCCTGCAAACTCTTTGAGATTTGTGGTAAAGGGAGCAAGAAAGCAAAAGAAACAACTTGTACGAATATGCAGTAGGTAATATATTCTTACTTCTCACCTACGTAAAACAAACATATCTTAGTTCTGCATTTTACGATATTGTTATAGCCGATGTACAAGGATAGTTGCTTCACAAGAAAATGAATAGACAATAATGTTCTTAATCAACCCTTAATTTCCACGGTTCGGAGTAATCGTCTTGATGAAACATGTGAGTGAGAACACTACAAACCGTGCTAGTTGTAATGACCCATAGTGTGATGTTTTCGGTCTTAAACACGACCATAGTTTGTTGATTTGTGGTCCAATGTAGTCAGTATGAGTTCAATTAACTACGTATTTACGTTGAGTCCATTTATTATTGCTATTAAATGTTTGACTTGTTGTATTGCTGGATATACAATATGAAGCATGGACTATGTTAGTTTTAAGTATTGGCTAATGTTTGTGAGCAAAATGGAAAGAAAAGAGCCAAACTACTACGAACGTCCGGACGGGATTCATAGCCGTCCAAACGGGAGATGAATGTTGCAAAATTAATTTTTTCCCAAGAGGCTCGTTTGCAAGCCCGTTCGCAGTCCTGTCCGGACGCCAAAAAATTCCAAGAGCCTTGTCTGTAAGCCCGTCCGAACACGCCACTACAAAAGAATGGAGAAAGCGATGTTGCCCTAGCACCATCCGGATTGACACTACTCCTGTCCAGACGACCTATGTTCAAGATACTAATCATCGTGTTTTAACAACCCGTCCAGACGAGCCCACTTACCATCCGGATGGCCTGTAGCTTCTAGGTCTAAAATACATTGTAATTGAGTTCTAATATGTCTAGGAGTCTTTAGGTATTATATATAGATCTTTATAGATTTTTATTATAGATGAATTCTGCATCTAGAATTTGTCATTGTGTGCTAAGAGAGCCTTTGATATTGAGTGTTGTTCTCTCTCTTTCTTAGAGTGTTTGTTCTTTGTTAATTAATTGTGAGCGTCATTGAGAAGCCTATCGGAAGGGTCCGATAAAGGAGAATCACGTTGAAGAAGATTGTGAGCAAGGAGACGAGTTGGAGGCTTGTCGATCTTACTGAGCCAAGGTCTTGCAAAGGCGTAAGTGTTCCTAGTGTCGTAATCTTTGGATAATCTTTTGATAGTGGTTTCCTTGGTTTGGTTGCCTGAAAGGTTTTACAATTAAAGAGTGCTCTAATTGGTTTATTCTTCTTAACCAAAATATTTGTGTTTGCTTCTTTATTGCTTTAGATATTTTGTTGATTGAATTGTTTATTGCTTTATTATTTTAATTCCCCATATATTGTGATAAACAAGTACTTGGAATCTGTATAGGTTTTTCAATTGGTATCAAAGGGTTCACTCAGAGGGATTAATTTCTTGAGTGTGATCCTAGACTCCGTCTAATATGTCTCACATAGTTGCACCTAACTCACTTCCCTTTTGACATATCCAATTATATGTTTTGGAAAATTCGTATGAGAGCTTATCTCAAATCTGTGGATGTTTGACATATTGTTGAATCTGGATGGATTAATCCTAATAAGGCAATTGCTAAATTGTCAAGGATGAAAAGAGTGCTTCTTCTGAATGACAAAGCGTTACATGCCATCTTTACATCTATGCCCCAAAAATTTGAAAGAATTTCTTGATGTGTAATGGCTAAAGAAGCATGGGAAACTTTGGAAATTACCCATGAAGGATCTCAAATTGTGAAAGCCTCTAAAATTCAGATGTTAGTGTCAAAATTTGAAGAGATTAGGATGGAAGAGGAAGAGACTTTTGATGAGTTTTATTCTAAGCTTAGCACCATTAGAAACTCTACCATTAATCTTGGAAAGAAAATGATGATGCTAAGATAGTCAAGAAAATTTTAAGATCACTACTTGCTAGATTTATACCTCAGTTGCTGCAATTACACAGCCAAGATCTAGAAACCATGAGAGTAGAGGAACTTGGAGGTTCACTTTGACTTTTGAGCTCTTGCTACCTAAGCCCCAAAATTCAAAAATCTAGCTCTTAAGATCAAGAGTACTAAAGGTAAATCTATAGATCTTTTTATGAGGAGTCCTGAGATGATGAAGAAATGGCTATGATGGCTAGGAAGTTTAAGAAATTTCTCAAACAATTGAAATTTTAGAAGTAGGGAGTCAAAAAATTGTATGAATCTTATGAGGTTAAGTGTTATGAGTGTGATGGTGTTGGGCATATACGTGCTGATTGTGGAAATTTGATCAATTCAAAAGGCAGGGCCTTGAATGTGACTCAAAGTGATGAGTTTGACAAAGAAGAACAAGCTGAAAATGTTGCTAATTATGTAGCTTTTGGGACTTCTTATGATGGTGAGGATGAGGCTAGTAAGTCTAACTCTCTAGATAGTGAATTTGGTATTTGTGATAATGAATCAGAAGAGGAGGGTGATCTGCAAAATGCTTATAATAATCTATTTTTGAAATATAGTAAATTGAAGAAGTTGAATAAGCAACACTTGCAGAAACTTAAAGAAGTTAATCTTGAAAAGGATAAACTGCCTAATACCTTAACGAAATACATGTTATTAAATGATACTTTGAAATTTGAAAATCACAATTTAATTGCCAAGTGAAATCCTTAGAGAATGATCTTAATGATTCAAGAAATCATCTCAAAACATTCTCTAATGAAAAGCTTAATCACATGTTGCATAATCGTAAACATTCATTTGATATAACTGGATTGGGCTTTGATAAACTGCTGCTTCCTCTACTAATGTTGTTTCTCCTTCAAAGTTGATTTTGTGAAACTTGTTTGTAAAGAAGAAAACTTGGCTAAGAAGAAGGAAATGCTTCTCCCGTTTCAAAAGGTGAAAAGGTAAGGGAATTCTAATTGATTCCTATGTGTCTTGTTGTAACCGCACAATAATGATGAACAGATATAAAATCAAAAAGAGAGATCAAGAGAGAGAGATACAGATTTAACGTGATTCGCAATTTGCTATGTCCACAAAGAGGCAGCTATTATTCTAATAATGATGTCGTTTACATCAATGACATATATATATAAGAAAACACCCAAAAAATCCGATACGGATTCCGACGGAATCCCTAAAATACCTCGCACACTCATTTATATTGCAGGGCGTTGCCCTGCACCCCACAACCTAATCGTTTCCCCAACTTAATTACACCTATAAAGGAAACTCCCGCTCCCACAAATGTCATTATCACGACATTCACTATGCTCCGCTACTTGGCCTCCATTGGTGTTAATATAAGCCACTAACTCTAACAATCTCCACCTTGGTGAGTATTCCTCTTTGAAGGATAACCATTTGGATTCACCGGGATTGATAAGTTTGGGGATGCCGCCTCTCTCTCCCTTCTAGCAATTGGAGACATTTATCAAGTCCAAGCAATGCTTGAACTTATCTAGTAATTGGCTTTGTCAACATGTTTGTGCATTCTCGAGTATGAATCTTCTCAAGTAACAATTCATGTAGTAACCAATTCCTTGACTTGTGAAATCTCACATCAATGTGCTTTGTTCTCATATGATACACCTGGTTATTTGCCAAATAAATCGCACTGGCTATCACAATGTAGTGAAACTCCACCTTCAATACCCATTTCTTGACTAACCCTATAAGCCACAAAGCTTCATTTGCATGATCGGTGCCTAAAAGTGCTTTGGACATAATTTATATTCGTTAGGCCTTTAGCATTGTTAATATTTAATCATTTGTAGTGTTTTTAGTATTTTGTGTTGTGCAGGACATTGCATTAAATCATGGCTAGCAAAAGGCAAAATGCACCAAGTGAAGAAGTCGATTCTCACCAAGTGCGTTGACGCACTTGAGTGCGTTTCGACGCACTCACGGTCGCGCGCATGAGCAGGGGTCGAACGCAGCCGCCCTCGTTATCTGCGTTGAACGCAAGTATCTGCGGTCGAACGACGATCAGCCCTAAGCCGCCACAGGTTATTTGCGATCGAGCACACCTTGCGTTCGACCACAAATAACAGTGCGTTCAACGCAGTAGTGAGTTGACGCACTCGATGTCTGCCAGCCTATAAATAGGACCTTATGTTTTCTTTGTTCTTTAAGTTTGGAGGTGCCCTTGAGGCCAAAAACCTCCCTGTTTATCACTTATAAACCCTCTAAATTGTCATTTATTTATTTTATGTTTTATTTTACGCTTAATTAGTCTCTTAGTCCCTTCACTTGAATTTATTTATTTATATTTATGTTTAGTTCGTATTATTCGTCATTTAATTTATGTCTATTCGTTTCAATGCATTTTAGTGACAAAAGTGTATTGATTGTTGTTTGCCAATCGTTGAACGTCGACTATTGTTGCAACCGGAGATACATCGGATATTCGTCTTCGGACCATTATCCGTTGTGACCTCTTATGATGTTTGCCTCGGATAGATCGACAAGATTGTGTAGCAACAATAGGATATACATATGTGCTCATCGATGAGCGGAAAATATGAACAATGTGTTCGAGAATATGCCTTGTAGCATAAATGTTTAATACATATGAGCTAAACATATTTATATGTAGATTAATTTATTGTGAGGTGAATTAGGGACTTTAGTTATTTTATTTCTTTATTTTTCTGCTTTTTAATTTAGTTTATTTTCTGCGCCTTTATTTCTTTATTTTATTGCTTTTTAGCTTAGTTTTATTTTATGCATACGTGTTGAAATTGGAACTAGGTTAAGATTTTATTAGTTTAAGCGTTTTAAAGTTGATTTTTGACAAACACGATTCTCTGAGGTTCGACACTCGCACTTGCACACCACATTACTACGATCGACTCGTGCAATTGGCGAAGTACTATTTTTGACGATCAAATTTTGGCGCGTTCGGGAATCGTGTTTTGTTGAAATTGATTTTCTTGCTTAGATTAATTTTATCTTTCTACTAGTTATTTTAATTGTGCAATTATTTTATTTTATTTTGTGCTTTTGTATAGATAAAATCCAAAAAATTAGATTAGCATTTTTTTTTTCCTGTTTTGGTTTTTTTTAGTCCTGAAATTTCTTTACGGCATAATGCTTGGTGAGCGTGCTCTGCATTCGAACGCATACATTTTCAACCTGATGCGGCTATACAGCTACTTTCACACGCCGCCTACTGCGTCTGGCCTGCTGCATCCATTTAACCGGCGGTCACGTTATTTATTTGATTATTTATTTGTTTATTTATTTATTCTCGCCTAGTTTATTTATTTACTTGCTGTTTTATTAGTTTAATATTTTGTTAGTTTATTTTAATTGTTTAATTGGTTTATTATTTTTGTTAGTTTATTTATTAGTTCTTGTTTAGTTTATTTTTTTAGTTTGTGTTTATTTTATTTTATTTTGTTAATTGTTTCATGTGGAATATTTTGAATTGTTTGGGTGAAGCATGAGTCTTCCGTTGATTATTTTAATGTTTCCCTACCACTTTGCACCCACATGAACCGTGTTCACCTGCTCTAACCCTTACCATAGTTTAGGTGATTGTCCACATTGGGGACAATTTTCTGATTTTCAAATGAGCGGTTGAACACGATTTCTCGATCTGGTTTGAATCTAATTCAAATTTTTATAACCAGAGCAACAATTCTGATTTTTCGTGGCATGATCATGCTACGGAAAATTTGTTCTCAGGTTGACGAACTGCACTTCCTCAATATCGCAGTTCGACAACCATTTTTCTTCCCATTCATCATAATGACTATCCTCCTCGACGCCTTCCTTGGAAGACACTCTTAAGGAATTCATGGAACTAGTCGGCCAACCCACCATTTCTGTCTCATGAACCATCATTAGAAGAAACACTCGAGGCGTTTAGGAAAAGCAGTCAACCAACCTTGTCAAGAAATCATAGATGCCCATATGGCAAACATCAAGAAATTACAAGGTTGGAAGAACAGCGTCAATTAGTTTCTAAATTCAACCTAGTTGAGGAGGAGGAGTTTGAGTCAGAGATGGCTCATCCTCCCAAGAGTCATTTGAGCAACATTTTCCTTCGTTCATGTCGATGACTTGAGGGAGGCGAACCAACTCATGGCTGCCACATGCCCATACCCGGCTTTCTCACACTCACACCTCATTATTGTTATCATCATTCTCACCAGTTTGATGATTGTCCTTTCATTAATTAGTATATGACTGAGGTTAACAAGTCTGCACTTGACAATGCTCAAACCACCACCATACTTGTTGATGAGGAAATTGAGATGAAGTTGCAAGTGAGTGTAGCTTAGAGGAACTTAAGATAGAATGTTTCACCTCGGATGATTGTGACCTAGACCTCGATAGGCTAGTGATGCAAGATGGAGTGTTGCATGATTTGTGTTTAGAGGATCACGAGATGGAACACTTTGCCCAGATAGAGATGACCTAGACTTGGATAGGCTATTTGATCATGTTGAGACTTTTAGTGAGCCTAGTCTTGAGGATCCGAGAGTGTTTTGATGAAATTGAATATGATCTGGATCTGAACAAGTTCCTCGAGCAAGCTGTGAGGTTTAGAGAGCCAAGTCTGGAGGATCCGTTGGAAGAGCTTTGCTCAATTTGAGTTTGATTTGGACCTCGACATGATACATGAGCAAGCTAAGGTTTTATTGGATCCCACTCTGAGGTGTGACTAAGAATGGAGGAGAAGAAAGGAAGGGCTTGACCCCGCCAATTTTAAATTGGCCCAATGACAAGGAAGTGAGTCTAAGCTTACTCCTTCATCACAATCCCTCTCGAGACATATCATCAAGTTCCATCTTTCCAATGTCTCGAAGAGTCATCTTATGTAGAAATCTTTGAGGATTCACACACACCAACACAAATCTAGGAACCATGTTCCTAAGTGGATCCCTCGAAACAAAGACAACTACATAAGATGGCTTAACATCCTTCCAGAGGGGTATCTTATTTTAAAGAAAAAAGGATGGAAGGATTGATTGGACATCCTTATGAGCGGGAAGGTTATTTTTCCTTTTTATTTTCAAGAATTTTTATTTTTTTTGATATCATGTATATATTTTATTTGTTTGATTTCTAACAATTAACATTTTGATGTTTTATCTTTTAGAAAAGATTCGTTAGTTTTTGGCAGTGTTTTGATGTTTAAGTTTGGGGGGCCTTGGACTTTGCTCATCCGGTTCCTCATCCTTGTAATGTATTTCTTGCCACATTGGGGACAATGTGTCATTTAAGTTTGGGGTGTGGACAACAAATATTCTCTTTTTTTTATTTATTTACTTGTTTTGTTTTGTTTTGCATGTATATATTTGTTTTGCCATCTATATAAAATTTTCTTTTTTGTTTGTTACTATGTTGTTGATTGGTCATGACTTACATCGTGGATTACATGTCATTGGTTTGTTTAACTTGTTTGAACATTGCCTATCATTAGAAATCACAGTTTTGATTCTTGTGTTGGATTAGAGACTCCACTTGTTTGATTGAAATTTCACATGCACACTAGCATTAGGGTCTGGGGTATGAGATTTGACTTTGAAGCATGTGTCTTAAGATTTTAGGTTTATGATGTGATGATGAAAACCTTGGCTTTAATAAAAATCAAAATCAAAAATCAAAATCATAATAAAGTGAATTTTTCATTGAGTAACGGACCTCTTGCCGGCCAAGCAATGAGTGTTTTAAAAGATGAGAAATTGCTGTTAAAAATTGTATGGCTAGTTAGGCTTCAGTAACTCTTTTTGACTTGAGTAATTAAGCCCTTAGGGATGTCTCTACATCTAGTGCCCTAAAACCGCTTTGGTTTGGGAGTCAGCCCAACGCCGTTACATAGGTCATTTAGAAGTTTAAGGAAGTCAACATTGCATGACCTACACAAAAAAATTGCATCTTTCAATTTAAGCCTTGGTTGTATTTATCACATTGTTTTCCTTTAAATTATGGGATACATGTCTTTGGAGAGTGATTGAAATCCCATGATCTTATTGTTAGTTCACTTTGCACATAATGGAGCACGTGTTGTCTCAATTTTCCAACCTTGAGTGAAAGGATGTTTGGATGCGATGATGTGGTTCATATGTTTAACATGTTAAATCTACTAATGATGTATGAACCATGTGTTTAAGTGTTGGGCTTTATCTAATTAATAACATAGTGCCAAATAATTGTTTGTGGGTGTCATTCTGAAAACCCTCACGAGACTTCACTCGTCCTCTAGGGAACTCCTAGAGGTTTAAAAACTTGTTGCATCGCTCAATGCAATCGTTCTCCCAGCGGACTTATGTTTTATTGTGTTTTCATTTTGTTTTGCTAAGGGACTAGCAAAATGTAAGTTTAAATATTTGATCGGTGCCTAAAAGTGCTGATTTGGACCCTTAATTTATATTCGTTAGGCCTTTAGCATTGTTAATATTTAATCATTTGTAGTGTTTTTAGTATTTTGTGTTGTGCAGGACATTGCATTAAATCATGGCTAGCAAAGGCAAAATGCACCAAGTGAAGAAGTCGATTCACGCCAAGTGCGTTGAAGCACTTGAGTCGCTCAACGCACTCACGGCCGCATGGCATGATTGAAATATGAGCGCAGCCTGCCCTAACGGTTATCTGCGTTCAACGCAAGATCTGCTGATCGAACGCCGCCCCTTGACCCTATAGACAGTTATTTGCGATCGAGCACCTTGCGTTCGACCACAAATAATCGTGCGTTCGTAGTGAGTTCAACGCACTCTGCCAACCTATAAATAGGACCTTATGTTTTCTTTTGTTCTTTAAGTTTGAGGTGCCCTTGGAGGCCAAAAACCTCCTGTTTATCCTTAAACCCTCTAAATTGTCATTTATTTATTTTATGTTTTATTTTACGCTTAATTAGTCTCTTAGTCCCTTCACTTGAATTTATTTATTTATATTTATGTTTAGTTAATTATTCTGTCATTTAATTTATGTCTATTCGTTTCAATGCATTTTAGTGACAAAAGTGTATTGATTGTTGTTTGCCAATCGTTGAACGTCGACTATTGTTGCAACCGGAGATACATTGGATATTCGTCTTGGACCATTATCCGTTGTGACCTCTTATAATGTTTGCCTCGGATAGATCGACAAGATTGTGTAGCAACAATAGGATATACATATGTGCTCATCGATGAGATTATGAAAATATGAACAATGTGTTAACGTTGTAGCATAAATGTTTAATATATATGAGCTAAACATATTTATATGTAGATTAATTTATTGTGAGGTGAATTAGGGACTTTAGTTATTTTATTTCTTTATTTTTTGCTTTTAATTTAGTTTATTTTCTGCGCCTTTATTTCTTTATTTTATTGCTTTTTAGCTTAGTTTTATTTTATGCACGCCACGTGTTGAAATTGGAACTAGGTTAAGATTTTATTAGTTTAAGCGTTTTAAAGTTGATTTTGACAAACACGATTCTCTGTGTTCGACACTGCGACTTTCAGCCACATTACTACGATCGACTTCGTGCAATTGGCAGTACTATTTTGTACGATCGCCATCGCTGCCATGTACTTGCCTCGATTGTGACATTGCAATGGATTGGATCATATACTTCCAACATATGGGTCCTTAAGAGTGAACACATAACCCGTGGTCAATCTTCATCATCCAAGTCCCTTGCATAATCTGCATCCACATATCCCACCGACAAATCACTCTTTTGTCGACAAAAGTGATGCGT
Organism: Carpinus viminea; assembly: GCA_013348765.1. NCBI lineage: Eukaryota > Viridiplantae > Streptophyta > Magnoliopsida > Fagales > Betulaceae > Carpinus > Carpinus viminea. The sequence continues at coordinate 15,000,509 of CP054670.1, read as the reverse complement.
AGTCTGTAGTACCTTTCAAGTATCGAAAATCCACTTAACGCATCCCAAGTTGTTTCCCGGATTTGCCATGTACTTGCTCACCACACTCTACATGAGCCAAATCTGGCCTGGTACATACCATAGCATACATCGACACCCCCACTTTGGCATATGGGATCTTTGACATGTCTTTAGTTTTTCAACTATCTTTGGACACGTAGTAGAAAAAGGAAGTGATTCGCCAAATGTGTACTTACCGGTTTGCATTCTCCATGCTAAACCTCTCCAACACCTTCTTCACATAACCGGCTTAAGATAGCCACAATTTCTTGGCATCTCGTCCTCCTGAATCTCCATCCTAAGAATCTTCTTGGCTATGTCCAAATCCTTCATGTCAAATTCTTTACTCAACAAAACCTTCAGGTTTGTTGACCTCAACTATACTCTTTGCTCTTGCAATAAGTATATCATCCACATACAATATGAGAAAAATAAATGAGCCATCATCAAGGCTCTTCACATACACACAACAACATCATATTCACATCTCTTGTAGCCAATTTTGATCATATAGAGTCAAATCGCTTATACCTTTGCCTTGGAGACCACTTCAATAAAGTGACTTTTCAATTTAGACCAAGTGCTCCCTGTCCAGTTATTGACCAACCCTTCCGCTCCATATAAATCTGCTCCTCCAAATCACCATGAAGAAAAGTCTTCACATCCATTTGCTCCAAAGCCATGTCATAATGGGCTACCAATGCCAATCTTGCTGATGGAAGTATGTATGACCATTGGAAAAATATTTCTTCATAATCAACCCCTTTCTGTTGTGAATAACCCTTTGCTAATAGATGAGCCTTGAACTTTTCTCCCCCTTTTTCTGATATTGCTTCATTTTTCTTGAACACCCATTTGCACCCTATCTTCCTCTTCCTCTCTGAGAGCTCCACCAAATCCCACGTCTGGTTTTTATGCAAAGACTCCATTTCTTCTGCCATAGCGCCCATCCATTTGCTCTTTTCTTGGCTATTGACAACCTCTTGAAAAGTAGTAGGATCTTCATACTAATAACAAGAGCATAAGAAACCATATCTTCAAAATCGTACCTGATTAGTGGCTTGATAGTGCATCTGGGTTTGTCTGTGGCTATACTGTGATGCTGTTCAATTCTTGAAGTAGAAGTCTCAGTACCCTGAGAAGTGTTCTCCTATACAGGAGTCTTTAACTCCACTGCATTCCGCTTATCATTGCTACTACTACTACTTCGCATCTACTACTCTTTACCACAGTACTTTTCAACATGAAATTTTCACAATACCATCTTCTTGATCACTTTTGTTTGCCATCAATCCCAAAACTTGTAAACTTAAACCCTTTCCCATATTCAAGAAAGACACACTGTCTAGACTTTGGATCAAGCTTTGATCGTTCTTTACTAGGTATGTGCACATAGGTTGGACAACCAAATACTGTCAAGCCAGAGTAATCTACCTCATTACCTGTCCACACCTCCTCTGCAACTTTCCCATCTAGTGCTGGCCTCAGTGACCTGTTTATCAAGTAGCATGCCATACTTACTACGTCTGCTCAGAAAATCTTTGCAAGTCTAGCTTTCAACCTGAGACATCGTGCTCTCTCTGCAATCGACCTATTCATCCTTTCCACCACACCATTTTGTTGTGGTGTCTTATGTACTGTGAAATGTCTCTTTATACCATCGCTAACAAAATCTAAACTCATCATTTGTGTACTAAATGCCATTATCGTCTGAGGGCACTTAACCTTCTTCGGTCTGGTTCTCCACTTGACTTTCCACAACTTGAACTTGGCAAGCGTTTCTAATTTGTGCCGCATGAAGTAACCCAAACCTTTGGAAAATCATCAATAAAGATGATAAAATACATATGTCCTCCCCGTGACGCTGTTCTCCTTTGGTCCCTATACATCAAAATAAACATAATCCAGAATGTCTCTCTTGTGTGTGTGTGTCTTGAATTGTACCTATTACGCTTCCCCAAGAACTTACAAAAATCAAGTTTGCACGTCTTGATACCCTTCAATAGATTTTTCTTATGAAGCTCTAACATGCCCTGCTCACTCATATGACCCAACCACATATGCCACAAAACAGTACAATCATATTCAGACTCTACAGAGGCAATTCCACCTACAACTATACTTCCTAACAGTTTATAGATATTCTTTGAATTTATCTGTCCCTTCATCATTACCATTGCATCCTTAGTTACCTTCATTACTCCACCTACAGGCTTATAACCATAACCATTTGAGTCTAAGGTGTCTAACGAAATTAAATTCTTTTCCACTTGGTACATGTCTAACATCACATAACGTTCTAACTACACCATCAAACATTTTAATTCTAATATTACCTATGCCAGTAATTTTGCAATGTGCACCATTACCCATAGTAACAATACCAGAATTAACTGACCTATAGGTGTCAAATCAATCTCTGTTGGACGTCACATGAAATGAACATCTGAGTCCGAATCCAAGAATCCACAGATGCTTTGAATTAGATGCAATGAAAGCATATCACCATCATCAACATCGTTTGAATTGTCTTCCACTACGTTTACAGACTTTGAGGAACCTTTATTCTCATCGTCCTTGTTATTTTTTCGGTCTGGACAATCCCGCTTCATGTGCCCTTTCTTTCAGCACTTGTAGCAATTGATGTCCTTCCTCCTCCTGGACTTTGACTGAGAATTCTTGCCTTTCAAATCACCCTTGTTATTGCTTCTTCCACGCTTATAGTTACCCTTTACAACTAGTCCTTCTCCTTGAGAATTTTCATCAATATTTTTCTTCCTTTGATGAAACACCAACAGGGCTCCTGTAACATCCTCCAACTCCAAGGTTTCTTTCCCCCATGTCAGAGTTGTAACCAAATTCTCATAGGTAGAAGAAGTTGGGAGTGAATTCAATAGCATCAACGCCTTGTCTTCGTCTTCGAACTTCACATCAACCCTATTCAAATCGCTAATTATCTAATTGAATACATTGATGTGTTGGCTTATATCTGAGCCCTCTACCATCTTTAAGCCATATAACTGCTGCTTTAGATAGAGCTTGTTCATCAACGACTTTGACATATACCGACTTTCAAGTTTCAACTAAACTGACGCCGGAGATTCTTCATCCATGACATGATACATCACGTCATCTCCTAGACAAAGCCAAATAGTAGCCACCGTTTTTGCCTCTAGTTCCTTCCAATCTATGTTAGCCATCCCTTCTGGTTTCGTCCCATATAGCGCCTTCATCATCCCTTGTTGCACCAACAAATCCTTGATGTCTCTGCCATAACCCAAAATTTCTGGATCCATCGAATTTCATCACGTCAAACTTTGCAGAAGATGTGCCAATCCCAGCCATTGTATGATTAGGCTCTGATACCAATTGTTGTAACCACACACAATAATGATGAACGATATAGAATCAAAAGAGAGAAATCAAGAGAAAGAGAAACACAGATTTAACGTGATTCGGCAATTTGCCTACGTCCATAGAGAGGCGGCTATTATTCTGATAATGATGTCGTTTACATCAATGAGATATATATAGGAAAACACCCAAAACCTACGCTCTGATTATTCCGGAGCTGTATGGATTCCGCATTTTATTGTCGAAATCTCTAAAATACCCCGTACACTCATCTTGTATTGCAGGCGTTGCCTTTACACCCTCACAACCTAATTGTTCCTCCTGCAAACTTAATTACTCCTATAGAGTAAACTCCCACTCCGTGAACGTTGCTATTATGCGCCAATGCTCTGCTCTACTTGGCCTCCACCGGTGTTAATATAAGCTATCGACTTCAACATGTCTCGTTCTATACCGAGACATGATCATATCTCAAGGAACCAACCTTCTCAAAGGTTCATTCAGACGATGTCATCAACTGTGGTAAGATTAGGCATATTCACCAAAATGTTTTTGTTAAATAATCATAAGTTAAAAGAGACTATTTTCATTCTAGGAATAGTCATGATAAATTATTCAATATGGTGAGGGGTTATCACCCAGTTAAATGGCTTGACTAAGAGTCACACTTCTGTTCCAAAAAAAATAGTTTGGGTTAAGAAGGAAATTACCACTTACCCCTTGATGGGGAGTGGTGGTGATCTCACCTTGTGTTAAGTGAGTCATCCACATGTCTAGGATTGGTTGTCTTGCATTATTTTGAATATCCTAGAGCATGTTTTGTTTTTATATTTTGTTTGTTTGTTTGTTTGTTATTTTATTTTATTTTATTTTTTTGTGTGTGCATTTTATTTTGAAAAATTTCAAAAGACAAAAATATTCTAATTTGTTTTTTTTCTTCCTTCTTTTGTCCGATGCACCTTGAGTGTCCATTATGCTCATGTTTCTTCCATGGATTTATTTCTTTTGTCTTAAAATGTTTTTAATATACGAGTTGTCATATTATTTCAATGGACATTTTTTGTGGTTACCTAAAGCCTAAGCTAATTATGTAATGCGTTTTTTCTCATGTTTTAAACTATTGTGCACACTTAAACTTAAATTGAGTTTATTCTTAAAATATGAGTTGTGTGAGGTAACTATATGAGGGTTCTGACTAGTTGTATTTATCAATTTGATCATACGCTAGTTGAACTTAGGGCATATGAATTCCTGCAATTCTCAAAGCACAAAATGTTTAAAGACACCTTCTCATGAAAAAAAAATTTGTGAAACAAGAAATTAAAAGAATACATTCCAAAGGAATTTATTTCACAGTGTCAAGCTTCTGCTTTGTTTCAAAAGAAGAATGCATTGGATGAGAGTGGCTAGACCCTAGTATGATAAGGTTTGACTTTTGATGTGATTTACTTGTCAAAACCTTTATCGTAGTGAAACCTTCTACTCAACTTATAAATTTTTTTGCTATTCAATGGTTGGCTTACACACACACAAGCATGGGTTGAATGGAATTTTTTTGGCATTGCTTGGGTTAAACAAAAGTGTTTTTGATTTCTACATGTCTCATATATATTTTAAATTTTTGATAATTTGGAATATTCATTGCTTGAAAACATGAGTTTTGATGTATGCATCTTGTGTGTTTTCTTGACTTTTGAAGGGGAGTTTTTTTTTTTTTGGTTTAAGTTTCTTGTTGATTGTTGAATCTTATTTTTAAGGGAGTTTCTGTTATTATTCATGATCATGTATTATATCATGCAATTCTTTATCATTGTTGTATATATATATATATATATATATATATTTTCTGTTCTCCATATGCCTTGATGTTTTTTGTTGAGTGTTTTAGGACACTTGATACCTTTGTCAATTTGTGACAAAAGGGGAGTTTGTTGGGGCTAAGAATTTTGTTCCTAAAATTGCCAAATGGGTAGTTTGTTAGTTTCAAGTATTGGCTAATGTTCGTGAGCAAAATGGAAAGAAAAGAGCCAAACTACTACGAGTGTCCCGGAGATTAATGTTGAAATTAATTCTTTAAGGCTCGTTTTACCCGTTCGCGTCTTGTCCGGACACAAAAATTTCGAGCCTTCGAGCCTCGTTTGCAAGCCCGTCCAAACGCACCATGCCAAAAGAATGGAGAAAGCAATGTTGCCCTAGCACTGTCCGAACGGCCACTACTCCCGTCCAGACGGCCTGTGTTCAAGAAAGTATTCCCCATGTTTTTAATAGCCCATCCGGACAAGCCCACTTACCATCCGGACGGCCCGTAGCTTCTAGGTCTAAAATACATTGTAATTGAGTTCTAATGTGTCTAGGAGTCTTTAGGTATTATATATAGATCTCTACAGATCTGTATTATAGATGAATTCTGCATCTAGAATTCGCCGTTGTGTGCCAAGAGAGCCTTTGATATTGAGCGTTGTTTTCTCTCTCTCTTAGAGTGTTTGTTCTTTGTTAATTAATTGTGAGCATCATTGAAAAGCCTATCAGAAGGGTCTGATAAAGGAGAATCACGTTGAAAAAGATTGTGAGCAAGGAGACGAGTTTGAGGCTTGTCGATTTTACAGAGCCAAGGTCTTGCAAAGGGGTGTAAGTGTTCTTAGTGTCTGTAATCTCTGGATAATCTTTTGATAGTGATTTTATAGGTTTGGCTGCCTCAGATTTTACAATTAGAGTACTCTAATTGGTTTCTCTTCATAACCAAAATATTTGTGTCTACTTTTTTTATTGCTTTAGATATTTTGTTGATTGAATTGTTTATTGCTTCATAGTTTTAATTCCACATATATTGTGATAAACAAGTACTTGGAGTCTGCATAGGGTTTTTGACTATACAATTAATCTATTAATAAAAAGTTGAAGAAAATAAAAGAAAATTCTAGAATAGTGAAAAGAGATAGACAATCAAGATCGGAATATACTTTTACCTAATCACAATATATGTTTTATGTAGCTTAGAAGTTATAATAGTATATTACCTAATCACAAGATATGTTTTATGTAGCTTAGAAGTTATTATTATTATTAGGGGAAACTTCACTTACTCTCCTTGAAGTTTGGCAACTTTTGCAGATACCCCCCATTGTTCAAAACCTCTCACTTTGATGTATCAAACTTCATTTTTCTTTCACTTTGCCCATTTTGTACAGAAAATCCTAAAAGAATGTCAATTTTACTTCAAACCGACGCTTCATTTTGGGAAGGGTATAGTTTTGGAGTTAGGGGTAAAATTGGAATTGCAAAGGATTTTTTGTACGGAAAGAGTAAAGTGAGAGAAAAATGAAGTTTGATACATCAAAGTGAGAGGTTTTGAACATTAGAAGGATATCTGCAAAAGTAGCCAAACTTCAAGAGGCGTGAGTGAAGTTTCCCCTTATTATTATTTCCTTTTCTTCTCTAAAGAATTAAGTTACTTCACACAAAATAGTAGGCCACGCAAATCTTTTCATTTATTCTGTTGGGAAATTACTTGATACAAAGGAGTAAAATTTTGCAAGTTTATCACAAATTTGAAAAAGATGTCAGAAGATATACCTTACCACTTATCTCATTGATCCTCAAAAAGACAATTTGCTTTGCATTTTAGGCAAATGAATGCCACTCAACTATGAAATAAGGACTTGGTCTTTCATTATTCCAAGGGTTAGATCAAAGTAGAAATCATTCAATGGTAGGATCAGAATGGGGCATACTATGGGCTTGAAATGGGTCATATTCAAATTCCTTAATTTTGGGTGATTTAAACTCATCATATCATTTTCAAATCCTTAAATTTAAGGCAATTTCATCTTTATTAAAAAAACATATTGGGGTCACAAACCCAACAACGGACCCATACTCCACATAATATGATGTTTCCCTTTGAAGTGTGACCCAAGCCCAAGGTGAAAGGAAAAGGAAGAAGGCGTGGTTGTTACTAATCCAAAGCCAAATATTTTGTGTAAATTCCCCTTAAAATCATGATAATCTGGTATGATTGATAATTACCAAGTATTCGTGCAACAAATTAAGTGCTCTACCTATCAAGGGATTAGTGGGAGTTGAGGTGAAGGATCAAGATTTTCTAGAATATCATTACTCGTTAAAATTTGTAAGAAAAAATAAAATAAAATCTTGAAATAATTGAGTGTATATTTTTACAATATTTGTTAATATGAGGATCACTTCCCAAGAAAATTTAGAAAGTAATTATTATTTAGAAGTAAAACTAGAAAAAATGAATAAAAATTGTACATGATGAAACTTATGTCATCGCGTCTACCTTGCACGAAGCAACAAATTGTCAAGCTTAAGAAAGGGCAAAAGGTCATTCAAGGAGCAAAACAAAAACACGTGTCCCTTGTAACTTTACAAAATCTCCACTACTCCATCAGTATCATCTATCTACCTCCAGTCCTTGACCCACTGCATCAATCACCAGAAGGTCTAGAACTGCTTCTTCTGCATATTTCTCTTGGACTCCTTTGACCCATACATCATCAGATCTAGGGTCGGCAATTTTGATATGACCGTGAATTTGATACAATACGATATAAAATTAACGAGTTTGGGTTTATGTAACGGTTTGGATTGTAAAGGGAATTCGACTCGTTTTGACCTATTTATCATGCTTAAATGGGTCATGTCCAGTCACCCGTGGGTGACCCGTAAACCATTTAAGGTTTTTTTTTCCTCACCTAAAGAAAAAAATTAAAAAAGAAGAAACACTTAAACCTAATCTCACGATTCTCACTTCTAAGGGTATTAAAAGAGCTTATTTAGATATCACACATATGTTGTTACTTCAATTCAAAGGGTATTAAAAATATATGTACATTCATTCTTGTTTTGTTTTGTTTATTAAGTGTTTGTTTGTGCTTGCTAGCCAACTAGGAGTTTAATTTTAAGAGATGAATTGCTAAAATTATTATTTCATTTAAAAAAAAAAAAGCAAATTGCATTTTAAGCTAAACGGGTCTAACATTAGACACGACCTGTGAACCCGTTTAAGATAAACGGGTTCATGGGTCGTGTCGAGTGACCCGTGACCTATCAAAACCGTTTAGTTTAAACGAGTTCGCGGGTTGTGTCGTGTATGGAGCCCCAACCCGTTTAGTTAAACAGGTCATGTCTTGGTTTATGCTAAATGGGTCACGGGTGAACCGGGTCGTAAATGGGTCATGCCGAGTGACTCGTTTTGCCAGCCCTAAACAGATTTGCTTCTTCTTCTTCCTCCACAATTTGGGTGCGATTGCTATGTCTCTCACTTTCTTCTTCAATCATTTGCTTCTCGATCCTCATTATTGTCGTGTAAGGGTTTCTTTCCATCCTCTAAATTTTCATTATTATTGTCGTTGTTTTAGTTCAATTTACGCTAAAGCTACCAATAGTGGTAGACGTAATGTGGAAAGCCCCAATCGAGTTCTTGAAATCATGAGATCGTTGCATCTCATGACTTTAGGAATGTTGATGATACCTTAACCCTATATGATAGAATGCTTCACATGCACTATTTGCCTTCCATTATCGATTTTAATCACTTGCTGGCTGCAATTGCAAGAATGAAGTATCACTCAACTGTTGTTACTCTAATTAAAGATATGGAACTATTAGAATTGCTCTTGATGCTTGTACTCTAAGGGTTCGACTAATTGCTTGCCAATTGAAATGAGTGGATTTGGCTTCTCTATCTTAGCAAGAATTTTGAAATTTGGTTTTCAACGGTTGTATAATTCTTAGTACTCTTGTCAAGGGCTCTGTCTTGAGTAAAATTATTGAAGCTGTTAAGTTGGTCAACAAAATGGAGAAGATGAGATACTGAACCCAATATAGTTACCAATAGAACAATAATGAATTGTTTGTGTAAAATAGGTAAGACGAGTGAAGCTTTTGGCTTGCTTCGGAAAATGGAAGAAAGAAATCTTGAACTTGATGTAGTGTTGTATAGCATAATCACTGATAATTTACGTAAGGACATATTGGTTACTAAGGCTTTGACTTTTTTCTCTGAAATGACAAATAGAGGAATTTAGCCAAACGTTTTCATTTACAATTCTCTAGATCAAGGCCTATGCAATTTCAGTCAATGGAAGGAGGCAACTAAACTATGGAATGAGATGGTGGAAAGGAAAATCATGCCCGATGTGCATACATTAAGCAAATTGGTAGACACACTTGGCAAAGAAGGGAAGTTGACAAAGGCTGAAGAAGTTTTTAATGTGATGATTTAGAGAGGCATACAACCTAATGTAGTCACCTACAGTTCTTTGATTGACGGTTACTATCTGCAAAATAGAATGAGTGAAGCTATCAAAGTATTTAATACGATGGTTTTGAAGGGTTGTGTGCCTTGTGTTTTTAGCTATAATTTTGATCAATGGATATTGTAAAAACAGAAAAATTGATGAGGCAATAAGTCTATTTCGTGAAATGTCTACAAAGGGAATTATTCCCCATGTTGTCACTTACAACACTCTAATTGGAGGGTTTTGCCGAGTTGGGAGACCTAAAATTGCATTAGAGCTACTCCACAAGATGCAAGGTTGTGGCCAACCTCCAAATCTCCAAACTTGTGCTATTTTGTTAGATGGCTTGTGTAAGAATCTACACTTTATTATTGAGGCAATAGGATTGTTTAAAGAGATGGAAGACAAAAAATTAAACATTGATATTGTGATTTACAACATCTTCATTGATGGTATGTGTAATGCATGGAAACTTATGACTGCAAGTGAATTATTTAATGTTCTTCCTACCAAAGGTTTGCAACCTGATGTCGGACTTGCACTATAGTGATGAAATGGCTTTGCAAAGAGGGACTATTAGCTGAAGTGAGGGAACTATTTGAGAAATGGAAGAGAATGGTTGTTCATCTAACCATGTCACTTATAACACAATCATTCAAGGCTTCTTGCAACATAATGAGACACCATGGACAGTGAAATATCTCTAGATGATGGTTAGCATTTAGCAAGGGTTTCTCGGCAAATGCAACCACTGCAACCATTTTGATCAACTTGATGTTTACTAATCGAGGAGATAAAACATTACAAGATTTTTTTTTTTTTTTCAAATTTCAGTGTGAAAGCTTTATAGTTCGTCAATGTGTAGGACAAATTTCATATTCTAACCTTTGCAATGTTATTTTATTAGAAATAAAAACCTATTTACTGTTAGGTTTAGGGTGATATTTCTTTCCATGTCTTTTGGACTATTGTTGTGTGTTGCTATTCTATTTTGCTACCTTTTCTTGTAATTATCTGTGAACTTTTATTTTAATTAAAATTGTTTTCTTAAAGATTTATTTAAACATTTTGTTGATGCAGCAGAATATTGTTCATTTGGAGTTTGGGGTTCTTGATGGTTGTATGCTTATTGGCCCACCAAGTTGTTGTTATTAATATTTGAGTCCTATTCTTGAAATTGATTATAGTTGTCATGTCTTTGTGAACATGGTAATGATTATAGTGCATAACAGCCTGATTATGATTGCCACATTCCATCAATTATTTTCTTAGGCAGCAATATTTCTAGAAAGATCTTGTTCTTTTATAACTTAATATTGATCCATTAAAGGGTATAGGCCTTTGCCTTTTATTTCAAAATTCTTAAGCTATTAGTTTTGGCAAATCGATTGAGATACTTAACCCATCATATAGTGTGGACTTTTCTTTTAAGCAACACAGAATTAGACCCAAGTGATCATTTTTCTAGACATGTTACACATCCTTTTTAAGATAAGGATATGTTCCCAAAAAATAAGAAAAATTATGTTTGAAAAAAAAATAATAATAATCTGTAGGCACAACTAAAGGTCAAGCCGTTCTCATGATTTTGCACATACATGATTGTTTAGGTCATTCTCAAGGCTTAGGGCTGCACTGCACATATCGTTTCTATTTTTATTTTTATTTTTAATTTTTATAAATACTTATCCAAATTTTGTTTCAAATTTCAAATTGTACTTATATATATATATTAAAAAAAAAAAAAAACATGTTGTTTCAAATTGTCACTAGAAAAAGACATTTGCTTTGTTATTATTATAAGCCTTTGAAGTTTCAAATATGTTTATGACAGTGGATTTAAGCCTATATCCGAAAGTATGTCCAGCTAAAGATTCACCACTTCTGGTGAAAGAAAAATTATTCTTAGAAGTCATCTTTCATAAATCATTGTATTTTCTTATTGTTTCTACTTAAATCCATAATGTATTAGAATGCACTGAAATTGCACAAAGGATGGTATACATGATTTATTTCTTTTGTAATTTATTCTTAGAAGTTATTAGCTCACTAGGAGGCAATTGTTGTTGTTGTTGTTGTTTTTTAAATAATATGAATGTAACTTTTGACCCCTGATGTGGTAATCAAAAGGCTGATTCAATTTAAAAGTTATTGTGGGTAGTATCTATTTTGATCCTTCAAATGGAGATGGTCATTTTGTCCAATATTTTAATTGAATGCTAAGTGATCGATGTCAAATATTGTATATTTAACCCCATTAACTTATGTTTGTTAAGCTCTTAACTTTGTTAATTTCTAATGTTTTGGTTAGTTTTGGTGTTTTAGTGTTTTGCAGGTTGTTAAGTTGCATTTGGGGTTAATGCCATCAAATCTGGGGCTTAAAACAGTTCGAAGAGCTTTGGCGGCAAAATTGAGTCGAGCGATGATTCGCACCCGACGACTTCCACCAAAACAGCCATATCTTGAGTTGTATAACTCCGATTGGGGTGATCTTGGTGTCTTTGGAAAGATATCTCAAAGATCTACAAAATCACATTTCACAAGTTTTGGCCAATTCTGAAGCATTTGCGCTCGAACGCACATTTTGCGTTCGAACGCAGATATGCCCATCTGATGCAGAATTTCTTGCACGAGTGCGTTCGAACGCACCTTAACTGACCTGGCAGCGCTAAAACCCTAAAAATTAACCTATAAATACCCCATTTTCTTTTGTAAACGAACGAAGACGCTTGGGAGATGATTTGAGGCGCCCTTAGTGGCCCAAAACCTCATTGTTCTTCATTGTAAATACTCCTAACGTCATTTCTTTAATTTAATGTTTTATTTTACTTTTAATTAGTCTCTTATTCCCTTCACTATAGATTTATTTATATATATTCATGTTTAGTTCGTATTTTCTGTCGTTTAGATTTATGTTTATTCGTTTCAATACATTTTAGTGACAAAAGTGTGTTGATTGTTGTTTACAAATCATCAAACGTCAATACTTTACAACCGGAGATACATCGGATGATTCATCTTGGACCAATATCCGTTATAACCTCTTGTAACAGCAGTTTGCCTCGAGGAGTTCGACAAGATTTGTGACAATAATAGGATATATATGAGCTTCATCGATAGACGGAAATATGAACAATGTGTTAGTGCTCAAAATATGCCTAGTAGCATAAATGTTTAATAAATATGAGTTAAGCATGTTTATATGTAGATTAATTTGTTGTGAGGTGGATTAGGACCTTAGCGTTTTATTTCTTTATTTTAAAGCATTTTAATTTAGTTTATATTTTATGCACACCACATGTTTGATATTGGGACTAGGTTAAGATAACATTAGTTTAGGCACTTTAAAGTTAATTTTCACAAAGCCATTCTCAGGGTTCGACCTTGCACTTACACCCGCTACTATGCTTAACAACTCGTGCAATTGGTGAATACAATTAAATTTGTGCAACAAATTTTGGCGCCTGTCTTGAGAATTGTGTTTTTTTTGGAATTGATTTTTTTGCTTAGATTAATTTTATCTTTCTACTAGTTATTTTAAATTTAGCATTTATTTTATTTATTTTGTGCTTTTGTATAGAAAAATCCAAAAAAAATTAGATTAGTATTTATTTAAGCATTTTTAAGTAGTCTGTTTTAGATTCTGGAAATTTAGCCTTTGATAGTGCGATCGATCGTCCCTTTGTGCGATCGAATGCACTTGAGTCTATTCCAGCGATCATACCTCGCTCGCCTAATCGCAGCTGCATGAGCTTGCCTCTGTCGAACAGACGCTTTGTCACGATCGCACCTCTGTTGATTGAATGTACATACCTGATCTACATTTTTACGTGATCTGCGTGTCTCATCGATCGGAGACACAAGCTGAGCACACCTCAAGGCGCACTGTGAGACACGTGATGTATGTGTCTTTTTATTTATTTTTTGTTTGTTTAATTATTAGTTTTATTTAATTATTTATTTATTTTGCCTATGTTTATTTATTTACTTGTTATTTTTAGTTTTTGTTAGTTATTTTATTTTTAGTTGTTTAATTAGTTTATTGTTTTGTTAATTTATTTGTTTATTAGTTTTTGTGTTTAGTCTCTTTTTATTAGTTATTTGTTCAGTTTATTTTTGTTAGTTTTTGTTTATTTTATTTTTATTGTTAATTGTTTCATGTGGGATATATTGAACTGTTTGGGTGAAGCATGAGTCTTCCGTTCAATTATTTCAATGTTTCCCCTAGTTGTAGGGCCAAATCCTACCAATTTTACCCACATGAACCATATTCACTTCTTGCTTCAGCCTTACCATATTTAGGTGATTGTCCACATTGGGGACAATTTTCTAATTTTTCACATGAGCAGATGAACACCAGTTTCTCTAGTCCTAGGCTTGAATCAAATTCAAATTTTTATAACCCAGACTGGAATAACCATCCTGATTTTTCGTGGCAAGCTCATACTACGGAAAATTATGCTCCCCAAGTTGACGAACTGCACCATCTTGATTATCCGCAGTTCGACAACCAATTCTTCCCATCCATCATATGACTATCCTTCTAAGCAATCTTCTTTGGAAGAAACGCTTAAGGAATTCATGGAACTAGTCAGCCAACCCACCATTCCTGTTTTCTATGAGCTATCTTTGGAAGAAACACTCGAGGAGTTTAGGAAAACAATCAACCAACCTTGTCAAGAAATCATAGATGCCACTATGGCAAACACTGAAGCAGTTACAAGGTTAAAAGGACAGTTTGGTCATCTAGTTTCTGAATTCAATAGAATTGAGGAAGAAGAATTTCAAAGTCAGGAGATGGCGAGAGGGCAGAAGATGATTGATGAGGATTGCCCCAGCGATCCTCATCATGAGCATGTCCAAGCCACCACCACATTTGAAAGTGAGGAAGTTGTAGAGGAGATTTTTTGTGAGCCATGCCTTGAGGATCCTTTGGAAAAAAGCTTTGCCCAATTTGAGTTTGATTTGGATATTGACATGATACATGAACAAGCTAAGGCCTTATTGGATCCCACTCCTGAGATGCGGACTGAGAATGGAGAAGAAGAAATGGAGGAGCAAATTAAGCCCCCACCAATTTTAAATTGGTCCAATGATAAGGAAGTGAGTATTGAAGCTCACTCCTTTGTCACAATCCCTTTCGAGACATATCATTCATCACAAGTTTCATCTTTTCATGTTTCAAGAACCGTCTTATGTAGCAATCTTTGAGGATTCACGCACACGATCACAAATCTAGAAATCGTGGTCCTAAGAGAAATTTTAGAAGCAAGTTTTAGGCTGCATAAGATGGTGGAACATCCTTCCAAAGGGTATCATATTTTAAAGAAAAAGGATGGAAGGGATTGGTTGGACACCCATATGAGCGGGTAGGCGCGGTTTTGTTACTTTTATTTTCCGCACTTTATTTTTTTAGTCATTTTCTTTTTTTTATTTCTTGTCTTTTTGTTTTATTTTGTTTCTAACAATTAACCTTTAATGTCCGATCTTTGAGAAAAGAGATTGCTGTTAGTCTTTTTGTGTTTTGATGTTCAAGTTTGGGGACGCCTTGGCCTTGGCATGTTTGGGTTTCTCATCCCATGTAATGTATTTCTTGCCACATTGGGACAATGTGTCATTTAAGTTTGGGTGTGGACAAATATTCTGTCTGTTTTTTTTTTGTTTTTTTTGTATATACTTGTTTTTGCCGTATATAAAATTTTTTCTTTTGTTTGTTGCTATGTTTTGATTGGGCACAACTTACATATCGTATGTGGAATGCATGTCATTGGTGTGTTTAACATTTTGAACATTGCCTATCATTAGAAATCGATTTTTGATTCATGTGTTGGATTAGAGACCCACTTGTTTGATCGATATTTCACATGCACACTAGCATAGTGCATGGGTATGAAATTAGATTTGAAGAGTGTTTTTCTTGAGATTCGTTGGTTGATGTGATGTGATGATAAACCTTGGCTGTAAAAAAAAAAAATCAAAAAATCATAAGTTGAGTTTCTTTTGAGTAACCGGACCTCTTGCTTGGCCAAGCAATAAGTATTAGCATCAAAGATGAGAAGTTCCAACTAAAATATTATATGGCTAGTTAGACTTCATAACTCTTTTTGACTTGAGTAATTAAGCCCTTAGGGATGTCTCTACATCTAGTGCCCTAAAATCACCTGGTTTGGGAGTCATCGCCCAACTTTCATTACATAAGTCATTTAGAAGCTTAAGAGTCAGCATTGCATGACCTACACAAAATTGCATTTTCAATTCAAGCCTTGGTTGATTTATCACATTGCATTTCCTATGATTTTTGGGGATACACGTCTTGAGAATAATTGAAACCCATGATCTTGTTGTTAGTACACTTTGAACTTTATGGAGCATGTGTTGTCTCAATTTTCAACCTTGAGTGAAATGATGTTTGGATGCTGGATGATGTGGTTTGTATGTTCAACATGTTAAATTTGCTAATGATGTGTGAACCATGTGTTTGTGTGAAGGGCTTTGTCCATTAATAACATAGTACCAAATAATTGTTTGTGGGTGTCATTCTTGGAAAACCCTCACGAGACTTCACTTCCACTAGGAAATATCTAGGGGTTTAAAAGGCTTGTTGCATCGTTAAATGCAATCGTTTCTCCCACGAAAGTGGATTTATGTTTCTTGTTTTCTTTGTGTTTTCATTTTGTTTTGCTAAGGGACTAGCAAAATGTAAGTTTGGGGGTATTTGATCGATGTCAAATATTGTATATTTAACCCCTTTAACTTATGTTTGTTAAGCTCTTAGCTTTGTTAATTTCTAATGTTTTGGTTAGTTTTGGTGTTTTAGTGTTTTGCAGGTTGTTAAGTTGATTTGGGGTTAATGCCAAATCAGGGCTTAAAAGCAGTTCGAGCTTTAGCGGCAAAATTGAGTCGGCGATGATTCGCACGACAACTTCCACCAAAACGGCCATATCTTGAGTTGTATAACTCCGATTGGGGTGATCTTGGTGTCTTTGAAAGCTATCTCAAAGATCTACAAAATCACATTTCACAAGTTTTGGTCAATTCTGAAGTATTTGCGCTCAACGCAAATTTTGCGTTCGAACGCAGCTATGCCCATCTGATGCAAAATTTCTTGCACAAGTGCGTTCGAACGCATTTAACTGACCTGGTAGCGCTGAAATCTTAAAATTAGCCTATAAATACCCCATTTTCTTTTGTAAACGAACGAAGACGCTTGGGAGATGATTTGAGGCGCCTTAGTGGCCCAAAACCTCATTGTTCTTCATTGTAAATACTCCTAACGTCATTTCTTTAATTTAATGTTTTATTTTACTTTTAATTAGTCTCTTATTCCCTTCACTATAGATTTATTTATATATATATATTCATGTTTAGTTCGTATTTTCTGTCGTTTAGATTTATGTTTATTCGTTTCAATACATTTTAGTGACAAAAGTGTGTTGATTGTTATTTACAAATCATCAAACGTCAATACTCGTTGTAACCGAAGATACATCGGATGATTCATCTTCAGACCAATATCCGTTGTGACCTCTTGTAATAGTGTTTGCCTCGAGGAGTTCGACAAGATTTGTGACAACAATAGGATACACATATGAGTTTCATCGATAGACGGAAATATGAACAATGTGTTAGTGCTCAAAACATGCCTAGTAGCATAAATGTTTAATAAATATGAGCTAAGCATGTTTATATGTAGATTAATTTGTTGTGAGGTGGATTATGACCTTAGCATTTTTATTTCTTTATTTTAAAGCATTTTAATTTAGTTTATATTTTATGCACACCACATGTTTGATATTGGGACTAGGTTAAGGTAACATTAGTTTAGGCACTTTAAAGTTAATTTTCACAAAGATTCTCTGTGGGTTCGACTTTGCACTTGTATACCTCGCCTGCTTTACTGTGCAATTGGTAAGACAATTAAATTTGTGCAACACTAAGTCAAGCAATTGGCACATTTCTCATATGCCTTATTGATATTATTTAAAAACTTAAAATTATAAAATTATAAGACTTGAAAAAAAAAAAAATCTTGGATATATAGGAGCTTTTGGAACAAGATGCTAAAACATACCAGCAAAGAAGAATGATGCCTGGAATGCCCGGCCTTGATATTTACAATCAATGCAAAGGAACAATGGTCTTAGTCTAATCCAGTCTGCCGGACATGTGCAGCCATCTTTGATCAGCAAAACACCCTCCCGTAATTAAATTGAGAGTGTGGAGGAGCTAAAAGCCCCAGTATATCACCCCATGGCTGTTAAAGAAGCAATTTCTGATAACATCACATTTGGTGAGGTATGTACAGCAAGTTCTGGAGAAGGTTGAAGATGATAGTTTTCGGACAGCCATCTTCGCAAATCATTAACTCAAGCCCTTCCCGGCAACTGAAGATTCAGGCTTGTGAGAGTTATTTGGTCATCATGGGAAGCTATCCAGTATTTGGCAACTGAAGATTTGAAGAGTAGCCTTATTTTGCTTCCCATACTTGTCTTTTGAAAATTTTCCTACCCCTTTTAGTCATTGTTTTATCATGTGCAAAAAAAAAAAAAAATGGTTATAAACAAAATATATTGTGAGACCCAGATTTTACATTAAATTTTTTGGATTTATATGTGATAAATACTTGGGTATTTGTAACTGCCCATTTTTGCAGAGCGATAAAGTTGATCACTTTGTCTTTGCACTACAAAAAAACTGGCTTTTTTCTAACGTGCCTAGTGTTCATCATTTTTTGTCATGTTAGCATTTACTAACGTGTTAAAAACCTGATACATTTACCTACGGAACAAAAATGAATTATTTATGTAAAATAGGTAAGATCAGTGATGCTATAAAGTTGCTTTGGAAAATGGAAGAAAGAAATCTTGAACTTGATGTAGTGAAGTATAATACAATCATTGATAGTTTATGTAAAGGCAAATTGGTAACTGAGGCTTTAACTTTTTTCTCTTAAATGACGATTAGAGGAATTTAACCAGACGTTTTCACTTACAATTCTCTAATTCATGGCCTTTGCAATTTCGGTTGGTGGTATAAGGCAACTAAACTATGGAATAAGATGTTGGAAAGGAAAATCATGCCCGATGTGCATACATTGAACATATTGGTAGACACACTTGGTAAAGAAGGGAAGTTGATAGAGGCTAAAGAAGTTTTTGATGTGATGATTCAAAGAGGCATACAACCTAATGTAGTCATATACAATTCTTTGGTTGACGGTTATTGTTTGCAAAATAAAATGGATGAAGCTGTTAAAGCATTTAATACGATGGTTCGAAGGGGTTGTTCGCCTTCTATTTTTAGCTATAACATTCTGATCAATGCATTTTGTAAGAACAAGAAAATTGATGAGGCAATAAGTCTATTTTGTGAAATGTCCATAAGGGGAATTTTTCCCAATGTTGTCACTTACAACACTCTAATTGGAGGGTTTTGCCGAGTTGGGAGACCTAAAATTGCGTTAGAGCTACTCCACGAGATGCAAGGTTGTGGCCAACCTCCAGATATCCAAACTTGTGCTATTTTGTTAGATGGCCTGTGTAAGAATCTACACTTCACTGAGGCAATGGCATTATTTAAGGAGATGGAAGACAAAAGGTTAGACTATAATACTGTAATTTACAGCATCTTGATTGATGGTATGTGTAATGTAGGGAAACTTTTGACTACAAGAGAACTCTTTAATGCTCTTCCTACCAAAGGTTTGCTACCTAATGTTTGGACTTACAATATAATGATCAAAGGGCTTTGCAAATAGGGACTACTAAATGAAGCAAGGGAAATATTTGAGAAAATGGAAGAGAACGGTTGTTCACCTAACCATGTCACTTATAACTCAATCATTCAAGGCCTCTTGCAACATAATGAGACATCATGGGTAGTGAAGTATTTCCAAATGATGGTTGAGAAGGGTTTCTTAGCAAATGCGAGCACTATAGTCATTTTGATCAACTTGATATCTACTAATCAAGCAGATAAAACATTACAAGATTGTTTTCAAATACCCATGTGAAAGCTTTATAGTTCTTCAATGAATAGGACAAATTTCATATTCTGACCTTTGCATAGCCAATCTGTACTAAATAAATATATATATTTGTTGTAAGTCATTAAGGTGATATTTCTTTCCATGTCTTTTGGACTACTCTTATGTATTGCTATTTATGTTTTGTTATATTTTTTACAATATCTATATACTTGTGTTGCAATCAAAAAATATTCTTAAAGATTTAGCCAATTATTCTTGTTGATGAATATTGTTCATTTGGAGTATGAATTTTTTATGGTTGTATCATTATTGGCCCACCGAGTTGTTTTTTATTAATATTTGGGTCCTATTGTTGAAATTAATTATAGTTGGCATGTCATGGTGAACATGGTGCTATTATAGTCACATCCAAATATATAGAATAATTACAATTGTTTTCCTCTGTCTAACTTAGTCAAATAGAAGAAGAAATAATTACAAAATCAACAATAGGGATCTTCATTTCAAATAACCTGAGTCATCATGAAGCCCTAATTGATGCATAATAACCTGATTATGATCACCACATTCCATCAATTATTTTCATAGGTTTTAAATAATCGCAGCAATAATTCTAGAAATATCGTGTTTTTTTATAACTTAAGATTGATCCATTAATTGGTAAAGGTCTTTGCCTTTTATTTCAAAAATTTTAAACTTTTTTTTTTTTTTTGGGCAAATTCTTTGAGACACTTAACCCAATATATAGTTCGGACGTTCCCGTTAAGCAACACATTCTTGAACCCGGTTGATCATTTTTCTAGACAATTTGCATCCTTTAAGATAAGGATTTCCCCAAAAAATAAGGAGCAATATGCATGAATATATATATATATATATATATATATATATATGGCAAATAAGGAGAAACAAACATGATTGCTAGGTCATTCTCGAGGGTTAGGGCTGCACATATTGTTTCAAATTGTCACCAGAAAATGACATTTGCTTTGTTTGTTTGTTTGTTTTTTCGTTGTTTTTTTTTTTTTATTTTTTATTTTTTGAAGGCAAAGAACTCACTCTTATTTTAAAGAAATCAAGAGCAAAAGCTCTTACAATCACATAAAGCCCTAAAGGTAGCCAAAGCTACGTAATCATAAATAATTCCAAATATAGGCCCAACTAATCAACCCAATCCAAACACATCCGCTACCCAATGACTAACTAGTAGTTTAAACATTCAAATCTACACCAAATAGATGCCATCAACTACACCTGAAAGCGTTGTTTCCACAACCTTAAGAGGTAAAACCTTTTAATTAGTAACTCATCTTCCTCGATAGTTAAGTTAGGATACATCCATCCACAACATAAAAGTCTGGACCAATCTTCCTCCTCGACCCAAAAGCCAGGGTAACATACACATCCACGACACATAGGTCAGGACCAAAGGGATCCAACCAAACCAACGAGGCGAGAGCATTATTAGCAAAAAAACAGCAGAAATATAGGGAAAAAACAAACACAACAGAAAGAAAGAGATGTGATACAGCCACAACAAAAGACCTAACAAAACTCAACTTCTCTTCTATTTTAGACTTAATTTATAGTTTAAAACTCTCTCTCCTCCACTAGCAATTTGTTTTTTTTTTAAATCTAGCACTTAAAGGAAGAAGTTGGGTTTTTGTTGGGTGTATATTGTGCCTTTAACATTTCTCAAAAAGAAAATATAGGGAAAAACCGATCATGTTCAAGCAAACCCCAACCAACGCAAGTGTGTTTGAAGTTCATCCTTTGCGGAATAAAGCCGACAATAGGTGGAGGCGGCGAAACTGACGCGGAGGAGATCAGCAAAACTACAAAAATAAAAAAACAAACAAACAAAACAAGAGAGAAAGAACAATACAAGGAAAAAACCAAAACCAAAAATAGAGAGAACAAACAAAACAAAATACAACGAAAAACAAAGCAAGAACAAGAAAATAAAAGCGTAAGCGATCAACAACCGGAGGCTCGGACAAGATCTGGCGGAAGCACAGTTGAGGAAGGTGGCAATGGGAGAAAGGCGTAAAGGCAGCGCAGATGACCTACCATAGGTGGCGATTCACAACGCCAAGATCCGAGAAGACCAAAGAGGCGGAAAAAAATCAACAACAAGAAAAAAGAAAGGGAGGGCACTTGGGACTAGGGCATCAAGTAAATAACTAGAGCAGTGCAAAGGAAGCGGGGTGGAGGGATGGCGAGGCCAACTCTCCTCCCGAAGCGACGCTCTGGTGAGGGTGCTTGGGCTTTGTTATTTATAAGCATTTGAAATAAGTATGGGTGAGTGATGGAAGTGTTTCCAACAAAAGATTAACCACTTCTATTTCATTTTGTGAAAGAAAAATGATTCTTAGAAATTATCTTCCATAAATCGTTGCATTTTCTAATTGTTTTCAACTTGTATCCATCATGTATTAGAATGCCTCTGGAATGATTGAAAATCCACGAAGGATGGTATACTAGAAAAGACATTTGCTCCCATTTCCTATCTGACCACTCAGCTAGCTCACCCCATATTAGTTTTGTACCTGACTAGCACATTGATGCTAATATTGGCATGCCTTTTAAAAGTTGGGAAAAGTATAAAATGACCCCCAAATTACTAGCCTTTTGTAATTTAGCCCCCAAAGTTTTAATTGGTATAAAGTAGCCTCATAAACTATCAACCCATTATAAAATGGGCCCATTTGTTAATCAAACCATTAAAATGGATGGAAAACCCAAAACAACGTCATTTTGGGATGCAGATTTATTAAAATGTCCTTGCTAAAAGAAAAAAAAAATTAAAACCCTCTAAAACATCGTTGTTTTGCTTTTTTGATCAACACAAGCCCTTCTTCTAACCGTGTTCTTTCCACTGCAACTTGGCCGATCGATTGCTTGTGAAGGCGATGGAGATTGCTGGTGCAACTTGGTTGGTTGGTGCTCATAAGTGAATTTATTTATTTGTTTTTTAACGACTCTCTCTCTCTCTCTCCCTACCTCGCCGATGTCTCTCAGATCTGCAGTGAAATAAAAAATATATATAAAAAAAAAAAAAAACTGACTTTTCATTGATAATCAAGCCTCTAGAGCAATTTGCTCCAAAAGAACAGTATCGTGCCAAGTCTGGTTCAAAGCATGTTGTGCTGCATATTTAGAAAGAGAATGGGCAGCAATGTTCCCAGTTCTCTTCACAAACGTGAACCGCCAAGGGTGAACAACCCTCAAGACAAATTGCTCCCAATAACTGATCACTTGTTGCAGCAAATTGCTTATAAGTGAATTTATTGCAATCTCTATTTCCCCTAATAACTATTTCAAATGAAATATAAACTCAAAATCCCAAAATGCCTCTATGAATTTATTGTAGTGAAAAATGATTTGAAAATGTAAAAACAGAAAAGGAAAAGGGAAGAGTGAGATCGCTCAGGTGAGCGAGGTGGTCGACTCGTAAAATTTTCTCGCAAGAGGAGCAAGAGGAAATCTTGTGTTCCAGTCTATTGAGCTTGGATTTCACCAAATCATCGTTGCGATCTTCTTTTTCATAGCGATTAAATTAGAAACCTCAAACATATGCATAGAGTGAGAAAGCAGAGGTTGAACGGCGAAGGGTTGCTGGAGCATTGGTTTTGAAACCAGCAAAACGACATTGTGAGGGCATTTTATATTCTTCAATTAAAATCGATGAGGGCATTTTAGTAACTCTGGATCCCAAAATGACGTCAATTTTAGGTTTTCCATCCATTTTAACGGTTTCAGCTAACGGAGAGGGGTATTTTATAAGTGATTAATAGTTTGAGGGCTACTTTATATCAATTGAAACTTTTAGGGGCTAAATTATAAAAGGATGGTAGTTTAAGGGACCAGTTTATACTTTTCCCCAAAAAGTTTAATAATGTAAAATCATATACACTATTAGATGCACCAATTTAAATTATGGCCATCCATTCTATGAAATTTAAATGATGTAAGATTAGGTAGCATGTATTTGGTGTTGCGGGTAAAAATTGAGTGGCTTGTAAATATTAAGACAAAGTGCTTTGTTCCCAAGTTAAGTGGCATTCATTTTGAATGGCGACCCAAGCAAATTGTGGTCGCAATTGCAACCTCACTTTCAATGTTTTTTATTGACCTTTATGGTCCATCCATTTAGAGCTCTAAGTAATTTAAAAATTTTATTTTTATTTTATAATTATTCACAACGCTAATGTGAGATTGTGAGGTCAGTTAAAACTATCATATTAATATCATAAAATTAAAATGTGCTATATTACATTACTTTTAAAATTTTATACTGCTTTCAACATTTGTCTTTATTACAATTATTCTAAAATGTTGACGATAGTCTCAATTAATTAATCTTTTATTTTATTTTATTTTATTAAGAATGATTTATCAAAGGTTGGTTTAGACTACTACATAAACATTATGTGATAATTATAAGACCAAAAAAAATGTGATTTGTAAAATATGAAATTGAAGTAATTTTATTTTGGAGAAAATTTACTTTACCCTTGAAGTTTGAGGTGTTTTCAATTTGAACCCTAATATTTAAAATTTGTAATGTACTCCTAATGTTTCAAAAATTTGCAATCAACACCCTCTATTACTAATTGCCATCTAGTTAGACGGAAATAGCATCATGTGTAACACTCTAGGTTCTAGAGGTAGAAACAGCTAGCAATGTAACATATTCTTAATAAAATAGAATATTCTCATAAGATCTTCATAAAAATAACATTGCTAAAGTACTATTATCCCAAATACAAAATGTGTTAGTACATAATAATCTCATAAAAATACAGTTACACAATCTATGTTCGCCCCAAGCGGTCTAATCCATAAAGTGGAGTTCCAAAAACTTCTCATCACATTACTACATTAATCCTCAAAGCAATAAGTCCACGTATTCCACGGGTACCCTTGTCCTTAATACTACAATTTATAAGACAATCTGAAAAAGATATGTAGGAAGAAATGGCGAATTTGACAACTCAGTAAGTAACCATAATACCAAATGCTATAAAACATGCTATGTAGATTTTTATGTCATAATCTCTATCATGTACAACAATAATTTTCTGCAAAATAAAACATGATTGTCTGCAAAATGAGTAATCAGCACTTCTTTTTTCCTTTTCTTGGTTGTTTTACCCTTTGACTCATTGCCGTGAGTTTACCGTGTCCGGCGCACGTTTGGCTTGTCCCAAAGGACTCTTTTGGCTCATCCTGTCGTCAAAGGGAAGAGTTACTTGGTTGGAAACTTCTCCTAGGTGGAGGCCACTTGATCGGTAACACACCTTCTCGTAACCATCCTTCGGTGTGCTTGCCATGCTACCCTTGTGATCCGGCCGATCGTTGCTTCAATGTCTTGTAAAACTATGCATTAAAAATAAGAAGTGCAACTGAAAATCATGTAAGTGAGTTTTTCATAAAATCCCCAACATTTTCGTTTCCAAAGATTTATCATAAAATCTGTTGGGGTTTTTATGTTAGCTCTTTCATCGCATGTCCTTAATTTGATTCATGCGTCAATTCACAATTCCTACAAAGTAAAATTACCTTAATCATTAATTCTTTTATCATGAACATCAAACCTCACCATGCTTGATTTATAGCCTCTCATAAAATTCTAATAATCAACTTAACTACGGTCTCAATAAAACATCCAAAATCATTTTACTATAATTAACAACTTAAGAAGCCTATCTATTCATAATATCACTCTCTTTCTAAGCCATTTAATTTAGCAACTTACTCTCAATATCAAAAGCTTAGAAACATTTACAACAATCACTCTATTTATAATTAATCCCTCTTAATAGCAATTCAAATATTCATACCATAGAAACCCCAATTTAATTCTATAAATCTAACTTCATACTAAAAATACCATAAATGATATAAAAATATGAGAAAAATACTATTTAGCCCCCTCAACTACCAGCCATTTACTATTTAACTTCCTCAAGTATCAAAAGTTGTTAAATGGCCCCCCCAACTACCAAATAGTTGTGTTTTAGCTCCCTCCGTTAGTTTTTGCCATGAAAATGGATGAAAAAAATTGAAAATACGTTGTTTTGAGATTGCAAGTTACCAAAATACCCTCAAGTGGAAAAAAATAAATATATGAAAGCATTAAAAACATTGAGCTGGTTCTTCATGATTCAGATCTTCGTAAGCGAGGCGGCTGTTTGCGATGAGGGCTATTGCGCCATGCAGTCGTCATGAGGAGGCTGTTTGCGATGTCTAGAGGTTGTCGGCCAAGTCGGTTATCGCAGGGCAAAGCTGGTTCACCGACATGGCTACGCTTGGCTCAACAAGGCAATGATCTTGCTGGCAGAAAGGGGCCTCCTGCCGATATGGGCTCTCCCTGGCAACTCGGGTGAGAGTGAGATGGATTTCGCTGTTGAGGTGAAATTCGTGCAATTCGCCACTTACAGGACAAATTGATCACAAGGACAAATGTTCAACGTCATCAAGTATCATCAGGAGCACTGATAAAGAAAAGAATCTTGAGAATGGTGTTGGTCACCACGAAGTTCTTTGTCTTTTCTAATTCATTGTCATCCGACTCTTCTTCATCTTCAAGCTCCAACAATTCAAATGGGTTTCACGAGTTGCGTTTCTCAAGAGATGTAGCAGCTCAAGTTCGGACATTGAGATATCCATTCAAGGAGCCATTGCTCATTGCAAGCAATCTCAAGCGGTTCCATTCCAGAAAGACTGTAAGCGAAGTTGGGTTTTACTCGTTGTTAACTTCCAGGATTTTAGTTCGTGAAGATCAAGAAAGGCCAGACCTTTGCATGGGTTGAGAGAGAGAGAGAGAGAGAGAGGGAGAAGGGAAAAGTACAGAGTTAATTTTAATCGGTTAATTAATGTTTTCTCTTCTGTTCTTTCATAGTTTTGCTAATGGATATGCTCTTTGGAATATCTAGATCGACTAGAACATCCTGTGAGAGTTTGTGAAATGTACAATAAAATTGATCTCTTCCTCGAGACTATAAACGAATGATGTTCTTCATAATCAGATCACCAGAATTCCACTTGGCGTTAGGAATCATTTTCTAAGACAAGTTTGAGTTTAAGGTTATTTTGGTGAGACGGACCTCGGTGCTCTACAGATTGCCATTGGTAGGGCGAGGTGCAATTAGTAGCCTTCTTCGTCTTTTCGTTTAAATGAGGAAACAACAAGAAGCCATGCAAAAAGTTTTCTGAGGGGCACGTGACAAGTGCGGGCCAAACAGAGATGTAGTGTTAGGTGAGGGCATGTGCCATTTATTTCGCCATGAAGTATCACCTACTTCGACGTAAATGTCAGCTTCCATGCATTGCTTTCTTTTCTTTTCTTCTACAAGGACACACGTCTCGCCTATTCTCCTTGCTTTTCTTGTCCGCTGCTGTACATGGGCATGTGAGCTTTGGTGGGGGTGAAACTATGGATAGACAAGGCCGGCGAGATGAGTCTGTGCGAACTGGAGATAAGTTCGTGCCCCCTAGGCGGGCAAGACCAATCCGTCGAGGGCATGGCCCATCGGAGGTGGACTCATGTGCTGTGCTAGTTGGGAGAGATCAACTTGGCGAGGTGGACTCGCGGTGTGCTAGTTGCGGGAGAGATCAACTTGGCGAGGTGGACTCATTTGGTCTTGTTCAAATGGACCGGAGGAGGGTCACAACCTTTGTAGCATACATGGTATAGAGGCCGAGGCGGTCCGTGGGCCGAGGACTTGTTGCTTGTTGGCCTTAGATTGAGTTACGCTTCTAAGATAATAGAGCACATCCTTTGGAGACTTTGAGCGTAGCTCGTGTGGACCCGAGTGTCGCTCGAGGTGGTCTGAGGCAGAGCTCGCGGGAAGATGGCTTCTTTGCATGAGGTGGGTCCATGGCGAGCTTGGAGTCACCGAGGTAGGTCCATGGGATGACCATATCAATGACGGATTTGAAAGCCGTAGAGCTCTAAACATTAGCCAAAATAGTGCCGTTTTGGCTAATGCTTTCATATATTTGTTTTTTTTTTCCACTTGAGGGTACTATGGTAACTTGTAATTTCAAAACGACGTAGTTTCGACTTTTTCATCCACTTTGACGGTAAAAACTAATTGAGGGGGCTAAAACGTAACTGTTTGGTAGTTGGGGAGGTCATTTAACAACTTTTGATAGTTTAGGGGGCTAAATAATAAATGACTGGTAGTTGAGGGGGCTAAATAGTATTTTTCCCTAAAAATATTACATTGAAGTCCTCCTATTTTTCATTTTCTCTTCCTTCCCTTCCTTTCTCTTTTTTCCTCTTTCTTTCTCTTCTCTCTTTCCTTTCTTTTATTTTTCTCTTTTCTCTTTTCTCTTTTCTTCTTCTTCTCTTTTTTTTTTTTTCCTCTTCTCTTCTCGATTCCTTACGCTCATTTGGGCTGTGTTGTGTCTACGAGT
Source organism: Carpinus viminea (assembly GCA_013348765.1). Lineage (NCBI taxonomy): Eukaryota > Viridiplantae > Streptophyta > Magnoliopsida > Fagales > Betulaceae > Carpinus > Carpinus viminea. The sequence goes on along the minus strand of CP054670.1, from coordinate 14,972,438 downwards.
GAAAACAGCTAAGGGCTTGACGGCTTATAAAGGTATTAAGAGTGAAGGAGAGAGAGACACGTGGACACCATGTGTAAAAAGGTTTTGCTTCGATCAACACATGTACTAGTAGGTGTCAAGTATCCTCATTCCACTTAAATAGGTGTTGTACGGTACAGAAATGCATTGGTTTGTATGGACACCCACGTCCCTGCATATACTAGATAGGAGACCTTGAAAACAAGTTTTCCTTTTGCTGGCCACGTTGACAGTTTACATGTATAAATATATATTTGTATCTATCAAGCTTGGAAAAGAAATGCATTTACCTACATATGCCCATAAATTCCACAATTAATTTCTAATGAAGTTAAGCATGTCTACTATAGTATATCTAAAATTCGTGGCCTAAGAAAATTATTAACCAGTCAAATTAATCCCCCAAATCTCCAATGCTTTAACTGTTTGACAAATTAACCTATTAAATTTAAAAAATTCATAACGTTTTCAATTTAACTCCAAATGACACAAAATTTGTCTTGAAATTTTTCTCATTCAAAGTCTCACAACATATCCAAAAATCATAGCAATCCATAACTTTTTGATACCTCACAAATATCTCGAAATTCAATGTCTCTGCTTGATCAAAATTTCTGTTTTGACACTTGTACCTTCTAAAAATCATAACTCCTTCTACAAGCGTCCAAAAATCATGAAACCACTTTTAAAATCTTCATTTCTCACCATTCTAGAAGATCTTAAAACAGTTTTTTTTAAAGTCTCTCATTGAATTTTTTGCGCTCAAAACAATGTGACTTTACTTCCAATAACACACTAAAATTCAATTTCCACCATCTTTCACATTAAATCTATATTTTTTACCTATAAAATTGCAAATCCTCCTTATCCTTGATATTAAGATCACCTTTATTCTAGGATATAAATTTTAGGATATTACATCATGTGGGTCTCACGTGAGATTTTTATGCTTTGTTTTCCAATTTTGCACCCAACATAGCTAGTGAAATGACATAATTGTCCCTCATTAAAACCCAACGCCTGTTTTGATTTTTTCTCGTCAACCCCATTTGAACCTCTTTTGGGTATTGGAGTGAAAAAGAAAAGGAGCAGATGCCTCTCAACTGCTCCTATGCTAACAATTTCAATGTACTTAAATTTGTAACGGAGGGTGTTAATCGCAAATTTTTGAAATATTAGGGGGGCACATTGTAAATTTTTAAACATTGTTATTCAAATTGAAAAACACCTCAAACTTTAGGGGGCAAAGTAAATTTTAATTTCCCCTTTTATTTTCATATGGGAATCCTTGAACATGTATTTTATTATTAGGCTAATTGTTTCCCTTATATTTTGTGTAACACGGGTTTAATTTGTTGATCAAAAATGCGATTGTTGATAGGTTTTCTCACTCAAATTTCCCAACATTTGGGGTTCGAAGGATTTGAATTTTTTTTTTCTTTGATGAATAAGAGGAAATCATTTTATTCCAACAAACTAAACATTTTACAAATCTACAAAATAAGGAAAAAACAGATTTTGAAGCACTCTTCAAAATCCCATTAAAGCACAACTAATCATCATTTAAAACAACAAACACCATACTCATACAAGTATGCTACTTTCACAAAGAATATCATTCCCTTTAGTTCTCTTAAATCTTCATTTCCCCATAATACGGATTCTAACTTCCCATATATATGATCCTCTCGAGAATCTGACACTCAAAAGAGGGATAGTTACAAACATTGGATGCCAGATTCAAGAACAAGAGAATCAAATTTTTTTCATTTAACAAAATGAAAATCAAGTTAATTTTGATTCAGAAAGGCAGCACCTGGCCTGAAGAGAACTTGTTAGAAATCAAGAAAGGTATTGTACCATGCATTCAGAAAGTAACGACATAGCTGCAACATGAGCAGTAGTTCATGTTGAGTGTTTATTGTTTAACACTGACAAGAACATTTAGCTTAAAGCACAAGTATTCAAATGGTGCAACTTGTCATCGACAAGTGAGCACTATTTTGAAGCAACATTGATAATTAAGAGAATCTAATTCCTTGCTAACAGAAACATCATATGAATTAATATCGATTATCATGCATGCATCTACAAACTCCATATCCATAGCACAAGAAACAATACATATTGAAAAGTTCTTGACCAAATTTTATTTTCCTAAACTTAATTAGATAATTAAAGATGTAACCAAACCTCTCAAGAAAGAGATAAGTTCCATGATAGCTAGTAAACTCCGAATTCCATGTGCCTTGGGATGAGTCTAACATAGTTACCACTCAGTACACTCTTTTAACACCCATTATGAATGTGATCCAACACATGAAAATTATGATGCACCTTCCTTCCCAAATAAGCATGATTCTTCAATTTCCATTAACAGTAATCATGGACATTAAATTTGCATTGAGAGGCCTTAGTAGTTGGGACAAAAGTGAGAGGATGATGGCGATAATCTTTGGATGTGAAAGAACTTCCAAATTTAATATATGGATATTTCCCTAAAATACATTGAGGATGAGCAGGAAAATCACATTCTGCGCAATAATAAAACCAAAAGTAATTTGGATTTCTTTCTTCATAGATTAAACAATAGTATTATTCATGATGATTTTCAACAACATATGTGAGCTTGAGGAGATGATTGTCACATTTGTGCCATACTAATGCAAACAGAAAGGAAAATAGCGTGTTGGTGCCCTTTATGTTTTAGAGTTTCCGGAATTGAACAACATTGAAGGTCAAGGTAAAAATAAGATGTGTCACATCTATAGGCAAAGCCACCATTGAGACGTTTACAAGGTAAAAAAAAAAGGTGAATGACCCATGACCACAGCCGGGTCACCATACCCATGACTTTTTTTTGGGTATTTTTGTCTTATTGAAAAAAGAATTTAAGGACATTTTTTTCCCTCTTATAAGCCAAAATAGGTACATTACAAATTTCTATAGTTTGAAGAGGAGACATTGATACAATCTTTAATTCAGAAAAATACTGCAAATTGAGTTTTAGTTTGACATTGTCTTTTCTTGATTTTAGAAGTTTCATTTTTTTTTTTTTTTTTTTTTTGTGACCAAACAAAGTGTAATATCTCTGAAACACTTCAATGGTATATGTTAAAGAGTCCAAAGCCAAATCTTTTGGGTAGAATCCCCTTAAAATCATGATAGTCTAGTATGATTGACAATTACCTATCAAGTATCAAGGGATTAGTTGGAGTTGAAGTCAAGGATCAAGATTTTCTAGAATTTTTAGAGTTTAAGTAGATTTCTTTGAATACCAACAATTAGTTTGGAATTCAATGATTGAATTTTATTAAATCAACGTAGGAGTTATCACTTTTACAACTTAATAATTACCAACTTAATAGTTATTATATTTATATGATATGATACAATTTAAACCATTATTAATTTTAAACCAACAGTTAAAATTTGAAAAAAAAAAACACAATCTTGAGATACGTGAGTAAGAAAAAGCAGCATCACACATTTCTCGTACAGTTATTCATAAAAATACAAAAATTATAAACTTGATAAGGTGCTTCTAATTTCAGGGTGAAACAATATAAAATGTATATAAAGTTGAATATATGAGGATTAAACCAAACTTCGAGAGCAACTATAAGAGCATCTTTCATCAAACTCTCTATTCCCTTCTTCTTTTTAGAACTATCAAACCTATCCCCACATTTGAAGAACAAAATCATTTCTCTATTCCATTTCTTTTTTTATACTTCTCTTCACACTTTCTCTATCTCTTTTTTTTTTTAATCACACTTTCTCTTTCTCACTTTTATAGGTTTGTGAGGTAATATTGAGAACAAAAAATAGAATACAAATTATATTTAAATAGAATAGAATAAAATATAGAGAGTTTATTATTTATTACTTTTGCCTAACTTTTAGTTTTTTTAAAAAAAAAAGCTAAATTTTTTTAGGTAAAAAATAAAAAAAAAAATTATTGAGAAATTTTTTCTTTTTTTGGACATATCCACACAAAAAGGGAGAGAAAAAATTTGAACTAGTGACTATCACTTCATTAAATATGGTCGATCGATTGAACTTCCTCTTGAAAACCATTATTGAGAATTTTGCTCTAAAGATATGTATATTATATGATAGGAAAATGCTAGGGGTTCTTCCCATAGGTTTTTCAGATGTTCTCTCAGTTTTACATAAAGCATGGTTTAAGAAAAAATAAAATTGTAGTTGCCTTCACCACCGGTTTTTTTAGGCATTAGCACCAAATTTGAGACATTAGCAACAAATTTGTGAGGTATTAGCAACAAAATTAAGGCATTAGCATCAAATTTAGGATGATCAAATCCATTTTTGGTGATATCATCCCTAAAGGGTTAATCTTCCATCCTTAGGTTTTAATTTTGAATTCAAAAACAAGTTTTAAAGCATTAAAACTTAACTGTTAACTTATAAAAATTAATCTGGTGACAAAAAAACGATACTACAATTTTATTTTTTATTAAATCATGTTCTACATAAAACTGGAAGAACATCAGAAGAATACTATGAAAAGAACCCTAGCAAACCCCTATATGATACTTCTGTCGCTCTGCATCTACATTGCACAAAGCAACAGCAATTGTCACGTTGAAGAAAGGGCAGAAAGGTCATTCCGAGGGGCAAAATAAAAAACACGTGTCCCTTGTAACTTTACAAAAATCTCCACTACTCCATCAAGATCAGCCATCTATCTACCTCCAGTCCTTGACCCACTGCATCAATCACCACATATGCTTCTTCTGCATATTTCTCTTGGAGTCCTTTCACCCACTGCATAAATCACCATATGTGTATGTGCTGATGTGTGTCGGCCAGTGATGCCAAAAAGGAATGAAAAAGTTCCCCAAGCTAACAAATATTGTGGAAAGAGAGATAGACACTTCTTAGAGAGGAATAAAGGGAGAGATTGACACTTGACAAGAACTTGAGATAGACACTTGAGAAAAGTGCTCCTATATAAGTGCTTTCATGTACACCTGCAACTGGCTTTATGTTTTTATAAAGGAACAAATAATGTTTATTAACTTGTTGCCAAGTTTTGAGGGGAAGTAGTTCACGATAAATTCCAATTTGAGTACACGGGATTACCACAATATTTCACTCTCCTATGTTGGACTCCTAGCTAACCAGGTAAAGAGAAGAATGAACCACATATTGCATTGCTAAAATGAAAGGTAGACAAAAATGTGTTTTAATTTTGCTACCTGTTAAGTTTTGATGTCCATCCAGATAAGAGAGTCGCCTCTGTTGATCAGTTTTTAGGTAATAGGTTCATACCCCTTCATCTTCACCATTGAACATTATAAATGCTCTCAAAGATATTATAACTGTTTGCTTATGGATATATGGATTACATCATTTCTGAAATTTGTGTGGTTTGAAGTTGAAGGATTTAATATGATCGTTTTTAACCACTTGATCTGTTTCTTATTTTCCAGTCTGCATGCGAAGCTGCTGCTGCCTATTGTAAAGAAAAGGGGAAAAATATTTCAAAACTTAGCTATGCACTATAGCTGTGCTGGTTGGAATGAACTCTGTTAGACAGGTTGATTTACTATTTCCTTAATTTCCACATATCTATCTCAGCATGTTGGGAATATGCACATCACCCTGCTCTCAAGCCTTACACATGGTCATCAAATATATTTATAAATTGACTGGCTCATGCCTGTTGCATTAAAATTGAATAATTGCTGACCTTTTTCTTGTATAAAATATTTACTCTAAACACATAGTAATTCACCTTTTTGTCATTGTGCTTTACATGATAACTGACATACATTGAGTATGAATAGCCATCATTAACACTCATCAAGTGGAGCAATTGGTTTAATTTACCTTAGAAAAATGATGGCTTCTTTTTTTTTTTTTTTTATTTATTATTTATTTTTATATCAAAAAAATTATACATACTACATAGCCTCTCAAACTAACACACAATTTGCAATTTTCCTCCAAAATTTCGCAATATCTCCTGAAGACAAAAATTTCTTAGTAAGAAAAGAAGAAAGACCCACGACCATTGTGGGTCACCAAACCCATGATCTTTTAAGGGCATTTTTGTCTTATTAAAAATATTTTAAGGGTATTTTTGTCTTTTTATATGAAAAATGGGTACATTGCAAATATATATATATTGTATTTTCTTTCTTTTATTTTTTTTAATTTTTTTTTAATTTTTTAATTTTTTAAATTTTTATGACCAAACAAAGTGTAACACTAATAACTGTGAGACATTTTAATAGTATAAGTTAAAGAGTCCAAAACCCTATTTTAATGTAATGGAAGTCCAAACAAAGGCCCAAGAAGATGTTTGTTTGGATAGCAAATCCAATTCCACTAATAGCATAAAGGAAATCAAATCAAAACAGTAATTTCAAACCCACCAAAATCATTCGTTGCCTTTTTCAGTGGCATTTTTTTTTTTTTTTTTGCTGGGGCTTTCAGTGGGTTTGGGGTTCTTACACTCAAAGGAAGATAGGTGGGTCGTTGTGGGTCACGAAGGCTGGAGGCTGGAGTTGAGGAAAATGAATTACAATTTTTAAAAGTTTTAACCAGAAAATACTTTTAGATTGACTAATATTTTAAGTATATATATATATACACACCAGAAAACGCGTAAAAGAATTTTAGAAAAATATTTTACAAACGCAACTTTAGTCTAGCATTTTACGAGATTGTTATAGCCGATTGATGAGGTTTGTAGTCATTCGTGGTCCGGTGTCGTTGGTAGAAGTCCAATTAACTCAATATTTCAGTTGAGTCCATTTATTATTTCTACTCCAAGAAAAGAAGAAGAGAAGCTATTAAATGTTTAAATAAGAGAAAAGAAGCTGGATGTACAATATGAAGCATCGACTACGCAATTAATCTATTAATAAAAGAGTTGAAGAAAATAAAAAGAAAGTTCTAGAATTATGAAAAGAAATAACAATCGAAATTACAATGTACTTTTACGTCATCACAAGATATAGCTTAGAGTTTTATTTTATTTTTACTTTAAAAAAGTTACTTCACACAAAATAGTGGGATATATGCAAATCTTTTTCTTTATTGTCTGAAAAAGTTACTTGGCACATAAGAAGGGAATTCAGGCAATGCAAATTTAATATAAATATGAAAGAGATGTTATAATATATACCTTAGCACTTATCTAAACGATTCTTAAAAAGACAATTTATTTGCGTTGTATGCAACCAAACACCAGTCAACTTTGGAATAAAGACTAAAAAGTCTTTATCCCAATGGGTAGAAGAAACAACTCGTACACAATGTACTCAAAAAAAAAAAAAAAAACTTGTAGAAGAGGTGAGTAATATATTCTAACTGAATAGAAAAAAAGTAATATATTCTTACCCTTTGTAATAAAGACTAGGGTAGAAGAAACAACTCGTACACAATGTACTCTAAAAATAAAAAACAAAAAAAAACTTGTTTACGAGGTAAGTATTATATTCTAACTGAATAGAAAAAAAAGTAATATATTCTTACTTTATAGCTACGTAAACATCTCTCGTGGCGAGAGGAAATGATATTCTTCTTTTTTTCTTTTTTCACAATTCTAAAATTTTCTTTTAAGTTGTTTTCCTTTTTTTTTCTTCATTTTTTTTTTAATTTCCTTTAATTTCTCTGTTTTATTTTTATACCCTCTCAAATTACCACCAATTTGATAATATTCTCCTTTTTTTCAATTGTAACAATGTCCCTCCCCAAATAGTTAAATTACCAAACAATGTACAATATCTCCTAAGGCCAACAAAACAGACAAAAGTGACACTCAATTTTTTTTTTTCAACAAAACAAAAATAATCGAATAAATTAAAATATCAATTATTATTATTATTAATTCTCACAGCCTGATTTTTTTTAATTGTTTTTTATTTTATTTTATTATGGGTATTTTCGTCATTAGGTGGACATTGTCAATTTTTGGTAGTTTGGCTGTTTGGGTGAGACGTTTTTGTCGCAATTAAAAGTTTGGAGAAATATTGTCAAATGAGTAATAGTTTGAGGAGATACGTGAACTTTTCCTAATTTATATTAATCATTCTATATCAAAAAAAAAAAAAAGATATCTTCTTTATATATATATATATATATATGAAAAAAGAAATATTCGTAGCCTCTTAAACTAACAAGAAGTGCTAGAGAAAGCCAAACAAATGAATCTAGAAAAATTTTCAAATTGAGGTGACAGACTGTAAATGGTAGACAAGGAAGAGAGAATTGCATTTTTTTTAATTTAAAAACCATTGTCACGTCCGTTTCAATATTTTTCTGGATTTATTTGTTTCACTCTCTAGCACTTCTCTAAACTAATACACAATTTGCGATGTTCCTCTAAACTCTCCTGCAAACCTCCAAAATTTTGTGATGTCTCCCAAATACAAAAATTTCCTAATAAAAAAAGCTGAACAACCCACAACCATATATCGTGGGTCACCATACCCATGAATTTAAGTTAAGAGTCCAAAACCCTATTTTTGTAAATATGATTGACAGTTACCAAGTATTGGTGGAACAAATTAAGTGCTCTACCTATGAAGGGATTTCTAGAATTTTTAAGTTTTATATTAAGGAGATTTCTTTAACTTGTCAAGGATCAAAAATATTGAAATAAATTATTTGTTATGTTTGAAGAGAAAATGTTTTAACTCTTAACACCAATCTCTCGTGATCTTCAAAATTTACCATTTTTTTTTTGCTAAAATTTCCATCACCCTTTAGGACAATTCATTAGAATGTTTTTAATGTTTGGGATTTTTTGCCTCTTTGCATAATTTTCTTAACAACAATTCAAAGCAAGTAACCATTTTCAAAGTTTGGCATAATCATCTTGATGAAACATGTGAGTTTTCGGTCTTAAACTTGATCGTGGTTTGTTGTTATTCGTGGTCTAGTGTAGTTTGTAGAAGTCCAATTAACTCAATATATATTTCAATTGGGTCCATTTATTATTGTTACTCCAAGGAAAGAACAATAAGCTATTAAATGTTTAAATAAGTGGAAGTCACTAATTTGATTTGTTGTGTTATTGCTGGATATACAATATGAATCATGGACTGTACAATTAATCTATTAAGAAAAAAGTTGAAGAAAATAAAATAGAAAGTTCTAGAACTGTGAAAAGAAACAATCTCTCACAATCTATCAAAATTAGAATATACTTTCACTTCCTTAGAAGATATGTTTTACTTAGCTTAGAAGTTATTTTTTATTTTTCCTTTTCCTTCTTTGATTCTAAAGAAGTTACTTCATACAAAGTAGTGGGATATACAAATCTTTTCCTTTATTCTTTGGGAAAATTACTTCGCACAAAGGAAACATGGACAATGTAAACCTATCACAAATCTGAAAAGAGATTTTAAAATATATACCTTACCACCTACTTGAGCGATCCTCATAAAGACATTTTGCTTGCATTGTAGGTGACCAAATGCCACTCAACTTTGGAATTAGGATTTGGTTTTTATTTCAAGGGTTAGATCAAAGTATAAATCATTAATAGTATGAACAGAATGGGGCCTACTATGGGTTTGAAATGGCCACATAGACTAAACATATGCCTAGCTATTTGCGCTTCCTTTTTTTTTTTTTTTTCATTGGTTTTGTTTCCTTTCGGAGTTTCGGTTTCTTTCTTTCCTTTCTTCCACTGATTTTCCTTCTTTTTTTTTTTCCACTAGGATTTAAAAGAAAAATCACGGGTGAAAATGATTTTTTTTTTTTTTTTGAAATATAGATAAATTAAATTGTGAGTTTTAAAGTTTACAAGAATAATTATATTTTTTCCTTTTCTTTTTCTAAAATATTAAAATTTTCCTTTTGAGGGTGAAGTGAAGTTTTCTTTTTAGCTTTTCTAAAATATTAAATTTTGATTGCTTATTAAATTAAATTATTATTTTTTCTATAATTTACCTCAAATTTCGAATGAATATTTCACAATGTTTTGGATCTCATTCAACATATACTAGGGGTGTAAAGGCGGCAGTTAAATAACCGTCCGCCAACCGCTTCTTCCCTATAACCGCTAACGTTTAACCGCTTAATCAATAACTAACGTCTTAACGCTAACCACTAATCGTTATAAGCTAACGGTTTGCGGTTAGCAGTTATTAGGTTTAATAACCGTAACCCTAACCGCTAACGCTTTTTATATAATATATTTTCGTAATTAGAATTATAATAATATTTATACATAACTTAATCAATTGATCATTAATGATTAAATCACATTTTTGTTTTCAATAATTAAATTACAAATTGAGTATTAATATATTATCACTATAATTTATATGATTATATCACATGATCAATTGATCATTAAATCATTTGATTATATAATAACAATATATATATATATATATATATATAATATGACTCATAAGTCATAAGTCTACAAGTTAATCATATGATTCATATTATTCATGTATAATGATAGTATGATACTAACAATTAAATTAAACAATGTGTTACCTATAACCACAATTGAATCAAAGCATTATTAGATACTTTATACTTAGAAAACATATATCACATTATCTTAGATTCTTAGATCTAAGATAATTTTATTATATTAATATGAATTGTAATTTGTGAGATAATATGATCATTTAATTTAAGTATGAGTGTATGACAATTAGATCATTAGGAATTTACGATTTAGGAGTTTGAGCATTATTATTAGATAATAAGTTCAATTAAAAAAAAGACTAGTAAATATGATAATAATTTAAATCATTAATCATATGATCTAATTTAATGAGATCATATGATTATATAATATCAAAGACATAAGTTTGTAATTGAATAAAATATTTTTGAAACTGTATATATTTATATCTTCTAGCATTTATTTATTTAATTTTTCCATATATATATTGTCTATTTTATATTAATAATAATAAGAATGAATTTCACATCAAAAGCGACATCGGTTTGAGAGAAAAGCATTAAGGGTAAGGGTATGGATTTTTATCTTATTCTCTTCTCCTTCCCTATCTCACTCACACCATTATCGTCTCTCTCTCTGACTCTACCTCCTGGACCGTCTCTCTCTCACCTCTTTCTCTCTAACTCTCTCTATCTCGTAGTTTTAATGTTTTATTTGTATCATTTAATGTTTTATCTGAACATATTTTTTTATATGCTATGTTGAACTTTTTTTATATGTTTTATTGAACTTTTTATATTTTTTATATGTTGTGTTGAACTTTGTTTCTATATATATATATATATATATATATATATATATATATTAAGTTAACTAGTTATGAATTTATGATTTAATATTTAAGGATTTTTTCAAAAAAAATTTAAAGTAGGTCAAATATTTTTTATTTTTCAATATGAGCTCCTTTTATAGTAATTTGGCCCAAGAAGACACTAAAAATACAAAAGAGTTTAAAAAAAAAACAAACAAACAAATGAAAGTGAAAATGCTATAGTGCTTAAAAAAACCCAAAAAATCCAAAAAAAAATCAAAAGGCCCAAAAGCTCAATTTTAAAAAAAGCAGTTATAGCGGCGGTTAAGCATTTTACTAACCGCAATCACGACTAACCGCTAACCGCTATCCGCAGCCTAGCGGATACGGTTAGTGAAATTAATAATAGCTAAAAATGGTTACAGTTAGCAGATTTTGCCAATAACCGCTAATCAGTAACCGCCTTTTCACCCCTAACATATACATGAAAGAGAGTGTTAAAGTATTATTTTATTTTATTTTGCCAAAGATAGTTTTGTCATTGGAGGACATTGTCAATTTTTGGTAGTTTGACTATTTGGGGTGGGGGAGCGCCGGGGGGTGTCATTCTCAAATGGATGGTAATTTGAGAGAATATGTTAAATTTTCCTCATTTATATTAACCATTCCATGTCGAAAAAAAATTAGATGGCTTTTATATATATATATATATATGGAAAATATATATATATACATAGCCTCTCAAACTAACACACAATTTGTACTGTTCCTCCAAAATTTTACAATGCCTCCCGAATACAAAAATTTCCTAATAAAAAAAGGAGAATGACCCACGACCATTGTGGGTCACCATACCCATGAATTCTTTTAGGGGCATTTTTGTCTTATTAAAAATATTTTAAGGGTATTTTTGTCTTTTTATATAAAAATGGGTACATTGTAAATTTATATATTTTATTTTTTCTTGTTTTTTATTTATTTATTTTTGCGACCAAACAAAGTGTAATACTAGTATCTGTGAGACATTTCAATAGTATAAGTTAAAGAGTCCAAAATCCTATTTTTGTAAATAAACCCCATTAATGTAATGGAAGTCCAATCCCACCGATGGAGGCGTAAAAGAAATCAAATCAATATGAATTACAATTGATTGGAGGCTGGAGGCGTGAAGGTCGTTGTGGGTCACGGAGGCTGGAGGCTGGAGTTGAGGAAAATGAATTACAATTTTTAAAAGTGTCAACCAGAAAATATTTTTAGATTGATTAATATTTTAAGTCTATATAATAATATAAACACCAAAAAACGTGTAAAAGATATTTAGAAAAATATTTTACAAGTGCAACCTTAGTCAAGCATTTTACGAGATTGTTATATCCGATTGATGAGGATAATTGCTTAAAAAGAAAATAAATAGACATATACTATTGTTAACAGCAATTCAAAGCAAAATCTGGCGACAATCATGGATCACGATTCACGACCCTAAAAAGTCATCATTGGTTTTGGTTTTCTCTCTAGCGGTTGCCACTAGAGGAGAAGAAACAGTTTCCTAAGTCTTTCAGATTGTGGGAGTTTGGTCTTGGAGAGGTGCGGTTCCACGAGTGTAGAGGAGTTTCATCATTATGGCAGAAGATATGGCGAAGCTCTGGGAAAATTTTCATCTCACAGAGGAGGAGAATCTTGAAGATTACAATTTAAGGGGTCAAGCCTGTTTGGTTGGAAAGTTAATTGTTGAGAGGATTGTTGGGAAGGATACTATACGTAAATCAATTGTACGGTGGTGGAAACCTTCGGGTTCCTTATCTTTCAGAGTTCTAGGTGAGAACTTGTTTCTTATTGAGTTCGAAAACTCATGGGATAAATCCAGAGTGTTAGAGGGGCGCCCATGGAGTTTTGAGGGAAACCTTTTCTCGGTGGCTGATTTTGATGGCATTACACCGCCATCTCAGATGGATTTTAATACTGAAGGATTTTGGGTCCGTATGTTCAACCTCCCTTTAGCTTGTATGGGGAAGGAAACGGGGCTGTCTCTTGGGGCCACTGTAGGGACCGTGGAGGAGGTTGAAACTGATATTGATGGTTTTGGTTGGGGAGAGTATCTGCGGGTTAAAATCCGGATAAATCTTACGAAGCCATTAGCTCGGGGGAGAATGCTTAAGCTGAAGGGTCAAACCACGTGGATCAAATTTCAGTATGAACATATTCCCCAGTTTTGTTTCCGGTGCGGAGTGATTTGCCATGGCTCCACAGGTTGCACTAAACCTGAACCTCGTAAATCTTTTGGGAGTGAGTCACAGTTTGAATATGGCCCATGGCTTAGAGTCCCTAAGTTCGGTGATTGGGTGAACTCACGTCAAAGCCCAGGCTCTTTGGGGTCCACTAAAGGGGATCGGGAGAAGCGAGGCGGTGGGGAGTCCTTCTCTTCATGGAGGACCCCGGTGTTCAGCGGCAAACCTCAGGCGGTGCATTCACCATCGGAGTCCCAACCCAACTCCGGCGTCCGGGGGCATGTGTTACTTGGTGCGGGAGGATCTGTTACAGATGGTGGACGGTTGGAGGATTTGGGTGGCCACGTAGGTGCGTTCCATGCGCCCCATGCATCACCCGACGTGGAGCTGTTGGCACGAGATTCTCGCCATGCAATTATGGAGCAGGAAATGGCGGCTTTCACGGGTGCACGTGGGTTAGTGGGTGGAGTTTCTCCGTATGTAGATTTTGTCCCCAAACAAACGGCCCACGATGTCCCCCGGGGTTTTGACGTGGAGCCATCCGTGCGCTCTTCTCACTGCACCAGCGTTCCACAAGATGGGGGGCGCGACGTGGGGCCATGTTTGCTTTTATCTCGCAGTTGTGAGGTTAAGCACGATCTGTTGACGCAATCTGTGGTAATGATGGAACGTGGCATCAAGAACGTGGAGCATAAATTAGTGGTTCCTTTTACGGATCGTGCGAGCATTGGGGGCGTCACTGTTGACAGTTCCCTCACGGCTCCGCAGTCCATGCAAACTCAACTGCCGTTGAAGAGTCCCGGTTATGGTGAACAACCTCACGGTCAGGTGCTGAGGACCACCCGTTCTTGGAAAAAATCTGCCCGTAAGAATAAAGTGGATGGGGCGGCAACTGAGTCAAATACCTCTCTTGGCAAATGTACCGCGGATGCCTTGGGGGTGGTTGTGCAGGTGGCTCAAAACAAGAAGAAGGGAAAGAAGTCTGATTATGCACTCTTATTGGTTGATGAGGTGGTGGCGGAGGCTGGCTCCCAGCCCCGCCATCATCAATGAGTATCTTGAGCTGGAACTGTCGGGGGCTTGGGAACCTCCGGACAGTTCTGGACCTTCGCCGAATGGTGAAGGAAAAGAGGCCCTTGATGGTTTTCTTGATGGAAACCAAACTCAGAGCTGCAGAGGTTGAATTGTTATGAGTTCAAATGGGGTTTGGAGGTGTTTTCGTGGTTGATAGTGTGGGTCGTAGTGGTGGATTGGCATTGTTTTGGAGAGAGGAGGTTGATGTTACTATTCAGAATTATAGCCGTCGGCATATTAATGCTGTTGTCAAGTTTGGGAATTGCATATACCCGTGGAAATTCACGGGATTTTATGGACATCCGGCGCCAGGCAAACGGAAAGAAGCGTGGAGTCTCCTCAAATTTCTACGCTCTTTCTCCCCAGAAGCTTGGTTGTGTGTGGGCGATTTCAACGAAATCGTTGACGATTCTGAAAAATTTGGAAATGTCCCTAGGGCTCTGTGGCAGATGGTAGATTTTCGGGAGGCTTTGGATTATAATCAACTCCGCGACTTGGGATTTGAAGGAGCCAATTATACTTGGCTCAACAAGAGAGAGGGGACTCACTTCATCAAAGAACGCTTAGATCGGGCTTTGAGTAACTCGGGTTGGCTCGATTATTACCATGTGGTGCGGGTAGCGGTGCTTGCTGCATGTACCTCCGATCATGCACCATTGCTTCTCTTTTTCCAGCACAACAGATCACCACAGTGCTCTCCTCGATTCAGATACAATGCAGTTTGGGGGAAGCAGAAGGTGTACAAGGAGGTGATAAAGGAGTGGCGTCCAAAAAATCCCCAACCGGTGTCATGGAAGGATGTTGTAGCTAATCTCGACGGATGCAAGAAGGCCCTAATTTCTCACAACCGAATCAACAAATGTCCAACCGAGAGTGCCATTGTAGAGAAAACGGAGAAACTTCGGTTGCTTCAGCAGGATGAGGGTCTGCCGGATCTGCTTGAATTAAGTCATCTGCAATCTGAGGTGGGTCAACTTGTGGAACATCAGGATCTCCAATGGCGCCAACGAGCTAAAGAACATTGGCTGAAAAACGGGGACCAGAACACAAGCTATTTTCATGCATGTGTAAAACAACGGAGGCGGGCCAACCAGAGTGGGTCAGAATGTTCTACGCCAGAATTGGTTGAGGCGGCTTTTTTTGACTATTTCCGGAATCTTTTCTCTACGTCCAACCCCAACGGAATGGAGGCTTGTCTTGAGGGGTTCCCACGGCAGGTCAAAAGTCTTATGAATGAGCAATTGTTAAAAGAGCCGACTGCGGAGGAATTTGGTACGGCGCTGGCCCAAATGGCCCCTCTCAAAGCCCCTGGTCCTGATGGGTTTCCTGCTTGTTTTTACCTTGACAATTGGGCGACTGTGGGCACAGAGGCATGCAAGGCATCTTTTGCATTTTTTAATTCATGTATTTTGGATGCATCGGTCAATTTCACACATATTGCTCTTGTCCCAAAAAAACCAAACGCTACTAAGGTGACTGATTTTAGGCCCATCAGTTTATGTAATGTGGGTTATAAAATCATATCCAAAGTATTGGCTAACCGGTTGAAGCTTATTTTACCCCATATTATCTCTCACAATCAGAGCGCCTTTATTCCGGGGAGGTTGATTTCCAACAATGTCTTGGCTGCATACGAGACTCTTCACTCAATGCACACTCGGATGTATGGTAAGGTGGGATATATGGCTCTTAAGCTGGACATGAGCAAGGCCTATGACCGGGTGGAATGGGTTTTTTTGGCGGAGGTTATGCGGCGTATGGGGTTTGCGGAGAAGTGGATACAGTTGATTATGGAGTGTGTGTCTTCTGTTACCTATGCCGTTCTTATTAACGGCAACCCAGTGGGGAATATTCGGCCCACAAGAGGCCTTAGACAGGGAGATCCTTTATCTCCATACCTGTTTATTTTGTGTGCAGAGGTGCTCGTTCCACTTCATCAGCGGAACGGAATGGGCTTCTGGGGGGTGTCCCAACTTCCCTAGGGGTTCTCGTCGAATCATTATTTTTTTGCGATGATAGTCTTATTTTGCAAGACTACTCCCACGATTGGCAGCGCTTGTGCTATTCTAGACATGTATGAATGGGCTTTGGGCAAAAGTTGAACAAAGATAAGACGACGTGTATTTTTTTAGCGAAATACAAGCTCTAACACTCAGCTCTAATTTTGAATTTGACAGTGTTCCTACATCGAGCGATACGACAAGTATTTGGGGTTGCCGGCTCTAGTAGGACAAATCTAGAGTCGTGAATTCCAATATATTACGAGATAATGTCCGACGAGTTTCACGATTGGAAGGTTAAATTTCTTTCACAAGTCGGGAAAGAAATCCTTATCAAGCGACTTCAAGCTATCCCTACCTATTGTATGAGTCTTTTTATTACCAAAGAAATTATGTAATGATTTAAATGGCCTTATGCAAAATTTTGGTGGGGCAAAACAATGGGTCCAACAAAATTCATTGGCTAAAATGGGAGAAATTAGGTTGTTCAAAAATCAAGGGGCCTTGATTTTAGGGATGTTCAATGTTTTAATAAAGCCCTTATAGCCAAACAAGGATGGCGTTTATTGCGGATCCTCAATAGCTTGGTAGGGAAAATTATAAAAGCAAAATATTTCCCACATTGTACATTCCTTGAAGCTCAAAAAGGCACACGGGGATCCTACGCTTGGAGCAGTATCTTTTCTGCTTGTGCGCTGCTCATTGAGGGGCTGATTTGGCGTATTGGTGACGGACAACAGGTGAAGATCTGGGGTGACAAGTGGGTGCCACAACCGTCTACCTTCAAGATCCAATCTCCGTGTAATTCTTTGCCAGCGGATGCTGTGGTTGTTGACCTTGTTAATCTCGTAGGAAGGGGGTGGAATATTCCGTTGGTGAAGTCTATTTTTAATCTAGAGGAAGCTGCACTTATATGCAATATACCTCTAAGCCAGTATAATCAACCGGATAAGCTGATATGGAGGGCTGCAAATTCGAGTATGTTCACTGTGCGAAGTGCTTATTTTATAGAGAATGATAAAAAATCTATCATTACGGGGGAAGGCTCCCATTCGACGGTTGAAGGGCCCATGTGGAAGGAGATTTGGCGTCTTCAAGTGCCTAATTCGTAAAAATGTTTATAGGAGAGCTTGTGAACATATTGCCTACAAAGGAAAACTTATTCAAAATAAGGGCTATGGAGGAAGCGATGTATTTTCTGCAACCGGGAGGTTGAATCAACTAAGACATGTTCTATGGGATTGTCCGGCCATGGATGTTTGGGGGGTTGTGTTGGAAGTTCCAAAAGCTCAAATCAAGGAACTGACTTTTGTGACGTGTGGGAGACTTTGACCAGTAATGGGGATGAGCTAGCATTTTCAGCAATTCTAGCAAGGAATATTTGGCATAGGCGAAATGTGGTTGTTCATGGGGGTGGTTTCTCTCATCCGGCTATGCTTATACAAGAGGCCAATTCTGCGTTCCAATTGTAGCGATAGGTGTCAAACGTGAGGAGGAAAGTGGAGATGGGAGAGGAAATGGGATGGCACGTTGTCAACCTCCTCCGAGAAACTTGTTTAAAGCTAACTGGGACGTGGTGTCAATCCACAATGGCGCTTATGGGGTAGGTGTCATCGTGCGTGATGATCATGGGAGTGCATGCGCTAAGACTTTGGCTACCGGGAATCTTTGCTTTGCCTTGATTGAAATCTGTAAGGGACCTTGGTTTACGTGAAGTTATTTTTGAGGAGATTCCTGCAGGTAGTTAACATGATCCTTGACCATGAGGAAAGTTGGTGCGATTTGGGCATGTTGTTGCGATATCAAAGCGGTTCTAGGATCTTTTCAAGATGGGATTTAGCATGTCGACGGGTTCAAAATAATCTGCTCATGGTTTAGCAAAGGAGTCGTTAGGGAGGTCATAGATAGAGTCGGATGGAAGAAATTCCATTTGTATCTTGGACATGTCTTTTCAGAGCAATTTGCTTTGTTTGTTTAGAGTTTCACGCTCTAAATGTGATTATTAATGATATTGAATTATTTTCAAAAAAACAGCAATTCAAAGCAAGTAAGCAACCATTTTCACGGAGAATAACTTCCTTCGGATGGGGTATAAAACCCCCTTTTACACCCCCCCAATCACAATCTGCCACATCATATAAAGAGAAAAAACTCATAAAATTATCCTACACTCTAAAACACTAAATTTTTTCTTTTTTCTTCTTCTTCCTTCCATTTCTTCTTCTCTCCCATTTCCTCCCGCCGACCTCTCCCATGCTTCTTCTTCCTTCTTCCTTCTTCCTTCTTCTTGTCATTTAACAGAGAAAGAGAGATGATTTGGGAGAAAGCCACCCACGGCCGGCCAACGCAACCCACCGTGGTCTGGTTTTTTTGGTTCTCCGGTGAGGTGGGTCTGGACAGAAGGGTTGGGTCTCGCCGGAAGGATTTCGCTCACAGACACCTCGCTGCTGGTTACCCGAGACCCACAGGGTCTCCGGCCGTGGGTTGGTTTTTTTTTTCCTTCCGGTTCCGGTTAGTCTGTTTTTTTTTTTTTTTTTTTTAGGATGATAAAATTCCAAATAGGGTTCACCTTCCCCTCTAGGTTTTAGTTTTGAGGCATTAGAAACGAGTTTGTGGCATTAGAATCGATTTTTGAGGCATTAGAAACGATTTTTTAGGCTTGCCGGATTTTTTTTTGGTTCGCCGGAGAGACAAAAGTGGCCGGATTTTTTTTTTTGGTTGGTTTACCGGAGGCAAATATGGCCACTGAGGGTGGCCGGATCTCTCCCGGCGCCAGGGATCGCTGCCACCCGTGGCCAGATCTATCTTTTTTTTTTTTTGGTTCGTTGGAAAGTCGCCGGAGGTGGCGCGTCCGTCGCCGGAGATGGGCGGGTGGTGATGGTAGGTGACGTCTGTCGCCGGAGGTAGGAGGTGGGTTATTTATTTGTTGATTAATTTATTGATTTGGTATTTTGATTTCATTTTTAGTTGGTGTATTTTTTTGGAATTGTTGAGGTGTCAATAGATAAGTGGAAGGCAGAAAACCCATGTTTTCTGCCTTGTCCGGACAGCAGCAGCTCTCTTTTCATAGTCCGGGGTAATCGTCTTGATGAAACATGTGAGTGAAAACACTACCAACGGTGCTAGTTGTATCGGCCCATAATGTGAAGTTTTTGGTCCTAAACTCGACCGTGGTTTGTTGTCGTTTGTGGTCCATTGTAGTTGGTAGGAGTCTATTTATCACTGCTACCCCAAGAAAAGAAGAAGAAGAAGCTATTAAATGTTTAAATGAATGAAAGTCACCAATTGCTTTAAAAAAAAAAAAAAAAAAGTAAAAGTCACCAATTTAACTTGTTGTATTGCTGGATATATGACATGAAGCATGAACTATACAATTAATCTATTAATAAAAAAGTTTTAGAAAATAAAAAATAGAACTTTAAAAGAAAGTTGTAGAATTATGAAAAAAAAAAAAAGCAAGATTAGAATATACTTTCACCTCATCACAAGATATGTTTTACGTAGTTTAGAAGTTTTATTTATTTTATTTTCCTTTTTTTCATTGACTCTAAAGAAGTTATTTCACACAAAATAATGGAACATACATAAATCTTTTCTTTATTTTTGGAGAAGTTACTTAGCACATAAGAGGAATTTGGGCAATATAAATCTAATACAAATATAAAAGAGATGTTAGAATATATACTTTACCACTTATCTAAATGATCCTCAAAAGACAATTTATTTGCATTGTAGGCAACCGAACACCACTCAACTTTATTCCAAAGAGTATATCACAGTAGAAATCATTGAAATAGTATGGCGGGCAACTTTTTTTTTTTTTTGGTTGAAATCATTCAAATTATGGGCTTGAAATAGCAAGGGTATTTTCATCATTGGGAGACATTGTCAATTTTTGATAGTTTGATTGTTTGGATGGGATGTTGTCACAATTAAAAGTTTGGGGAGAGACATTGTCAAATGATCGGTAGTAGTTTGAGGAGATATGTAAACTTTTCCCAATTTATATTAATCATTCTATATAGACCACAAAAAAAAAAAAAAAAAAAAAAAGGAAGAGAGAGAGAAGAAGTATTCATAGCCTCTTAAACTAATAAACAACTTGGGATGTTCCGACGAACTCTCCCGCAAACCTCCGAAATTTTGCAATTCCTCCCAAATACAAAAATTTCCTAATAAAAAAAGTGGAACGACCCATGACCATATATCGTGGGTCACCATACTCGATCATGAATTTATGTCAAGAGTCCAAAACCCTATTTTTGTAAGTATTTTTGTAAATATGATTGATAATTACAAAGTATTGGTGGAACAAATTAAGTGCTCTACCTATTAAGGGATTAGTTGGGATAAAGTCAAGGATCAAGATTTTCTAGAATTTTTAGAGTTTTATATTAAGTAGATTTCTATAACTTGTCAAGGATGAAAAATATTGAAATAAATTATTTGTTATGTTTGAAGACAAAATGTTTTAACTCTTAACACCAATCTCTGGTGATCTTCAAAATTTTCACACTCACCTCTACAATAAGCTAAAATCTCCATCACCCTTTAGGGCAGTTCATTAGAATGTTTTTAATGTTTAGGATTTTTTTTTTTTGCCTCTTTTGCTTACTCTTTTTTTTTTTTTTTTTGACATGTCCACACAAGAGGGGGAGAATGATTCGAACTAGTGACCTTCGCTTCATTAGGCGTGATCCCGGCTAAAAACTACCTCTTAGAGACTCTTTTGGGCAAAATGAAGTTGAAGTTTTGTATTCAAACTGCTTATTGATGCATCTCATTGAGGCCTATGATTTTTGGCTTCTTATAGTTGATTTTAGTTCTTTGTTTTTCTAATGTTTTTACAATATTTGCTATCGAGTAAGAATATCTATAGTAGTAATAGCTATTATAACTAGTCAAAAAGTACAATTCTTTATTTTAGCTATCCAGTTTTTAATACCAACTCTAACAGATTCTCTATTCTATTAGCTACTTGCTTTAAAATATTATTTCTCATTTTTTATTAAATTATTGCTAATACTTAATTAAAGGAAAAACAAAATTACCCAAGAACACAATAATAATCTAACATTTAACAAAATTACCCATCCTCTTCGCTTCAAAACACCCATAAAAGACTATTGTAAATGGAAAGAGAGAGAAAATGTAAAATGTAATCGAAAGGGCAAAAACAGAGAAAAAAAGCTTACCTATGTAGAAGGAGGATATTGAATACCAAATCAAAGAAAAAGTAATATTAAAAGTAATATTATATTATATTAAAATTCAATCTAGTGTGTAACAGTGGATAGCTATTTGAAGCTATTCAACATGTGATTAAGTATATAATAGTTAATCCTAAGCTATTCTGTTGAAGCAAAAAAAATAAAAATGATAAATATAGCTAAATATAGTTATTTTCCCCATTTTAGCTATATTGCTAAAGATACTCTAATACTACAAGTCCTTCGTATGTCTCTTTTATGTTTCTCTAAAATTGTCGTGGCTTTAAAATCACCATTGGACAAATCCAATTAATCGCCATTATACAACATGAAGCACAAACAATACAATTAATCTACTAACAAAAAAATTGAAGAAAATAAAAAAGAACGTTCTAGAATTGTGAAAAAAATAAACAATCAAAGTTAGAATATACTTTCACTTGCTCACAAAATATATTTTGTGTAGCTTAAAAGTTATTTTTTATTTTTCCTTTTCTTCTTTAACTCTAAAGAATTTACTTCACACAAGGTAGTGGCCATGCAAATATTTTCCTCTACTCTCTTGAGAAGTTACTGGCACAAAGGAGTGGAATTTGGACAATGCAAATCTCTCATAAGTCTTGAAAGAGACGTCAGAAATATATACCTTACTACTCACTACAACGATCCTAAAAGACAATTTGCTTGCATTATAGGCAACCAAATGGCGAATATCACTTTCGACTTTGAAATAAGGACTTGGTCGTTATTCCAAGGGTTAGGTCAAAGTAAAAATAATCACTCATTTAGTAAAAATAAACACAAGTATTTAAAGCTACAAAATCGTCAGTCAGGCGTGAATACCATTTTGAAGCGACATTGACAATCAAAAGAGCCTTCCCCTTAAAATTGAATTCACTTCACATTGTACCATTCAAGACAAGATTCACATCTACTAATTGAAACCAAACAGATGCTTTCTCTTCACCATGAATCAGCCATTAATTAGGCTATTGTCCTCTTAATTGTTCAAGTTAACGGCACTGACAAGATACACGACAGAGTTACCATTTATCAGTTCTTGAAGTTTGGTTTTTTTCCTGTGTCACATCCAAATGCTGGAAATTCACACACACACATTGACACATACATACATACATATATGTGACAAGAATACTCACAAATGTTCATAATTAATCCACCACCCATAACTCAAAATCCTCACAGAAGAGTCACAATTCAAACAAAATACCAAAAACACTTACTTGACAGTGAAATCATAGATAGTCTTCTCCGTTGCCGCTTTGGCGTTAACTCCAAAAGAACGAAATTTCAAGAGATACCCAGGAAGAGTTGATGATTGAAAAGAGAGCCCGTGTTGAAAAGGGCTGATTTGGAGGACCCAAGTGAGGTTTTGATGGATGGGATCGAAAAGCCATTGAAGGCCATAGAGAAGAAGAAGAAGTTGGGTTTATTTTGGTTTGCATTAAACCATTAAAAGAAGCAGAGAAAGGCATGGCAACCATTTTTGTTTCCCTTTGGAAATTCGGTGGCTTGGGACCAAAGAAGCTTTCTAGTTCAACGTGAATCCTGCTCTCTCTCCTGAAGAGTTACTTTAGTGGAGGTGATGGTTATACGTGGTCTTTTGTCTACCTGTTTTTCTTCTGTTCTTTTCCTTCCGTTTTAAGTTATCCAAAACCAAAAGGACTACCGCTCTCTTAAAAATATATATATATATATTAAACACTTCTTCATATTATTTTCATATTGTATTATAGCAATATTCTGAATAAACTGTTTAAACTTTTACGAAAATAAGAACTAATTTCTCATTTAAAAAATATTAAAAATTAAAAAGAAAAATACGGTCATTCATGTCTTGATTGGAGTGGATGCATGGCTACTAGGAATGCTCTCAGAGTGATGATATGTTGACTACCCTAAGTTGAGAATGAATGGTTACACGGTCATTCATGTCTTGATTGGAGTGGATGCACGGCTACTATTTTTTTTTTCCTTTAATTTTTTAATTTTTCAAATGTTCTTAATTAAGTAATGCTATGCATTTGTTTGAGTTTTCTTAAAATAATAAGGTGCATTCAATTAAAAACAATTTAAAAAAAGAAAAAATTTGAATCCCACTATTATAGACTTATAAAACAAAAAACAATATACTTAATTATCCAACTATATTAACAAACCAAGCCTAAATTTATTATTGTTTATTCATGTGTTATGGCCCAAAAAATATAGTGATGAAGGAGCTCACAAGGTAAATTTCCAATGGATGTAATCGGAGCATGTTCTCCACTTGAGATAGTAACTGGTGGCAAAAAAGTGTTCTTACTGTTGTTGACAAGCAAAGTTGGAGATGAAGTAATGTGGTATGTTGCACCGCTGTCGATAATTAATTGATGGAGGCACAACAATGTTTATAACAAACTTGAGGAAGCAGCATTAGATTTAGGATTGGTGGATTGTGTTGTCCCTTTACCCTGCATGATAGATAAGATTTGCTAGATTTGCAAATCAGAGAACCCATTTGTTACTGACGGCACTTCCTACATTATTAGACTTTCCTTGACATTGTTGATTGAAGATTGATAGCTATTGTTGCGCTTGAAATGAGTGTTTCCTTGATTGAACCTGTTTGATGCATGTTTAGGGTGTTTTGGTGGGAACCCATTCAACATCCGGCATGTTTCTCGCACATGATGGTCACGGTCACAATAAGAGCAATGCAAAGGTTTTCGATTAGATGGGTTGGAATGAGAAGAAGAACATTGTCCATGTCGAATAGCTAGAGCCACCGGCTCAGCCATTCGAACAACCATGGATGAGTTCTCCGTCGTCTCACGTGCAGCCCCCAGGCTTCACTGCTTCTCCTCTTGTACAATGGAAGAGTAAGCCTTGGCAACATCAGGTAGTGGATTCATCAATAGAATTTGCCCACGGATTGCACTATAGGAATCATTGAGCCCATGAGAAATTGCATCAATCTACATCTTTATGGTCCACCCACAAGAGCAAAAGAGTCATTATAGGATCCTAGTTCATCCATGCAATTTTTAGCCTTGTGTAATAAGCCACAATAGTCATCGATCTTGAGCAAGACAAGAATGTCCCTCTCAATCTAAAAAGTACTAGGAGTATTGCTTTGAGAAAAGGATCGAAGGTCTTCCCATGCCTCATTAGTGGTCGAAAAATTTACACTGCTGCAAGATCTGTGTGAGTGAATTGAGGGCATGTTTAGGAGTGTGATTTTAAAATTGTGTTTTAAAATTATGTTTTGAAATCGCAATTTTTAAAATAGCATAGGCATTTGGTAAAAATGTTAAAAATATTTTTTATCAATTGAGTATTTGAGTAAAATTAGCATATAATTAAGATTTCAGGCCAAATAGGTAAATATTACTTCAAATATTTTTAAGCAAAATCGTGATTTTGGTTTAAATTCATACTTTTCATGTGGAGGAGAGAGCCTTAAACTAGAGAGAAAAAGAAATTTAGTTTAAAAGTTGGGTTTAAATTGTGCCTATATCACCTCGATTCAAATAAGCATCATCTAGTTAGTTTATTGAAATCGCATTTTTTTTATTTATTTTAAAATTTGTGTTTTAAAATCACAATCCCAAACACTCCAAAATTACGATTTGGTTTAAAAACACAAATTATTTTTAAAAAAAACACACTCTCAAGCAGACCACGAGAATCGATAGAGGATCATATCATTGCATTTTTCCATGAAGCATAGTCGCCTGGTTTAGCTGTGGCAAGACGGCATTTGGTGGTCCCGTCTATGAAACCCAACCTCGATTTGGCGTTCAAAGAAATTGTCATGGCTCTACACCATATCAAATAATTATCTCCATTGAGAGGCTTGGAAACAAGCACCATTCCTGGATGATTAGAATGGTGAAGAAAATGTGGATTGGCAGCATCAAGCTTGCTTCCATTCGAAGGTTGTTGTTCTGTCATGATAATGAGAAACGGCGATAAAAAGAAGGCAAAAAGAAAGAGGGCAAAGAGCTAGCGTATCGTTCCCTGCTCTGATACTGATACCATGTAAAGAAGAAAAATAATATTTGCCTTTGAATGATTTTATTGAATTAGGAGACATAGCTTTATACAAGAGATTTCCTACAATCATGCTAATATATTCTAGGTAGTCTAAGTATAAAAGGCAACTAAACAAATATTCAACTAATACAATAGAGTAATGATATTCAGACAACCAGCGTAGATAAATAGTATCTCTTGGTGTATTTTATTAATATTATTTTATTATTAAAAAAATGTGAACAATAATATTAAAATAAAGTAATAATAAAATACAACCGCGTGGAATCTGTTCATTCATTCATGTTGGTTGTATGAATATCATCATAATACAATATATTTGTCAACGAATGACCAGATATCATTGACCTTCCTTCTCAACATTCATGAGGTAAGAGGCAGCCACTTGAGATGTTCAGCTTCTTCATATTTAAATGCACATGCTAAGTGGGCCACATGAATGCATTCTTTACAATAATAGGCTCCATACTCCGTCTTCACCTTTTGACAAAGAAAGATTACAAGATATATTGTTGTGTTCTTTAACTTGATGAAGAGAGTAGGTGAGAGTGAGTGAGTGATCATGACTTGTAATTTTGATGATGTGTGAAAATCGAGCACATTTGCCATGAATCAAGAGTTGACAGATACTACATAGGGAGGCTAACTCATTGCCTTCCTCGCCACAAGCTTCACAAGTGAAGTGGTTCTGCTTCAAGAAGGAGATGAATGTGTGTCGACAATCGTCAGAATTTTTAATTTGTGAGTGGGTAGCACATGTGAAATCAAGATGAAAATCACACTCATTGCAACAATAAAAGGGGTATGCATTGCAGTTTTACCGCAAGCATTACAATGTTTATTCTGTGGCTTCACAAGAGAAAGGGTGTGGTTTGGGTGGTGGAAGGGGTGTTGTTGTACTTGGGGAGGCAGCTCAAGGCATGATTTGTGAAGGAGTAAATTGCATTGAGAGGTAGAGCATTTGTATCCGGCACCAGATACTGGCTTCTCACAGCCGAAGCAAACAATGTTAACGTCCTCTTTGCCATCATTTTCACTTCTTCTGTGAAGATGAAGGACCATGCTGGATAACTGAAGTGTAACGAAAGGGCTTTGTAATTTGTGGGTACATTATTGAGGCATGATATGTGAAAGTACATGCCCCTGCATTTAAAAGCGGGACCCAATAAAATTGGTTTCCGGCACGCCCTACAATCAGCATCTCCCACCAACGGTGTGAACAGCTCTGCATCCCAAAAATATCTCTGTTTTAGCAACTTTTGGACGATGCGCTCCATATATATATATATATATATGGATGACTCTAGAATGAGGATCTGAGTAGTAGTAGTAGTATAGATTTGAAGATGGAGGTGGTTATAATTAGTATTATTTCTTGGAATTGGAGGAAAGGCTACTCTTTGGTTTGGTTTGGCCTTGAGGGAATTCAATTGCTCCATCAACCTACATTTATTTATTTATTTCTACTTTGGAGTAATAACCTTTGGCATTCACTTGCCCACAATTAACGCAAGCAAATTCTGTTTTTTGAGAATCGCTTTGTATATGCGGTAAGTAATATATTCTTACTTTTTAGCTGCCTAAACATCTCTTCTGCTGAGGGGAAAGGATCGATATTCTAATTTTTTTATTTTTTATTTTTTTTTCCTTTTAATTTCTCTGTTTTATTATTATTATTATTATTATTGTTTTCATACGTTCTCAAATTACCACCAATTTGACAATGTCCCCCTCAAATTTTTAACAGCAATGTCCCCCAAAATAATTAAATTGCCAAACAATTGATGTTGTCCTCCAAGGCCAACAAAAAGACAAAAGTGACCCTAATTTTTTTAATAAAACAAAAATACTCCAATAAATTTAAAAAAAAAAAAAAAAAAAAAAAGCAAAAAACTATTTTTTAAATGTTCACACCTGATTTTTTTTTTAATTAATGGTATTTTCGTCATTAGAAACATTGTCAATTTTGGTAATTTGACTATTTGGAGATGTTGCAATTGAAAGTTTAGGAGGATATTATAAAATTGGTGTTAGTTTGAGGGATTTGTGGACTTTCCCACTTCTGTGCAGGTGATGATGTCGCTTGGTTTAGTAGTCTTTGAACTTGCAAAGCGGATTTGAATGTTTATCTGTTGTTTTAGTCATGGGGTAGCGAATGTATTTTCAATTTCGTTGATTTGTATAAGATTCGATTTGTGACTTTTCTACAGTTACTTGACTTGCCTGTAATTATAAAGCTTCGCTCTTGAATTCTATGGAATGAGAATGAGAATGAGTTATTTTCAAAAAAAAAAGTTACTTCATACAAAATAATGGGCTATGCAAATCTTTTCCTTTATTTTCTAAGAAAGTTACTACAAAAGAGTAGAATTTGGGCAATGCAAATCTATCACAAATTGAAAAGAGATTTTAGAATATATATATATACCTTACTAAGGGTTAGATCAAAGTATAAATCATTTAATAGTAGGATCGGAATGGGGCCTACTATGGGATTGAAATGGACCACGTAGACTTAAACATATGCCTAGCTTTTATTTTATTTTATTTTTTAATACTCCTTCACTAGGATTTAACAGAAAATTCATGGGTGAAATTGAAAAAAAAAAAAAAAAAATTGAAATATGCATACACTAAATTGTGAGTTTTGAAAGTTTACGAGAATAATTATATTTTTTTCTTTTTTACTTTTTCTAAAATATTAAATTTTGATTGCTTATTAAATTCCTTTTTTTTTAATTTTTAATTTTTTTTTTTTTTGTAATTTACCTCACATTTCAAATGAATATTTCACATATGTATTGAACCTCGTTCAACTTATATATGAAAGAGAGTGTTAAAATATTATTTATTTTTATTTTATTTTATTAAGGATAATTTCATCATTGGGGAACATTATCAATTTTTGGTAGTTTGACTATTTGGGGGGAGTGGGAAACGGAGTAACATTATTAAATGGTTGGTAGTTTGAGAGAATATGTGAATTTTCCCTCATTTATGCTAATGATTCTATGTCGGAAAAAAATTTAGATGGCTTTATGAAAAAAAAAAAAATTTATACATAGCATCTCAAACTAACACACAATTTACAATGTTCTTTCTAAATTTCCTAATAAAAAAATAAAAAAAGAGAAACGACCCACGACCATCGTGGGTCACCATACCCATGAATTCTTTCAGGGGGCATTTTTTCCTTATTAGAAATATTTTAAGGACATTTTTGTTTTTTTATGTGAAAAAATGGGTACATTGCAAATTTATATATATTGTCTTTTCTTGCTTTCAATTTTTTTATTTTTGTGACCGAACAAAGTGTAATACTAATACCTGTGAGACACTTAAATGGTATAAGTTAAGAGTCCAAAACCCTATTTTTTGTAAATAAACCACATTAATGTAATGGAAGTCCAAAAAAAGAAGAAGAAGAAGAAGAAGATGTTTGTTTGGATAGCAAATCCAATTGATGGCATAAATAAAAGAAATCAAATCAAAACAATAATTTCCAAAATCCACCAAAATCACGGCCCCAACATCTTGCCATTTTTTTTTTTTTTTGAGAAAATTGAATATCATTGATAAAAATCAAATGGAAACAGATTGTTCCATTAAAATAACATCACGGATAGCCTCTGGGATAACATCTACCCAGGTCCTCTCTATGATCTGTCGACAAGCCAATCTGGCCAAGTCATGCGCCGCCCTATTAAGATTGCGGCTAACATAACAACATTCCCAATTAGAAAAGGAATGTAACAACATCTTTGTATCATCCATCAGCTGCCCATATTTGCCCGTATTTATTTCCTTCGAATTTACGGCTTGCACCACTGTCTTGGCGTCCCCTTCAAGTATAACATTTTGTACACCCATCTCAACGCTGAGCACAGTCGCGTGATATGCACCCAACGCTTCAGCTGCTGTTGGTCCCAAATTACCCACAATTGAGAGACATCTTGCTGCCACCAGTCGTCCCCCGTGGTCACGGGTCACAACTCCCACACCGATTCTTCCATCTATGAGAGCAGCATCCCAGTTTGTCTTATGCCAGGTCGGTTTCGGGACTACCCACTTTGCTTCAGAAGTCATCGCCGCATCCCCTTCACCCTGACTCTCCTTTTTATTTACAGCCACGTAGTCGTCATGAGCTTGTTGGGCTAGCTTTATAATTTCTGTCGGATGTGTGAACTTCCCATTAAAAATTAGATCATTACGCCTGAACCATAATCTTCTGGCAATTCGTACAAACAGAGCAGCATCTTCTTTTGACCCCTTGTTGAGAAAAGTTTCAGCTACATGGATAAAATCTGTGCCCTCCACCACTGTCTTCTGGAAAATGCGGTTGCCTCCTCCCCATGTATCTCTAGGCTGCAGGGCATGACCATAGGACATGATAAGGCGTTTCTTCTTCTTGCATACAAATGGGGCACAGAGCATCCTCTATCATTTTCTTCTTCAAGAGGTTATCCTTCGTCGGCAAAATTTTGTGACATGCCCTCCATAGGAAATTCTTCTCAGCATTAGGTAAATCCAATTTCCACAGATTTTGCCACAAATCATTATGAGCTTGACTGGAGGAGCAACCCGCCTTATGCATCTTCATTCTCTCCACTTCCAGAAAATATGCGCTTCTTACCGTAAAAGCTCCATTTTCAGTACCCCTCCATATTAGTTTGTCCGGTTGTTGTGTCTGGCTAATGGGTAAGGAAATAATAGCTTGGATTTCCTCCTTAGTGAACAACTGAGAAAGGAGCGTACAATTCCACCAATGAGTTGTAGGGTCAATGAGTTGCTTTACTGTAGCATCAACCATAGAAGAATCCGGAGGAGAATAGATTTTAAAAGTGTGAGGTAAGGGCACCCATTTATCACCCCAAATCCGAACACTTGCACCATCACCAATTCTCCACATGAGTCCCTCCTTTACCAAATTCCCAGCCCCAAAGATGCTTCTCCATACAAAAGACGGTTTTGATCCCAAACCCGCCTCCATAATAGAACAAGTTGGGAAATATTTTGCTTTGAAAATTCTCGTCGTTAAACTATCTGTTGTCGTCCAAAGTCTCCAAAATTGTTTGGCTAGTAAAGCCGTGTTGAAATGAGTTAAATCCCTGAAGCCCATGCCCCCATTTGCCTTTGAAATCCCCATCTTTTCCCAACTCATCCAATGAATCCGTTTCTCCTTCCCTTGGTGACCCCACCAAAATTTCTGCATTTGTGCATTTATTTCTGCGCAAAGGGTCTTAGGTAGCCGGAAAACACTCATACTATATGTAGGTATAGCTTGAATGACGGCTTTTAATAGTATTTCTTTTCCGGCTTGTGACAGAAACCGTAGCTTCCAATCTTGTAGACGGTTCCAAATTCTATCCTTAATGCCCTTAAACGCTTTGGTTCTCGATTTGCCTACCAAAGCCGGGAGCCCCAAGTAGGTATCATACCGTTGGGAGCATGGGAGTCCCGAGACCGCCAGGATTTGTTCCCTCCTCTCCCTTGTGGTATTCCTGCTAAAAAATATAGCAGTTTTTGCATGGTTTAGCCGTTGCCCCGATGCTTTCTCATACCAAGCCAAAATTTCAGACAGTCTATCCCAGTGTGACACATCCGCCCTACAAAACATCAAGCTATCATCTGCAAAAAATAAGTGATTAAGACGAGGGCCGTTTTTTGATGTCGGCACTCCCCTCAATTGACCTTTTTGATCTGCCTTTGATAATAGACCACTCAAAGCTTCGGCACAAATCAAGAATAGATAAGGGGAAATCGGGTCCCCCTGTCTAATACCACGTGTGGGTTGGATGCGCCCCATTGGACTTCCATTAATCAGGATGGCATAATTGGCGGATTTTACGCACATCATAATCAGGCCAATCCACCTATCTGCAAAACCCATTCTCTTCATCACCTTCTCCAAGAAACGCCATTCCACTCTGTCATATGCTTTGCTCATATCCAATTTGACTGCCATATACCCTTCCTTGCTCCACATCCGTGATTGCATGGTATGGAGAGTTTCATAAGCCGCCAAAATGTTATCCGAGATTAACCGACCTGGAATAAAAGCACTTTGGGTGGGTGCTATAATGTCAGGGAGAACACACTTCAAGCGGTTAGCCAACACCTTTGAAACAATTTTATATAAAACGTTACAAAGACTTATTGGCCTGAATTCAGTCACACTAGTAGGATTTTTAATTTTCGGGATAAGAGCAATATACGTGGAATTAAAATCTTCATTCATATGGCCAGAATTTAAAATAGATAAAACCAAATTGCAAACCTCTCCTCCGATTATCGCCCAATGCTTTTGGTAGAAATCCGCCGTAAAGCCATCCGGTCCCGGTGCTTTGCAAGGTGCCATTTGATGAACGGCTTGGCTGATTTCCTCTCCATTGAAGTCATTAAGAAGAGAGACCGATTGGCCTCATCGAGACACGGTAGTCACGCTCTAATACACCTCCGCACCTCGAAGCTCCTCGACGTAAACAGCCATCTAGTACTCAATGAAAGCTCTGCCAATATCCTCTGAGTGCCCCAGCTCTTCCCTTCTTCATCTTTGATTTTTTCCAGGTGATTAGCATGTCGTTTCTGTTTTGTGCTTGCATGAAAAAATTTAGTGTTCCTGTCCCCATACTGCAGCCAGTCTTCTCTCGCTCTCTGTCGCCATACTAGATCCTCCTGATCTTTTAGAATCATGAGTTCAGTTCTAAGCTTCTTAAGAGCTCCCAATATCCGGGACTCCCTCCACTTCCTGCATAGACTGTAGTTGCTTACTTTTTTCCTGAATATCACGTTCCAACACTCCCACATGATTTTTTTTCCACCTTGATAATTCTTTTTTGCACTCATCCAGTTTTTGTTTCACCATCGTCCACGTGTCAGGAAACGCCCTTTAGCCCTCCAAACCTTCTTGATAAGGTCCCCACATGCAATATCCTTACTCCACGTCGCATCATATATAAACCCCCGTTTTTTGTAGCTATTTTGCCAGACCTTACGTGTAGATAGGAGAATTGGATAATGGTCTGAGCACTCCACTAGTTCAGTATATATACGCAACCCGGAAACATAGATCGCCATTCTGCGTTTGCCATACCTCGGTCCAGCCTCTCGCGAACAAAGCTACCCTCATCTTGGCAATTCGACCAGGTGTATTTCAGTCCCCTGTATCCCAAATCAGATAATCCACAATCTGATATAACCCGTTGGAAAGCCTCCATTTGACTCCTTGGTCGGTTTCCTCCCCCTTGCTTCTCCGAAGATTCCGCAATTTCGTTAAAATCTCCTATCACCACCCATGCCTCCGGTTGAAACGTTGCTAGTGTTCTCATTAGACTCCACGCCTCTCCTCTTTTGCTCACATCCGGGTGGCCATAAAATCCAGACAGTTTCCATGGAGTACGCCCTTCCCCCAACACTATGGCATTTATATGCCGGCGACTGTAGTTTTGTATTTCAAGTTTTACCTCTTCCTGCCAGAAAAGAGCTAGACCTCCACTTTTTCCACAGCTATCAACGCCAAAAACATTTTTAAAACCAAGCTTGGACCGAATGGGATCCAGCTTAGTGCTCAACATCTTGGTTTCCATTATGAAAACCACCTCGGGTCTCTTTTTCTTCACCAACCGGCGAAGTTCCCGAACTGTCCGGGGGTTCCCAAGCCCCCGACAGTTCTAGCTTAATATTTTCATGACGGTTGGCGGGGCTGCATCACAGCCCTCGCCAGTCCCGAACCAACCAAATTGTTCATCCGTTGAGTTTCTCCATCTCCATTCTCAGCACTTTCTTCCTCCAGAAAATCCTCCTGTGTATACTTTTGTTTCTTTTTCACCTGCACAGGCTCCCCTCTCTTTACGGTATTTCTTTTTCCATGTGGGCTCGGAACCCCCGTCGTTTGGGCCACTTGTCCTTCTCTCGCCCTCCTCTTCCATGTCTTTCTCAAATATGGGCATGGTTCTTTGCTTCCCTGCCTATTGCTCTTTTCCGGGCCTACATGTGTATATGGCCCAAACCCTTCATGGCCATTTTCACCTTCTACTGCCAGCTCGTCACACCCTTGCCCTTTCATTAATAATATTTTATCATCCTTTTGCAAATATTGTTGTTTGTCAATAATTGCCATATCAGTCTCCATCTGCTCACCCAAAATCCGGCTGTCTCCTTTATTCTCTGCACTTTCCTTCATTCTTTCTATTTTCCTTCCCATCAAATCTGTTTGCAAGTCCAAGATCTAGCACTTTCCCCAAATAACGCCTTGCTCCCAGCTGTCGCAGAGTCGGAATCGCCTCTCTCCCCCGGGCGCTGGCGGTGAGGAGTATCTCCTCCACTGGTCGGAGACCGTTGGTTAGCTCCCTGTTTTGAGTTCCCCCCGCCGGTGCTCACATACTCATATAGAGGAGTGGTCTCTCGTGGTGGTATAGTCCTCTTCTTCGTTGGTGAGGGAACTCGAAGCCATGGCCCGAACTGGGTTTCAGACCCCTGCTTGTTTGGACCTTGGCATTTCTCACACCCTCTCCCACCATGTTGTATCAGCCCACACAAGAAACAGAGCCTCGGCAGCCTTTCATACTTGAAGTATACCCGGGTCGTTTCTCCTTGGATTTTCAGCTTGCGTCCCCGAGGAATTGGTTTTGACAAGTCCAATTTAATCCGTACTCTAAGATATTCGCCCCACCCAAAACCATCTTCATTCGTTTCCACATCCTCTACTTCACCCACAGCCGCTCCAAGTTGGTAGCCTATCCTCTGGCACATACAAGCCAAAGGAAAGTTGAACATACGAACCCAAAAAGACACCTTCTCAAAAGCAATCTTTGATGGTAGTGTTCGTCCATCAAATTCTTCCACCGAGAAAACATGCCCTTGAAATAACCAGGGCCGCCCCTCCAAAATTCGGATTTGTCCCAGCTATACTGAAATTCAATCAGAAAAATATTGGTTCCCAAGACTTTGAAACCCAGATGCCCTGTTGGTCTCCATAACCCAATCATAGCCGACCTGATAGTCTCCTTGCCAACATATCGATCAGCCAGAAGTTTCCCCACTGCACGTGTTTGACCCTGTGCCACCGTCTCTTCGAACACCTCACTCTGCACTTCAACGTCCACATCCTCCTCTTCCGTCAATGTGAAGTTTTTCCACATCTCTGTCATGTCGTCTGCCATCGTTCTGCTGTCAAACACAACCCCTCTATCTCCACCGCCTTACAACGTACGCGTGAAGAAACCTTTTTCTTCTCCTCTAGGGTTTTTAGGACCTAGAGAGAAAACCCTAACATCTTGCCATTTTCAGTGGCTTTTTTTGCTGGGGTTTCTAGTGGGTTAGGACTTAGGGGTTCTGACAATTAGAGGAAGATAGCTCAATCGGCTGTGAACCACGCTTTATGAAGCGTAGGTCACAAGATCGAATCTCCCCTCCCCCTACTCTTATGTGGACATGTTAAAAAAAAAAAAAAAAATAGAGGGAGATAAGTGGGTCGTTGTGGGTCACGGAGGCCGGAGGCTTCAGTTGTGAAAAATGAATTACAATTTTTAAAAGCATTAATAGGATGGGGCCAGAAAATTTTATGGGAGGGGGCTAATAAAAAAAGAAAATTCGGTTCTTTAGGATTTTTTATTAAAACAAAATTAGACTATCTATGGGCCAAAAAAGTGAGCATTTGAAAGTATGAGCCAAAAATAAAAATAAAAACTTAATGGTAATAGCCCAAAAAATTAAGAATATGGCCAAAATTTTTTATTAATATGGCTATAAAATCTAAAAATAGGGGCCTAAAATTTTTTGAAAGGATACCAAATGGCTAAAATTAGAACCAAACTTTACATTTTTATATATTTTATATATTTTTTTCTTTTTGGGGTGGGGCGGGGGAGAGGACCATGGCCCACCCCGGTCCCCCTTTCCTCCGTCATTGAGTGTTAACTAGAAAATATTTTTAGATCGACTAATATTTTAAGTCTATATAATAATATAAATACCAAAAAATGCGTAAAAGATTTTTAAAAAACATTTTACAAATGCAACCTTAGTCAAGCATTTTACTGAGATTGTTATAGCCGATTGATGAGGATAGTTTCTTAACAAAAAAAATGAATAGGCAAATACTATTCTTAACAACAATTCAAAGCAAGTAAACAACCATTTTCACGGTTCGTGTCGTCTTCATGAAACATGTGGTGAGAGCACTACCAACGATTGCTAGTTGTACCGCCCATAATGTGAAGTTTTGGTCTTAAACTCGACCATGGTTTGTTGTCATTTGTGATCTAGTGTAGTTGGTAGGAGTCCCAGTCCATTTATTATCGCTATGCCAAGAAAAGAAGAAGCTATTAAATGTTTAAATAAGTAAATGTCACCAATTTGACTTCTTGTATTGCTGGATATACATGAAGCATGAATTATACAATTAATCTATCAATAAAAAGTTTTAAAAATAAAAAATAGAAATTAAAAAGAAAGTTTTAGAATTGTGAAAAAAGAGTAAGATTAGAATATACTTTCACCTTATCACAAGATATGTTTTATGTAACTTAGAAGTTTTTATTTTATTTTATTTTTCCTTTTCTTCTTTGACTCTAAAGAAATTACTTCATACAAAATAGTGGGATATATGCAAATCTTTTTCTTTTAAATTCTCCGGAGAAGATACTTGGCACATAAGAGGGGAAATGGGCAATATAAATCTAATACAAATATACAAAAGATGTTAGAATATATACCTTACCACTTAAGTAATTCTCAAAAAGACAATTGTTTGCGTTGTTGGCAACCGAACACCACTGAACTTTATTCCAAAGACTCAAAGAGTAGATCAAAGTAGAAATCATTCAATAGTAGGGCCGGGATGTGGTCAATTATGGGCTTGAAGTACGTCATATGGATTACAATGGAAAGTTATTTGGCGTTTAACGCAAGCAAATTATTGTTTGTTTGTTTGTTTGTTTGTTTGTTGTTGTTGTTGTTGTTTTTTTTTTTGTTTTTGGAGGATCACAGTGGAAAGTGGTAAAGCAAAAGAAACACTTACATACGAGGTACTCAATAAATAAATAAAAAAACCACCTCATATACGAGGTAAGTATAAATCTAATACAAATATAAAAAAGATGTTAGAATATATACCTTACCACTTAAGTAATTCTCAAAAAGACAATTTGTTTGCGTTGTTGGCAACCGAACACCACTGAACTTTATTCCAAAGACTCAAAGAGTAGATCAAAGTAGAAATCATTCAATAGTAGGGCCGGGATGTGGTCAATCATGGGCTTGAAGTACGTCATATGGATTACAGTGGAAAGTTATTTGGCGTTCAACGCAAGCAAATTATTGTTTGTTTGTTTGTTTGTTTGTTGTTGTTTTTTTTTTTTTTTTGGAGGATCACAGTGGAAAGTGGTAAAGCAAAAGAAACACTTACATACGAGGTACTCAATAAATAAATAAAAAAACCACCTCGTATACGAGGTAAGTAATATATTCTAACCGAATAGAAAAAGGTTAATATATTCTTACTTTTTAGCTACGTAAACATCTCTTCTGGTGAGGGAAAAAGGATACTCTTTATTGCTTCTTCTTCTTTCTTCTTCTTTTTTTTTCTTGGGAGTACTTAAAGACCCTCGAACTATCACTGTTTTTGAAATAACCCACAAATCTTTAAAAACTCTTAATTTAACCTCTTGAACTTTCAATTACTCTCAATTTAGACTCATCTCACAAATTAGGGTACAAATTTTTAAAAGACCAAAATACCCCTGATTTCATTTTAAAAAATCAAAAAACATTTTGGAAGTTGAAATTTTAAATAGTGAATTTTAAACGGTGACTTTTGTATAAAATTCCATCTTGGATATTTTTTAAAATTTTTTTAAAATAAAAATTATGGGTATTTTGGTCTTTTTGACAAAATTTTGCCCTAATTTGTGCGGATGGATCTAAATTGAGAGCAATTGAAAGTTCAGGTAAATTGAGAGTTTTTGAAGATATAAAGTTATTTCAAAACTAAACATTCGAGGGAGAATTTTCTTTTTTAATTTCTTTTAATTTTTCTGTTTTCATTTTTATACCATCTCAAATTACCACTAATTTGACAATGTCTCCTCAAATTTTCAATTATGACAACGTCCCAATGAAACAATTAAATTACCAAACAATTAACAATGTCTCAAGGTCACCCAAAAAAAAAAAAGTGACACTCAAATTTTTTCAATAAAACAAAAAATCCAATAAATTAAAAATTAATTAATTTTTCTTAAAAATGATTTTATTTTAAAAAACAATTCACACCTTGTTTTTTTTTTTTTTTAATTTAAAAATGTTTTATATTTTATTGGGAAAAATATAAAAAGCCCCCTAAAGCGCCAGCCGTTTATAATTTAGCCTCCTTATAATGTTCAAAAAGTAATAAAGTAGCCCCCCAAACTACTAAAATGTAACAAAAAGGCCACTTATTTTTTTATGTTCCTATAATACCCCTATTCTTTTAACAAATAAAATAATAAAATAATTGTAAGAAAAACTAAACAATTTTAAAAAAAAATACAAAAAAACAATGGGCTAGTAAATACCAAAAAAAAAAGTTTTTTGAATAAATAAATATTCACCCATTATTTTTTTTTGTTGGGTTTTTTTTTTTTACAATTAGTTAACATTTTATTTGTTAAAAGAATAGGGGTATTATAGGAACATAAAAAAAAATAAATGGCATTTTTGTTGCATTTTGGTAGTTTGGGAGACTACTTTATTACTTTTTGAACATTATGAGGCTAAATTGTAAACGATTGATAATTTGGGGGACTTTTTTATATTTTTTCCTATTTTATTTTATCAAGGCTATCTTCGTCATTGGGGGACATTGCCAATTTTTGATAGTTTGATTGTTTGGGTGGGATGTTGTCGCAATTAAAAGTTTGGGGAGAGACATTGTCAAATGATCGGTAGTAGTTTGAGGAGATATGTGAACTTTTCAAAATTTATATTAATCATTCTATATCAAAAAAAAAAAAAAAAAAAGGGGGGAAGAGAGAAGAAGAAGAAGAAAAGTATTCATAGCCTCTTACACTAATAAACAATTTGCGATGTTCCAACGAACTCTCCTGCAAACCTCTGAAATTTTGCAATTCCTCCCAAATACAAAAATTTCCTAATAAAAAAAGTTGAATGACCCACGACCATATATCGTGGGTCAACATACTCATGAATTTATGTCAAGAGTCCAAAACCCTATTTTTGTATGTATTTTTGTAAATATGATTGATAATTACAAAGTATTGGTAGAACAAATTAAGTGCTCTACCTATTGAGGGATTAGTTAGGGCTGGCAATTTAACCCGTGACACACGAACATGACACGCGAAATCGGGGTTAGGGTTGGGCATAATCAGGTTCGGGTCATAAACGGTTTGACCCGTTTATGACACGTTTATAATCGGGTCAGGTCGAGTCAGCCCGGTGAGTCGCGGGTTGACACGTTTAATTTTTTGACACGTTTATTTTTTTTTCTTTCACTGTCTCACTCTCACATACTCACTGTCATTTTGTGTCAACTATCATTTACAACTTACACCCTGCAAGAAGCTCATGACTTAATGAGAAACTCTACGCCGCTTCTCATCTTCAACCCACACCCATCCAGCTTACTGATCATCGATCCATCTATGGTTTCATGATCATTGATCATCACCTATCCGGCCAACAGCCAAAAGGAACCCCAACATGGCCATGTCAAAATGACCACAAAAGCCATGCACTAAAGTTATTACATGCCTTGCAATAAATAGCATGGAACCGATCATAAGGAACTCCCTCATTTTGTATGGTTTGAGCATATATATTTATGTCTTGTAAAGTGCAGGGGAAAACAACTTTTCCTGCCCGCCCAGATTCATTTAATATAAATTAAATCATCTAATTTGAAGGCCCTCCTTATTCCTTAAAAAAAAAAAAAAAAACTAAAAAAAAATTAAAATTTGGGTTGTAAACGGGTCGTGTCGGGCCGTGTTCACGTGTCGTGACACGACACGTTTATATAAACGGGTTCGTGTCGTGTTACCCGTTTATTAATCATGTCGTGTTCGGGTCAGGCGGGTTGACACGTTTAATTAATCGTGTCATGTCATGTCAGCATAATCGTGTCGGGTCATAATCGGGTCGGACCCAAACCCAACACGTGAACCCGAATTGCCACCCCTAGGATTAGTTGGGATTAAAGTCAAGGATAAAGATTTTCTAGAATTTTTAGAGTTTTATATTAAGTAGATTTCTTTAACTTGTCAAGGATAAAAAAATATTGAAATAAATTATTTGTTATGCTTGAAGATAAAATGTTTTAACTCTTAACATCAATCTCTCGCGATCTTCAAAATTTTCACACTCACCTTTGCAATTAGCTAAAATCTCCATCACCCTTTAGGGCAGTTCATTAGAATGTTTTTAATGTTTGGGATTTTTTTTTTTGCCTCTTTTGCCTACTTTTCTTTTTTTTCTTTTTTCTTTTTTGATATGTTCACACAAGAGGGGGAAGGAGATTCGAACTAATGACTTTCGCTTTATTAGGCATGGTCCCAATTAATTGAACTACCTTTTAGAGGCTCTTTTGGTGAGAATGAAGTTGAAGTTTTGTGTTCAAACTGCTTATTGATGCATCTCATTGTGGCCTATGATT
The DNA here is from genome assembly GCA_013348765.1 of Carpinus viminea. Taxonomy (NCBI): domain Eukaryota; kingdom Viridiplantae; phylum Streptophyta; class Magnoliopsida; order Fagales; family Betulaceae; genus Carpinus; species Carpinus viminea. Next base: position 14,931,977 of record CP054670.1, on the reverse strand, counting down.
TTTTAGGAAGAGAGAGATTCGAACTAATAACCCCCGTTTTATTAGGCGTGGTCCTAACTGATTGAACTATCTCTTAGATACTCTTTTGGGCATAATGAAGTTGAAGTTTTGTGTTCAAACAACTTATTGATGCATCTCATTGTGGCCTATGATTTTTGGCTTCTTATAGTTGATTTTAGTTCTTTGTTTTTCTAATGCTTTTTACAATATTTGCTAATAAGTAATGCTACAAATCCTTCGTATGTCTCTCTTGTGTTTCTCTAAAAAGACATGGCTTTAAAATTACCATTGGACAAAATCAATTAATCACCCATTTTACAACGTGAAGCACGGGCAATATAATTAGTCTACTAACAAAAAAATTGAAGAAAATAAAAAAGAACGTTCTAGAATTGTGAAAAGAAATAAACAATCAAAATTATAATATACTTTCACCTGCTCACAAGATATGTTTTGCGTAGCTTAGAAGTTACTTTTTATTTTTCCTTTTCTTCTTTGACTCTAAAGAAGTTACTTCACACAAAGTAGTGGGTCATGTAAATATTTTCCTCTATTCTCTTGGGAATTGAAGTTATTTGGCATAAATGAGTGGAATTTGAGCAATGCAAATCTATCACAAATTTGACAGAGATGTCAAAAATATATTCCTTGCTACTCACTGCAACACGATCCACAAAAAAGACAATTTGCTTGCATTATAGGCAACTGAATGGCGAATGCCACTCAACTTTGGAAGGACTTGGTCTTTATTCCAAGGGTTCTATTTAGAGAGCTGATAATTTGAATCCAAATTTGGGATGATTCAATCTCATCAAATCATCTTCAAATTACTAATTTAGTATAATCTAATCTTCATTAATCACAAAAGGATTTCTCTTCTTATCAGGTTATGGCATATGTTGTGGGCTGAGCCTAACCAGGTTAATTGTTGTGAACCGCAACAATTTTGTAATTGTATTTCAATTCGACTGATTTAACTTTCTAATTCACTGTAAAATAGATCTCAGCCTTATTTGGCTATAAATATAAACTTCTCTTCTCTGTTTTTTGTTAACGAAACCAAAACAGGGTTTCTCTTCCAAATCTTTCAATCTCTAGTTTTTTAAGTTTAACAATGTTTGTTTTCAAATTTTCTATGAATATTTTTAACGTGTTTTACTTCATTCTTTTGTGACGTTTTTTTTTTTTTCCCTATTATTTTATTTGTTGTGTATGCGATTGGTTCATTAGAATTTAGTTGAATTTATGATGCCAAACACTATTTTTTTTTTTTTACTCATTCATTGGCTGTATTTTGTAACTCAGTGACTCTCAACATCCTGGTTCTGCCCCTACGAACAAAAATTTATAGTTTATTTATTTAAGTAGATTCGGACCCTTGACACAAAAATTTCCGATTTTGCTCGGATAAAAATAGTTTGTTATTTGGATGGCCTTGAAGAATTGAAGTGGGACGATGACATTTCTCTTGTTATACATGGAACTAAATTCGGGATTACAAAGAAGTAGAAAATAAACTAATCTCACGAGATATCAAGATTTAAGTGGTTTGGTTTAACAAGCCTATATTCACTGGAAGAGATGACCCGGTAGAAATTTACTATTAAAAGAAAGATAAAGTACAAAAGAGTAGGGAGAAAACCACTTAAAAGCTCAAAGATGCAATACATAATCTCATTCTAACATAGAAGAGAGAATAACTGACACATGAAAACCCTCTTTTAGATAACACGACTCTTTTTGTTTTTATGCACCTTTCCAAAGGTGGAATTGTTGTCACATTACATATGAGAAGACTCTAAAATGACTCTTCTCCTTGTATCATTACTTCCTATTTATGCCTTGAAGTCGGTCACTAAAAGCCACAATGACAAGGAATTATACTTTGTCAAGGACAAGGATTGCACAATGCGCTGAAAACAAACTCTAAATCTTGGTAGGAAACCAACACAAAAAAACAAGTAAGGAGAGAAAAACGGATTACAATTTTAAAAGTGTAAGCCGTTTCCTTAAATTTCTGTTTTGTTGATCAATAAATATTTTAGATCGACCAATATTTTGAGTTTGTCTAAACACCAAAAACACTTCAAAGGAAAATATTTTACATCAAGATAAACACAACCTTAGTCTTGCATTTCACGAGATTGTTGTAGCCGATGTATGAGGATAGTTGCTTCACAAGAAAAATGAATAGACAAAACTCTTCTTATCTACAATTCAAATCAAGTAAGCAAACCTTTCCAAAGTCCGGGGTGATCGTCTTGATGAAACATGTGAGTGAGAACAATGCTAACAGTGTTGGTTGTAGCGGCCTATAATGTGATGTTTTCAGTCCTAAACTCGACTGTGGTTTGTTATCATTTGTGGTCCAGTATAGTTGGTAGGAGTCCAATTAACTCGGTATATATTTCAGTTGAGTCCATATATTATTGTTACTCCAAGAAAAGAATAATAAGCTATTAAATGTTTAAATAAATAGAAGTCACTAATTCGACTTGTTGTATTGCTACATATACAACATGATAGATAGCATGGACTTACAATTAATCTATTAATAAAAATGTTGAAGAAAATAAAATAAAAAGTTGTAGAATTGTGAAAAGAAACAAACTATCAAAATTAAAATATACTTTTCCCCCTAGTTATTTTTTCTTTTTCATTTTCTTCTTTGACTCTAAAATAAGATCCGTTGCTTTTAAGGTTTGCAAGTAACATTTGGCATCGGAAGATTGGTGCATATTTCACATAAAAAGTGTAGTTTTATCTTCAATATCCAGCTCTTATCTACATCTTCTTTCATATCATATCCAATTATCACTTATGTTGGTTTTAATTTTAAAATCAACGAGTGCATGCAAGAAATGTAAATAAAAGATTGGGATATTTATTTATTTATTTTTATTCCAATATTTCAAATAAATGCCAATGTTGCATGATATGTTTTAGGCAGCAAACCCAAACCACCTTTTCTTGGGCTTTTGAAAAGTGAATTAAAAAAATAGATTATAATGATGACATCATAGTTCCACCAGTCTTGCAATTAAACTTCGTTGCCATTTCTGAAGTTTTATTACGGCGGTAGCTAATTTAGACAGTACAAGTAAACTACAAATTAGTATAAATGGAATCTAATTTATAATTTTAAATTAGATAAGGACAAAATTTTTCTCTAAATTGGGTTGAAAGAATTTTCTTAAACCTAATCTATAAAAGTGACATTTGTCTATTTTTTTAATATTATGTGAGATGCACATGAGTTTTTAATAAAATTTATTCCAATTTTGTCTATACTATTAAAAAAATATGTATATCTTACATGTTAAGGGACACATGTCATTTTTATAGATTTCTTTCAACTCAGTTTAGAAAAAAAATTTATCCATTAGATAATAGAAATTTCTTTTAATTGGATAAGATGCTTCTAATTTATAAGATAATCTCTCTTTCATTCTCTGTCTCTTGCTCTCTGTGCAGCGCCTGGTCTACCTTGCACGAAGCAACTGCAATTGTCGCAGCTGAGTAAAGGGTAAAAAGGTCATTTCATGGTTCAAAAAAAAAATAAAAAAGGTCCTTTTAAGTAATGTTATGCAATTGTTTGAATTTAAAAAAATAATAATAATAATAAGGTGTATTATATTAAAAACACATTTTTAAATATGAATCCCATTATTATAGACCTTAGTACTGCCCAACACTATTATAGTTTGACAGACGTATGAAATGAGAGTTTTGAGAAGAAAATGGTAGTATGATAGGTCGGGCATACAGTAATGTTGACAATTCATAAGAAAAATTGACAATGCACGATAATTAATGAGAGAAAAGATAATTACCCCAAAAGTAAAAAGATCAACAGTCCGACGTGATAATTGGTGGGTGTAAGGGCCAATTTTCAAAAGATCTTAAAACTAAAAATAACAGCACTATCCTCCATTTTCTGTAGCATACCTTGAGTTTTGTACTTCTCATATATGTGAGACTGTTGTGAGTAATTTGAAGCGGGGATTAAAAAAACTCCAGTTATATCACAGATATATAGACTGGGATTTTAAATAGTAGACAGCTTCTCAAAATAAAGAGGGGGACAAACTTTGGCTGAAACGCAAGCATTCAAAGCTGCAAAATCGTCAGTCAATCAAGAGAGCCTTCCCCTTAAACTTTTTAAATTCTAAGAGAAACATCGATCATTCCCATCAATATCGGGCATCAACAACCTCCATGCATAATAAGCACAATATAACTACATACTTACACGTACGTTCATCCCCAAATTTGGTCATCCTGATCTTAAATTAATTGTTAAGGACATAACAAAACCTCTCTGGAAGGAGATAGAGTTTCCATTGGTAACCTATGAATCTTATAATCGTACTCCAAGTTAAGTTTACAGCAATTTTTTTCTCTACCTAATAAAGCCACACTAGAAAACACGGGTATGAACATTTCTTTACGAACTCAATGAAGAAATTAGCATGTTATTAAAATTGAATTCACTTCACATTGTACCATTCTAGACAAGATTCACATCTACTAATTGAAACCAACTAGATGCTTTCTCTTCACCATGAATCAGCCATAAATTAGGCTATTTTCCTCCTAATTGTTCAAGTTAACGGCACTGCCAAGATACACGACAGAGTTACCATTTATCAGTTCTTATAGTTTGGTTTTTTTCCTCTGTCGCATCCAAAATGCTGGAAATTCATACACACACACACATACATATATGTGACAAGAATACTCACAAAAAAGCTTATAATTAATCCACCACCCAATACCCGCTGTCCATAACTCAAATCCCTTACAGAAGGGTCACAATTCAAACAAAATACCAAAAACGCTTACTTTGACAGCGAAATCATAGATAGTCTTCTCCGTTGCCGCTCTGGCGTTAACTCCAAAAGAACGAGATCTCAAGACATACCCAGGAAGAGTTGATGATTGAAAAGAGAGCCCGTGTTGAAAAGGGGCTGATTTGGAGGACCCAAGTGAGGTTTTGATGGATGGGATCGAAAAAGCCATTGAAGGCCATAGAGAAGAAGAAGAAGAAGAAGTTGGGTTTATTTTGGTTTGCATTAAACCATTAAAAGAAGCAGAGAAAGGAATGGCAGCCATTTTTGTTTCCCTTTGGAAATTCGCTGGCTTGGGACCGAAGAAGCTTTCTAGTACTTCAACGTGAAGAGTTACTTTAGTGGAAGTTACTGTTACAACGTGGTCTTTTTGTCCACCTGTTTTTTCTTCTATTCTTTTCCTTTCGTTTTTTAAGTTATCCAAAACCGAAAGGACCACCGCTCTCTTAAAAAAAATATATATTAAACACTTCTTCATATTATTTTCATATTGTATTATAGCAATATTTTGAATAAACTGTTTAAACTTTTACGAAAATAAGAACTAATTTCTCGTTTAAAAAATTTTCAAGATTAAAAAGAAAGATACGATCATTCATATTCATTCATGTCTTGATTGGAGTCAGTGGCAGAGCCAGACATTTTATATTGTAGGCATCGTTGATTTTGCTTTTTTTTTTTTGGGAGGAAATTCTACGAGGTGGGTTTAGGATTTTTTTTTTTTTGGTATCATGTAATGAATGGGTACTTTTTTAATTTTTTTTCTAATACTAGTACTTAAATACAATGGAGAATTAAGTTTAGAATTGTGTCAAATTCTCCAATTAAATGTTTAAATTCTAACGACTAATATTCTCAATATTTAATAATCAAAATATCCAAATTACAAGACACTTAGATTATGACTTTCATTTTCACTTTTTTCTCTTCTTCCTTGTCAACACAATTCCTAATCGAAGTGATCTTGTAATTTAGTTGTTAAATATTGAAAATATTAGTTAATATAATTTAAACATTTAATTGAAGCATTTGATATAATTCTAAGCTCAATTTCTTATTGTACTTATTGTATTTAAGTACCAGTATTAGATTTTTTTTTTTTTTTTTAAGGTGCCACGAGTCCCATTGGTAGGAAAAAAAAAAAAATTAAAGTCCTTGGGTGGCACCCCCAAGGGATGCTGTGGCTCCGCCACTGATTGGAGTGGATGCATGACTACTAGGAATGCTTTTCAGAGTGATGGTACTTTGGCTAAACTAAGTAGAGAATGAATGGTTACACGGTCAGTCATGTCTTGATTGGAGAGGATGCACAGCTACTCTTTTTTTTTTTTTCCTTTAATTTTTTAATTTTTCAAATTTTCTTAATTAAGTAATGCTATGCATTTGTTTGAGTTTTCTTAAAATAATAAGGTGCATTCAATTAAACACATTTAAAAAAAAAAAAAAAAATTGAATCCCACTATTCCCGATGGATGTAATTGGAGCCTGTTATCCACTTGGCATAGCAACTAGCACTACAAAAAATCGGGTATTTTCTAACGTGTCTACTGTTCATCAATTTTTGCCACGTTAACAATTACTAACGTGGTAAACATCCACACATTAGAAATAGCATTTTCTAATGTGTGAATAGTGACACGTTAGAAAATGAAAATATATAAAAATAATAAAAAAATTGAAAATGCAATTACTAACGTGTTACTATTCACACGTTAGTATTTTCTAACGTGTGAATAGTGACACGTTAGAAAATGACAATATATAAAAATAAAAAAAATTTGAAAATGCAAGTACTAACGTGTTACTATTCACACGTTAGTAATTTTCTAACGTGTGAATAGTGACACGTTAGAAAATGACAATATATTAAAATAATTAAAAAATCAAAATGCCAAAAAAGGGGGAAAAAAAGAAAAATGTAGATTTCTAATGTGGCACATGTGCCACATTAGAAAACTACATTTTCTTTTTTTTTTTCAAAAAAAATATTAATAATATGAAAAATTTATATAATTAATACATAATGTAAATTTGGTTTTATTTATTCTTTTATGTTGGGGAGCTCTTGAAGGCAGGGCCATTCGGACCCACCCATGCAAAGTAGTCTCCCGTCCCGTACACTACGCCCTCGAAAGTTTCCTACATGGAACTTATAACCCTAGCTATATATGGTAACCTTATCTAGGGTTACCATATATAGCTATTGCTTTTTATTTTTATTTATTTATTACTTTCTTTTTTTTTATTATGTCGGGGAACCTATCAAAGACAGGGCCATTCGGACCCACTCATGCAAAGTAGTCTCCCGTCCCGAGCATCGTACCTTCGAAAGTTTCTTATAAGGAAATTGTAATCCTAGCTATATATGGTAACCTTAGAAGTTTTTAATTTTTTATTTATTTATTACTTTTTTTTTATTATTATGTCAGGGAACCTCTCAAAGGCAAGGCCATTCGGATCCACCCATGCAAAGTAATTCTCTGTCCCGTGCACCATATCATCGAAAGTTTTCCTACATGAAATTGGTAACCCTCTCAGTGGCTTCACATCATAGGGTAGAAAATGTTTTTTCGTATAGTTATTTTTATTAGGGGGAAAAAAAAAAAAAAAAGAGATTACTAACATGGCAGATGTGCCACGTTAGAATTTTTCCAACGTGGCACATTTGCCATGTCATAAATTGTCACTTTTTTTGTTTTTTTTTTTTCGTCTTTCAAAATTAAAAAAAAAAAAAAGATTTAAAAATTCTATATTTACTACAAATGTAAATTTTTTCCTTTAAAAATTATTTATTTACTACAACTTTCAATTTTTTCCCTATTATTATTTTATCTTTATGGGGAAAAAAAAAAAAAACAAAATGTAGAAGGATTCCTAACGTGAAAAATGTAACCCTAATATATAGTTATGGTAACTTATAAATAACCCTAATTCTTATCTAGGGTTATTTATAGTAATTAATTAACTACCTTAATATATAGTTATGGTAACTTTTAATCTAAGTTCTTATATATAGTAATTTGGGTTATATATAAGGTATTATTTATATATTAATATATTTTCAATTTATAATCTACTGATATATATTATTATTATAAAAAATTGTATTTACTAACGTGTCATTAATTGACACGTTAGTAATTGTCATTTAAAATAAAAAATAAAAAAACAAGATAATTCATATCTAGGGTTATTTATAGTAATTAATTAACTACTTTAATATATAGTTATGGTAACTTTTAATCTAAGTTCTTATATATAGTAATTTGGGTTCACTACAAAAAACCGGTTATTATTATTTGAAAAATAATAATAATATTAATAATATGAAAAAAAATTAGTTTAATTAATTAATATATATAGTAATTCCTTATTAGTTATATACTTATATATATGGTAACTTAATTAATTATAACATTTAAAATTTATTTGACAAATATTTAAAATAGCAAAAAAAAAAAATTGTTATTTTCTAAAGTGGCACATGTGCCACGTTAGAAATTTTCCAACGTGGCACATGAATTTTCCAACGTGGCACAAGTGCCACGTTAGAAAATGCTTTTTTTTTTTTTAAATATAGGGTTATCTAGGGTTTTTTATATATATCGTAACTAACTAATTAATTAATTAATATATATAGTAATTCCTTATTAGTTATATACTTATATATATGGTAACTTAATTAATTATAATATTCAAAATTTATTTGAAAAATATTTAAAATTTGAGATGTGATACAGCCACAAAGACCCAATAAAAACCTAACTTTTCTCCTATTTTAGACTTAATTTATAGTTTAAGAGGGATGATAAACTTTTTTGCTCATTTTTGTCTTTTTATTTTTTAAAATCAGTAAAATAAAAAGTGTTCAAGCAATAATATATTTTTTTTGTCCTTCTTTTTATTGGTATTTTTAAAAAAATTAAAATTCTATTTTTCTGAAGAATAATGGTCATTTTTCATAAAAAAATGATCATTTTTATGCCAATCAAAAAATGAAATTTTCATTTTTTTAAAAATACAAATAAAAAGAATGAAAAAATATATATAGTATTGCTTTAGACACTTTTTTCATTTTTTACTTTGATTTTTTAAAAAAAAATAAAAAAGACAAAAGTTGGGCAAAAGTTGGGTAAAAAAGTTGGGCCTATAACATTTTCCATAGTTTAAAGCTCTCTCTCTCCTTCACTAGCAGTTTTTTTTTTTGAGATGTGATACAGCCACAACAAAGATCCAACAAAGACTCAACTTCTCTCATATTTTATAGTTTAAAGCTTTCTCTCTCTTTCACTAGAAGTTTTTTTTTAAAAAAAAAAAATTAGCACTTAAAGGAAGAAGTTGGGTTTTTGTTGGGTGTATGTTGTGTCTTTAACATTTTTTTTTTTTTTTTTAAAAAAAAAATCTAGCACTTAAAGGAAGAAGTTGGGTCTTTGTTGGGTGTATGTTGTGCCTTTAACATTTTTCTTAAAATATAGGGTTATCTTGGGTTATATATATATAGTAAGTAATTAATTAGGGTTATTTATATATATATATATATAGTAATTAGGGTATAGTATTATTTATAAATTAATATATTTGTAATTTATAATCTATATATATAGTTTTATTTTTATTATTATTTTTTTAAAAAAACCATTAGTAACGTGTGAAATTTCACACGTTACTGATTGAAATTTTTAAAAAGTAAATTCATTTGCTTCCCCTCTTTTTTTTCTTTCCCCCTTGTTTATTTCTCTCATCCCGCGCAGAGCTGCAGGCCCCTCTTCCTCTCCCTAGCTCTCTCTTTCATTTCTTCTCCTCCTGTCGCCGGCCGTTCACCTTTCACTCACTCTCTCCTCCGTCGCACGACCAAACCGAATTTACCATATAAACCTTTTTCGCTCTGTCCCTTAATGTCCGCCTCCTGAACAACACCCTCAACGTACACCACCTCCGACGTCGTTTCCAGGATCCCACCGGCAACATGGTCAAAGACCCGAAACAATCTCCTCCTGGTCCAAGCACTTTCTATTTCGAAGTAATAGAATCTTTTTTGTTTTTTGAAATTTTTGTGGGTAGGTCTGTTGCTTCTTTAACTAATCTGTTTGGTTGCCCTTTGGTAGTTCAACCCCTTTTGGACAGACTAGTACTTCCTATGGGCAGAATACAAGTTCGCCCTTTGGTCAAGGAATACTTGGTGCTTCTACTACCCCTGGATTTGGAGTAAACACTTTTCGAGCACTTCATCACTTATTAATTCAAGCAACATTAGGTTTCGGTCAATCAAATGTAAGTAGCTCCTTAGATTATTGCAGTTTTTCATTATTTCATTTTTGAGCATTTTGTTTCTTTTGTGTTAATATAGGATTATCTCCTCTGCAAAAAGTTAAAAAAGAATAAATAGTATGATATCTGGTATGAATGTCTTCAATTTTGGTTTGATGACGCCTATATATGCTGCTTTGATTAGAGTAGGACGAAGGACGAAAGGAGTCCTTACATTCTATTTCAGTCATTACCCACTTCTGATATCAAATGGGTCTTGTGTTGAAGGTGGGTCCTGATACAATGCATGGTTTGTGATTTGATATGGGAAGTGGAATGCAAGACGTATGAAATGGAGGGAATACAAAATTGATTGTGTCAAGTATTGGTTTGGCGAATTTTAAAAAGAGGATTTCAGGAGGCTGTGAGAGTTCTTATAAATGCATAATATAGTATCTGCCTGAGCAAATTCTGAAGAAGCTTAATAATCTTATCTTATATGGTTAGAAACTTATATTGTACTCTTTGTAGACCAGAGGGGGATATTCTAATGAAGGTAGTGACTAGTGTGTTTGTAACAAGTCATTGATTGGTCTCTGACTAGTCTTGCTGTATTGTGTTTTTTATGTAATTATTATATGATTTTGTTAGTTGTGTCTTGTTTGAATGATTCCTGTCTCAGTGCACGTTGCTTTTCATGCTCTGTTGTCTGATTTTTGGTCATTAGACTCAGTTTTGATGCTTTAGTTAGATTTGATGCTTGAGCAATATACAATTGTAATATCTCTTTACCTGTAGCCCTCTTTTTCAATGCCTTTTCAATCATCACAACCTGCTCAGACAACTACTGGTTTTGGCCTTAGCACTTTATATATATATACCTATCCAAAAAATAAAATAAAATAAAATAAAATTATATATTAAAAAAAAAAGTCCTTGAGGTTTTTATTTGACTTTATTGCTTTCCTGCCTTTATAGCTGGAGGAAGTCCCTTTAGTGGAATGCCAGGCATTTTGGGTCAGAGTAACATCAGACAATTGCAAGCCACACCTCCTGTAGTTATTGCTTACACATTCACAACTGATGGACATACATATATGCATAATATACACCCCAAAACATGCATTTCCATTCAGATTATAAAGAGCTTCTTGATTAGTATGACACCGAAATTTCTCCTCTCATGGAATTTAAGTAGCAAATGCTTCCAGATGAAGAAAACCATATTTGATATGAGATGCTTTTTATTTGTTTTTTATTCTCAAATATCATCCAAATAGTATATGCTTTTTTTTTTTTTTTCTAAAGAAGTAATTCAACCTTATTAAAAAGTGAGAAGGATCACAATACTTTATTTCTGAGGAAAGGAGTAAGTGGATGATACTTTTGTACTGCCTGTTCGTTCTTGGTAGTCTTGGGTTAAATGCCCCACTAATGAATTTTGCTTTAAATGTGAACTATAATGTTGATGCTTCTCCTCTCTCTCTCTCTCTCACACACACACACAAGGAAACATGCTTGACTTTATACAATGGTGATGATGAGAATTGATGGGTGTGTATTTTGAGTTAATGACAGTAATACGAGGCATTATTTTTCATCTCCTGCATGTAAAGATTTTATCTTTACAGGAATATTCTTCTTTCTTTCTTTCTTTATTAAATATCATCTCCTTTCAGATTCAGGGATCTTTGTGGTTCACTGCAAATTTAGTCCCTTGTAGTTTTATGTCTGACTCTTTCAATCGCAATGTTGATTCAGGGAAAATTTATCAAGAAGCTTAAGTTGGCTCCAACTCTGAGGATAAAAATAGTAAGTATATGGCTCTTTATGATGTCATTTTAACTAGTAAATCCTTATAATCTGATGTTGTGTGCTATTCTTTCTCTCTATTTCAAGAATGCTTCTTTCTTGTTATTAGATTAATATGAAGAATTACATGAACTGATATTGCCAAAAATTAATTAGTGCTGGGAATTGTATGTAAAGCTTAGTTTTTGTTGTCCATTTGCTGGAAGTCCAGCAGTAGGGTAGTTTGGAAGGTCAGGTACTTTACACCAGAGATATGGAAGCCTTCTTTGCTGTTCTGTAGCTACCAAAGGATTGTAATCTTATTTTCTGAGTTTGTGATATTTACTTGAAGAAATGAAGTAAATGATTAAAGATCTGAATTTCAGTTAGGCAATGTCCAGTAGACATGTTTCTTCTGAGCCTTGTGTTGTAGTTTTTCCTTTGGTTCTTGTTATATATATTATGGATCTCAGAATTAAGACAGGGTTTGTGTAAAGGTGGTGAATATTTTGTGAGGTAATATCTTGAGTTGATACTTCTGCAACCAGTATCTTTGGTTGACTATGTATCTTTGTTTTTGACTAATTTTGTTTTAATTTTTTTTGTTTGTAAATATGCATCATTTGTTTGGAAAATTCTGGAAGAAGGAATGCTTACAAATTTTCTTTTGTTGTTGTAGCGTTTTGATTTCTGCTGCTATGGCAACATTTGCTGACACACTAGTTTAATCCGTTAGTTTATAGTATGGAGACATTCTCAGTACTCACTTGATGTTACATGTTTGGTTGTGGCACTTCCTACACTTCCAAGTTTCCAGGAACTTGAGTTCACTGATAGTATTTTAAATGCCTTAAGGTGTTTTTGACAGCCATACGCTTGCATTCAACTCATGTTACAGATTATACTAAATGCAGAAAAGTGAATGCTTTCGACAACATACACGATCTCTACTCCCTTTGTTTGGTTTCTTTTTTGCTCCTCCTTCCACTTCTTCCTTTGTGTGTCAAAATATCAAACATAATCTAACTTTTGGTATATCTGTGAATTTTGGTGGATTAGGATGTCATATCTTATATGCTTAAAGGGTGCTTGTGTTTTTGGTACATAGGCATAGGCATAGAATCTGACATTAATATGTTTTTTGGTTTTTAAGGTGCTTGTGTTTTCTTGGGTTCCAATTTCCTAGTTGCCATTTGCAGTATGATTGCAGATTCTACGTTAGAAAGCAACATCCATGAAACAGGACTATACAGAGATGACATCAACCGTAAGTGAATGGTTTGACATATGAACATGGCTTCTCTTTCACACTTATGTTTGTGGCCGAGTTGAATATGTGAATGAAACTTACGTTACTTCTGCAATAAATTTGTCCAATTTCTCTGCTATAAAGGTCATATTCCTTGGTAAAACATGTAGTCGCTATAGTTTTTAATTACAAGCTAGGTGCACTTCTTCTTGCTGGTGGAGAAAAGGGAATGCGCTCTGCAATGCCAAATGCACGCATTATGATATATCAACCACAGAGTGGATGTGGGGTATGAATTGTATTTTGGCTTAGTTTATTGCATTATATGAAAGGAGATGTGTATGAGAAGATATGATTTGAAGATTAGATTAGATTATATTAGAAATCCATAGCATTTTGGCTTAGTTTACTGCATTATATGAAAGGAGATGTGGATGAGAAGATATGATCTGAAGATTAGATTATATTATATTAGAAATCCATAACAAATTCTGGTAAATCTGTCCAAAGAAATTAGATTAGAAGTGCATCTTTCTAATCAAGTTTAATACCTCTCTTACATTTGCCTAATTTCTTTTGTCCTTTCAGTGTATGGGTCCTTTCTGGAATTTATTTAGGCATAATTGATCTGTATGTTCATGTAGTTGTTGACAATGAAGCAGCAAAGAATTTATATGTGAACAATGGAATTTATTTGTTTTTTATTTATTATTATTTATTTGTTTTTTACAATTATTATTTATTTTAATTATTATTTGAATTTCTAATGCTCAACTTGTCGGCACGTTATCGTTTACTAACTAGTTGGAATTGACTATCATTGAGATAATTCTGCTATTAGCGTGTCGACTTACCGTCAATAAGTATTTTTTTATTATTTTTGTTGTACAACTATCTAAGCGTCGTAATAATCTGCAATTTCTCAGCATATATTAATATGTGACTTTTGATCGATGTTGATAATGTCGGCCTAAAGTTAAATTCTTGTAGTGTATGGTCCCACGAGAAATGGAGTCATTATAGGATCCTAGTTCATCTGCAATTTTTTAGCCTTGTATAAAAACATAGCAGGTCATCGATGCTTGAGGAAAGACAAGTAATGTCCCTCTCAATTGAAAAGTACCATTGTTTTGAAAATTGTGTTGTCCCTTTACCTGCATGATAGATAAGATTTGCTGGATTTGCAAATCAGAGCCCATTTGTCACCCGACACTTCTGCATTCTTGGACTTTCCTTGACATTGTTGGCTGATGATTGATGGCTATTGTTAGTGCTTCCTTGATTGGACTTGTTTGATGCATGTTTAGGGTGTTACGGTGTGGTACCCATTCAACTTCGACATGTTTCTTGCATGATGGTCACAGTCACAATAAGAGCAATGCAAGTTTTTCGATTAGATGGGTTGAACAAGAAGAAGAACCTTGTCCATGTCGAACAGCAAAGCCACCGGTTGCCCTTCTAACAACCATGGGAGTTCTCTCTTATACAATGGAAGAGTAAGCCTTGGCAACATTAGGTAGCAGATTCATCAACAGAATCTGCCTCGGATTGCATTATAGGACTCATTGAGTCCCATGAGAAATTGCATCAATCTGCGTCTCTTATGGTCTACCCACAAAAGCAAAGCGGTGTCATTATAGGATCTAGTTCATCCCATAATTTTTTAGCCTTGTGTAATAACAATAGTCATCTAATCTTGAGCAAGACAAGCAATGTCCCTCTCAATCTAAAAATACGAGGGCATTGCTTTGAAAAACAATCCGAAGGTCTTCCCATACCTCTTGGGTGGTTGAAAAAATGACACTGTCAGGTCCATGTGTGTGAATTGAGAATCCAAGAGGATCATATCGTTGCATTTTCCACAAGCATAGTTTGGTTTGGTGTGGCGAGCGGCATTTTGGTGGTCCGTCTATGAAACCTAACTTGGATTTGGCGTTCAAAGAAATCGTCATGGCTCTACACCATGTCAATAATTATCCCCATTGAGGGGCTTGAAACAAGCACCATTCTGGATGATTAGAATGGTGAAGAAAATATGGATTGGCGCATCAAGCTTGCCTCCATTCGAAGGTTTTTGTTCTGTCATGATAATGAGCGAGATAAAAGAAGGCAAAAGAAAGAAAGGGCGGAGAGCTAGGGTATGTTCACCTTTCGATACCATGTAAAGAAGAAAATAATATTTGCCTTTGAATGAATTTTATTGAATCAAGAGACCTAGCTTTATACAAGAGATTTCCTACAATCATGCTAATCTATTTTAGGTAGTGTAAGAGCATGTTTGATTACGTTTAAAATGGAGTTTTTAAGTAAAAGCTTTTGACAAAAGTTTCATTTTAAACTTTGCCAAAAGTGTGTTTAGACTATTTTTTTTTAGGCTTTTTATACCTTCAAAATCGCTTTTATTTCTTTTTACAACAGGTAATTTTTTTTTTTTCAAATGGGCTTTTGAGTGTTAAAAGCATTTTTAGGCCTCTTAAACGCAATCTCAAACAAATCCTAAGTATAAAAGGCAACTAAACAAATATGCAACTAATACAATAGAGTAATGATATTCATACAACCAGTGAACAGTATCTACGTTGGTTGTATTTTAATATTATTTTATTATTAAAAAAATGTGAACGGTAATATCAAAATAAAATAATAATAAAATACAACCAGCGTGAATACTGTTCATTCACGCTAGTTGTATGAATATCATCACTTAATACAATATATTTGTCAATGAATGACCAGATATTATTGACCTTCCCTTCTTAACATTCATGAGGTAGGAGGCAGCCACTTGAGATGTTCAGCTTCTTCATATTTAAATGCACATGCCAAGTGGGTATGACTGCATTCTTTACAATAATAGGCTCCATACTCCATCTTCACCTTTTGATAGCAGAGATTACAAAATATATTGTGTCTTTAACTTGACAAGAGAGTAGGTGAGAGTGAGTGAGTGATCATGATTTGTAATTTTGATGGTGTGAAAATTCAGCACATTTGCCATGAATCAAGAGTTGATACTACATAGGAGGCTAACTCATTGCCTTCCTCGCCACAAGCTTCACAAGTGAAGTGGTTTCGCTTCAAGAGAAGGAGATGAATGTGTGAGTCATCAGATTATTAATTTGTGAGCGGGTGGTTGCACATGAGATCAAGATGGAAATCACACTCATTGCAACAATAAAAAGGGTATGTATTGCAGTTTTACCGCAAGCATTACAATGTTTTATTCTGTGGCTTCACAAGAGAAAGGGTGTGGTTTGGGTGGTGGAAGGTGGTGTTGTACTTGGGGAGGCAGCTCAAGGCATGATTTGTGGAGGAGTAAATTGCATTGGGAGGTAGAGCATTTGTATCCGCACCAGATACTGGCTTCTCACAGCCCGAAGCAAACAACGTTAACGTCCTCCTTGCCATCATTTTCACTTCTTCTGTGAAGATGAAGGAATGCTGATGAAGCCGAAGTGTAACAAAAGGGCTTTGTGATTTGTGGGTACATTATTGAGGCATGATATGTGAAAGTACATACTCTCTCTGAATTTAAAAGCGGGACCCAATAATATCGGTTTCCGGCACGTCCTACAAACATTTCCTATCCACCCATGTTGCGACAGCTCTGCATCCCAAAAATATCTCTCTAGCAACTCTTCGACGACGCTGCGCATGATATATATATATATATATATATATGAGATTAGTGTAGTGTAGGAGGAAAAGAATGATGGAGGATGGGAGTAGTAGTAGTAGTAGTAGTATAGATTTGAAGATGGAAGTGGTTGGTTCTAATTATTTCTTGGAATTAATGGAGGAAAGGCTACCTGCTCTTTGGTTTGCTGTTTGGTTTGGCCCTGACTCTTGAGGGAATTCAATTGCTCCATCAACGTACATTTATTTATTTATTTCTGCTTTGGAATAATAACCTTTGGCGTTCACTTGCCTACAATTAACGCAAGCAAATTCTGTTTTTTGAGAATCGCCTTGTATATGCGGCAAGTAATATATTCTTATTCAAACTCAATACAATAAAGTAATATATTCTTACTTTTTAGCTACCTAAACATCTCAAACATCTCTTCTGCTGAGGGGAAAGGATCGATATTCTAATTTTTATTGCTTTTTTTTTTTTTCTTTTCTTTTTTTTTTCAAGTTCTTTTCTTTTTTTTCTTCAACTTTTTAATTTCTCTGTTTTATTTTCATACATTCTCAAATTACCCACCAATTTGATAATGTCCTTCTCAAATTATTTTTAATTACAACAACGTCCCCAAAATAGTTAAATCAAACAATTGTTTTTTTTATATATATGGCTTCTTTTTTTCTTTTTTATGTGGAAAAAAATATACATAGCCTCTCAAACTATGTATATATATATATTTTCATGGGATAACCATTTTTTTAAGGTGTGTTTGTTTCACTGTAATTTTATTTTATTTTTTAATTTTTTATTGAAAAATGTTTTCAATTAAAAATATTTTCTAGGAAAACTAATGATATTCCGTTTCTATGGTTGTTAGCTTAAAAATAATACAGAAAATGTTTTTAATTATTGGGCTCCCACTGAAATTCTTATCACTCAAAGCCACGTAAAAAAAAAGTCAAACACCAAAAAAAAAAAAAATCATCCTGGTATGGAAATGAGATAGAAGATCTTTGGATAACAAATCCAATTAACTCAGTACAGTTGAGTCCATTTATTATTGTTACTTCAAGAAAAGAACAATAAATTATTAAATGTTTAAATAAGAAGTCACTAATTTGACTTGTTGTATTGCTGGATATACAACATGAAGCATGGACTATACAATTAATCAATTAAGAAAAGTTGAAAAAAATAAAATAGAAAATTCTAAAACTGTGAAAACAAACAAACTATCAAAATTAGAATATACTTTCACATCCTCACAAGATATGTTTTCCTTAGCTTAGAAGTTATTTTTTATTTTTCCGTTACTTCTTTGATTCTAGAGAAGTTACTTCATACAAAATAATGGGTTATAAATCTTTTCCTTTATTTACCGGAAAGTTACTTGGCACAAAGGAATAGAATTTGAACATTGCAAACCTATCACAAATTTGTAAAAAGATTTTAGAATATATATACCTTACCTACTAATTACTTGAGGATTCTCGTAAGACAATTTGCTTGCATTGTAGGCAACCGAATGCCACTCAACTTTGGAATAAGGATTTGGTCTTTATTCCAAGGGTTAGATCAAAGTATAAATCATTTAAACGTAGGATCAGGATGGGGCCTACTATGGGCTTGAAATGGGTCACGTAGACTTAAACATATGCCTAATTTTTTTTTTTTTTTTCTCCTATCGGTTTTGTTTCCTAAGTTCAACTAACTCAGTATTTCAGTTGAGTCCATTTATTATTTCTACTCCAAGAAAAGAAGAAGAAGACGCAATTAAATGTTTAAATAAGAAAAAGTCATTAATTTGACTTCTTGTATTGTAGGATATACAATATGAAGCGTTGACTATACAATTAATCTATTAATAAAAGAGTTTGAAGAAAATAAAAAGAAAGTTATTTTTAATTTTTCCTTTTCTTCTTGACTCTAAATAAGTTACTTCACACAAAATAGTAGGCCATGTAAATCTTTTTCTTTTTATTCTCTTGAGAAGTTACTTGGCACAAAGGAGTAAAATTTTGGCAATGCAAATTTATCACAAATTTGAAAGAGATTAAAAGATATACCCTACCACTTATCTCAGCGATCCTCAAGAAGAAACAATTTGCTCGCATTGTAGGCAAATGAATGCCACTCAACTTTGGAACAAGGACTTGGTCTTTATTCTAAGGGTTTAGATTAAAGTAGAAATCATTCAATGGTATGATTGAAATGGGGCATACTATGGGCTTGAAGTGGGTCATATATATGGGCTAAAGATATGCTTATTTTGGGCTTCTTTTTTCCTCCTCCTTCTTCTTCTTCTTATTTTTTATTTTTTATGTTTTATTTTTGAACTTAATCTAAATAAAAGAAGACTTTCCCTACACCACACCATTGACTACACACTCGCCTATTAAAGTTTTGCCCTACAAACCACAGAATTTATTCCTTTGTTCTTCAGACATTTTTCTGTTGGGATGCAAAGTTTGATACCATATAGAATCTCACAATAATCTAAAGAGATAAAAGGAAAGAAATGAAACACACATAGAATTAAGGTTCAGCATATATCCTTTTTTTGGCTACAATGATTTGAATCCAATATCATCCTAATCAAATTCCTTAATTTTGGGTGATTTAATCTCATCATATCATTTTTAAAATCCCTAAATTTAAGGCAATCTAATCTTTATTAAAAAAAAAAAAAAAAAAACATATTGGGGTCACAAACCCAACAACAAGCCCATACCACAAAGTATGATGCTTTCCCTTTGAAGGTGACCCAAGCCCAAGGTGAAGGGGAAAGGATGAAGACGTGGTTGTCTTTGCCCAAGGTCAATCAAATTAAGGTTTAGGTTTTTCTAGTGTCTATTTAAGTGTTCTTTCATACTCTAATGAAGACAGTTAAATTTTACAGATTGGTCGCTCGAATTTCCGGATTTCAGTAGTTTTATCGATCTGAATTTATATTAAAAAATTTCTTTCTTTTTCTTTTTCTTTCTTAGAAAATATATATATACATACATACCTTCTCAAACTAAAACACAATTTACAATGTTCCCCCGATCGCTCCCACAAACCTCCAAAATTTTGCTTTATCTCCCAAATATAAAAATTTGAAGGAAAAAAAAAAAAATCTTGAAATACTTGAGTAAATATTTGTTAATATGAGGATCACTTCCCAAGAGCTTCAGAGTATATATTTTGTTAATATGAAACTTCTGTCGCTCTTCGTCTAGGCCAGTCTACCTTGCACAAAGCAACAGCAATGGTCAAGCTGAAGAAAGGGCAAAGGTCATTCCAAGAAGCAAAAACAAAAACACGTGTCCCTTGTATCTTTACAAAATCTCCACTACTCCATCAAGATTATCCATCTAACTCCAGTCCGTGACCCACTGCATCAATCACCAGATCGGCTTCTTCTTCTTCTTCTTCTTCATTATGGTTGAGTTCTATTTGTTGGCTTACTGATTGGGTGAAATTTATGGATAGCAAGGACTGTTGAGCTTCAAAATGTCAATGTTTTTGTTGCTCATAGATTATTTCTTATAAAATGATATTCACTCCAAAGTGACCCAAACAGACCTTGTGTGAAATCTGTACCATTATTAGATTTGGAATACATCTTTATTAGATTTCAATTCAATGGTAGTTTAAAAGTCACCTTAGGGTATGTGGAAATGGGGGTGAGAAGTGGGAGAGTGTGTAATATTGCTCTAAGGCGACGGCCAATATACGCATGTCATTGTGATTTTTGGCTTTCTTATAGGTGGTTTTAGTTATTTGTTTTTGTAAATCTTTTTACAATATTTCTTAATAAGATCACTTCCCAGGAGCTGCAGATTAATCTGAAGGGGTAGAATAATTGAGTTATTGAGATAGCTTTTATGAAGGAACCATTTAGTTTGATCCAATTATTTCTTTCTTAGAATAAACTATATTCTAAACCATATCCTATTTGTTTTTGCAAATTATTTGAGACACTTGACACAATATATGGTGTGGACATGCAACACATACTCAATCCAGCTGATCATTTTTCTAGACAAGTTACATCCTTTAAGATAAGGATGTCCCCAAAAAATAAGGAGCAATATGCATGGAAAAAAACAGAAGAAATTACTGGTAAAACAAGTGCCTAGTTCTTTTTTCAGGAATTGAAACTGGTACGAGAAACCCCAAGCCTGTAGCTCTTGCTGCATCAGTGATACCCACTCCTTTGAAGCCACCGGCTCTGGCAGCAGGATCAAATCTTGTCAATCTTAAGTTTTGAGGGTATGTCAAAACTGTCTCTCTTCTGGAGGAATATTTCAGTGTTGGGATCCTCGATGAAGCACTAGAATGTGTGGAGGAGCTAAAAAGCCTCACCGTACCACCCTGAGGTTGTTAGAGAAGCAAATTCCTTTAAAAAGAGCCCACCATTTGTTCTCTATCGATAAAAATGTCTTTCCTTGTTTGCTCTGTACGTGTTGGATGACATTGGCATTGCTTGTCGAAAGCACCAAAACATTTGGTGAGGTTCTTGGGCAGTTGGTTCTGGCAATGCAGGGAGCTGAGATTCAGGCTTGTGAGAGTTACTTGGTCATCATGGGAAGCCATCCAGCATTTTTGGCAACTGCAGATATTGAAGAGTAGCCTTATTTTGCTTGTCAATAAAATACAAAATATCTTGTACTTCTGTGGAGGTCCGGTTAATTCTTCTTCCATGGGATTTTGGAGTTGAAAAGGGTCTTACTTATGTTAGACCCAGTTTTTATATTAATTTTTTTGGGTTCATATGTGACATATACTGCCCATTTTTTTTTCTTTCTTTCTTGTGAATAATAATAATTTTTTTTGAAAAAAGGGTAGAGCTCTCGAGACCCTAGCTTCTACTACAATTTAGAAAACAAATTAGATTTACTGTATTCTTTTTGAATCTTTTAATGTTAATTTCGGTTAAAAAATTTGACCTTTGTTTAGAATCTTCAAAATGGTGATATGTTAATTTTAATTTGCATTGTTTGGATGAGTATATTTTTTATTAAAAATTAAACATAATGATAATAATAATAATAATGACAACGACAACAATAGTAGTAGCAAGTATGCAGTACTTGGGTTTATAAAACTCTTTAAGTGTTTGCTCAGCCGTTTGGTTTTGGGATCAGTTGTCTACAATCTTTGGCTTACTAGGAATGAGCTCATTCCTGCTAGCCAGCCTTGTACAGATGAGCAGCTTCTGAAGAATATTGTTTGGGAAGTTAGAAATCATATTTCTGGAAAAGGAAAACTTCATGGTCCAAGCATTTAGAGCTACAAATAATGTTAAAAATTATATTTTATTTTATAATTATTCACAACGCTAATGTGAGGATGGTTAAAACTATCATATTAATCTCGTGAAATAAAAATATTTTATCTAACATTACTCTTAAATTTTATACTCGCCTTCAACATTTGTACATATTTCAATTATTACCAAATGTTGACTTGGCAGTCTCAATTAATATTTTTTTTTTAAGAATGACTTATCAAAGGTTGGTTCGGATTACTACATCAACATTATGTGATAATTACAAGACAAAAAATGTGATTTATAAAATATGTGATAATCACAAGTTCGAATTTCTTTTCCCCCTACCTTTGCGTAGACATGTCAAAAAAAAAAATCTCATCCAAATTTCCCAACAATTGAGGGGGGGGGGGGGGGGGGGTGGTCAAAGGATTTGAATTTTTTTTGTTTTTTTTTTTGTGATGAATAAGAGATCATTTTATACCAACAAACTAAACATTTTACAAATCTTCAAAATCTCATTAAAACACAACTAACCATCAATTAAAACAACAAACATCGTACTTATCCTAGTATGCTACTTTTAGTACCACCCCATTTACAGCAAAGAATATCATTCTCTTTAGTTCTCTTAAATCTTTCTTTTCCTGTAAAACGAACTCTTAACTTTCCATATATATGATCATTTGGAGAATTTGATACTCAGATTAGGGAGAGTTACAAACATTGAATGCCAGATTCAAGAACAACAGGAGAATCAAATTTTCATCTAACAAAATGAAAATCAAGTTAATTTTGATTTGAAAAACGCGGCACTTGGCCTGAAGAGAACTTGTTAGAAACTAAGAAAGGTACTATACCATGCATTCAGAGGGTAATGATTGTTCTCTTCAGGCCAAGTGCCGCGTTTTACTTAATTACCCTCTGATTGTTCTCTGATTGTTAGAAACTAAGAAAGGTACTATACCATGCATTCAGAGAGAACAATCAAATTCTCCAAATAATAAAACTTCAACGCCAGTATCAAATTCTCCAAATAATTAGAAACTAAGAAAGGTACTATACCATGCATTCAAAGGTAATGATTTTTCTTGGAACACACAATACAAATAACAAAATAATTAAATTTTGACTGGCGTTGAAGTTTTATTTAATTATTTTGTTATTTGTATTGTGTATTCCAAGCTATTCTAGCTTGAAGGGGAGTATTAAAGTATGTTTTTTATGTTTTTCATTTGCTTGTACCTTTCTTAGTCTTTATGTCATTAGGGTTTAGCCTATATATTTGGTTGTTTGTATTAGGTCAAATAAGTTTGAATAATATAGAAAGGTGGCAGCCTCTATCTCTTTCCCTCTCCTACAAATCTTAACAATAATAGAATTGCAGCATGAAAAGTTGCTCATGTTGAGTGTTTTAACACTTGATGGGAACATTTAGCTTAAAGCTCAAGTATTCAAATGGTGTAACTTGTCATCGAAATGTGAACATTATTTTGAAGCAACATTGATAATTAAGAGAATCTTCCTTGCTAACAGAAACATCATATGCATTAATATCAACTATCGTGCATCTACAAACTTCATATCCATAGCACGAGAAACAACACATAATTTAAAGTTCTTGACTAAATTTTATTTTCCTGAACTTAATTAGATAAGTTCCATAATAGCTAGTAAATTAACTCCGAATTCCATGTGCCTTGGGGTGAGTTTAACACAGTTGTTGGCTTTTTTATGTCGCCACTAATTTTTTTTTTTTTTGACATGTCCACACAAGGGTAGGGGGAGGGGGGATTCGATCTTGTGACCTACGTTTCATAAGGCGTGGTTCACAGCCGATTGAGCTACCTCTTGGGGACATGTCGCCACTAATTAAGTACACTCTTTTATGCTCTTATATTATCTTTCATCATTGTGAGACAGCTCCCGACACATACATGCACGAGCACTAAAGAGCTGAGAATGGGTGGCGTTTGGACTTTTCCCGACACATATCTTTTTTTTTTATTTATTTATTTATTTTTATTTTTTAAGCAAATACAAACATAAGCACCGATCACAATGTAACACTATGGGTCACCATACCCATTACTTTTTTTGGGGTATTTTTGTCTTACTGAAAAAAGAATTTAAGGATATTTTTTTTTCTTATTCTTTTTGTAAGCCAAAATGGGTATATTATAAATATTTTATAGTTTGAAGAGGAAAAGTTGATATAATCTTTAATTCAGAAAAAAAAAATTTGCAAATTGAGTGTTAGTTTGATATTGTCTTTTCTCGATTTTAAAAGTTTTATTTTTTGTGACCAAACAAGTGTAATATCTTTGAAACACTTCAATAGCATAAGAATAGTCCAAAGCCGAATCTTTTGTGTAAAATCCCCTTAAAATCATGATAGTCTAGTATGATTGATAATTACCAATCAAGGGAATAGTTGGAGATGAAGTGAAGGATAAAGATTTTCAATAATTTTTAGAGTTTTTTTATTAAGTAGATTTCCTTAAATATCAACAATTGGTTTGAAATTCAATGATTGAATTTCATTATATCAATGCAGGAGTTATCACTTTTTTTTTTTTTTTTGAAAGGAGATTAAATCTTCATTAATCAAAAACAGGTAATACATCAGACTCATTAGCTCCTGACTATAAAGAGCATAACATACCCCACCTTCCACTCTCTCCCTAGTGGAATACAGACAGCAACAAGAGCCACCACAAAGGCTACCCAGGCTACTGCCCCCCTAGGTTTTTTGAAAGTGAGAGTTGGAATTACATTACATTAACACCAAATAAAAGTCTTAACTACTACTCATGACAGCCATGCACCGCCTCAGCAATGCTAGAATCAATTAGGCACAACATCAAACAAAGCAATATCAAGAACAAAGGAGGGAAAGTCAGCACTCCAGAGGTGATCTTCATCCACAGTCAACCCATGTTGCGCAAGTGTATGTGCAGCCTTATTCCCCATCCGTTTTACATGACAGACACGCCATTCTTGGAGACTGTTAAGCAAAATCTTGGCATCATTGATCAGTAACCCAAACCTGCTCCAACAGGGGCCTTCCGTCTGCAAGGCTTTTACCACCTCGAGAGAGTCACCCTCCAGCACTACTTTAGCAAACCCCAAAGATGAACAAATATCTGCTAGCTTCCAGGCAGCTATAGCTTCTGCTATTGTTGGCTCTGTGACATGGGGCCGGGAGGCACAAACAGCAGCCAGAATCGAGCCCGTATGATCTCGGGCTATAATACCAATTCCCATCTTCTGATTTCTAGAATCAATAGCTGCATCCCAATTTTAATCCAGGTTAGGCTTATTCCCACTTCACAACTTCGAGCACAACAATAGTTCTACATCCTTCTTCCGCTTCAAATTTTTGCTAAAATTTTCTAGCTGAGATGAAGCTGCCTCTAGAATATGCTTTGGTGACATGAAGTCTCCTCCAAATACCACGCTCCAAAACCATATCAACCTGGCCATTACCGCTACCTTTTGCATCTCATCGGCATCCAATCTGTCCACTAATTCCATAAATAGATTAGCAAATGAAACCTCCATTGTAGCACACTTCTGGAGCTTTGAGCTACATTCAGCCCAGACATCCCTTGCTAACTCACAAGTCCATAAAATATGCTCCACCGATTCACCTTCTTGCTTACAAATAGGGCATAAGGATCTTCCATAATACCTCTTTTATGAAGGTTGATTTTGTGGGGAGAATATTTGAGCAAGCCTTCCATGTAAAGACTCGAACTCTTGAAGGTCCCTTTACATGCCAAACTCTTCCCATAGTTGAGTGCTAAGATCATGGTTGAACTGCTACCACTACTCTCTTCGATTTGCTCTTAGCCATGTGGTATGCACTTTTTAGAGAAAACACCATTGCTTGTCCCCAACCAAACCAGAGCATCCTGCTGCCTTGTAGGGGATATAGGAATATTGCAAATGAGAGCTGCATCCTCGTCACAAAACAACTCACGGATCAATGGCACATTCCACCACTTAGTGTCAACATCAATAAGGGAGCTAACTTTTTGTTGTCTATCAAGTATCCTAGGAGGGGTCTGGATGGTGTAAATGGATGGAGATGGAATCCACCGGTCCTCCCATATTTTTATAGAATCACCATTACCAACTCTCCAGATTAGACCATCATTGAGTAATCTTTTGGCATTCGAAACACTACGCCACACATAAGAAGGATTCCGTCCTAAGCTGGAATTAAGGAAAGAATCATTTGGAAAATATTTCTGTTTAAACACTCGTGCCACTAAAGATTAAGGGTGCTTAAATAGACGCCAGCCTTGCTTGGCCAATAGTGCCAAATTGAAACTCTCTAAATCTCTATAGCCCATTCCTCCCTTTTCTTTAGGTCTACCCAATTTTTCCCAACTCATCCATGCAATTTTAGCTTCTTTCTCCTTTTGGCCCCACCAAAAATTAGACATCATCGAATTTATGTCCTTGCAAACAGATTTTGGCAGCTGAAAGACACTCATTGTATAGGTGGGTATAGATTGGATTACGGCCTTCAAGAGTACTTCTTTGTCGGCTTGAGAAAGAAATTTCTCCTTCCAACCATTGATACGCCCCCATATTTTCCCTTGAAGACCAGAAAAAGCCTCCACCTTAGAGCTTCCAATTAAAGCAGGCAAACCAAGGTACCTCTCAAACTGATTTGTCGATTTCACCCCCGCCACCGAGAGGATATGCTGCTTAGTTTCCAGTTTAGTGTTTCGAAAAATATTGAGGTTTTCTCCTTATTGAGCTTTTGACCTGAAGCTCGTTCATAGATAGCCAGGATGTCTTGGACATTGATCCATTCAGGAATATTAGCCTTGCAAAAAAGAAGACTATCATCTGCAAAGAACAAATGATTCAACCTCATACCACCTCGAACAATAGGAAGTCCCGTAATTCTTCGATCACTTTCAGCTTTATGGAGAAGGGAGCTAAGTCCCTCTGCACACAAAATGAAAAAATAAGGAGAGAGCGGGTCACCTTGACGAATTCCTCTTGAGGGTGTAATATTTCCAAACGGCTGGCCATTGATTAGGACCGAATAGGATACCGTTCGAACACAGGTCATCAACAAATGGATCCATCTAGCATCAAAACCCAGTTTCTGCATGACTGCCTCTAAGAAACCCCATTCGACTCTATCAAAAGCCTTGCTCATATCCAACTTTAATGCCATGTAACCCTCTCTACCCTTCATTCTTTTGTCCATGGTGTGCATGGCCTCAAAAGCCACCATGATATTGTCCGTGATGAGGCGCCCAGGAATGAATGCACTTTGATTAGGGGAGATAATGTGAGGTAGCACCTTCTTCAATCTATTTGCAAGTACCTTCGTACTAAACTTGTAAAGCACATTACACAGACTAATAAGGCGATAATCAGTGAGAGATATAGGTGATTTAATCTTTGGAACAAGGGCTATATGTGTACAATTTATGGATGGATCAAAAATACCATGATTTAAAAAATCAAGGACTGATTTGCATACCTCCTTCTTGACGGTGTCCCAAGATCGTTGATAGAAACAAGCAGAAAAACCGTCAGGCCCCGGCGACTTGAGAGGATGCATTTGCCCTAAAGCCATTACTACCTCTTCGACCACAAAAGGCTTTAAGAGCTCAACATTCATAGCATCTGTAACACACGGCTCCATATCGGCCAGGCATGTATCCACCCCCTGCGTGGGTCCAGCTGTGAATAGCTCTTGATAAAAACCTACAAAAGCCATACTGATTTCCTTAATATCTGTAAGGACCATGCCATCCCTAGTCTTGATCTTTCGAATTGTATTGATCTTCCATCTGTGGTCAGCCCAGGCATGGAAAAAAGGCGTGTTACGGTCTCCACTCTGGTACCAATTCTGCTTAGCTCTTTGCTTCCACTTGATATCTTCTTGCTCTAAAATGGAATCTATCTCTCCTTGTAGCTTTTTAATTTCCCCCCAATTTTCTGCACCTTCATGCCAAATCCTCAAGAGCTTTGGTCTTCTTCTCTAATTCCTTATCGCTTTCCAATTTCCTAGAAGCTCCAAGGTGAGTTTCTTTTGGCACATTCCAGCTTCGTGTAGCTAGAACATCACCGCCTCTTCTCCCCCCAATCACCTTTGACAACTTCATCATTCTTCATCATGCATCCAACATGCCTCTACCTTGAAGCTCTTCTTAAAGATACGTGTTTGTGCCATGCCAAATAATTGTAAAACTATTGGCTTGTGGTCGAGGTGCAAGTGGTTAGGACCGAACTTCAATGGACGATGAATGTCACACCAAGCTGCGTTAGCAATCGCCGATCCAATCTCTCCTTTATAAATTCCATCACTCTAACAGTTGGTCCAAGTGTATTTGGACCCTTAAACCCAAGTCACTCAAACCACAATTGGCCAATACATTTTGAAAATCTCACCATTTGGCTTTCCTTTCTCCTCACCCCTCCAAACTTTGATTGCTCCACCACCTCATTAAAATCTCAATACAAAGCCAAGGCTCGGACCAAGCTCCTAAGGTGACTAAGAAGGCCCAAGATTCATGTCGTTTTTGGGTTTGGATGACCATAGAAACCCGTAAGTCTCCATGGTGGTACTATTTGCATGCTTGAATCACCGCATTAATATGCTGGAGTGTAATTTTGAACTCCACTTCATTCTTTTCTTTCCACAACAATGCCAAACCTCCACATCCAACCGGATCAACAACAAAAAGACCTCAAAACCCAATCGAACACGTACAAACTTCCATCTTTGATTTGCTACTTTTTGTTTCCATAAGAAACAAAAAGGTGGGTCTCTTTTCCTTCACCAACCGGCAAGGTCTTGAATTGCACGGGGTTCCTAAGCCCCAATTCCAACTTAACAGAATCGGCAACCACCTCCGCCATTAAATTATTTGAAGTATCATACTCACCCTTTAATTTTTCTCCTCCCCGCCTGCAGCTTTTTTCCCAACCTCTCCACGTCACCTTTTCTTTTACCAAGTTTGGGTTCATGAGAATGGCCATTGTTTACCCCAACCACTTTGCTCTTAGTCCGCTTCCATTTTTTCAAACTCTGTTCCCTCCGCTCGATGCACATTTGAAAAACACTCTGGGTTCGATCACAACAGCAAAGCAGAGTTGGCTATATAATCCATACATGTGATATCATCATTTAGTTGATCACAGCCTGATCTTGAGAGTTGGGCCTACCTGAGGGAGGAGGCCTTCCACTTCAAGCCCATTTTGTGTCACACGCTTGGTCAGATTAGAGTTGAGCCGACTTAGCCTCATTAAAGTGGAGAAAATCTTCGTTTGCTTTATTGCCGCTATTCCCATTACCAAAAGACGTGATGGGCACGGGTTCACGCATCTGTGAGATCGCACCACACTTGGAACCTGCCTTACTAGCAGCAGACTTTCCAGATATTCCTCATTGATTCGAATTGCATGCGCCTCATCATCACCCCGAGAATCACGCGATAGTCTTCTAGGATTTCCATGTATTAGATCTTTCCTTTCGAAAGTATTTCGAGCCGTGATCACCGTGTGCCCACTTCAACGGTGTTCGATGCCTGGGATCATCCGCATGGAGCCATGCTCCCCATTGCTTCTCCATAGCATCAGAGTTCAGCCTTCCACTTTGCCGTTCCGGACAACCTTGCCGACCATGCACTATTCGCCCATAGTGATAGCAGAGCATTGGCAATTTCTCGTACTTAAAAATTATCCAATGGGATTTCCCTGCAAAGTTCAAAGCTCTTCCCCTATCAAGTGGTTTGGTTAGATCCATTGTGACTCGCATACGTAAGCAGTGTCCCCATCCCACACCATCACCTGCTACATCTACTTCATGCAGAGTACCCATTGAATTCCCTATTTTAGTTCTAACTTCTTTAGTCATGCACAAAAGAGGCATGTCATGAGCTTGTATCCAGAAAGGAGATTGGCCAAAATCCATATGAGATGGAGGAGTTTTCCCATCAAAATCATTGAGGACTATGATTTGACGGTCAAAAGACCAAGGCCTTCCTGCCATCACCCTCTCTTTGTCATCCAGTTTAGTAAATTCAAACAACCACATATTGTCTTGGACCTCTTTGAAAATCACCATCCCTACCGTACGCCAAAGCTGAGGCAAAACTGTTTTGAAAGCCTCTTTGTTTACTGTCTTCACATTCCAGATCTTCCCAACTAGGCATCTATCTCCCTGTGATTTTGCAGCAGATACATCACCCTCAGAGACTAAAATACCTATTTGTTCCCCTTCTGTCAATGATATTTTCTTGTAGAGATGCTCCAAGTCGTCCTCCATCGCTATGTTATATCTCCAAAGACCGATCCTCCTATTCCGTTTGCCGGAAGGAGACTAAACCTCCACTCAAACATAAACTCTCAAAGAAACCCTAGGGAAACCCTAGAGAGAAAACTAGAGAGAAGACTTTTGTCTCACATTAGCAATAGTAGTAACATATAGGAGTTATCACTTTTATAACTTAATAATTACCAACTTAGTAGTTATTATATTTATTTCATATGATAAAATTTAAACCATTAATTTTAGACCAACAGTTTAACAAATTTGAAAAAACAAAAAAACACAATCTTGAAATACGTGAGTAAGAAAAAGCAGCGTCACATATTTTTCATGCATTTCAACATAAAAAAAACATAGGTTATATTCTTAATTTATTCATTAAAAAATTATAAATTTAGTAAGATATTTCTGATTTTAGGGTGAAACTATATAAGATATATATAAAGTTGAACATATGAGAATTAAAGCGAACTTCGAGAACAAGCATAAGAGCATTCTCAATAAGTTCTCTAACATTTGGTTAAATTCTACAAAAATCAAGCTCTCTATTTCTCTCACCATTTTAGGACTTGTCAAACATTTTTCTACATTTGGAGACCAAAATCTTTTATTTACTCTATTTTATATATATATATATATATATATATATTTTTATAGAAAAATACTAGGAGTTCTTCTCGTAGGTTCTTCTGGCGTTTTCCTAGTCTTACATACAACATGATTTAAGAAAAAATAAAATTGTAGTAGCCTCTACCAATGGTTTTTTTAGGCATTAACACTAAATTTGTGAGGCATTAGCACCAAATTTAGGATGATCAAATCCATTTTGGGTGATACCATCCCTAAAAGGGTTAACCTTTCACCATTAGGTTTTAGTTTTGAATCCAAAAATAAGTTTTAAAGCATTAGAACATAACTATTAACTTATAAAAATTAATTGGTTGTCAAAAAAAAGATACTACAATTTTATTTTTTCTTAAATCATGTTCTAAGTAAGACTGGGAGAATATCAGGAGAATACTATGGAGAGAACCCATAGCAAACCCCATTTTTATATTTCTCCTCATACTTTTTCTTTCTAACTTTTATGGGTTTGTAGGGAAACTTTTGAGAGAAAAAAAAAAAGAATAAAAATTATATTTAAATATATTGTGGGGATACTTTTGAGGAAAAAAAATGAATAAAAATTATATTTAAATATAATAGAATAAAATTTAGAAAGATTACTATTTAGTAGACGAGTAAAAATTGTACATGATGAAACAAACCTCTCTTGCTCTGCGTCTACCTTGCACCAACCTTTCTGAAAGAGCTTTTCTCTCTCTCTTCGTAGAGATATTCCCACGTCTCACTTGAGACTTTTCTTTTCCATTTCCCGATACACTCTTTCTCACCACAACTACCACCATCAGATCACTACTTTTTCACACTTACTTCTTCACCTTCTCCTCTGTTATTGGTTTCGTTTTTTCTTTTCATTTTCCACAAACTCTGCTTACCCCTGTTACAATATGGGCACGAACACCAACTCCTACATGGACCAGGATGCTCTTTAGGCTTCGATCAAGGAAACAGAGGCTTTGGGATGGGATGATTCAACAGCGAAACTGGTGGCTCTTGACCCTGCTACAGCTCCTCCACAGGGGTTTGCTTTCATCGGTAAGCTCCTTGGAAAACCTCAAAATTATAATCAAGTTAGAGCTACTTTGTTCACCTCCTAGAATTTTGCTGCACCTTTGACTATGGAGGTTTTGGATCAAAATAAATACCTCTTTACAGTCTCTCACGAAAACCATTACAAAAATATAGTTAACCAAGGCCCTTGGAATATTCGTAATTCCTTGCTCCTCCTAAATTCTTGGTCTCCTGCTTTGTCCATTATTGAGGTTAAACTGAATCTTTGTGCTTTCTGGATACAAATTCACGGCCTCCCACTTCAATATATGACCACTTTGAATGCTATTCGTATTGGTAAGAGACTTGGGAAAATCATGGAGCTTGAAAATGATAACTCGGATGGGCTCATCTGTAGGCAGTTTATAAGGATCAAAATTGAAATAGATACCACTTTGCCACTAGCTTCTGGTTTCTATTTCGACTGCGATGCAGATGAGAAACACTGGATATTTTTCCTATATGAGAGACTAGATGACTATTGTTCTTCTTGTGGATTGATTAGTCACAAGAGTGGGTTTTGTCCTTCTCCAACTTCTTCGGTTACACCAGAAAAATATATGAAGTCTTTGAGAGCCCCTTCATATGCAACACCACGTCTGATTTCAAAGATGCAATCTGAAGAATCTTGATAAGCGCCGAATGTTGCACATTCAAGCCCCTTAACTCACATTTGTTAATTCCTTAGCATTGTTATTTGTTTGATTTTGTGTTGTTTTTGTGTTTTCAGGTATTTAATAAAGATGCAAGAAAAACCATTAAATTTGGGTTTAAAGCACAATTTGAGTGGACCTAGAAGACATGATTAAGCTTAACCAATCACAATAGAGGATAGATATGATGTGGTTAAGTTTAATCATAACAAGAAAAGGATAAAATCGGAATTTCTCCACTTTGAGTCAAAATCGGATTGGATAGAATTTCAGATTTTGAACACGCCTCAGTATTTTGGCCATAACTTTCAGCTCAAATATCGGATTGAGGTGATTCCAGCGGCATTGGAAAGATAATTCAATTTTCTACAAATCATGCTGAAATAGGATTTTCCTAAATCGGACTCCCGCTATGCCAAAATCGCCCCGCAAGTGAAGGAGGCAAATCTGGACGAATCCTTTTCCCACTTGTACATGGATTGACTCCTAATTCAACTAGAAGAATGAATTCCGAATTTTCTAGGTTTACTAGGGCTTCTAGGACTTGTTACTCCCTATAAATAAGCCTCTATGCTTCAAGAGAAGATATACTTAGTTTTAGACTTAGTTTTAGGAAAAATAATTCTTGGAGGCTTAGCGGAGTCATGAGCGCTAACCCCTTTGTGGGGTGTTGATGTAACCCTATCCAAGCACAATGGTTTGATTGTATTTAATTTCCAGACTTTCAATTTATGTATGTTAATTATATAACTATGAGAATTGCTACATATGGATTTTGTTCTTAATTATTAGATGCAATTGTTCTTAAATTCCAAATCAATATTTGTGAAATTCTTATCTTGTCTTAGAAAGTATTTTACTTTTATTGAACTCAAATCATTCTTATTTTCTGTGATTATGGGGATGATGGTTATATAACGGGTTTAATAGGCATATGATTAATAGGATTAAGATAGGCCATGCTTAGGGAAGACGGGTCGTATCGCATCTTAGTGGTTAGGTGGACGATCCGTGCCAACCGAAGATGGGTTATGCTATTCCATTAATTGTATGAAACTTATTAAAGGGTTTTATAGTTTATGCCTAGGGAAGACGGGTCGTGCAAGCATCTTAGTGGTTAGGTGGACGATCCGCAACCAAGATAGATTATCCTTACTCTTTAATAAAGTAGTTTCTTGTTTAATTATAACATGCATAGAATGAATTTCTGATTAAATCTGATTGACCATTGTTGTGCGAATAGAGGTGAAATCAATACCCTACACCTTTTATTTTAATTATCTTTATTTTATGCATTTAGTTTTAGAAAATAAAATCAAAACAATTTCTTTTAATTAATTAGGTTAAATTTAGTCTTTCAATTTAGTAACGAAACCCCTGTCCTTGAGGTTCGACACCTCAATATAGCCCTATCTTACGAGGATTCGTTCTATTGAGTGGTTTATTTTATTATTGATATTTTGGTCAAAAATACCACATCAAATCTGATTATGGTATATCCTCAGCAGCATCAGTTAGAAATTCCCCCAGTAGTGTCGTACCATCACAAATGCTAGAGGCTCATGGAAGCGTGCATGGTTCCATGTCTAACCAGTTTGATTTGGCTCTTTCTTCTTCAAAGGTGTTTAGCAGCCAACACGTGGATCACCCCTGCCTCTAGTTCATTCTCAACTAGATGCTTTCAACCAGTTTGGAATTCTCCATACACAACCGCCAGCTCATTGTTGCAGGTACGCATTTCTACAAAATCTCTTTTGGATAGCCCACCACCTTATCGATAACTAAATATCACCTTCAATAGTTCACACTACAGCTGCCCACACATCTTCCGTGATATTCCCAAACAACCAATCAAATTCATCCCACACTTCCACTTTATGAATTTCACTCACACACATCTTTGTTAACCTATCTATCCAAGCCAAATCTCTTCAACAGCTTCCTTAACACATGGGCCCAAAACCAAGATAACTCAACTTTACTTAAACCACCACCATCTTTCAACATTTCACCACCTAATGCCCAAGCCCAACATTTTAAGTCCACCACAAATGCCACCACAAAGACTTTTGCAGAAGTCTTGCTAGCCCACCTCACCACAACAAACATACTCGGCCCTCCATGCTTCTCATGTTGACCCAGTTCAAGCCTCACCTAACACAACACTTCTAGCTCAACAACCATACCAGAAAACAACCCACAAAATAACTGGCCACTCCAACTTACATTTTAAGCCTTACTCTACAATTCGGCCACCTTCAACCTTAGGATTTCTTTCTCAACAAGAGATGCCACTCCCCTCTCAACAGCCTTTGATTTCAGACCCAATCACCTCAATACATCCAGTTGACCACCATCTCTCTTATAATTTCCCCCTAATTACTCAACACCACAACAAGCCTTCCACTGTCCGTACAGCAGGGAAGTCTTTTTCTCCACAAGTTTCTCCAAACTCAACAATATCTTACACTATCCCTGTTATCATCTCAAAGAGTAAAGGAAAGAATAAGATGACTTATGATGATGATGATGTATCCTTGGCACACTTGAAAAAACAAAGGTTGAGTTCTACAGATTATTCTTCTCCATTATCTGATATTGAAGTGGCAGTCATTTCTCTCACTAATCTTCAACATGCAAATCCAATAAGAGGTCTTGTTTATGATTTCTTGAATACTCCATTGTTGGGGACACCGGTGTGGCCTAGTGATATGAAGTTTCCAGCTGCTCCTTGCATTCCAGACCATCAAAATCTCCATCTGCAGCAGCATTTGCAGTCTAAATCAAGCATCCAGTCAAGCCATTCCACCCCTTCACCTATAGAGCTGCAGTCGCCTACTCCAACTCCAGCTCATGCACCTGTCTTGCCATCAAATTATGTAGCTGACTTGCCTTCACCACCACCTGTGGCTACAACAAAAATTTCTCCTTCACGCAAATTTATTCGTGCAAACAAGGGACGCCATACCAATTCTTCTACTATTGCAGGTTCTACTGCTGGGCATATTATCAATCAAGAGAAGCGCCGTGTGAGGCCTCCTCCCAATGCATGAAAATTCTAGCATGGAATTGCAGAGGGTTATCTCGTGCCTCTGCAATTCGCAGTTTAAAGGGTAAGATCCGTTATCATTCTCCTGATGTGCTCTTTCTGTCAGAAACTAAACTGCAACCGTTACAATCGTCTGTAATATTAAATAGTCTAGGGTTTTTTCTAATGTTGCATGCTCCTCCCTCTGGCACTAAAGGAGGGCTTTTGTTGGCATGGCGACATGGTGTGGATTTGGTGTGTTGTTTGTCTTCTACTAATATATTATCTACTTGATATTATTCTGATCCCCCTGACTCTCCTTGGTTACTTTCCTATATATATGGTCCTCATGTACATAAAAATAAAGCTCTGTTCTGGAACTCTCTTTTGGATGTGGGAAAAGATTTTCATGGCCCTTGGTTATGTATTGGTGACTTTAATATGATTCTATCTCAATCAGATAAACAGGGTGGTATGCCATATGCTAGTTCTTCATCTAATGCATTCCATGGTTGGTTGGATTCATGTGGTATGATAGATCTTGGATTTTCTGGTAATCCTTACACTTGGTCTAATAAAAGGCAGGGTCATCATCTTATTAAGGAACGCCTTGATAGAGGGATAGCCAACTCTCTTTGGGTACATTTGTTTCCACATTACTCTGTACAACATTTACCTGCTTCTTCCTCGGATCACAATCCTATAATTCTCAACACAGTCCTAACTAATCTCACTCTTCCCCGTCCTTTTAGATGTGAAGAATTTTGGACGTATGATCCTTCCTGTGGATCAACCATTTCATCTGCATGGAGCTCTAATTTACTGGGGTCCCCCACATTCATTTTATCAAAGAAGCTCAAATCCACTAAATTGGCTCTAAAGGCTTGGAACTCATTTTATTTTGGGAATATCCAAAGGCGTATTGCCCACACTCTCAATCATCTTGATCAGGTTCAGCAATTACCACCCATGTCCGGCAATTCTGCTCAAGAACTTCAGCTTCAGAATACTCTAGACAATCTCCTTTTCCAAGAGGAATCTCCCTGGCGTAACAAATCTAGGGAAACTTGGCTAACTTGCAAGGATTTGAATACGAAATTATTTCACACCTTGACTATCATCAAAAGGAGGAGGAATGCAATTGATTTTCTAAAACTTGCCTCTGGAGGTTGGTCCTTTAAGCGACAAGAAATTGGTAATTGCTTTACATCCCATTTTCAATCAGTCTTCAATTCTTCTAGGCCTAATTTAGATGAAGATTTGTTATCTCTTTTTGACAATTGTATCTCTCCTGAGGAAAATGCTACTATCTGTGAAATTCCAATGGAACAAGAAATTTTCATGGCCTTGTCTGAAATGGGTTCCACCAAAGCTCCAGGGCCAGATGGATTCACTACATTGTTCTACAAAAAATATTGGCATATTGTCAAAGAAGAGGTTCTCTATAGCATCTGGGATTTTTTTGAGAAAAATACTTTTTTGAAGGAGCAAAATCATACGTTTATTGCTCTTGTACCTAAGAAATTAGGGGCTTCTTTGGTACACCAGTTTCATCCCATTAGCTTATGCAATGTCATCTACAAAATCATCTCAAAAATTTTGGCGAACAGGTTCAAAGGCTTGCTTCATCACTTCATTTCTCCATTCCAATCGGCATTTGTACCCTCCAGAACTATTCAAGACAATACCATTCTCGTCCATGAGTTGTTTAATTCTATAAAATCGAAAAGAGGACGCGGAGGATTGATGGCAGTAAAAATTGATATGGAAAAAGCTTTTGACCATATGGAATGGAGTTTCATTTTTGCCATTTTAACAAAGCTGGG
The DNA here is from genome assembly GCA_013348765.1 of Carpinus viminea. NCBI lineage: Eukaryota > Viridiplantae > Streptophyta > Magnoliopsida > Fagales > Betulaceae > Carpinus > Carpinus viminea. The sequence goes on along the minus strand of CP054670.1, from coordinate 14,894,463 downwards.
GTTTGCTCCAATGTGGATTAATTGGATTCGTATCTGCATCACTTCGCCATCATTTTCCATTCTTATCAATGGAAGTCCGTTTTGTCATTTTTGCCCGCAACGTGGTCTATGGCAAGGAGATCCTTTATCTCCTTTTCTCTTCATACTTGGTACTGAGGTACTTTCCCGTCTTTTATTTTGTTTGGAATCCCAAGATCTCTTGAAAGGCATCAAGATAGCTAAAAAATGCTCTCCTATTACTCACCTTCTTTTTACTGATGATCTCATTCTCTTTGCAAAGGCTACATCCTCGGAGGCTAATATTCTCATATCAGTTCTGAATTGTTATTGTTCGTGGTCAAGTCAAGCTATAAATGAGTTGAAATCCTCTATTCATTTCAGTAGAAACACGACTCCAGCTACTATAGCCAGTATAAGCAATATTCTTCCGTACAAGAGGACTTCGAATTTTTCAAAATATCTTAGTTTGCCTCTCTTTTTCAGTAAATCTAAAGTGGGAGCTTTTAAAGATATTTTGGAAAAAGTTGTGGAAAATTGAAGGATGGCGCTAAAACTCTCTCTGTGCAAGAAGAACTGTGCTTATCAAATCGATGGCTGCTTCTATACCTTCCTATGCTATGAGCTCTTTCTTGATGCCCATATCTTTTAGCTCTTCATTGGACAGAATGTTTAAAAACTTTTGGTGGGGCTTCCCTAAGGATAAAGCACGAAATCTCTCTTTGAAGTCATGGAACTCTATCTGTCTTCCGAAACATGAAGGAGGCCTAGGGTTTCGCCGAATGCACGAGTTTAATTTATCACTGATTACCAAGCTGGGTTGGAAGATGATTACTAAAACAGATTGTCTATGGGTCAAACAGCTTCAAAACAAGTATATTAAGTATGGGGACTTCTTATCTTCTCCGATTTCTTATTTTGCTTCATGGTTGTGGAAAGGAATCCAAAAGATAAAACCATTTCTTTTATCTGGCGCCAGCCTTAAAGTCTCTAGGAATTCGGCTACTCCAATTTGGTCTTCAAACTGGGTTCCTACTATTCTTTCGTTTAAGCCTGGCCCGAAATTTTCCCTCAACAAAAATTTCCCAGGGCTTCTTGTTAGGGATTTGATTGATCCAACTCTTGTTATCTGGAAAACCTCAGCTATTCATCATTTATTTGACTCTATTTCGGCTAAAGAGATTCTCAAGATCCGCATCTTAGATGAAATTGGTACAGATTATCTTTGGACTCCATCGACAACCGAAAATTTCACGGTTTCTTCAACCTACCGATTTCTCTCTAGGGTATCCTTCAATAACGCTTCTTCTTCAAATTTTTCACAATTCTGGAAGTCTTTCTGGAAATTAAATCTTAATGATCGTCTGAGATTATTTCTTTGGAAAATAGCTTGGAATATTCTTCCAACAAATGAGCGCCTTAGTCAAATTCGCATCACCACAGATGAAATGCATGTCCTCTCTGTAAGGTAGTTTTTGACTCCTTGCACCATTTATTCTTTGAATGTCACTTCGCGCGAGTTGTTTGGCGGCAATCTTTCTGGCCTCTATTCGATGCACCTTTAGGTTTACTACCTTGATGGAATGGATCCGATTAATTATCTCTCCGAGAAGCTCCTTTGGTATTCCTTTGATGGATCAGCACAAATTTCAAATCTTTGTGGCTGCTGTGGCATGTGATATATTATGGTTTTATAGAAACAAAGCTTACCATGATGGACTTTCTTATGATGCTATCTCTAGTGTCAAGGCATATCAACAAAATTACTCTTGAGCATTATCAGCTTGGAACCTTCTTCCTCAACATTGGAGGACACTGGACCCCTCTAACTGGTCAAAATCAATTTTGATACAGCCATTCGCGACTCCTTCTTAGCACAAGTAGCGATCTGCAGAGATGATAAGGGGCATATTCTTCAAGCTACATCTCAAATAAGCATCTATTGCTCGCCAAATGAAGGTGAAGCAATGGCAGCTCAACTGGCTATCTCACTGGCACTTTCTCTAAAAAAGAACCGTTTCATTATTGAAGGTGACTCGGAAGTAGTGGTTCTTTCTCTCAAAAATCCAAATTTCATTAGAGATTGGAGGATCTCTACTATTATTCATAACTCACTAGAATCTATTCCTTCTACTTCCTTATGGGAGGTTAGAAATATCTCAAGAAATGCAAACTTCTGTGCCTACTCTATAGCACGTTGGGCCACATCCGGATCCTACTCTGGCAGCATTTCCATGTTAGCTTTCCCTACTTTAATTCATGCTTCATCTACTCTAGATCCTCCATCATATTTCTCACTTATATAGTTTATTTGGAGTTTGTAGTTTCACAAGGTACTTAAAAAAATTTTATAAAAAAAAAAAAAAAAACAGCAAATGTCAAGCTCAAGAGAGGGCAAAAAGGTCATTCCGAGGAGCAAAACAAAGAACACGTGTCTCTTGTATCTTTACCCACTGCATCAATCACCACATCTGCTTCTTCTGCATATTTCTCTTGGAGCCCTTGACCCACTGCATCGATCTGCTTCTTCTGCATATTTCTCTCGGAGTCCTTGAACCCACTGCATCAATCACCAGATCTGCTTCTTCTTCTTCTTCCTCAGAAAATGGGTGCGACTGCTAAGTCTTTTGCTTTCTTCTTCAATCATTTGCTTCTCGATCCTCATTATTGTCGTGTAAGGGTTTTTTTCCATCCTCTAAATTTTCATTATTATTGTCGTTGTTTTAGTTCAACTTCTGCTAAAACAACTAATAGTGGTAGACGTAATGTGGAAAGCCCCAATCAGTTCTTGAAGTCTGTCAGAGATCGATGCAGATCTCGAAGCTTTAGGAATCTTGACGATGCCCTAGGCCTGTTTGATAGAATGCTTCACATCCACCCTTTTCCTTCCATTGTCGATTTTAATCAATTGCTGGGTGCAATTGCAAGAATGAAGCATCACTCAGCTGTTGTTACTCTAATTAAAGAAATGGAACTGTCAGGAATTGCTTCCGATGCTTGTACTCTTAAGGGTTCTCACTAATTGCTTCTTCCATTTGAACCGGTGGATTTCGGCTTCTCTATCTTAGCAAGAATTTTGAAACTTGGTTTTCAACCGGACTGTGCAATTCTTAATACTCTTGTCAAAGGGCTCTGTCTCGAGGGTAAAATTGTTGAAGGTGTGAAGTTGGTTAACGAAATGGACTACAAAGGCTATAAACCTAATACAGTTACCTACGGAACGATTATGAATTGTTTGTGTAAACTAGGTAAAACCAGTGAAGCTATTGGGTTGCTTCGGAAAATGAAAGAAATCTTGAACTTAATGTAGTGCTGCATAGCACAATCATTGATAGTTTATGTAAGGATAGATTGGTAACCGAGGCTTTGACTCTTTTCTCTGAAATGACAAATAAAGGAATTGAGCCAGACATTTTCACTTACAATTCTTTAATTCAGGGCCTATGCAATTTTGGTCAATGGAAGGAGGCTACTAAACTATCAAATGAGATGGTGGAAAGGAAAATCATGCGTAATGTGAGAACATTCAGCATATTGGTGGACACATATGGCAAAGAAGGGATGTTGATAGAGGCTGAAGAAATTTTTGACGTGATGAATAAAAGAGGCATACAACCTAATGTAGTCACCTACAATTCTTTGATTGACTGTTATTGTTTGCAAAATAAAATGGATAAAGCTGTCAAAGCATTTAATACGATGGTTCGAAGGGGTTGTTTGCCTTCTGTTTTTAGCTATAACATATTAATCAATGGATTTTGTAAGAACAGAAAATTTGATGAGGCAATAAGTCTATTTCGAAATGTCCACAAAGGAATTTTTCCCAATGTTGTCACTTACAACACTCTTATTGGAGGGTTTTGCGAGTTGGAGACCTAAAATTGCATTAGAGCTACTCCACGAGATGCAAGGTTGTGGCCAACCTCCAAATCTCCAACTTGTGCTATTTTGTTAGATGGCCTGTAAGAATCTACACTTTATTGAGGCAATGGCATTGTTTAAGGAGATGGAAGACAAAAATTACACCTTAATATTGTGATTTACAGCATCTTGATTAATGCTATGTGTAATGTGGGAAACTTACGACTGCAAGTGAATTATTTAATGCTCTTCCTACCAAAGGTTTGCAACTGATGTTTGGACTTACACTATAATGATGAAAGGGCTTTGCAAAAGAAGGACTTCTAGATGAAGCGAGGAACTATTTGAGAAAATGGAAGAGAACGTTGTTCACCTAACCATATCACTTATAACACAATCATTCAAGGCTTCTTCCAACATAATGAGACATCATGGGTAGTGAAATATCTCAAGATGATGGTTAACAAGGGTTTCTCGGCAAATGCAACCACTGCAACCATTTTGATCGACTTGATGTCTACTAATCGAGCAGATAAAACATTACAAGATTTTTTTCAAATATCCGTGTGAAAGCTTTATAGTTCTTCAACGTGTAGCACAAATTTCATGTTCTAACCTTTGCAGAGTCAATCTGTTAGGAATAAATTCATATTTGCTTCGCCTGCTGGGAAAGAAGTCACGTTTAAATGAGTGCTCTTGAATAATTACCACGAGGCATTTGAAGGAGCTGACAACCTGAGGGCAGAAATCAGGCAGATGACTGCCCCTGAGCAAGAAATGGAATGCAGGGATAAAGAATGGATGGTTAAGCTGCGAACTCTAGGAAACATACGCCTTATTGGGGAGATTTAGCAGAAAGATGGTGCCTGAAAAGATTGCCCACCATATTGTTAAGGTTTGTATGGCATTCATTCATTTGTTATTGCCTGTTTCTTACTATAATTAGAATCTTTCTACAAACTTTCTCGTGCAATTTATAGGGGCTTTTGGAACAAGATGGTAAAACATGCCCAGCTGAGGAGAATGTTGAAGCAATATGTCAGTTTTTTAACACCATTGGTAAGTGGCTGGATGAGTGCCCGAAATCTCGGCAAGTGCATGATATCTATTTCAGCAGGTTGAAGGAGCTGATTGTAAACCCCCAACTTCCGCCACGATTAAGGTTCATGGTTCATAATGTTCTTGATTTGAGTGCCAACAACTGGGTCCCTCGATGTGAAAAAGAGGTTAATTCCATTTCTTGCTGACTTTATTTCTTCTTTCTTTTTATTTTTTGTTTAAGATGTTAATGTCCTTATATTTTTCTCTGTTTTGGCAGTAAAACACCCTACCCTAAATTCAAAGTTTTTACCGCGAGGTAGTGGCAGTTTTATCATTGGTAAAACAAGTGCCTTGTTGCCCGGCGGTGTTGCGCCACCTGTCCAACCTAGATCTTTTTCAGGAATTGAAACTGTTAGGAGAAACCCCGAGCCTGTAGCTCTTGCTGCATCAGTGATACCTTCTCCTTTGAAGCCACTGGCTCTGGCAGCAGGATCAAATCCTGTCAATCTTAAGTTTTGGGGGTATGTCAAAACTGTCTCTCCTCTGGAGGAATATTTCAGTGTATGGATCCTCGATGAAGCACGACAATGTGTGGAGGAGCTAAAAGCCCCAGCATATCACCCTGAGGTTGTTAAAGAAGCAATTTCCCTTGGCACTGGAGAAGAGCCCACCATGTGTGGAACCTGTCATAAAGGAAGTGGGTGCCTTGTTTATGGATCAGTGTTGGTTGACAATGGCATTGATTTGCCGAAAGCACCAAATAACTTTTGTGAGGTTCTTGCAGGGGTGTTGGACTTGAAGGTTGTACAGGTACTTGAATCACTTGTGAGCACACTTGTAAATGTTTAGATATAAATAAGAATTCTAATTATATGTAGTTTAATGTTGCCTAAAACTCAATAGAATCAAAATTGCACTATGGATTTCATCTTCAGTGTTTCTCAACAAGGAATAGCCATATGTTATGATCATCATTTATCTTGGTAAGGTTCATGATGTCATTTGGCCTGTTGTGTCTCTTGTTTGCTTGCTTTAGTGGTGGTAATTATTGCAGATGGTTAAATAATTTTTGGATGATGCTTAGAGTTATGGTGCTATTTGTTACTTAGCAAAAAAGAAGAAGTTATGGTGCTATTTGTTGGTGAAATATAATTCATATGAATTTTACTGATAGTGATGTGGGAGATTCATTCATATAGCCAGTACTGGATTTCATGTTTGAGGGGTCATCGGGTCATGCATCATTCTATATTTTTGTTCTTTATTTGGTTTTGGATTTTTTTTTTTCCCTTTGTTGTGTGTATGTGTTGTGTGGGGGGAGAGAATGGCCTAGTGATACAAGATATTAGATATCAAGTTTGGTAGCTTTGAGTTAAGGTCTATTATTTGGTCCCATCTTAAAAGATTTTAATCCTGTTTTTGGAGTTCTTACAATGAACTTGAATTTTGTACTTTGCTTTTATCTTCATAATTGACTTCCAGGTGGTATCAGTCTGACCTCTTGTACTATTCAGGTAGGAACTGCTCCTGCCCTAGTCAAGACTGAAGTGCCATGGTCTGCTCAGAGAGGGATTCTCCCTGAGAAAGAACATTTCTTGAAGACAGTGAAAGGGTAAGTGGCCCTCTATTCACCATACCAGATCTTATGCTTTTATTATCAGAGAGTTGATGCAATTAAGTCTGGTTTTTTTACTTAAAAGCTCTGATCAAGTGGGAGTTGCTTATTCGGTATGTTATTTTTGGGTGCTGCTTGTAGTGCAGTATGGATATGTCATAACAAATCCTCTTTTTTACTTTCTTTCTTCTTTTTTTTTTTCATCTTTTTATTTATTTGTTGTATACTGAACAAATTGACCCCAGAGAAGTGTGATGTTCTTAAGGGTCAGCTGATTGACTCTGGAAGTACAACCCCAGATATTTTAAAGGTTTTAGTTTCTTACATTTTGAAGAACGTTTTCTAAAGAGCAAAGGGGTTGGTATAATTCTTAAATTTTAATTTTTTATGCTTCTTTTTGCATCACGATATATCCTTTTAACCAACACCATGTTTGTATGTTTGTATGGGTTTGAATGACATTCATTCACTTGGTGTTGCCTGTTTCTTACTACAATTTGAATCTTTCTAATACTTTCTCGTGCAATTTATAGGAGCTTTTGGAACAAGATGCTAAAACATGTCCAGCAGAGGAGTATGTTGATACAATGCCCATAGGTTTTGGGGGAATGATGCCTGGAATGCCCGGCCTTGATACTTACAATTGGGAGGTTCCTCGCTCCCAATCAATGTCAAGGATTAATTTTAATTTTGAAAACAAATTAGATCTACCATATTTTTAAGAATCTTTTAATGTTAAGTTCGGTTAAAATTTTGACCGTTGTTTAGAATTTTCAAAATGGTGAAATTTAGTTTTCATTGTTTGGATGAGTATATTTTTTTATTAAACAAAATTCAACATAATGATTATAATAGTAATAATAATGACGACAACCACAATAGTATTCTTTTCATTTTAAGCAAAATTGAGATGATTCAATTTATGGCCAAAACCAATCGAATCATATATGATAAGGTGTTATACTCATAATAATATGACAAATAATTAGCATAATGACTTGAGAGAGAACATTATGATTAGGGCACTCCTATTTCTCTCACATTGTTTTTATAAAAGAATATCAAAATAGGATGAGAATAACTGGCATATCCTTAAGTCTTAACAATAACAATGAAGAGGATTATCCAAACTTTTGAGTAGTGGACAAAAACAATTTCCTTCAAATCCTTCAAGAATCAATAAAATCAAGTAAACCACAAACAGAAGAACCAAATAAAAAAATTATTTTCAAATATTTAAGAGAACATTATGTCTATTTCAAGAAATCATACCATAATTATGGACGAGGATAACCAAGCATAAGCATAACATTTTCAAATATCAATTTTAATCTAATTTATAATTTTACACAAATATCAAAGGGGAGACCACTCACAAGAAGTGAAGCAGAAGGTCACTAATTCAAATCTCTCTCCCCTATCAATAATAATAATTTTTTTTTCTAATTCCTCTCAATAATAATTTGACTGGTCATTTTAAGTAACAACGTTTCTTTTGTCAATAAGGGTTTCAAGTTTTATCATAAAATCCTAAGATTTTACCATCTATGTTTTATTAATTTTCTTCATTGATATAACAATCAAATTGGGCAAAATACTCCTTAGTACAATATCAAATATACAATTTGGAATATTCACAATCCAAACACTATCGATGACACACAATAGGCTCTTGAGTTATTACAATACTATTGAGGTTACCTAACATCAGTTGTGGAAAAGACTGATAGTCAGTTTATAAGTGTGAAGGAAAACTTCACTTATTGAGCTAGTTTTTAGGTTGAGAGGCCCAAAACCACCCAAGATTGATATCAAAGCCCAAGACAAAAGAAATTCTCAAAACTAAATGCCTCTCAAAGAAATTATCTCTTCTCTCTCTTCCAAATAGTCCTTCACCACAGGCTTTCATGGGAGGAGGAGCCTCGGCTCCTTTCTCCTTCTCCTCACCCTTCCGCTATCTCCTCCACCATCCTTCCTTCATGCCTCTTTTGGGGCTAACCTCGCCTCTCGAAGGCTTTATCTACCTCTTTGGAGGTCCTATTCGCCTCTTAGAGGTTCTATGTTGTGTTTTGTCGTTTATTTGTTCAATAACTGCATTGACCACCCTCTTTTGTAAATCCACCATTCCTTCCAGCACTCATCTCGAATATGCTCCCTCGCTCTCTTCACGAATTTTTAGTTTTGATTTTTTCAAAATCAGATCTAGGCATTTTGGAAAGTCATCTCCATCCACGTGCTCCTCCACTGTGTTCCTAGGTGTCGCTGCTTTCATTCGTTGTCAGAACCACCGCCATCCGACACCCACGCACCAGAGCGTGAGTTACACACGCGTACAAGTGGATCTCACTTGCAAGCACGTGTTGTCCACGCGCTGCCTTCTACAGTGCTACATCTCTAGTGCTACATCTCCGCCTCATCCACCTCTATCTCTAGTGCACTTTCACCGGTTAATGCTTTTTTCTAGTTTGTTCTGAGTTTTGTATTTTGAATTTTTGTTTCTTTTTTCTGTATTCTTTAGAGTTTCTTCCGCCATTTGTAATTATTTGATCTGTATAGTTTAGGAAGGATTCTGGAACCTTTATGGTTTTATTCTCCTCCTTGGATCATTTGGTTGTGCCATTGTTGACATACCAAGTCTTACTGCCTTCATTTGGCGGCCAATTTTCTTGGTTTTCACACCAAGAAAGTATAGGTCTATGTCATTCATTTGATACGTTGTCTCTTTATTTTTTGTTTACTTATCTCATTTTGGTGGTTTTAGGAGCTTTTTGTTTGGGTTGTCCAATTTTTAGTTTGTAATTTGTTGTTGCTTATCTAAAAAATTATAAAATAAAATAAAAAAAGAAAAAAGAAAAAGAAAAAGAAGAAGAAAAAGAGACATTTTTTGACAGAAACGCCGTCGTGTAATCCCGCGAATAAGAAAAGAACCTACACCTCCCTCCTCCTCCTGCTACTCCTCCACTCCACATATCTACTTCGTCTGCTTATTTTCTCGAGTCCTTTGAGGCACTGCATCATCAGATCTGCTTCTTCTGCTTACTTCTTCCACTTCATCAGGAAATGGGTACGATTGCTAAGTCTACAAACTCTCTTGCTTTCTTCTTCAATCATTATTCTCATCTTAGGTTTTCTTCCAATGCTCAAAATTTTTATTATTATTGTCGTTGTTTTAGTGCTACTTATGCTAAAACTACTAATTTCGGTAGAGATAATGCGGAAAGACCCGATCAATTCTTGAAATCTGTGAGAGATCGATGCAGATCTCGTAGCATTAGGAATCTTGATGATGCCTTAGCCCTGTTTGATAGAATGCTTCACATGCACCCTTTGCCTTCCTCGTCAATTTTAATCAATTGCTGGTGCAATTGCAAGAATGAAGCATTACTCAACCGTGATTTCTCTAATTAAAAATGGAACTATCTGGACTTACTCCTGATGCTTGTACTCTAGGGTTTTGACTAATTGCTTCTGCCATTTGAACCAAGTGGATTTTGGCTTCTATCTTAGCAAGAATTTTGAAACTTGGTTTTCAATTGGATTGTATAATTCTTAATACTCTTGTCAAGGGGCTTTGTCTTGGGTAAAATTGCTAAAGTACTGAAGTTGGTTAACAAAATGGAGAAGATAGGCTACAAACCTGATACATTTACCTACGGAACGATAATGAATTGTTTATGTAAAATAGGTAAGACCAGTGATGCTATTAAGCTGCTTCGGAAAATGGAAGAAAGAAATCTTGAACTTAGTGTTGTGTTGTATAACACAATCATTGATAGTTTATGTAAGGACAGATTGGTAACTGAGGCTTTGACTTTTTTCTCTGAAATGATGGTCAGAGGAATTCAACCTGACATTTTCACTTACAATTCTCTAATTCAAGGCCTATGTAATTTCGGTCAGTGGTATAAGGCAACTAAACTATGGAATAAGATGGTAGAAAGGAAAATCATGCCCGATGTGCATACATTCAACATATTGGTGGACACATATGGCAAAGAAGGGATGTTAATAGAGGCTGAAGAAGTTTTTGATGTGATGAATAAGAGAGGCATACAGCCTAATGTAGTCACTTACAATTCTTTGATTGATGGTTATTGTTTGCAAAATAAAATGGATGAAGCTGTCAAAGCATTTTATACGATGGTTCGAAGGGGTTGTTTGCCTTCCGATTTTAGCTATAACATTTTGATCAATGGATTTTGTAAGAACGGGAAAATTGATGAGGCAATAAGTCTATTTGGTGAAATGTCCACAAAGGGAATTTTTCCTTGTGTTGTCACTTTCAGCACTCTAATTGGAGGGTTTTGCCGAGTTGGGAGACCTAAAATTGCATTAGAGCTACTCCACAAGATGCAAGGTTGTGGCCAACCTCCAAATATCCAAACTTGTGCTATTTTGTTAGATGGCTTGTTTAAGAATCTACACTTTCTTTGAGGCAATGGCATTATTTAAGGAGATGGAAGATAAAAGGTTAGACTATAATATTGTAATTTACAGCATCTTGATTGATGGTATGTGTAATGTAGGGAAACTTACATTTGCAAGAGAACTCTTTAATGCTCTTCCTACCAAAGGATTGCTACACGATGTTTGCACTTACAATATAATGATCAAAGGGCTTTGCAAAGAGGGACTACTAAATGAAGGAAGGGAAATATTTGAGAAAATGGAAGAGAATGGTTGTTCACCTAACCATGTCACTTATAACACAATCATTCAAGGCTTCTTGCAACATAATGAGACGTCATGGGTAGTGAAATATCTCCAAATGATGGTTGAGAAGGGTTTCTCAACAAATGCGACCATTGCTGCCATTTTGATCGACATGATATCTACTAATCAAGTAGATAAAACATTACAAGATTTTTTTCAAATACCCATGTGAAAGCTTTATAGTTCTTCAATGTGTAGGACAAATTTCATATTCTAACCTTTGCATAGCCAATCTGTACTAAATAAATATATATATATTTGTTGCAAGTCATTAAGGTGATATTTCTTTCCATGTCTTTTGGACTACTCTTATGTATTGCTATTTATGTTTTGTTATATTTTTTTTTACAATATCTATATACTTGTGTTGCAATCAAAAAAATATTCTTAAAGATTTAGCCAATTATTTTGTTGATGCAGAATTATTGCAAAATATTGTTCATTTGGAGTATGAATTTTTTATGGTTGTATCCTTATTGGCCCACCGAGTTGTTTTTATTAATATTTGGGTCCTATTTTTGAAATTAATTATAGTTGGCATGCCATGGTGAACATGGTGCTATTATGGTCACATCCAAATAAAATAGTTATAATTGTTTTCTTCTATCTAACTTAGTCGAATAGAAGAAAAAATAATTATAAAATCAACAACAGGGATCTTCATTTCAAATAACCTGAGTCATCATGAAGCCCTACTTGATGCATAATAACCTGATTGTGATCACCACATTCCATCAATTATTTTCATAGGTTTTAAATAATCGCAGCAATAATTCTAGAAATATCGTGTTCTTTTATAACTTAAGATTGATCCATTAATTGGTAAAGGTCTTTGCCTTTTATTTCAAAATTTTTAAACTTGAACCCAGTTGATCATTTTTCTAGACAAGTTGCATCCTTTAAGATAAGGATTTCCCCAAAAAATAAGGAGCAGTATGCATGAATATATATAGGTCAAGCCATTCTCATGAGCCGGCAAATAAGGAGAAACAAACATGATTGCTAGGTCATTCTCGAGGGTTAGGGCTGCACATTTTGTTTCAAATTGTCACCATAAAACGACATTTGCTTTGTTATTTATGAGCGTTTGAAATAAGTATGGGTGAGTGATGGAAGTGTTTCCAACAAAAGATTAACCACTTCTATTTTACTTTGTGAAAGAAAAATGATTCTTAGAAAATTATCTTCCATAAATCGTTGCACTTTCTAATTGTTTTCAACTTGTATCCATCATGTATTAGAATGCACTGGAATGATTGAAAATCCACAAAGGGATGGTATACTAGAAAAAGATATTTGCTTCAATTTCTGCCAACTCGCCACCCAGGCTCACTCTCACCCCATATTAGTTTGTGCACAACTGGCACGTTGACGCTAATATTGCCATGTCTTTTAAAAAGTTTAATAATGTAAAATCATATGCACTATTAGATGCACTAATTTAAATTATGGCAATCCATTTTATGAAATTTAAATAATGTAAGATTAGGTAGCAAGTATTTGGTGTTGCGGGTAAAATTGGGTGGCTTTGTAAATATTAAGACAAAGTCCTTTGTTCCCAAGTTAAGTGGTGTTCACTTCCAAACGAAGTCCTTTGTTCCCAAGTTAAGTGGTGTTCACTTCCAAACGGCAACGACCCAAGCAAATTGCGTGGTCGCGATTCCAACCTCACTTTCAATGTTTTTATTGACCTTATGGTCAATGCATTTAGAAACTCTGAGTAATTTAAAAATTATATTTTTATTTTATAATTTTTCACAACGCTAATGTGAGGTCAGTTAAAATTATCATATTAATATCATAAAATAAAAATGTGCTATATTACATTACTATTAAAATTTTATACTCGCTTTCAACATTTGTATGTATTACAATTATTTTAAAATCTTGACCTGATAGTCTCAATTAATTAATCTTTTTTTTTTTAAGAATGACTTATCAGAGTTTGGTTTAGACTACTACATAAACATTATGTGATAATTATAAGACCAAAAAAAAAAAAAAGTGATTTGTAAAATATGAAATTGAAGCAATTTTATTTTGAAGAAAATTCACTTTACCCCTTGAAGTTTGAGGTGTTTTTCAATTTAAATACCAATATTTAAAAATTTGCAATGTACTCCTAATATTTCAAAATTTGCAATCAATACCCTCTATTACTAATTGACATCTAGTTAGACGGAAATAGCATCACGTGAGATTTTTATGCTGTGTTTTCCAAATTTGCATCTAACATAGCTAGTGAAATAACGTAATTGCCCCTCATTAAAACCCAATGCCTGATTTGATTTTTTTCTTGTCACCCCCATTTGAACCCCTTTTGGGTGTTGTGTGGGTGTTAGAGTGAAAAAGAAAATGAGCAAATGCCTCTCACATCCTCCTATGCCGACAATTTCAATGTACTTTGCAACAGAGGATATTAATTGTAAATTTTTGAAACATTAAGAAGGTACATTGTAAATATTTAAACATTGGTGTTCAAATTGAAAAATATCTCAAACTTTAGGGGGCAAAGTAATTTTAATTTCCCCTTTTATTTTCATATGGGAATCCTTTGAACACGTATTTTATTATTAGGCTGATTGTTTCCCTTATATTTTTGTGTAATATGAGTTTAATTTGTTGATGAAAAATGCAATTGTTGATGGGTTTTCTGAACCAAATTACCCAACATTTAGGGTTCAAAGGATTTGATTTTTTTTTTTGATGAATAAGAGGAGATCATTTTTTCCAACAAACTAAACATTTTACAAATCTACAAAATAAGGAAAAAAAAAAAACAGATATTGAGGCACTCTTCAAAATCCCATTAAAACTCCTAATCATCAATTAAAACAACAAACACCATACTCATACAAGTATGCTACTTTCAATACCACCTCATTTACATCAAAGAATATCATTCCTTTAGTTCTCTTAAATCTTCATTTCCATGTCTGATTCTAACTTCCCATATATACAATCCTCTCGGAGAATCGACAGAATAGGAGAGTTACAAACATGGATGTCGATTCAAGAACAAGAGAATCAAATTTTTTCATTTAACAAAATGAAAATCAAGTTAATTTTGATTTGAAAATGCATTTTTGGCAAGAGAGAACTTGTTAGAAATCACGAAAATCTTGTACCATGCATTTAGAGAGTAGCGACATAGTGCAACATGAGCAGTATTTACGGTTGAGTGTTTATTGTTTAACACCGACAAGAACATTTAGCTTAAAGCACAAGTATTCAAATGGTGCAACTTGTCATCGACTAGTGAGCACTATTTTGAAGCAACATTGATAATTAAGAGAATCTAATTCCTTGCTAACAGAAACATCATATGAATTAATATCAATTATCATGCATCTACGAACTCCATATCCATAGCACAAGAAACAATACATATTGAAAAGTTCTTGACCAAATTTTATTTTCCAGAACTTAATTAGACAATTAAAGATGTAACCAAACCTCTCAAGATAGAGAGATAAGTTCCATGATAGCTAGTAAACCCTGAATTCCATGTGCCTTGGGATGAGTCTAACATAGTTGTTGGCTTTTACATTGCCACTCAGTACACTCTTTTAACACCCATTATGAATGTGATCCAACACATGAAAATTATGATGCACCTTCCTTCCCAAATGAGCATCATTCTTCAATTTCCATAAACAGTAATCATGGACATTAAAATTTGCATTGAGTGCAATATAGGGCCATGCCATCAAAAGTCTTACTACAAGCATCACATGGATGGGAGGACTTAGTGGTTGGGACAAAAGTGAGAGGATGATGGTGATAATTTTCAGATGTGAAAGAACTTCCAAATTTAATATATGGATATTTCTCTAAAACACATTGAGGATGAGCACTGTGCAATAATAAAACCAAAAGTGATTTGGATTTTTTTCTTTGTAGATTAAACAATAGTATTCTCATGATGATTTCAACAATATATGTGAGCTTGAGGAGATGATTGTCACATCTGTGCCATACTAATGCAAACAAATACACCAACTTTCTAACCATAAATGCAATTACAAACGTGACATCTTGTATTAGAATTAACAAGGAAAATGGTGTGTTGGTGACCTTTATGTTTTAGAGTTTCCAAAATTGAACAACATTGAAGGTCAAGGTAAAAATAAGATGTGTCACATCTATAGGCAAAGCCACCACTAAGACGTTTACAATGTAAACAAAAAAAAAAGGTGAACGACCCATGACCACAACTGGGTCACCATACCCATGACTTTTTTTTGGGCATTTTTGTCTTATTGAAAAAAGAATTTAAGGACATTTTTTCCCTTTTGTAAGCCAAAATAGGTACATTACAAATTTTCTATAGTTTGAAGAGGAGACATTGATACAATCTTTAATTCAGAAAAATACTGCAAATTGAGTTTTAGTTTGACATTGTCTTTTCTTGGTTTTAAAAGTTTTATTTTTATTTTTGTGACCAAACAAAGTGTAATATCTCTGAAACACTTCATATGGTATATGTTAAAGAGTCCAAAGCCAAATCTTTTGTGTAAAATCCCTTAAAATCATGATAGTCTAGTATGATTGACAATTACCTATCAAGTATCAAGGGATTAGTTGGAGTAAAAGTCAAGGATCAAGATTTTCTAGAATTTTAGAGTTTAAAGTAAATTTCTTTGAATACCAACAATTAGTTTGGAATTCAATGATTGAATTTTATTAAATCAAAGCAAGAGTTATCACTTTTACAAAATAATTACCAACTTAATAGTTATTATATTTATATGACATGATAAAATTTAAACCAGTATTAATTTTAAACCAACTGTTAAAATTTGAAAAAAAAACACACACACACACAATCTTGAGATACATGAGTAAGAAAAACAGCATCACATATTTCTCGTACAGTTATTCATAAAAATACAAAATTATAAACTTGATAAGATGCTTCTAATTTCAGGGTGAAACAATATAAAATGTATATAAAGTTGAATATATGAGAATTAAACTAAACTTGAGACTAATGATAAGAGCATCTTCATCAAACTCTCTATTCCTTCTTCTTAGAACTATCAAACCTATCCCCACATTTGAAGAACAAAATCATTTCTCTATTAAATTTCTTTTTTATACTTCTCCTCACACTTTCTCTCTCTCTCTTTTTTTTTTAATCACACTTTCTCCTTCTCACTTTTATAGGTTTGTGAGGTACTATTGAGAACAAAAATAGAATAAAATTATATTTAAATAGAATAGGATAAAATATAGAGTTTATTTATTACTTTTGCCTAACTTTTAGTTTTCAAAAAAAAAACAAAATTAGCTAAATTTTTAGGTAAAAATAAAATAAAAATTATTGAGAATTTTGCTCTAAAGAGATGTATATTATATGAAACTTCTGTCGCTCTGCGTCGCAACAGCAATTGTCACGTTGAAGAAAGGGCAGAAAGGTCATTCCAAGGGCAAAATAAAAACACGTGTCCTTGTAACTTTTACAAAAATCTCCACTACTCCACCAAGTTCATCTGTCTACCTCCAGTTTTTGACCCACTGCATCAATCACCACATCTGCTTCTTCTTCTTCCTCAGGATATGGGTGCGACTGCTAAGTCTCTTGCTTTCTTCTTCAATCAGTTGCATATCGATCCTCATTATTGTGTAAGGATTTCTTTCCATCCTCTAAATTTTCACTATTATTGTCGTTGTTTTAGTTCAACTTCTGCTAAAAACTTCCAGTAGTGGACGTAATGTGGAAAGCCCCAATCAGTTATTGAAATCTGTCGGAGATCGTTGCAGATCTCGCAGCTTTAGGAATCTTGATGATACCTTAACCCTGTTTGATAGAATGCTTCACATGCACCCTTTGCCTTCCATTATCGATTTTAATCACTTGCTGGCTGCAATTGCAAGAATGAAGCATCACTCAACTGTTGTTACTCTAATTAAAGAAATGGAACTGTCAGGAATTGCTCCTGATGCTTGTACTCTAGGGTTCTGACTAATTGCTTCTGCCATTTGAACCTAGTGGATTTCGGCTTCTCTATCTTAGCAAGAATTTTGAAAGTTGGTTTTCAACCGGACTGTATAATCCTAACAACTCTTGTCAATGGGCTTTGTCTTCGAGGTAAAATTGTTGAAGCTGTGAAATTTTTTAACAAAATGGAGAAGAATGGTTACAAACCTGATACAATTACCTACGGAACGATAATGAATTGTTTGTGTAAAATAGGTAAGACCGGTGAAGCTATTGGGTTGCTTCGAAAAATGGAAGAAAGAAATCTTGAACTTAGTGTAGTGTTGTATAGCACAATCATTGATAGTTTATGTAAGGACAGATTGGTAACTGAGGCTTTGACTCTTTTCTCTGAAATGACAAATAGAGGAATTCAGCCAAATGTTTTCACATACAATTCTTTAATTCAGGGCCTTTGCAATTTCGGTCGGTGGAAGGAGGTAACTAAACAATTGAATGAGATGGTGGAAAGGAAAATCATGCCAAATGTGAGGACATTCAACATATTGGTGGACACATATGGCAAAGAAGGGATGTTGATAGAGGCTGAAGAAGTTTTTGATGTGATGAGTAAGAGAGGCATACAGCCTAATGTTGTCACCTACAATTCTTTGATTGACGGCTATTGTTTGCAAAATAAAATGGATGAAGCTGTCAAAGCATTTAATACTATGGTTCGAAGGGGTTGTTCGCCTTCTGTTGTTAGCTATAGCATATTGATCAATGGATTTTGTAAGAACAGAAAAATTGATGAGGCAATAAGTCTATTTCGTGAAATGTCCACAAAGCAAATTTTTCCCGATGTTGTCACTTACAACACTCTAATTGGAGGGTTTTGCCGAGTTGGGAGACCTAAAATTGCATTAGAGCTACTCCACGAGATGCAAGGTTGTGGCCAACCTCCAAATCTCCGAACCTGTGCTATTTTGTTAGATGGCTTGTGTAAGAATCTACACTTTATTGAGGCAATGGCATTGTTTAAGGAGATGGAAGACAAAAAATTACACCTTAATATTGTAATTTACAGCATCTTGATAAATGCTATGTGTAATGTCGGGAAACTTATTTAACGCAAGTGAATTATTTAATGCTCTTCCTACCAAAGGTTTGCAACCTGATGTTTGGACTTACACTATAATGATGAAAGGGCTTTGCAAAGAAGGACTACTAGATGAAGCAAGGGAACTATTTGAGAAAATGGAAGAGAACGGTTGTTCACCTAACCATATCACTTATAACACAATCATTCAAGGCTTCTTGCAACATAATGAGACATCATGGGTAGTGAAATATCTCA
The DNA here is from genome assembly GCA_013348765.1 of Carpinus viminea. Taxonomy (NCBI): domain Eukaryota; kingdom Viridiplantae; phylum Streptophyta; class Magnoliopsida; order Fagales; family Betulaceae; genus Carpinus; species Carpinus viminea. Next base: position 14,875,956 of record CP054670.1, on the reverse strand, counting down.
AGATGATGGTTGACAAGGGTTTCTCGGCAAATGCAACCACGCAACCATTTTGATCGACTTGATGTCCACTAATCGAGCAGATAAAACATTACAAGATTTTTTCAAATATCCGTGTGAAAGCTTTATATTTCTTCAATGTGTAGCACAAATTTCATGTTCTAACCTTTGCAGAGTCAATCTGTTAGGAATAAATTCATATTTGCTTCCCTGCTGGGAAAGAAATCACGTTTAGCGAAAGTGCTCTTGAGTAATTGCCACGAGGCATTTGAAGGAGCTGACAACCTGAGGGCAGAAATCAGGCAGATGACTGCCCCTAAGCAAGAAATGGAATGCAGGGATAAAGAATGGATGGTTAAGCTGTGAACTCTAGGAAACATCGCCTTATTGGGGAGATTTTGAAGCAAAAGATGGTGCCCAAAAGATTGTCCACCATATTGTTAAGGTTTGTATGGCATTCATTCATTTGTTATTGCCTGTTTCTTACTGTAATTAGAATCTTTCTAAAACTTTCTTGTGCAATTTTAGGGCTTTTGGAACAAGATGGTAAAACATGCCCAGCAGAGGAGAATGTTGAGGCAATATGTCAGTTTTTAACACCATTGGTAAGCAGCTGGATGAGAGCCAAATCTCGTAGTGCATGATATCTATTTCAGCAGGTTGAAGGAGCTGACTGTAAACCCCCAACTTCTGCCACGATTAAGGTTCATGGTTCATAATGTTCTTGATTTGAGTGCCAACAACTGGGTCCCTTGACGTGAAAAAGAGGTTGATTCCATTTCTTGTTGACTTTATTTCTTCTTTCTTTTAATTTTTTTTGTTTAAGATATTGTTAATATCCTTATATTTTTCTCTGTTTTGGCAGCAAAACATCCTACCCTAAATTCAAAGTTTTTACCGCAAGGTAGTGGTGGTTTTATCATTGGTAAAACAAGTGCCTTGTTGCCGGGCAGTGTTGCACCACCTGTCCAACCTAGTTCTTTTTCAGGATTTGAAACTGTTAGGAGAAACCCCAAGCCTGTAGCTCTTGCTGCATCAGTGATAACTTCTCCTTTGAAGCCACTGGCTCTGGTAGCATGATCAAATCCTGTCAATCTTAAGTTTTGGGGGTATTTCAAAACTGTCTCTCCTCTGGAGGAATATTTCAGTGTTGGGATCCTCAATGAAGCACTACAGTGTGTGGAGGAACTAAAATCCTCTGCATATCACCCCGAGGTTGTTAAAGAAGCAATTTCCCTTGGCACTGGCAAAGAGCCCACCATGTGTGGAACCTGTCATAAAGGAAGTGGGTGCCTTGTTTATGGATCAGTGTTGATTGACATTGGCATTGATTTGCCGAAAGCACCAAATAACTTTGGTGAGGTTCTTGCAGGGGTGTTGGACTTGAAGGTTGTACAGGTACTTGAATCACTTGGGAGCACACTTGTAAATGTTTAGATATAAATAACAATTCAAATTATATGTAATTTAATGTTGCCTAAAACTCAATAGAATCAAAATTGCACTATGGATTTTGTCTTCAGTGTTTCTCAACTAGGAATAGCCATATGTTATGATCATCATTTATCTTGTTGTTTGCTTGCTTTAGTGGTGGTAATTATAGCAGATGGTCAATTCATTTTTGGATGATGCTTAGAGTTATGGTGCTATTTGTTACTTAGCAAAAAAGAAGTTATGGTGGTATTTGTTGGTGAAATATAATTCATATGAATTTTACTGATAGTGATGTGGGAGATTCATTCATATAGCCAGTATTGGATTGCATGTTTGAGGGGTCATCAGGTCATGCATCATTCTATATTTTTCTTTATTTGGTTTTGGAATTTTTTTTTTTTTTCCTTGTGTGTGTGTATGTGTTGTGTGGGGGGAGTGAATGGGCCGAGTGATACAAGATATTAGATATCCAAGTTTGGTAGCTTTGAGTTAAGGTCTATTATTTGGTCCCATCTTAGCTTAAAGATTTTAATCCTGTTTTTGGAGTTCTTAAAATGAACTTGAATTTTGTACTTTGCTTTTATCTTCTTATTTGACTTCCAGGTGGTATCAGTCTGACCTCTTGTACTATTCAGGTGGGAACTGCTCCTGCCCTAGTCATGACTGAAGTGCCATGGTCTGCTCAAAGAGGATTCTCCTGAGAAAGAACATTTCCTGAAGACAGTGAAAGGGTAAGGCCATCTATTCACCATACCAGATCTTATGCTTTTATTATCAGAGAGTTGATGCAATTAAATCTGGTTTGTTTACTTAAAAGCTCTGATCAAGTGGGAGTTGCTTATTCAGTATGTTATTTTGGGTGCTGCTTGTAGTGCAGTATGGATATGTCATAACAAATCCTCTTTTTCTTTTCCTTTTTTCTTCCATTTATTTATTTTTTTTGCAGTATACTGAACAAATTGACCCCAGAGAAGTTTGATGTTCTTGAGGGTCAGCTGATTGACTCTGGCAGTACAACCCCAGATATTTTAAAGGTTTTAGTTTCTTACATTTTAAAGAGCACATTTCCTAAAGAGCAAAGGGTTGGTATAATTACTGCTTCTCCACTTGCAATGTGTCTTCTTATTGAGAGTGGTCCTCCAAGTTGGCACCCAGCTTCACCTGAACTCAAGGTGCTCTTCTTAAATTTTAATTTTTATGCTTCTTTTGCATCAGTATATATCCTTTTAATCAACACCAAATGTGTGTGCTGATGTGTCTCGGCCTGTGATGCCAAAAGGAATGAAAAGTTCCCAAGCTAACAAATATTGTGGAAGGAGAGATAGACACTTCTTAGAGACGAATAAAGGGAGAGATTGACACTTGAGAAAAGTGCTCCTATATAAGTGCTTTCATGTACACCTGCAACTGGCTTTATGTTTTATAAGGAACAAATAAGTGTTTATTACCTTGTTGCCAAGTTTTGAGGGAGGTAGTTCACGATAAATTCCAATTTGAGTCGGATTACCACAATATTTCATTCTCCTATGTTGGACTCCTAGCTAACCAGGTAAAGAGAAGAATGAACCACATATTGCATTGCTAAAATGAAAGGTAGACAAAAATGTGTTTTAATTTTGCTACCTGTTAAGTTTTAATGTCCATCCAGATAAGAGAGTCGCCTCTGTTGATCAGTTTTTAGGTAATAGGTTCATGCCCCTTCATCTTTGCCATTGAACATTGTAAATGCTCTCAAAGATATTATAACTGTTTGCTTATGGATATATGGATTACATCATTTCTGAAATTTGTGTGTGGTTTGAAGTTGAAGGATTTAATATGATTGTTTTTAACCACTTAATCTGTTTCTTATTTTCCAGTCTGCATGCCAAGCCGCTGCTGCCTATTGTAAAGAAAAGGGGAAAAATATTTTGAAGTTAGCTATGCAATATAGCCTATCAAATAAAGACATTTCATCTGTGCTGGTTGGAATGAACTCTGTTAGACAGGTAGATTTATCATTTCCTTGATTTTCACATTACCAAAATATACACATTTTTTTTTCAAAAATTTCACACATAATCTATCTCAGCATGTTGGGAATATGCACATCACCCTGCTCTCAAGCCTTACACATGGTCATCAAATATATATAAATTGACTGGCTCATGCCTGTTGCATTAAAATTGAATAATTGCTGACCTTTTTCTTGTATAAAATATTTACTCTAAACACATAGTAATTCACCTTTTTGTCATTGTGCTTTACATGATAACTGACATATATGAGTATGAATAGCCATCATTAACACTCATCAAGTGGAGCTATTGGCTTAATTCTTGGTACTGCTGGCACATAAGAAACATGTGTATGTCTTTCTGCTTGTTTTACATGTAGACACGTGTTTCAGTTGATTCCCCTCCGTATAAAGTCATGTTCCAAATGTGTTTATTCAAGATGAAGTTTCCAATGGGTTTATGATTAGTTGCTCAGTGTCATCCTTTTTAAGTTATGTGATAGTATATTGTGCAATGGGTTTGTATCACATTCATTCACTTGGTATTGCCTGTTTCTTACTACAATTTGAATCTTTCTAAAAACTTTCTCGTGCAATTTATAGGAGCTTTTGGAACAAGATGCTAAAACATGCCCAGCAGAGGAGAATGTTGATACAAGGCCCATAGGTTTTGGGGGCATGATGCTGAATGCCCGGCCTTGATACTTACAATTGGGAAGTTCCTTGCTCCCAATCAATGCCAAGGATTAATTTTAATTTTGAAAACAAATTAGATCTACCATATTCTTTAAGAATCTTTTAATGTTAAGTTCGGTTAAAAATTTTGATCATTGTTTAGAATCTTCAAAGTGGTGAATTTTAATTTGCATTGCTTGGATGAGTATAATTTTTTTATTAAAAAAAATTAAACCTAATGATAATAATAGTAATAATAATGACAACAACCACAATAGTATTGTCAAAATCAATCGAATCGAATCATTTTATTGAGACGATTCATTTTAAGCGAAATTGAGACGATTCATTTTATTGTCAAAATCAATCGAATCATACATTATAGGGTGTTAAGACTCATAACAATATGGAGTAATTCTAGAAATCCATCTTGTATCCATCTTTAATCCATCTAAGAATGATATGGCTATTAAAATTACCATTTGATCAAAATCTAATAATGATCAATCATAAACTCAATGATGATTTTAATAGCTACATTATTAATAGATAGACACAAGATGAATTTGTAGCATTACTCAACAATATGTGACAAATACGTAGCAGAATTTGCGGTCAAAATCTTTAAGCAATGACTTGAGGGAGAGTATCCTGCCTTTTAGCCAAGACTAGGGCACTTTTATTTCTCTTACATTGTTTTTATAAAAGAATATCAAAATAGGACGAGAATAATACTAGGGGAATATCTTATATCTAAACTTTCTGAGTAGTGGACAAAAACAATTTCTTTCAAATCCCTTCTAGAATCAATAAAATCAAGTAAACCATAAACAAAAGAACCAATTAAAAAAAATTGTTTTCAAATATTTGAGAGAACATTATGTCTATTTCAAGAAATCATACCAAAATTATAGACGAGGACGATCAAGCAAAGCATAAAATTTTCAAATAATTTTAATCTAATTTATAATTTTACACAAATATCAAAGGGGGAGACCACTCACACGACACGAGAAGTGAAAAAGAAGAAGAAAAATCAGCATCCAAAGAGACATTTTTTGACACAAACGTCGTCGTGTAATCCTGCGTATAAGAACCCACACCTCCCCTCCTCTCCCCTCCTACTCCACTCCACATTAATCTACTTCGTCTGCTTATTTTCTCGAGTCCTTTGAGGCACTGCATCATCAGATCTACTTCTTCCGCCTATTTCTTCCACTTCATCACGAAATGGGTACGATTTCTAAGTCTACAAACTCTTGCTTTCTTCTTCAATCATTATTCTCATCTTAGGGTTTCTTCCAATGCTCAAATTTTTATTATTATTGTCGTTGTTTTAGTGCTACTTCTGCTAAAACTACCACTTGTGGTAGAGATAATGCGGAAAGACCCGATCAATTCTTGAAATCTGTGAGAGATCGATGCAGATCTCGTAGCATTAGGAATCTTGATGATGCCTTAGCCCAGTTTGATAGAATGTTTCACATGCACCCTTTGCCTTCCCTCGTCGATTTTAATCAATTGCTGGGTGCAATTGCAAGAATGAAGCATCACTCAACCGTGATTTCTCTTATTAAAAAAATGGAATTGTCTGGAATTGTTCCCAGTGTTTATACTCATGGTGTTTTGATTAATTGCTTCTGTCATTTGAACCGGGTGGATTTTGGCTTCTCTATCTTTGCAAGAATTTTGAAACTTGGTTTTCAACCAAACTGTATAATTCTTACTACTCTCGTCAAGGGGCTCTATCTTGAGGGTAGAATTGCTGAAGGTGTGAGGTTTGTTCACCAAATGGATAAGAACGGCTACAAACCTGATACAATTACCTATGGAACGATAATGAATTGTTTGTGTAAAATAGGTAAGACTAGTGAAGCTATTGGGTTGCTTCGGAAAATGGAAGAAATAAATCTTGAACTTAGTGTAGTGTTGTATAGCACAATCATTGATAGTTTATGTAAGGACAGATTGGTAACTGAGGCTTTGACTCTTTTCTCTGAAATGACAAATAGAGGAATTCAGCCAAACGTTTTCACTTACAATTCTTTAATTCAAGGCCTATGCAATTTCGGTCGGTGGAAGGTAACTAAACAATTGAATGAGATGGTGGAAAGGAAAATCATGCCAGATGTGAGGACATTCAACATATTGGTGGACACATATGGCAAAGAAGGGAAGTTGAAAGAGTGAAGAAGTTTTGATGTGATGATTCAGAGAGGCATACAACCTAATGTAGTCACCTACAGTTCTTTGATTGATTCTTTGCATGCAAAATAGAATGTGTGAAGCTTTCAAAGTATTTAATACGATGGTTTCGAAGGGTTGTGTGCCTTGTGTTTTTAGCTATAACATTTTGATCAATGGATATTGTAAAAACAAAAAAATTGGTGAGGCAATAAGTCTATTTCGTGAAATGTCCACAAAGGGAATTTTTCGATGTTGTCACTACAACACTCTTATCGAGGGTTTTGCGAGTTGGGAGACCTAAAATTGCATTAGAGCTACTCCACGAGATGCAAGATTGTGGCCAACCTCCAAATCTCCAAACTTGTGCTATTTTGTTAGATGGCCATGTAAGAATCTACATTTTACTGAGGCAATGACATTGTTTAAAGAGATGAACGACAAAAGATTAAACCTTGATATTGTGATTTACAGATCTTGATTGATGGTATGTGTATGCGAAACTTTACGATTGCAAGAAAACTCTTTAATGCTCTTCCTACCAAAGGTTTGCAACCTAATGTTGGACTTACACTATAATGATCAAAGGGCTTTGCAAAGAGGGACTACTAAATGAAGCAAGAGAACTATTTGAGAAAATAGAAGAGAACGGTTGTTCATTCAACCATGTCACTTATAACACAATCATCCAAGGCTTCTTGCAACATAATGAGACATCATGGGTAGTGAAATATCTTGATGATGGTTGAAAAGGGTTTCAGCAGATGCAACCACTGCAACCATTTTGATCGAATTGATTTCTACTAATCGAGCAGATAAAATATTACAAGATTTTTTTCAAATATCCGTGTGAAAGTTTTCTAGTTCTTCAACGTGCAAGACAAATTTCATATTCTAACCTTTGTAGAGTCAATCTATAAGGATAAATACATATTTGCTGCAAGTCACTAAGGTGATATTTATTTCCATGTCATTTAGACTATTGTTATTGTTATGTATTGCTATTCCCATGTTGTTATATTTTTTACAAATTTTGTAGACTTGTGTATTAATCAAAAAACATTCTTAAAGATTTATTCAATTATTTTGTTGATGCAGAATTATTGCGAATATTGTTCATATGGAGTTTGGATTTTTTTATGATTGTATTCTTATTGGCCCTCCAGGTTGTTTTTTATTAATATGTGAGTCCTATTGTTGAAATTGATTATAATTGTCATGTCATGGTGAACATGGTACTATTATGGTCGAGCGCATAAATTCCCAATATATAGTTTGGACATTTCCTTTAAGCAACATGTACTGAACCCAATTCATCATTTTCTAGACAAGTTACATCCTTTAAGATAAGGATATTAGAAAGCCATTACATCTCTGTCCAATGACTTTTTTCTTGGTATACATGATTTCTTTCTTTTGTAAATTATTCTTAAAGGTTATTAGCTCACTAGGAGGCAAATATATATAGTTTGGACATTTCCTTTACAAACACATACTCGTACCCAGTTGATCATTTTTCTAGACAAGTTACATCCTTTAAGATAAGGATATTAGAAAGCCCTTTCATCTGTGTCTAATGAATTTTTTCTTGATATACATTAGTTCTATCTTTTGTTTCTTATTTTTCTAGACAAGTTACATCCTTTAAGATAAGGATATTAGAAAGCCCTTTCATCTGTGTCTAATGAATTTTTTCTTGATATACATTAGTTCTATCTTTGTAAATTATTCTTAATAGTTATTAGCTCACTAGGAGGCAAAGGTAATTGCATATATATAAAAGGGTTATTTAGCCTTTGACCTTTCATGGTAAGACATAATATCAAATACCTAAGTCGGTCACTTCTTATATATATTGGCCTTTTGCCTGGCCAGCCCCTTCTGGTCAAGAGGTGGCTTGAGCCAGCCCATGGTCGGATAGAAGTATTTTGATAATATTCTTGCGAAAAATACTGTCTCGTGGAACTTTATGATTCTAGCATATGCCAATGTTAGAGATATGGTTGAAGCACATTGATTATTCAAGGGATTCCAAGAAAAAAAAGTTATAACATGGAATTCAATGGTGAGATGCTACATACGCAATTAACTTCACGCTAAGGCTGCTGATTTTTTTGATGAAATGCAGGTGATTTACTGTGGCAATCAGACGACAACAATAATAATAATAATAATCAAAGAAGAAGAAATTTATTGAATATGTAACATTGCCAAATCCTAATCAATAACTAGGATGTGTTTAGAGTAATGTTATAAGGTTTTTTAGAATATTCTTAGAGTCATCCCAAATATGATATGGCATTTAAAATCACCATTTAATTTAAGATGATTATTATTGAATTTAAATCTATTGATGATTTTAAATGTCACATCACATTTAAGATGACTCTAGGTCTTCTTTCTATCTTTACTCCTATATATTGATATCCTAGCCCATTAACTGAGCCAAAAGAATAAAGGTACTTAACTGAAGAATTAAATAATTACCATTAAATGAACTCTATTATATATATTCAACTCCTCCAAGGACAACTGTCTTTAGAAGCATTTTTTATTTTTGGTTTGAAAAGTGTTGGGATTTACAAAATTGTTTTTAGAAGTGTTTTTCATGAAATTTCAAATTTGAGAATTTTATTTATATATAGAGAGTACATTTGCTTATTTTCATAAACCCAAATAATGTAAACCCTACTTGCAAACAAATTAATAAAATTAGGGTTAACTACTTTATTAATACTTGGTTTATATGTTTTATTTTTTTCTCCTTATGTTTTCAAAATAGCCAAATTTAATACCCTACCTATGAAAAAAGACAAAATCGTCGTTCATTAGTTTAGTGAGAGAGAATTAATGGAATGTTACGTGTCACTCCATAATACGCCACGTATCCTAAAATTAATAATAATAACTTTAAAAAATGAAAATTTAATGGGTCATGACCGAGCCACTTTGAGAACTCAAACATTACTAACATTTGGAAACCCCATCGAGGTGGTGCTCTTGGGAGATGATTTCTCGGAAGATGATGACGAGGATGAAGGTGTGGTGGCAACAGCTGAAGGGTTGTTTTGGTTTTGCTTCTGGAGATGGCAGAGCTTGTGCTTGCTTCAAAAGCTTGTTATGGTGAACACTTTGTTTTTGGTTTGGTTGTTTTATAAAGTCTCTTATTCATCTAAAAAATAGCTTGTGCTTGCTTCTTGATTTTCTATTCTGAAACCAGTACAAGATGCTGGCATCTCCCACTTGACCGTAGTCTTGCAATTGAGCCTTGATCTTCCTTATCTCGTATGTCTGAGGGTTCACCATGCCGGAGTTGAAAATTGCTTCTAGAATGCGAATTTGCTCCGGTTTTTTTTTTTTTTTAAGACATGTGGCATATTTTGGAAGTGACACATGTTAGATGACGTGAAATTCCGTTAATTTGGATTGACAAAAATTAACGAGGTATCGATTTTGCATTTTTTTCATAGGTAAAATATTACATTTAACTATTTTAAAAACATATGGGAAAAAAGTAAAAACGTGAGTAATAAAGTAGTTAACCCTAAAAATTAAACATTTATGAAGAAGAAAAAAAAGGGTTGGCCACCCCCTCCTTCAATTAGGGTGGTCATGTATCTTTTTCTAATTATTTTTAAATTTCTTAATCAATAAGTTACCTCTCATCTCTACAAAATTTAGGGATTTGATTGTCAAAATATTCCTTCAACAAGAAAAAAAAAAAATACAAACAAGATCATATTGCACATTCTTACCATAATAAATAAACAGTCTTCCCAAAAGAGGAAGTAACATCTTCTTGCGTACATATTTTTCATGGATCCAAATACCTCGAATTTAGATTGCTCGAACCGCTAGTAATTCAAACAATCCTACCAAGAAAGAGGCTGCAAGATCCACATGCTCCAAGCAGCCCTCACCGAGCCGGAACAAACAGGTTCGAGCAGCCAGACCGGACAGCAAATTCTCCAACAATGTCCACCAACCAACTTGTAATACAAAGAGACGTCGTACATCCGAGGGTCGGGTGAGTAAGCATAATTTTATTAGGAGACAGCTCAAATTATCTTCAACAACTAGCAAACAGATCTCCTATTTCTTTAATAAAGTTTTGCAAAAGAGTTCAAACTGATATGGAGCATCTTTTTCAATACACCTTTCCATTATATAAAATTGCTTCTCAAGATTTGAGTTCAATGCATTGGAAGATTTGGTGCTTTGACTCAATATTTTTTTAACCCACATGTGCACACAGAAAGATCCTGCTACCCAATTTGGTTTCCTCTCTCATATCTTCACTCAAATATTCAATATCCACTTGGAGTTATTGAAATGTATGTAACCAACAACGAGTCATTATTTTTTTTTTTTTATATAAATTAACATTCACTTAATTCCTATAACGTCGGTCATTAAACAGTTAAATACTGACATGACAGTCTCAATTAACTTTTAATTTTTATTTTTATTTTAATAATAACAGATTGATTGAGAGTCTGAGATTGCCGCATAACAATGATTTTAATTGCAGTTGATGTGTCTGTATTAAGTTTTTTTTTTTAAGTTTATATGTCATTTATTATGTCAACAACTAAATAATTAAATTTGATTGTGGTTAACGTGCGACAGTGTCACACCAATTTGTAAACAAGTTATAGTAAAAGTAATTAGTACCCTAAACATTTTCCAACCAACAATACACAATCTCCAATGCTAAAAGTCCAAGTGAAATTTAAACAAAGAGAATTAACATAACATATTATCAATTTTTGATTATTCACACCGATTAAGTGATATGGTTTATAACATTTTAAATTATATAAAGATTTTTATTGTAATTTTTTTAATTTTTATGATAAATGAAAATTTTCTTGTATTTTTCAAAAGCTAAAATAAATATTTATCCCAAATATATAATAGAGTAGAAAATGGATTCCGTTGGAATTAGCGACCCTCTTTTTGTTTTTAACTCGTTAATTCTTTCATTCATTCTTATCGGTTTGATTTCATTTATAGTATAATATTTATCCTTATTACACGCATTCCTGTAATAAACAAACTTTTATTTATTTATTTTTTCTTGGGGTTATAAGCTTGCCAGAACCCAATTTAATTTTTAATTCTTCTTTAATAGTTATGGTTATTGTTTAAGAATAAGAAATTCGGAACTTTAAACTTAAGCTGAAATTGTTTTTATATAAGTACACATCTCTCAAAATGTTGCTAAATATAGTATATTTATTATTTTAACATTCTCATAATGTGTGAAAGTGCTGCCACACGCTGGTTTGAAACCGGACCCTATCATCGGTTTCAACAACAACCACGTCACCCCTTTTACCTTGTTGATTTGTTGCCTCATTCGGTTATCGCATTTTCTTTTATTCTAGTTGCCTTTGGGGTTTTGGATCCATCTGAACTAGGCTAGATCTGTTCCTTTTGGGCTTATCAGGCTAATGACGCATCTCTCCCTCACCTTCTCCAGCCTCTCCACCACTTGTCACTACCCTTCTCGTCGCAACATTGCCACATCGTGCTAATGCGTGCCCTACCTGCCTTGACGTGATCTTTACTCTCTGCCAAACTCCATACTCCACGTTGTTGTTGTTTCGCCTCCATCAATTAACATTGGGTTTTCTACTCCTAGTGCCGAAGAATATGAGCTATCTATGCATTGAGTTGCGTCTATCTATAACATATATGTGGTTACAATTGAAGATTAGTCATGGGTTAGCGGATATTGATGTCATAAATAGGTATTGAATGTCAGATTATTACATATGTATTTATGACATTTAACCTTGTAACTTTTGACTATGATTTTCTAAGATTTTTGTCATGTGATGTATCATTCATCAATTAATGAGACTATAATGATTTTTCTTTTAAAAAAAGAAAGAAAGTGCTGCTTCACCCGCATAATTTAGATTAAAAAATAATAAATTTAATCATTTAATTAATATTATAAAAAATTTAATAGCAGCATTTGCTTTGTAGTAATGCTACACACGTACCATTTTTTTTTTACAATTTTTGACACATGTCAACATAAGATTAAAGCCATGTCATTAGTCACTAAAAAAATTGAATGTTTTTCAATCACATACTAACATGTCTCAAACGTTATAAAATTTAATGCTTTCCAATCCCAGTTTTAAAATTAAATTCTATCTGTTTCTTATTTTTCTTTTCTTTTTACTTTTTTTTTGGTGAAAAGTGATATGTTATTTTTTTTTTTTTTTTTTTTGAACAATCTCTTTAAATTCTTGATATAATAACTAATTTTTGTTGTTAAAAAGAATTGATGGAACCCTTTATTAGAGAATATCTAAATATAGAAACATTGTCAACAAAAGTACACATTTGAAGCCTATAAAAAAAAAAAGTAGACGCACGAAGAAAGTCCATCCTCATCCTCTTGCCCCATTAATGGAGCATACAACTATCCATCTTCCTTCTAATAGAAGAGATTGACCCTAATTTGTTGACTTAAATTATAGCATGTTCAACTCGACTCAACTCATTTGGTTCGAATTGGTGCTTAAACAAATAATAAATCAAGCGTGTGGGTTTTATTGGAATTCTCTCTCAATTGCTTGTTAATATTAACTATAATTTGTGTACAAATTATCATAAGAAATTTTGATTCCCTTCATTTAGCTCCTAAAAGATAGTGACTAGAACATTTGTTTGTCTCATTTTTTACTGCTTGTTTGTAACTTCACATTGTTATTTTTGTTTTGAATCTATTATTGAAAACTACCTATTTTTTAGATTTTTTGTTGTTTAAGATTCCTCGCTCCCTCTTCCTTTTCGATCAAGAGTAATAAGAATACTTTCTTATAACCCTTTCCCAAATTCAATTAAAAAAAAAAAATGAAAGGGGCGAGAGGTAGGGGTCCCCTCCAACATTTTTCTTTTTTTTAAATTATTTGTTAAAAACAAATATTCTTAAGGTTTTTTTTTTTTTTTTATTTTTTTATTTTTACTTTGACCGTTAAAAAATAATTGTCAATGCAGTCTAATCCGTTAGAATTAATTAAATTTATAGTTCCGTTGATGCTAAAAGTGATTTTTGTTGCTTCTCAATGTTGTCCTACCCAAATTAGTTGTCCTACTTATGAACCTTTTTGGATCTCTTTCCATTTTTAAATCCATCTTTCTTTTTATTATATTTTTAGTATATGTCGATTAAATAACTAAATCCATTCTATTCTATTTTCACCAACTTTTATTTAAATTATATATTTTAGGTGTTAGGTCTCTCTTCTTAAATGACTAAATACTATATTATTATTTCTCTAAGCCTCATTTTTTAATATATATATATATATAATAGTTTATTATTTCTTAATAACAATATTATTCCACCAACTTCTCTTATTTTAAATTATACCTAATACCCCTTTCATCACCCATAGCCTATAGGGGGTCATCCATCCCAGCTTTTCTTTATTTGTCCAAGTTGGTCGTCGTTTAACTGTTATGCCATCGCTATGTCAATTGCTTTATACGCCACGTCGTTGAAGACATTTCACATCAAGTTTGAAGAGAGGAGCACCTAAACTTCCAAATGTTGTGGCTGACAGTCAAAGGTGATTTCTGCAAAAGGAATTAGGTGGCTACTCACGTCACACATGTCTCCATCACTGTACTTTTACTTGACACCTGTCCTAAAATAAATGGGATCTTCTTTGAATTCTCAAAATTTTTTTTCATCCATCTCTCATTAGGATAGAAGACCCGTAAATGTTTTCAACAGTATAAGATGTAAGATCTAAACATGTGAATTCTGTAACTCTGTTTTGAAAGATTTTTTTTTTTTAAATAATAAAATTTATGTGAAATTCGAACAACATAATAACAAGAGATCACAATTTAAAAAATATCCAACTGACTTTCAATACTTAAGAGTTTTTTCACCTTGTATAACAATATGATAATTCATAGAAGAGATAATAAGGGTATATGTGCAAGTCATAAGGTCACCAATTTTATTTTGTTTGGACATTTAGGTAGTTTGGTCATTCTCAATTAATCATTGTCTCTTTGGGCAAAGAACGGGCCAATCATTGTCCCTTAGGACAAATAAGGGGCTGACCATCCTTATAGTTTGCATACGGTACAATGACTCACTTTTTGCATTTTAAACCTTTTATTTAAAATGAGAATCAAAATTAAAACTATTTCACCCATTGCAATATTTTAAGTGTTAACATTATATTTCTATCCGATAAAAATTGTATAAAGAGAAAACTAATAAAGGGCATTATTATATTTTTCATCTTTAAATAATAGGACATTTGTAAATAATTAATGTCCTTAAATTATATATATATATATATATATATAATTGTAATCAACATTCTAATTACAAACCCACTTGCGATTATTTTTTACCATTCAAGATATTAACAACCTTGTAATCCAATGATAGTTGTCTTTTTCTTCAAAAAAAAAAGCATTTAACATAAGATTCAGAATTATGAGAATTTATAAGATTAACAAATACAAGAGGTAGTTTTATAAAACAACAATAAAAAGAAACACTTCAATAAACACATGTATGGCACGTGAATGTAGTTTGTAGGAAAATGACACATCTACCCTTCACCGATCTCTTTAAGCCTTTAATGCTAATTGCTAATTGCTAATTGACATTGAAAGCGAGGTTACAATGGCGAGACATTCACATTTATGGTTCCGTTGGTAAAATGGCTACATGCCAACAAAGAACATGGGAGTCCTGTGTAAGTACAATGTACCCCAATTGCTTGATGGGACATCTCAATTCTAAAGGCCTCCGAGCTTTGATTATAAAGGCATGCTACGTTATTTTTTAATTTTTTTTTAGTGTTCTCCTAAATCTAGTAAATAATATTTTATAAGAAAATGCAAAATAATTTATCTCATAGGTGTCTCAGATTTTTTTTTTTTTAATAATATCTATATAAGATTAAGAAAATATTAGAAAAAACAAGTAATGTTATAAATCTATTTTGTGTTCATTTTAAATCTCATCGAAGAATAGCGTTTATTAAAATTACTTATTAAGCTGATTGAAAGATTATTAAATTTTAAATCATATTATAATTTTAATAGCCACATCATTCTTAAATGAACATGAAAAATACTTGTAGAATTACTTAAAAAAAAAAAAACTGTAGCATTTCTCTTATAAATGAGGTTGGAAAGTGTTATGATATTAGAGTTTTTAATATATATATATTAAAATACTTTAAGTGGTACTTTATATTTTATGAAAACAAATGTCACATAAATGGTCAGTCGCATTCGCATTTACGGTAACTATCATGTAAATCACTAAATTGTCACATCTACATTTTAGTAATTAATACAAGAAATACTTTTTTTTTTACGTGTTCATGAGAAGAGATAGACACAAGATAGACTTATAACATTACTCAACAATATGTGACAAATACGTAACAGAATTTGCGGTCAAAATCTTTAAGCAATGACTTGTGGGAGAGTATCTGCCTTTTAGCCAAGACTAGGGCACTTTTATTTCTCTTACATTGTTTTTATAAAGGAATATCAAAATAAGACGAGAATAATACTAAGGAAATATCTTATATCTAAACTTTCTGAGTAGTGGACAAAAACAATTTCTTTCAAAATCCCTTCTAGAATCAATAAAATCAAGTAAACCATAAACAAAAGAACCAAATAAAAAAATTATTTTCAAATATTTGAGAGAACATTGTGTCTATTTCAAGAAATCGTACCAAAATTATAGACGAGGACGATCAAGCAAAGCATAAAATTTTCAAATAATTTTAATCTAATTTATAATTTTACACAAATATCAAAGGGGGAGACCACTCACACGACACGAGAAGTGAAAAAGAAGGAAGAAAAATCAGCATCCAAAGAGACATTTTTGACACAAACGTCGTCGTGTAATCCTGCGTATAAGAACCCACACCTCCTCCCTCCCTCCTACTCCACTCCACATTAATCTACTTCGTCTGCTTATTTTCTCGAGTCCTTTGAGGCACTGCATCATCAGATCTACTTCTTCCGCCTATTTCTTCCACTTCATCACGAAATGGGTACGATTTCTAAGTCTACAAACTCTCTTGCTTTCTTCTTCAATCATTATTCTCATCTTAGGGTTTCTTCCAATGCTCAAATTTTTTATTATTATTGTCGTTGTTTTAGTGCTACTTCTGCTAAAACTACCACTTGTGGTAGAGATAATGCGGAAAGACCCGATCAATTCTTGAAATCTGTGAGAGATCGATGCAGATTTCGTAGCATTAGAAATCTTGATGATGCCTTAGCCCTGTTTGATAGAATGTTTCACATGCACCCTTTGCCTTCCCTCGTCGATTTTAATCAATTGCTGGGTGCAATTGCAAGAATGAAGCATCACTCAACCGTGATTTCTCTTATTAAAAAAATGGAATTGTCTGGAATTGTTCCCAGTGTTTATACTCATGGTGTTTTGATTAATTGCTTCTGTCATTTGAACCGGGTGGATTTTGGCTTCTCTATCTTTGCAAGAATTTTGAAACTTGGTTTTCAACCAAACTGTATAATTCTTAATACTCTTGTCAAGGGGCTCTATCTTGAGGGTAGAATTGCTGAAGGTGTGAGGTTTGTTCACCAAATGGATAAGAATGGCTACAAACCTGATACAATTACCTACGGAACGATAATGAATTGTTTGTGTAAAATAGGTAAGACTAGTGAAGCTATTGGGTTGCTTCGGAAAATGGAAGAAATAAATCTTGAACTTAGTGTAGTGTTGTATAGCACAATCATTGATAGTTTATGTAAGGACAGATTGGTAACTGAGGCTTTGACTCTTTTCTCGAAATGACAAATAGAGGAATTCAATACGTTTCACTTACAATTCTTTAATTCAAGGCCTATGCAATTGGTGGAAGAAGGTAACTAAACAATTGAATGAGATGGTGGAAAGGAAAATCATGCGGATGTGAGGACATTCAACATATTGGTGGACACATATGAAAAGAAGGAAGTTGATGAGGCTGAAGAAGTTTTTGATGTGATGATTAGAGAGGCATACAACCTAATGTAGTCACCTATAGTTCTTTGATTGACGGTTACTGTCTGCAAAATAGAATGTGTGAAGCTTTCAAAGTATTTAATACGATGGTTTCGAAGGGTTGTGTGCCTTGTGTTTTAGCTATAACATTTTGATCAATGGATATTGTAAAACAAAAAATTGGTGAGGCAATAAGTCTATTTGAAATGTCCACAAAGGGAATTTTTCCCGATGTTGTCACTTACAACACTCTTATCGGAGGGTTTTGCAGAGTTGGGAGACCTAAAATTGCATTAGAGCTACTCCACGAGATGCAAGATTGTGGCCAACCTCCAAATCTCCAAACTTGTGCTATTTTGTTAGCGGCCTATGTAAGAATCTACATTTCTTGAGGCAATGACATTGTTTAAAGAGATGAGCGACAAAAGATTAAACCTTGATATTGTGATTTACAGCATCTTGATTGATGGTATGTGTACTGCTGGGAAACTTACGATTGCAAGAAAACTCTTTAATGCTCTTCCTACCAAAGGTTTGCAACCTAATGTTGGACTTACACTATAATGATCAAAGGGCTTTGCAAAGAGGACTACTAAATGAAGCAAGAGAACTATTTGAGAAAATAGAAGAAGGCGGTTGTTCACTGACATATCACTTATAACACAATCATCCAAGGCTTCTTGCAACATAATGAGACATCATGGGTAGTGAAATATCTTGGATGATGGTTGAAAAGGGTTTCTCGGCAGATGCAACCACTGCAACCATTTTGATCGAATTGATTTCTACTAATCGGGATAAAATATTACAAGATTTTTTTCAAATATCCGTGTGAAAGTTTTCTAGTTCTTCAACGTGCAAGACAAATTTCATATTCTAACCTTTGTAGAGTCAATCTATAAGGATAAATACATATTTGCTGCAAGTCACTAAGGTGATATTTATTTCCATGTCATTTAGACTATTGTTATTGTTATATATTGCTATTCCCATGTTGTTATATTTTTTTACAAATTTTTGTAGACTTGTGTATTAATCAAAAAAACATTCTTAAAGATTTATTCAATTATTTTGTTGATGCAGAATTATTGCCGAATATTGTTCATATGGAGTTTGGATTTTTTTTATGATTGTATTCTTATTGGCCCTCCAGGTTGTTTTTATTAATATGTGAGTCCTATTGTTGAAATTGATTATAATTGTCATGTCATGGTGAACATGGTACTATTATGGTCGAACGCATAAATTCCCAATATATAGTTTGGACATTTCCTTTAAGCAACATGTACTCGAACCCAATTCATCATTTTTCTAGACAAGTTACATCCTTTAAGATAAGGATATTAGAAAGCCATTACATCTCTGTCCAATGACTTTTGACATTTCCTTTAAGCAACACATACTCGTACCCAGTTGATCATTTTTCTAGACAAGTTACATCCTTTTAAGATAAGGATATTAGAAAGCCCTTTCAACTGTGCCTAATGAATTTTTTTCTTGATATACATTAGTTCTATCTTTTGTAAATCATTCTTAATAGTTATTAGGTCACTAGGAGGCAAAGGTAATTGCATGTATATAAAAAGGGTTATTTAGCCTTTGACCTTTCATGTGGTATGACATAATATCAAATACCTAAGTCGGTCACTTCTTATATATATATTGGCCTTTGGTTGCCTGGCCAACCCCTTTTGGTCAAGAGGTGGCTTGAGCCACCCCATGGTCGGATAGAAGTATTTTTGATAAGATTCTTGCGAAAAATACTGTCTCGTGGAACTTTATGATTCTAGCATATGCCAATGTTAGAGATATGGTTGAAGCACATAGATTATTCAAGGGATTCCAGGAAAAAAAAAAGTTATAACATGGAATTCAATGGTGAGATGCTACATACGCAATCAACTTCACGCTAAGGCTGCTGATTTTTTAGATGAAATGCAGGTGATTTACTATGGCAATCAGACGACGACGACAACGACAACGACAATAATAATAATAATAATAATAAAAGAAGAAGAAATTTATTGAATATGTAACATTGCCAAATCCCAATCAATAACTAGGATGTGTTTAGAGTAATGTTATAAGGTTTTTTAGAATATTCTTAGAGTCATTCCAAATATGATATGGCATTTAAAATCACTATTTAATTTAAGATGATTATTATTGAATTTAAATCTATTGATGATTTTAAATGTCACATCATATTTAAGATGACTCTAAGTCTTCTTTCTATCTTTACTCCTATATATTGATATCCTAGCTCATTAACTGAGCCAAAAGAATAGAGGTACTTAACTGAGGAATTAAATAATTACCATTAAATGAACTCTATTATATATATTCAACTCCTCCAAGGACAACTGTTTTTTAGATGCATTTTTTTTATTTTTGGTTTGAAAAAGTGTTGGGATTTACAAAAATTGTTTTTAGAAGTGTTTTTTCATGAAATTTCAAATTTGAGAATTTTATTTTATATATAGAGAGTACATTTGCTTATTTTCATAAACCCAAATAATGTAAACCCTACTTGCAAACAAATTAATAAAAATTAGGGTTAACTACTTTATTTATATTTGGTTTATATGTTTTTATTTTTTTCTCCTTATGTTTTCAAAATAGCCAAATTTAATACCCTACCTATGAAAAAAGACAAAATCGATACATTCGCTAGTTTCCATGAGAGAATTAATGGAATTTTACGTGTCACTCCCATAATACACCACGTATCCTAAAAATTAATAATAATAACTTTAAAAAAAATGAAAATTTAATGGGTCGTGACCGAGCCACTTTGAGAACTCGAAACATTACTAACATTTGGAAACCCCATCGAGTGGTGCTCTTGGGAGATGATTTCTCGGAAGATGATGGCGAGGATGAAGGTGTGGTGCAATTTGAAGGTTGTTTTGGTTTTTCTGGAGATGGCAGAGCTTGTGCTTGCTTCAAAAGCTTGTTATGGTGAACACTTTGTTTTGGTTTGGTTGTTTTATAAAGTCTCTTATTCATCTAAAAAAGGCTTGCTTGCTTCTTGATTTTCTATTCAAACCAGTACAAGATCTTGGCATCTCCCACTTGACCGTAGTCTTGCAATTGAGCCTTGATCTTCCTTATCTGCATGCGAGGATTCACCATGCGGAGTTGAAAATTGCTTCTAGAATGTGAATTTGCTCGGGTTTTTTTTTTTTAAGACGTGTGGCATATTTTGGAATTGACACGTGTTAGATAACGTGAAATTCCGTTAATTTAGATTGACAAAAATTAACGAGGTATCGATTTTGCATTTTTTTCATAGGTAAAATATTACATTTAAATATTTTAAAAACATATGGGAAAAAAGTAAAAACGTGAGTAATAAAGTAGTTAACCCTAAAAATTAAACATTTATAAAGAAGAAAAAAAAGGGTCAGTTGGCCACCCCCTCCTTCAATTAGGGTGGTCATGTATCTTTTTCTAATTATTTTTAAATTTCTTAATCAATAAGTTACCTCTCATCTCTACAAAATTTAGGGATTTGATTGTCAAAATATTCCTTCAACAAAAAAAAAAAAAATACAAACAAGATCATATTGCACATTCTTACCATAATAAATAAACAGTCTTCCCAAAAGAGGAAGTAACATCTTCTTGCGTACATATTTTTCATGGATCCAGATACCTCGAATTTAGATTGCTCGAACCGCTAGTAATTCAAACAATCCTACCAAGAAAGAGGCTGCAAGATCCGCATGCTCCAAGCAGCCCTCACCGAGCCGGAACAAACAGGTTCGAGCAGCCAGACCGGACAGCAAATTCTCCAACAGTGTCCACCAACCAACTTGTAATACAAAGAGACGTTGTACATCCGAGGGTAGGGTGAGTCAGCATAATTTATTAGGAGACAGCTCAAATTATCTTCAACAACTAGCAAACAGATCTCCTATTTCTTTAATAAAGTTTTGCAAAAGAGTTCAAACTGAAATGGAGCATCGATCTTTTTCAATACACCTTTCCATTATATAAAATTGCTTCTCCAGATTTGAGTTCAATGCATTGGAAGATTTGGTGCTTTGACTCAATATTTTTCTAACCCACATGTGCACACAGAAAGATCCTGCTACCCAATTTGCTTTCCTCTCTCATATCTTCACTCAAATATTCAATATCCACTTGGAGTTATTGAAATGTATGTAACCAACAACGAGTCATTATTTTTTTTTTTATATAAATTAACATTCACTTAATTCCTATAACGTCGGTCATTTAATAGTTAAATACTGACATGACAGTCTCAATTAACTTTTAATTTTTATTTTTATTTTAATAATGACAGATTGATTGAGGATCTGAGATTGCTGCATAACAATGATTTTAATTGCGGTTGATGTGTCCGTATTAGGTTTTTTTTTTTAAGTTTATATGTCACTTATCATGTCAACAACTAAATAATTAAATTTGATTGTAGTTAACGTGTGACAGTGTCACACAAATTTGTAAACAAGTTGTAGTAAAAATAATTAGTACCCTAAACATTTTCCAACCAACAATACACAATCTCCAATGCTAAAAGTCCAAGCGAAATTTAAACAAAGAGAATTAACATAACATATTATCAATTTTTGATTATTCACACCGATTAAGTGATATGGTTTATAACATTTTAAATTATATAAAGATTTTTATTGTAATTTTTTTAATTTTTATGATAAATGAAAATTTTCTTGTATTTTTCAAAAGCTAAAATAAATATTTATCCCAAATATATAATAGAGTAGAAAATGGATTCCGTTGGAATTAGCGACCCTCTTTTTGTTTTTAACTCGTTAATTCTTTCATTCATTCTTATCGGTTTGATTTCATTTATAGTATAATATTTATCCTTATTACACGCATTCCTGTAATAAACAAACTTTTATTTATTTATTTTTTCTTGGGGTTATAAGCTTGCCAGAACCCAATTTAATTTTTAATTCTTCTTTAATAGTTATGGTTATTGTTTAAGAATAAGAAATTCGGAACTTTAAACTTAAGCTGAAATTGTTTTTATATAAGTACACATCTCTCAAAATGTTGCTAAATATAGTATATTTATTATTTTAACATTCTCATAATGTGTGAAACTGCTGCCACACACTGGTTTGAAACCGGACCCTATCATCGGTTTCAACAACAACCACGTCACCCATTTTACCTTGTTGATTTGTTGCCTCATTCGGTTGTCACATTTTCTTTTATTCTAGTTGCCTTGGGGGTTTTGGATCCATCTGAACTAGGCTAGATCTGTTCCTTTTGGGCTTATCAGGCTAACGACGCATCTCTCTCTCACCTTCTCCAGCCTCTCCACCACTTGTCACTACCCTTCTCGTCGCAACATTGCCATAGCGTGCCAATGCGTGCCCTACACACGGCACATGCCGACGTAGGAGCTTTACTCTCCTGCGCATACTCCACGCACGTTGTTGTTGTTTCGCCTCCATCAATTAACATTGGGTTTTCTACTCATAGTGCTGAAGAATATGAGCTATCTATGCATTGAGTTGCGTTTGTCTATAACACATCTATGGTTACAATTGAAGATTAGTCATGAGTTAGCGGATATTGATGTCATAGATAGGTATTGAATGTCAGATTGTTATGTATGTATTTATGACATTTAACCTTGTAACTTTGACTATGATTTTCTAAGATTTTTTGCTATGTGATGTATCATTAATCAATTAATGAGATTATAATGATTTTTCTTTTAAAAAAAGAAAGAAAGTGCTGCTTCACCCGCATAATTTAGGTCGACAAAAAATAATAAATTTAATCATTTAATTAATATTATAAAAAAATTTAATAGCAGCATTTGCTTTGTAGTAATGCTACACACGTACCATTTTTTTTTTACAATTTTTGACACATGTCAGCATAAGATTAAAGCCATGTCATTAGTCACTAGAGAAATTGAATGTTTTTCAATCACATACTAGCACGTCTCAAACGTTATAAAAATTTAATGCTTTCCAATCCCAGTTTTTAAAATTAAATTCTATATGTTTCTTATTTTTCTTTTTCTTTTTTTCTTTTTTTTTTTTTGGTGAAAGTGATATGTTAATTAATTAATTTTTTTTTTAACAATCTCTTTAAATTCTTGATATAATAACTCATTTTTGTAGTTAAAAAGAATTGATGGAACCCTTTATTAGAGAATATCTAAATATAGAAACATTGTCAACAAAGTATAGATTTGAAGCTAGTAAATTTCCTTGACACTTGACTTTAAGCTAAATCATGATGACTTTTCCCCTTTTGTTAGTCAAATGGACTGTCAGCGGAGATAATTTTTTTTCCATTTTGCCCCACTTTAGAGGTATAAGTGTCATTTTAGTGATTTAAAGTAGGGGCAAAATGGAAAACAAAATTTCTCTCTCGTTGACTATCCATTTGACTAACAAAAGGGGGAGAAGTGTCATAAAATGGTAGTTTGATGGGGTCAAATGTCATAGTTGGTAGTTCATGGGGGGAAAATGTCAAAGCACCGTAGTTCATGGGGGCAAAAGGTAATTACCAAAAAAAAAAAGTAGACGCACGAAGAAAGTCCATCCTCACCCTCTTGCCCCATTAATGGAGCATACAACTATCCATCTTCCTTCTAATAGATGAGATTGACCCTAATTTGTTGACTTAAATTATAGCATGTTCAACTCGATTCAACTCATTTGGTTCGAATAGGTGCTTAAACAAATAATAAATCAAGCGTGTGGGTTTTATTGGAATTCTCTCTCAATTGCTTGTTAATATTAACTATAATTTGTGTACAAATTATCATAAGAAATTTTGATCCCCTTCATTTAGCTCCTAAAAGATAGTGACTAGAACATTTGTTTGTCTCATTTTTTACTGCTTGTTTGTAACTTCACATTGTTATTTTTGTTTTGAATCTATTATTGGAAAACTACCTATTTTTTAGATTTTTTGTTGTTTAAGATTCCTCACTCCCTCTTCCTTTTCGATCAAGAGTAATAAGAATACTTTCTTATAACCCTTTCCCAAATTCAATTAAAAAAAATGAAAGGGGGCAGAGGTAGGGTCCCTCCAACATTTTTTTTTTTTTAATTATTTGTTAAAACAAATATTCTTATTTTTTTTTTACTTTGACCGTTAAAAATAATTGTCAATGCAGTCTAATCCGTTAGAATTAATTAAATTTATAGTTCCGTTGATGCTAAAAGTGATTTTTGTTGCTTCTCAATGTTGTCCTACCCAAATTAGTTGTCCTACTTATGAACCTTTTGGATCTCTTTCCATTTTAAATCCATCTTTCTTTTTATTATTTTTAGTATATGTTGATTAAATAACTAAATCCATTATATTCTATTTCCACCAACTTTTATTTAAATTATATATTTTAGGTGTTAGGTCTCTCTTCTTAAATGACTAAATACTATATTATTATTTCTCTAAGCCTCATTTTTTAATATATATATATATATATAGTTGATTATTTCTTAATAACAATATTATTCCACCAACTTCTCTTATTTTAAATTATACCTAATACCCCTTTCATCACCCATAGCCTATAGGGGTCATCCACCCCAGCTTTTCTTTATTTGTCCAAGTTGGTCGTCGTTTAACTGTTATGCCATCGCTATGTCAATTGCTTTATACGCCACGTCGTTGAAGACATTTCACATCAAGTTTGAAGAGAAGAGCACCTAAACTTCCAAATGTTGTGGCTGACAGTCAAAGGTGATTTCTGCAAAAGGAATTAGGTGGCTACTCACGTCACACATGTCTCCATCACAGTACTTGCACTTGACACCTGTCCTAAAATAAATGAGATCTTCTTTGAATTCTCAAAATTGTTTTTCATCCATCTCTCATTAGGGTAGAAGACCCGTAAATGTTTTCAACAGTATAAGATGTAAGATCTAAACACGTGAATTCTGTAACTCTTTTTTGAAAGTTTTTTTTTTTTAAAATAATAAAATTTATGTGAAATTCGAACAACGTAATAACAAAATATCACAATCTAAAAAATATCCAACTGACTTTCAATACTTAAAGAGTTTTTTCACCTTGTATAACGATATGATAATACATAGAAGAGATAATAAGTGTATATGTGCAAGTCATAAGGTCACCAATTTTATTTTGTTTGGACATTTGGATAGTTTGGTCATTCTCAATTAATCATTGTCTCTTTGGACAAAGAACGGGATCAATCATTGTCCCTTAGGACAAATAAGGGGCTGGCCATCCTTATAGTTTGCATACGGTACAATGACTCACTTTTTGCATTTTAAACCTTTTATTTAAAATGAGAATCAAAATTAAAACTATTTCACCCATTACAATATTTTAAGTGTTAACATTATATTTCTATCCGATAAAAATTGTATAAAGAGAAAACTAATAAAGGGCATTATTATATTTTTCATCTTTAAATAATAGGACATTTGTAAATAATTAATGTCCTTAAATTATATATATATATAATTGTAATCAACATTCTAATTACAAACCCACTTGCGATTATTTTTTACCATTCAAGATATTAACAACCTTGTAATCCAATGATAGTTGTCTTTTTCTTCAAAAAAAAAAAGGATTTAACATAAGATTCAGAATTATGAGAATTTATAAGATTAACAAATACAAGAGGTAGTTTTATAAAACAACAATAAAAAGAAACACTTCAATAAACACATGTATGGCACGTGAATGTAGTTTGTAGGAAAATGACACATCTACCCTTCACCGATCTCTTTAAGCCTTTAATGCTAATTGCTAATTGCTAATTGACATTAAAAGCGAGGTTAGAATAGCAAGACATTCACATTTATGGTTCCGTTGGTAAAATGGCTACATGCCAACAAAGAACATGGGAGTCCTGTGTAAGTACAATGTACCCCAATTGCTTGATGGGACATCTCAATTCTAAAGGCTCCGAGCTTTGATTATTAAAGGCATGCTACGTTATTATTATTATTTTTTTTAGTGTTCTCCTAAATCTAGTAAATAATATTTTATAAGAAAATGCAAAATAATTTATCTCATAGGTGTCTCAGATTTTTTTTTTTTTTAAAATAATATCTATATAAGATTAAGAAAATATTGAAAAAAACAAGTAATGTTATAAGTCTCTTTTGTGTTCATTTTAAGTCTATCAAAGAATGACGTGACTATTAAAATTACTATTGAGCTTGTGATTGATCATTATTGAATTTTTATCATATTGTAATTTTAATAACCACATCATTCTTAAATGAACACAAAAAATACTTGTAGAATTACTTAAAAAAAAAACAGTAGCATTTCTGTTATAAATGAGGTTGGAAAGTGTTATGATATTAGAGTATTTAATATATATATATTAAAATACTTTAAGTGGTTCTTTATATTTTATGAAAACAAATGTCACATAAATGGTCAGTAGCATTTCGCATTTACGGTAACTATCATGTAAATCACTAAATTGTCACACCTACATTTTAGTAATTAATACAGTAAATACTTTCTTTTTTTTTTTACGTGTCCACACAAGAGGGAGGAGGAGGATTCGAACTAATAACCTCCGTTTCATTAGGCGTGGTCCCAACTGATTGAGCTACCTCTTGGAGACTAATACAGTAAATACTATGCAAACTATATTAGTTTTTAAAAAGCTTTTAATTAATAAAATTATAATACCCTCCACAATACACACATACTTTTTAGGGGAAACTTCATTTTAACCTCATGAACTTTTACACAATTTGAAAAATCCTTAAATTTTAAAATTTTTCACTTTTGACTCTTGAACTTTAAATTGCTCTCAATTAAAACCCTTCCGTTAATTTTTAACCATTAAAAATACAAAAAAAAACCAAAATATTCATAATTTTCGTTTTTTTTTTTTAAATAGAATTTTATACAAAAATCAGGAGTATAAATGTCATGTAGCATTTAAAATATAACGAAAGGATCCACATTGAATGCAATTTAAAGTTAAGTGGTTCAAAGTGGAAAATTCTAAAATTTAAGAATATTGTCAAAATGATGTTTCTCCTATTTTTATTTAGGCCTTATCATTAATAGTCTCCTGCTGGTTAGAATGCCAAGTAAAAAGCAACGATATAGTTCGTGAAGCAGGCAAAAGACTATAAACACTCCTTCAAAAAGGTAAAGTCATTACTTACTTTCATCAATGAAAAACTAAATTTTTGTGCTTGAATTGTACTCTCTATATTTTCTAAAATATTAGATTTTTATATTATAAAAATTGAGCTATCAATTTCATCTAATGGTTTAAACAAATGCAAAAGTTTATGTTATCAACTCAAATAGATTTGATATATTGAAAACTAAAATTAATTACTTCGATAATACACAAACTTTTATATTTATTTAGACTGTCAAATAAAATAGAGGATTTTGATTTTAAAATATGAAAATCTCAAAAAATCTAACTTATGCATGCTAGGTTGCTTGGAACAAAGAATAATATTATTCTTCATATTTATTTTTTACACTCATTTCACGTGTTTCAAGTAAGTAATATTATTCTTCGTACTCATTTCATCTCCTAGAAAATTCCTTCTAAACATAATATGTTAATCAAGGGTAAATTTTGGACAAATAGGCTTTGCACTTGATCAAATTAAGTGCAATTCAAAATAAATAAATAAAGGATCTCAATCCTGGAATAACAAACCGTGAGAATGTGGGTAATAAACTAATAATGGAAGATAAATAAGACTTTTTTGATATAAGCTACAGTGACGTTCCAAGGATGTCGGTGAAATGGAAATTGGCCTGAAACTGAGGTTTATGGTAAAAGTGTAGGTCCTCGGCAAATATCTCTAATAATTTAAAGTGAGGAAGGTGCAGGCAACCCAATATATTTATAATTGGATAAAATCGGAGAAAGATAAGAGCGAGAAAATAAATAAATGGAGACGGAGGATGGTCTCTAGGAGAGAGAGAGGATTGAAAATGCCGGCATAGTCTACCAGCAGTCACCCTAATTCCACAAGATCACCATCAATCAAGTACTCAAGAAAAAGTCTTCGTTTTGCTTTTTGAGTCTCTCTCTCTCCCCCCTTTTCTCTGTATCTTTATGGCTCTATCTATTTATTGAACAGTTGAAATTCATCTATTGGTTCTCTCACCTAATTTCTAAACTTTTCTCCTTAGGCACCTTGAAGCTTCTTCTAGGTCGTTTCGAATTCTTCAAAAGAAGCCTCTTTGGTTGGCCCAATCGGGGCTTCATGTAAGTATTAGCCTCAAATCATTAGCTCCTCTACTTTGTCATCGTTCTTAGCTAAACTTTGTTCCATTTACTCTTTTTGATCTCCAAAATTAGTGGTTTGTTGTTACCTTTGAATGATCTAAATTATAAATTAGCTGCTGCGCCTTAAATGTATTTCTCGTCAATCTCGATTATAGTTTTCTTTTCTTTGAATTTGTCTTTATTTTTTTTCCTTTGTTTAATTCTCGGATTAAAAAAAAAAAAAAAGTATTGATATTTTAGACTCTCTAAAACTCTGATTCAAAGTTGATTTTTTTTTTTTTTTGAATGTCAATTAGTTTTTTCAAATGATGGGCGATTCTTGTTTCGGGCACTTAGATCGGTGCTCAACTGGGTATTATAATGTGGGTGTTGTCTTATGGTTTGAATTTAATCTATGGATGACTTAATTCTCAGTTTGCTTGCTGAGGAATGGAGAAAAAAGAAGTAAAGAACTAAGAATTGAGTTGAATCTTATGTTTGACTCATGTTACTATTTTCAAAAAAGTGCAAGTGGTTGTTTTAGGCTCGGTATAGTAGAGATTCCTTCTATATTCAGTCCCAAATAAATATCAAACAGATTCAGAATTTTTAATTTTTTTTTGTTTTTATTTTCACATGCATTTTCCCAGAACCAAACATAACATTATAATATTAATTTTGAGGATGTGTGGTGTTGAATTATGATATTACATTTTGTATATTTTGCGGGTTGGAATTGTGGGGTTTATTGGATGTTATTAATCCAAGTTTTATTTAATAATTTTTTTAAAAAAAACAAGCAGATGCAAAGGTTTTTAATTGGGTTTTGTATGGTTACAGATATCAATGGGTATATACCTCAGCACTCCCAAAACCGAAAAATCATCTGAAGACGGTGAAAATGGTCTGCTTAGATATGGTTTATCATCCATGCAAGGTTGGCGTGCAACCATGGAAGATGCTGTGAGTAATTAAAGAGACCTTTGCTCTTTCTCAATTTCTACAACATACAAATCCTGTTTCATTCATATTTTTAAATAGTTTATCTTATTCTTTTTCGGTTTATCTGATTTAAGCCGATGGGTTGACTATGAAGTGGCCGAAGGTGTGAGAAAAATGACTGGGTCGTACCATCTGCTGTTTATTATCTCCGTTATTCAGTGGAGGACAGCAAAATTGTTTCTTATTCCTAAAAATTCTTTCTTTTTCTTTTTTTGGGAAGTGGGGTATGGAGAAACATCTCCGGAGATTGAGGTGCAACCCACGAATTTAGGTTCATCTTTAAAGCTTCATTCCTGTTTCTAACAAGATTATATTGATTCTTTGAACATTTGTGAGATAATGAGGGTAAATTTTTCATGACTCTTTTTTATGCTTTTTATTTTTATTTAATAATACCTTTCTAGGATAAATCTGAAACTGAAAAATGAAAATGCTGATAGATTAAAGTGTTTGAAATGGTTCGTTATTGGGGAAAATTTTGCGAAGCAGTTCTTTTAGATGCACTGCTAAGCTAGTGGTGGAGGCCTTGGTCTTAAGGTTTCATCCTTTCAAGATCCGAGGTTCAATACCTCATGGATGCAAACAATCCTTTGGGGCGACACCCTCACGTGAAAAGCTAGTGATTTAATTAGTTCAGTGTATGAAAACTTCTGAGGGTGCAGTGCACGTGACCGGGGTTTACTCTGTAAGGATGAGTCCGAAGGGCCTTGCTTTAAAAAAAAAAAAAGGAATGTGGTATTGTTATGCATCTTTTGTGTGTATTACTTTTGGTGGAGATGGTTGCTGCCATGGGAGTTAAACCTTTCCAAGTAGGATAATTATAAGTTGTCTACTTCTGTCTTGATTCCATAGCAGCAACCTATGCATATTTTTTTTGGAGTTTGTAAACTTTCTTTCCACCGTGTGTTTGGGAAGTAACACCTTGTTTCTTGTTTCTTGTTTCAGGAATTGTGTAAGCACTGAGAATTTCCATTATTCTTCAAAGTTTCAACACACTGCCTGATAGGAAATATATTTTAGGAGATTTAGTGAAATATTCCATTTAAGTCTGGATCTTTTTTATATGCATGTCACTCAGCTAAAATTTTACATGGAAGATGTCAAGTGTTTGTCTTCAGAAACTTGTGCAGAATTTGGACTTATATACCAATTATGTGTTAGTGTTTGTTATAAATGTGTGTGTGTGTGCGTGTGTAAATTTTCTTTGAGGGCTTTAAACATATCGGATCCAGTGAATGACATCTGCCCTTTAAATATCTGTATAATTCTTTTTTATTATTACTCCAATATCTTTAGTATATTGAATAAGCTTATTTACAAATGCAGAATATCACAAACAATTATTTTAGTGGTCTTTTTGCTGATTTAGCATCTTCTGGACCTGTTTGACCTAGATTTATTTTTATAAAAGAGATTGATATGCTGTTGATTAATATGGTTATTTCTTTTGTTAGCATGCTGCGTATCCCGATCTCGATCCATCCACTTCATTCTTTGGTGTTTATGATGGCCATGGAGGTAAGAATTGTCAGGTTCAAATAGTTGTATCTATTTTAGATCGTTAATTCTACTCATGTAATAGGATTTCTTTGTTTGGCATCATGGTTGATTTATCTGTGTTACTTTCCAGTCACTACTAATGCTGTTATTTGGAAGAAATGCTAGGCTTACAAATTTTTCATTTTATTTTATTTAAAAAAAAAACTCTTACAAAGTGATGTGGCGAAACATGTTTGAATTGCTAAAAATTTTCATTCATGTAACTTGATAAATTAATCTACAGGGTGATGGCTTATGTTGCAAAATTATGTGGAGGGGACTACATCATATCTGAGCTGCCTCTAGTTACTTCTCCAAGATGTCCAATTTACATGTTTATAATTGGATTAGACTTTGTAATATGCATTAAGCATGTGGAGCAGTTGCTACAGCAACTTCATTGATATTTTTAGTGTTTTCAAACTTTTAGTGATCTATATATATATTTGGGTCTTATTCTCAAATCATTGCTTTGTTGGTTAAATTCTGTGTGGTTATTGAAGCAAACGTTCAAGTGTCAATTCCAAAGCCATAGAACTCTAAATCTCTGAAATTGATTCTACCACATGTTATGGATGTTAAGCATCCTAGAGTTTTAATATATATATAAAATTCTTCTATCATGAAGGATGAAGATCTTGTCTGTTAACCTGCGCACAATTGATTGGCTTTTAGAAATAGAACTCATCTACCTGCATTTTTTCAAGCTTTAGATTCTCTGGTGTCTTTTTACCTGTTGGCTACATAAAATTCAATAAAAAGTTTGTAGCTTTAGACCCTATTTGTAAGTTCCCTTCTCCTCTGTCTTTTGGAATTAGGATTTGTGCTGTACCATCACAACCCCCCCTCTGCTTCTTGATTAAAATTTTGTGTAGTAACTGAGATGAGTATACTCATGTAAATCCAATAACTTTTCAGGCAAGGTGGTTGCAAAGTTCTGTGCTAAGTATCTTCACCAACAAATGCTCAAGAATGAAGCATATGCAGGCGGAGATATAGGAACTTCCATTCAGAAAGCTTTTTTCAGGTTACATAATTTAAATTCTTACAATTTTCAGTTCTTTTTCACCACTTTCTAAAGTTGTCATGGTCACAACTTATAATGGCCTGCATTGCTGCTGTATTCAGCTTTGAAAGCCGCCATTGTAATTAATAATAATCATACCGAAAATTGTGCTCCTGACATTCATAAAAGCGACTTTGAAAATATGTCAGTTGAATTTTAAGTTGCATAACTGTTCCTCCTGGTATAACTAAATAAATTATGTGTGTCTATCTGCATGCACTTGTGTGTGTGTGTGTGTTTGTGCACGTTCATATGTGTTTATGCGTGCATGTGTTATGGAGAACGTGGTCACAATATTATGTTGCTTTTGTGATGGGGACTTGTAGCTCCTTGAATTGAGTGGTAGGAGATTACAAAGCTCATTATCAGGCCATTTACTAATGGCTTTCAACTGTTTTGTGGGTTTTTGCCTCCATTGTCAATGGTGCCAAGTTTACACTTATGGTCTCCCTTTTGTGGTTCCAACTGGTGCTATTTTGGTTATGCAGAATGGATGAAATGATGCGTGGACAAAGGGGTTGGAGGGAATTAGCTGTTTTGGGTGATAAAATAAACAAGTTTACTGGCATGATTGAAGGGTTGATTTGGTCTCCAAGGGGCAGTGATAGTAATGTGCAGGTTGATGAATGGGCTTTTGAGGAGGTAGGTGTGAAACCAAACAAAACCATTGAACTTATTGTCCTTGTCTACCATCAACACTGATCTGCTTGATCCACTTTTACTTTTATTTTTTGTCCATACTTTGGGACTCGGTTGATTTTTAGTTCATTTAAGGTTGAGGAAACAAATGTTAGGCAAGGTATGTCAGTTTCCACATAGAATCACTGCATATAACAGGCCAACCCAGAAGTGAAATCAGTCAATAGAAACTTGGAGGTTTAAATCTGTTCTCTAACTAGAAAAGTGCTCAATGTTATAGTATATGTTGATTTGTTTTTGCCTAGAAAATTATTGTAATTTTCTAATGAACTGGAATTCTTGACTTTTCCCTCATTTTATCACTTGGTATGACATACTTTATACGCTACCTTTAGTGTATGCTACTGAACAAGCGCACACATGCAAACTTTGGAAGTTCATAGGTGTTTTTGTATGCTCGTATAATGCTCAATGCTAAAGTGTATTCTGATTTTTTTTTCCTTTTCGAAATCTCCTCACTTTTAATGAACCAGCATCGTTGACTTCACTTCCACTTGATACCTAGGAGTAACAAATTCTGCATGCATGCTTATGTTTTTGCATACTACATGTGCACATACAATCATCCATGCACGCACAATTATGTCTGCATTGCTATGATCATGAGGTGAAATTTCGTGATGCCACAAATCGATACTACATGCATTAATTTGTTTCTGTCATCTGAGACATTGGCGCTGAATATTTCATCTAATTAGAAAATAATTTTTTCTTTTTTAATTTGGTGAGCCTGAGGTGTTGATTATCTTTTTAACTGATTTTTTGAGAAATGTGTTTTAAAGACAGAACTTATTAGATGAGTCAGTAACTTGTTCTTTTGGATGTACCTATCAAAAAAAAAAAAAAGTGTTCTTTTGGATGTATGCAATTGAAGAAAGAAGCATTTAATTTGACCATGTTCTTTTTTATGTTTAAATGCAACTATTATTACCAGGGGCCTCATTCTGATTTTGCTGGACCAACTTCTGGGAGCACGGCCTGTGTTGCGATTATTAGAAACAACCAACTTGTTGTTGCAAATGCTGGTGATTCTCGTTGTGTCATATCTCGGAAGGGCCAGGTAATTTTTTAAGTACAGGATTATTCAGTATGAATGTTGCTGATTATTAAAACCTATTATTATTTTGTTTTGAAAGCTGTCATCAGTTAGAGGTGTCTTACAATTTGGATAGGTAAATGAGTAAGAGTTTTAGGTAAACTATCAGTTCAATCCCTGTGGTTAAGGGCAATTACAATCTCAATGTCTTTTGAAAACCATCACTTATGGAGCAAAATGAAAACATTATATTTTCTGAGAAATGCTACACTTCCCAAATTTATTATTATTTTTTTATTTTTTTATTTTTTTTCCAAAAGTTAGTTCCCAAACGATGTGTCACAAAGTCATGAGTTGGTGACACATTTCCCAAAATAATAAATCTCATGAGATGTTGACATATCATTTGGGAACCAACTTTTGGAGAAAACTTCTCTAGCCCTTAATGGATCTTAAAGTTTAATTTAAGAGGTGGTAGAACAAAATGAAAACATTATATTTTTTGATAAATGTTACACTTCCCTTTCTTTTTTTCTCTTTTTTTTTTTTCCCCCCAAAAGTTAGTTCCCAAATGATGTGTCATCATCTCATGAGTTGGTGACACATTTCTCAAAATAATAAATCTCATGAGATGGTGACAAATCATTTGGGAACCAACTTTTGGAGAAAACTTCTCTAGCCCTTAATGGATCTTAAAGTTTAATTTAAGAGGTGGCAGAACAACTCTATTCTTAGCCCTTAATGAATCTTTTCCCAGTTGTTTTGAGAGCATATTAAAGGCTAAATATCGTACTTCAGGCAACATGTGCTTGTCACGTGAGAGAATCTGTGATGCAGGACAAATGAAGAACAAAAGAAAAGATGGATAAATCCTATGTTGAACAGAGTCTTGCTGGCCAACAATAGAGCTTTGGTATAGTCTCACCACCAAAGGGAAGATGAATCACACCTCAAAAAGAGAAATGTCATCTCAAGATAATTAGCATAAAACTTTTTTTTGATAAGTCAAAATATATATAAAGGTGCAGAGAAGCGCAACCCAACCCATGCTAATGGGCACAACCCATTAGCATAAAACTTGAATACTTTTTATTCGTTAAAACAAACTCGGTTACATTGATTCCAAAATTGACATAGCACTGGAAGAGTTGTCACACAACCAGATCAAGAGCAAGAAAAATAAAGGATTGGCGTCTCACCAAACAGAGGAATTGGCATCACACCAAGGGAATGGTATCTCACCACAAGAGAAATTGAATCACACCTCCAAAAGAGAAATCTCATCTCAAGATAATTAGCATAAAACTGGAATACTTCTCATTCATTTAAATAAACTCAGTTACATTGATATATAGGTGCCAGCCTCTTGTTTGATAAATTTAACCACTACTAGGATGATAACCTCTACTAGGATAACATAAATGATAAGCAATGGTAGTTCAGTAGCTGATCACACATCAACTACGTTTATTGATGTCTGTCAACAATCAGCTGCAATGAACTTATCCTTACCACAAGTCTAGTGGTAACCCACCTGAGGAATTGGAATTTGTGTGGGATTCTGCATCAATCTGTCAATTGTGATGAAAAAACTTATGATTTTATTTTACTGAAACCACACAGATGCTTAGCAATGGTTTCAAAAGTCACTGGGGGTGATTCGTAATTACTATATCCGCAGTGACTTAATTTGTAGTTATGCATAAGAACTTCAATGGTCAAAATTATAGACATAGCCCATGTGTTGATACTGGAGATCTCTAAAAGAAGTCTAGATTTGACAATTTGGATTTCTGGTTCTTATTGTGCCTCTCTCCTTTTCCTT
Source organism: Carpinus viminea (assembly GCA_013348765.1). Taxonomy (NCBI): domain Eukaryota; kingdom Viridiplantae; phylum Streptophyta; class Magnoliopsida; order Fagales; family Betulaceae; genus Carpinus; species Carpinus viminea. The sequence continues at coordinate 14,840,247 of CP054670.1, read as the reverse complement.
GGGTTCTATTTTTCAGGCGTACAATTTGTCCAGGGATCACAAACCTGATCTCGAGGTTGAGAAGGAAAGGATTTTAAAGGCTGGCGGTTTTATACATGCAGGACGAGTCAATGGCAGTTTAAATCTTGCTCGAGCTATAGGTATCTTTTCTACATCCATGTGAACCTCAACAAACAAGGTTTTGAAACTTTAGTCAATTTTTTTATATCTAAGTTTTTTTTTTCTTCTTTTTATTAGTAATTATACATGCACCTGGTGGGACTTGAACCCACAACCCCACCCTCCAACTTGCTACAAAGGGAGGAAGTACCATTTGAGCTGCTAAATGCATGCGAACCTCTAAAAAACAAGCTTTTGAGACTTTAGTCAATTGCTCTTTAACAGCTAAGTCCTTGAGCTCAAGGAAACTTTTTTTATGCACTATTTGACAACTTAAGCTCAATGCAACTTGTGAAAGCGATCTCTGGAGCTCCCTCTGTCGAGGCAGTTAGATACCACTGGTACAAGCTCAGTGCCATCCTTCTTCTACATTGAATATACATGCAGAAATACATATCTACATGTACACAACACGAGAGAGAGAGAGAGAGTTGGGGAAGCTTCTTTTTTCTTTTCTTTTTTCCTTGTAGTTTCCAGACTTTGATTTAGTTTTTCATTTACTGCAGGTGACATGGAATTCAAGCAGAATAAATTTTTGTCTGCTGAAAAGCAAATTGTAACTGCCAATCCAGATATTAATGCTGTACGTAGATTCTTGTGGTTAATTGATGAAATTGCTATTTATGTGATGTACCTCACATCTTTTTCTTTTGCAATTTGGTGGGTTTGATTAAATGATTGATTTGGGGATCTAATTTTTTATGATCTTCACATTTTCTATTAGTGCTTTTATCTGTTTATTTTTTAGATTGAAACTTCACAAACATTGATATGCAATTAATTGTTTTCTCTCAAGGTTGAGCTTTGTGACGATGATGAGTTTGTCGTGTTAGCATGTGATGGCATCTGGTACACATCTTATACTTTTCCTTTCCTGTTTAGTTTTGACGATTGTTATATCTTTTGGGAAGTCAGGCTCACTAAGTCAAGAACATTTCATATGTGCTTCCAGATTTTGTAAAACATGATGCTGCTGACCATGAATTAAGCTCCTTTTGTCTCAATGGGAAATGTCTTAAAGAAATGGAGTATCTTTCAATCAAGGATTGGAAATTTCCAATTGTTTGTAATTGACCAGTATATAATTTTTAGTATTAATATCCCATCTGTTCCATCTTGCTCTAAATTTCAATATGTCATGATTTGGAGGATGTATCATGAGATGGCTATTCTTATTGAGGACAAAAGCATCTTCCCAACCAATGTGGGATATGTTCGTCTCTTTCTTAGTGGAGACTAGAGAGTCAGCTAGCTTGTTTTGATTAAATTGGAGCTATATGGTGAATGGAAAATCATTTTGGGCGAGGGAAGTTTGGTGTGCCTTTTGGGTGACAGATTCTTGTTGAGCCTTCTTTTATATTTTTTTTTGTGCATGGCACCTTGTATAAGATCTTTGATCAATAATAATAATAAATAAATAAATAAAAATTATAGCTCTTTGTATTCCTACAAGCTAGTAGATATATTTTTCCTGCTAGTGAGTTTTATTATGTTTGTTATATTATATTATTCTTATAATTCCGGTGCTATTTGTAGTAGAAGCTTTATAATTTGTGATGATCACTCTATCTGTTGATTGCTTTCAGGGATTGCATGTCAAGCCAGCAACTGGTAGATTTTATTCATGAACAACTAAGCTCGGTGAGTGGATTGGTCTCTCACTCTCTCTTCAATAACATAATCTAGATTGAGCTCATGTGTAGTGACTAACAATGACATAGTCATCCATTATTTGTAGCCAATCTAGAGTCTAAAACTTGAATATTCATAATGTGAAAGATGTGAGAAGAAAAAGCAGTTCATTTGTGTTTTTGCTTTTGATTATAGAGAAGTAATGAACCATGTTTGGCAAGTTATATTTGAAAATGACATGTTTTTCTTCAATGTCTCCTTCACCTTGCCTTGATTGTTTAGCTTCTTTAGAGTTCCTGGACTACTAGGGCATTTTAAGTTCTCAACTCTAAGCCTTTTCCCACTGCGCTTTCTCTCTCATGTTTTCCTTCCTATCGTACTAAAAAAAGTAATCTGCTTCACACTTGTCCTTGTGTTAATTATTGTCCATTACTGAACTCCCATGCCTTGCTCTCTATTGTTGTTGATTATCCAAAACCAAGACAAATCACCTCTACCAGGACCCTACTTTGGAAGAACCTGTATGGGGGTAATGGCCTCTTTTATTAAGTCTGGAAGCAGGAATTCTACTGACTTGCAATTCTAGTGGTGCCTGGAGAAAAATGTACGCCACTGTGGCTTTGTTTGAAAACACTTTTTTCATCTCCCTTTTGTTTTCCTTTTTCAAAACAAAAACATTACAAAACACTCAAAATTACTTTATCGTTACGTCACATCAGAACAATTTTTTCAAACAAAAAACACCCCCTAAAAAGCGTTAACAAACAGAGTATAGTTGGCTGATTAATGTCATCATCATCAATATTGTTTGATCTGATTGAATGATATGTCTTATAAAGGTCTAATATTACACCCTTTTAAGTATTGACAGTAGAAATTGTTGTAAATAATGCAGGAAAGCAAGCTTTCTACGGTGTGCGAGAGAGTACTTGATAAGTGTTTGGCACCATCAACAGCTGGTGGTGAGGGGTGTGACAACATGACCATGATCTTGGTGCAGTTCAAGAAACACACTCTGTCCAATGCGTCCGTTGATGATCAATCCTCACCGTCCAAATCAGCTGATCCCGAACCTAAACAGGAGGAAAGTAAACCAAAATAGTTGCTGCAGTACATCCACAAATCAGATCCCAATATTGCATAACTCTCATTGGAAGTACATATGAGGATCCTCTTCTATGGGTTCTCGGATCTGTAACTGTAGATGGGATTGTAAGATGAGATCAAATATTCAGAAAACAGTCATTATTTGGTGCTGTGAGTGTTCATGTTTGAGAACTCGATGATATCACAACTTTAATAACATGTACAGTTTATTAACAACCACGGTCCGGCTCCGTTTGTTAATGTGTTTTGAAAGTTGGATTTTTTTTTGAAGATATGTTTTGATGTGACATTGGTAAAATCCGTAGAAAGTATTGTTTCTATAGTTTTGATTTTTAAGTTTTTAAACTGTAATATTTTAAATGCGCTCTCAAGAGAATCGTTGATGTGATTTTATATTTTAATTTGGTGTGCCTTTTGGGTGACAAAACAAAGAAGCTTGTGGGTAGGTAGGACGGGTGATAGTTTAATGCTTAATTCAGTAAAGAATAATGGCCAAGTAGAAAATTGGGAAAGAAGGAAGAAGACGAATCTCCCAACTACCTTATACCATCAACTTTCTTTTACAATGATTTGTCTCGTCGTTGTTTGCCAGGTGTTTTCTCTACACTAGCTAGCTCATAATATTCATTTGAGATTTATTTGTCCAAATAAAATATAGGTTATTTGGTCATTTACCCATACAAGTGAGTCTCCGTTGAAACTCTTTCAAAATAGCTACCTAAATTGTTAGGCAATTAATTGTGATGAATGTCAATCCTTAGCCATTTAGACAGCTAATTGTTGTAGATTTTAATCTCTCCGACCCTAAACGTGTGCCCATAAAAAATAAAGAGATAAATGTAAAATCAGTCTTTGTGATTTGTCTAAACTACAAATCACTCCATGTGGTATCAAAATAAATTTAAAGGTCTTAGGATATGCCAAAAAAATTTAATCCTTAGAGTCAAAATGAATCCGTTAAATGACACGTTGACACCAAATAAAATGACATGTGCTACTCTTAATAAAAAATATAAATATATAAAACTAAAAAAGAAAAATTAATTAATTTGTTTTTTTCAAAAAAAAAAAAAAATGGATGGCCTAAGTCTTCTCCCACCACGGGTGGTATCAAGAACCCTCATTGTTACCACTTGGTACTTGTTGATCTTCCGTGAGTTAGTATACCCTAAATTGTTTTTACTTTAGGGACTAAATTTTTTTTTGGCATATCCTAAAGACTTTAAATTCATTTTGATGAAGCAATTTGTAATTTAGGCCAACTACAATGACTAATTTTGCATTTATTTCCAAAAAAAAAAAAAAAAAAAGACAACTGTTGAAGTGGCAGGGAGTGAATCATCTGCGGCAATAACCATGATGCTCTCGAGTTGTCGGACCTTATTGGCCAAAAAAAAAAAAGATATTCCTCAAAGAGTCAAATGTAGCATAGTGTTGTCCTTCGAATCTTTAGGACCATGCCTAATAAAGCAGATATTAAGAGAAAAAAAGTGATGTGGAGAGAGAAATAATAAGAGAAAATTTTGGTAAAAATGAGATGTGAAAGAGAAATAATAGGAGAAAATTTTGAAAAAGATAAAATAGGTTAGAAACAATAAAAAAAAAGGTGAGAATAAAATTTTGGGAGAGATAGTGAAAAAAAAAGACGTGGGAAGAAAATTTAAGAAAATAATTTCTTTGAATAGTACATGTAATTTTTTTTTTTTAGCTCATTTAATAAAATATCTATTCTACATTTTTTTTAACTTATCCAATGCAGAAGGTATTTTATCAATTTAATGAGCTATTTTAGATAAAAGTGTCATTTAGCTCCTCCATTATGAATGTTCTCTTATTCAATCATCTTCCTTCTTATGGACATATAAAAAAATTAAAATTAAAATAATAATAAATTAAAATTAAAATTGTAGCAGAGTGTTTTGGTATCCATGAAAAGCCATCCTTGAAACTTGCCAAAAAAGAAATAATAATAATAATAATAAGAAAATAAAAAAATAAGAAAAGAAAAAAGTCTTAACTGCAACCTATGGCTATGAGCAAACAGCAGCCATTTATCTCCTGCCTTTTCTGCACCACCCCATTCCATCTCCGTCTCTATGCCATATCTAAACCTTCCAACCTATAATATGTATATATATATATTCAAGACATACAAACAGACCCTCTTCTGTCTCTCTCTTTGTCTCTCTATGAATGGCCCAGATGGACCAACAAATTTGTAGAGAAGGAAAAATAAAAATAATAAATAGAAAATAAAAAAGAGACCAAATTGGAAGGATGGAAGCAAAGAAACAAAGATAGACATGTCTTCAATTGTCCTCCAACCACAACTCTCTCCTAAGGCAAACTCTACTTGCCACAAATGCCCTTCTGCGAATCCCATCTTCATCACTCATTCCTTCCTCTCCATCTCCATTCTTCATGGGCCTTTTTGGGTTCTTACATTCAAGGACTCCGCAGAAAGAGAGCCAAACCAAGTTACACAGAGCCGCCTCTCGCCCTCTCTCTATAGATACCTTTTATTGTAATTTCTACTATTATTTCCTCTCTTTTTCTCTTTATATAATCTCAAACCTTTTTTTCCACCTCCAATTGGGTTTGCGTTTCTTTCACTCAATCTCCAAGTTTTGTTCTTGGATTCGTGGTTTTGGAGAAGAAGTTGAGAAGGGCTTTAGTGGGTTCTCGTCAATTTTCTGTCTTTACCTTTCTCTCTAAAAGACCCCTATTTGAATAGGATTCGTTTTTCTTCTTTGCCTAATATTTTTGGAATTGTGGTTAAAGACTCAATTTTGGAATAGGAGTTGAAAAGGGTTCTCTTGGATTTGTGGTTTTGGAGAAGAAGTTGAGAAGGGTTTTAGTGGGTTCTCATCAATTTTCTGTCTAACCTTTATATTGAATAGGATTCCTCTTTATAGACCCAAAGTTGGAGTAGGCGTTGAAAACGGCTTTAGTTTGTTGTCATCGCATGTCTCTTTCCAACCTTTTATCTTGCCAAGTTTTGATGTTAGAGATGCAATTATGAAGGCTAAGAATAAAAGGGTCTCCATGGATTCTCATCAATCTCGCCCTACGAATGTAGAAGCTAAGGCTAAGCTTAAATATCAAAATTTATTGCAAGAGTACTTGGAACTGCAAAAGGTTAGTCTTTTCTATTTAAATAACTATATTCTCTAGGGTTTGGTATGTTGTTTGATACTATTTCGTTATTTGAGTGTGACAGTGAAACTTTGTGTGTTTCTATCCATGTAACTTTAAATTCTATTGAAATCCCATACAGTTCTTGGTGGTTCCAGTTATAGTTATGATGGTTTCTAGCGATCTAGCATGTGTTTGGTTTCTGAGAATGTGAGAAAGAAGAAAATAACTAACCTTAATGGCACCAAAAAAGTTTATGGAAGAAAGAACAAATTTTACTCAGTAATTGTATTTAGTTTGGCTAGGGGAAGATTTTGCTTTCCAAGGTGCAATGCAAATAGTGAAAAATCTAAGATTCAAAATTAAATCTCCTCACTCCCCCACCTACAAAAAAAAAAAAAAATCTCTCAGCAACTAGATAACTTAGAGAGGATTATTGGCTTTTGATATTTTTGGTAGCACAGGTTGTATTTGGTTCTTTTTTAAATATTTATTGTCAATATATGATAGGAATTCGTTTCAAAGAAGAGAAAATTGCAGACCGCGAAACTGTTCAGAGAAACCTGTTGTCGGAAGTCCGGTATGGTCTTATTTTCTTGGTTTGGATATATTTCAATGCTCTTCTATTATTAATGTTAGATAACCTGTTGTTTCCTTAAAATTTTTCATTTTTAATGGAATTTCAGATTTTTGAGACGAAGACGAAAATATTTATTGAAGTCACAATCGCCCAAAGGTGAACCAGAATTCGTACAACAACACAATTCTGATGAATGTCGCCAATTGCCTGCAAATGAGGGGAACTATAATGTCAATGAGGCTGTTCTGAAAGATCGTTCACCGATGCCGGATATGAAGCCTATTTCGGTGATAACTTGTGACTGATTTTGGATTGACAATTAAAATAGTAACAAATATGTTTGTAGTTTGAGTTTTGTGCATGCATGTTGATAGTGATTCTTATATATTGCAGAATGATGAAGAGCAGGACTTGGACAGAAAAGAAGACATTGTTTGTGAGCCACTGAGTAGACAAGAAACCTAAGAATTGTTTAATCAATGATAAAATAGTGGAGAAGAAGAAAATCTCATTGCAAGATCAAGTTGCTTTGAAGGTCTGAATTTTGGAGGAAATACTCATTGTTTTATTGTGAGGAGGAAAAGAGGAACAAGAATTCATTGTCAATGCTTCGATGATTTTTTTTTTCAGGCTCTTTTGCACATAGGTTTTCCTCCATTCCCTTATTTTTCAAGAGAGCATACATTGAGAATGACCCATGTAGTTGGGATTAAGGCTTTTAGGGTAAAGATGAAAATTGTTAAACACCTATCAATAAGATCCATATTACTATTTTCTTCCCAATTTCTTATCATAAGTATGAGTATTATTTAATTTCCAGCTATAGAATGTACAATTCACATTTTTACGATCACACAAGTAATGCTAAATACTACATGAGAGCCCCTATTATCAGGTCTTAGTATAAACCAACCCTTTCATAGTATCCAATCACCATGTGACACATTATCAATTTAAAAAAATGTTAAAAAAAAAATTAAAAAATGAAAGTGAGAACAACACCACCAAATCAAAGAAAAAAAAAACTATGTTCTAATGCCTTAAAACTTGTTTTTTGATTTAAAACTAAAACCTAAAGGTGAAAAGTTAACCCTTTAGGGATATTATCACCTAAAATCTAGTGTATTTTGATCATAGTTATTTGTGTGCACTTTCTATGTTTTTGCTAATATGTTAGTTATTAATTGGGGCTGTAAAAATGAGGTTTTAAGGCTCATCCTGATATAAGTTAAACTCATACTACACTTATATCTCACTAAATTAACATGACAATGCTTATTTGCTCTTGGGTCAATCATTATTTAACATATATATATCGAAAGGTTAATGGGTACTATTATATCAGCCTAATAGAATTGGGGTGAAATGAGATTGTAATATGATGCTATTACCAATTTACCATTATTTCATTGGGAAGGACCAAAGAAGCAATGTATTTTTGGAATTTTAGATGTCATCATATAAAGAACATTTTTTTTTTTTTTGGTACCAACTTAATGTGGGCAATACACCACCTATTCAATTTGAATAGTGATATTCCACAGGTTGACGTGGGTAAACAGTACTCACGCCAGCCTTCTAATATTATTATTTTTTTAATAATATTTAGAGGCTGGCGTGGGTAATGAATATCACCACTCATTCAATTTGGGACTAGGATGTCATATCTTTTCCACTCAAATCTCTAGTGCTCTTGTCAGGGCTCTTATCATGCAGTGTCTCAATACTGCAGTGTTACTAGGTTGCTATAATACTAAATTATAACACTCACTTCTCATAAGAAGACAATCTTAGGCATCATTCGAAAGAGAAATGCAAGGGTACAAGAATTTCATAAACTACATATCAAAGCAAACTAAACATCTCATTATAATCAAAACTTAAACCTTCACATCACTCTTTCCACATCTCATCCCTTTAAAACTTAGTTCTCTTATTTAATCCTCTTCTAGCCGAAAGGTGTTCTTGAACATAAAAGAACTAATGTGCTGCAAGCACTTCTTTAATCCTCTGATAAGTGAAGGCTTTCGAGTCTAGTTGACATGGGTTGTTACATCCGCAATGCTCCATCTATGGTTGTAGTTGGCTTCACTTGGCAGACTCGATGGGACTTGAATTTAACAAATAATCGAAAGATATGTCAATGTTCACATGTGATGTGATTGGTCCCGTTAATTTTCATGTAAAATCTGAAATTTATATTGGTATGAATAAAAGTGGTGTTAGACATGGTAGATATAAATTAAATGTGTTGGTTTGTTGGTATAATATATCCGTATAGGACCCAAGCTTAAAGCCCGTTTAATATAAAAGGTTACTCCAGCAGCCCACAACATGACAATAATTAGAGCCTGCCAGCCACATGGCAAGCATTTAGGATTCAGCAAGCCCCTTACTTTAAAAAGGGACACTCTCCAAATATAAACAGGGTTCATGTATCACATCCCTCTCTTATAAAAATCTCTATTCAATTTTCTCTCTAATACTCTACTTTTTGTTTTTGTAAATAGTCGAAATATTATTAAAAGCATAAGACATTTCAAATATACATAAAGTATACAATAGAAGTGACAAAGTTAGTAGGAGCAAAAGAACAATAAAATCATGATAACTAATCATCACTCTCAAATACTATATTTACTAAACCATCGGAGTGTCCCTGGTTCCCTCGAGAACTAATGGATTCCGATGACAACTTTTTTTTATTTAGCAAGAGCCCTGTCGTTGGTTTGGTCGTCTGAAAAAATTGCTTCAACAATGATCAAGGACATGGACCTAGACATTTAATTGATAAAAGCAGAAGATGAAGTGGTTGAGTTAGCCTGCCACCTACAAATCAGACCGATTCCTAAATGCCTTTCTAGATATTCCTCAATGTCCCGGCTATTTACAGAACATGAGAAGCAGATGAATCATACAAGATATAGCATTTACACTTCAAAAATCAAGTAACTACATTACAGAGCCTTATAAACCTAGTGTAAAAAGGTAAAATATTCACAGTTCTTGAGGACAACACTTCAGGACGTATAAAGGTGTCCAAACAGGACAGATTTCTTACCACCAACCTTTCAAATACATCTAGTGTCAGGATGAACTAAGTTATTTCCACAAAATTGAATTTGCACATGCATGATGATCATTACCAAACCCATTTACTGCAGTAAAGGCTGAAGTATCGCTGAAAAGCCAAGTTAACCAAACATAAGTACAGAAGGGAGAATACCAACACATGAATGAATCAAAAGAGGATGGCCAAACTGAAGAAGGATTTTGTATTCAGCAGAACATTTCAGACTTCTGGTTTACAAGGAGAGTTAAAAAAGTAATACCTGATTTACCTCAAGTACTGTGATCAGCAAGAATGTACAATCCAGTGACCCCATGAGCTCAATAATGTCAAGACTGATTAGGAAGCTGTGCAAAAGTTCCCATGTTGGGGCTGCAGCCACCGACCATCATCTTCTTGTAGACTGTATAAGCATGGTCTGGATCTCCTGACATACCATATCCTCGAATGAGAGCATTATAGGTGAACACATCTGGTTCAAGACCTAAAAGTTGCAGTTCTTCATACATCTTCCCAGCTTGCTCCACCATTCCAACAATCCCAAAATTGAGGATTAATGAATTGTAAGTGTAAAGATCAGGAGTAATGCCCTTATTTCGCATTTCATTAAAAAGAGAAAGAGCTTCCTCCATCCTCCGTGATCTTCCAAGTCCACTAATTATAAGATTGTAAGAGACCAAGTCGGGATCGATGCCAGTCACCTTTAGTTTGTCAAAGTAATGCAAAGCATCATCAACTCTCCCTGCCATGCACAGGGAATCTACAAGAATGGTGTAAGACTTCAAATCAGGCCTTATTCCTTCTTTGACCATTCTTTTAAAAAACTCACAAGCAGTCTCCACATCACCAGCTTTCCCAAATCCATTTATAAGAATATTGTAAATGGCACAGTTGGGCTTGCATCCAGTGTCCAGCATCTCTTCAAATAACTTCAATGCTTCCTCTAGTCTTCCTGACTTCAAAAGCCCATCTAGAAGAGGGCCATATGTACAAGGTGTGGGAGAAAAATCACCACTTATGAGGTCATAGTAAAACCCTATAGCCTCATCTAAACTATTAGATCTTACAAGACCAGAGATCACGATATTATGAGTAATGGTGTTAGGCTTGCATCCCCTACAATGCATCTCTTTATACAGGTCAAGAAGTTCATTGACCTTCCCAGCTTTCCCATGAGAATCAAGCAACAAGTTGTATGTGAAAACATCTGGGGCACAACCACCATTCATCATCTCTGTAAAAAGATCCCAAGCTTTTTCAGTACTCTTGATTTCAAGAAGCCCATCAATCAAACAATTATATACTTCTAGTGTTGGGGTAATTCCCAGAGTTCTGGTAAATTTCACAAACAAATTTTCAGCATCAAGAGCTTTCTTATGCTTACACAAAAATACAACCAAAGGAATCAAAACTGACACATCCTGGCAAATCCCACTGGACACCAGTCTTTCAGCAAATAATATGGCTTTATCAAATTTAGCTTCAGTCAATATCCCTCCTACTAAATCTTCCCAAAAAGGCCTGTCTGTCTGAACCCCAACCTGATATACAAAATCCTCAGTAATCTTGAAAGCATCCTCAATCAACCTATCCTTTATAACACCAGGAAGTAAAGTGCATAAAGTTACATGATCAGGATACAGCCATTTCTTCATCTGATGGAAGAACCAGAACGCATCATCAACTCTATTTTCTTTAATTAGGCCATAAATGATAGTGTTGTAAGTCAATACATCAGGAAGGCAGTTCATTGTTGTCATTTTAAAAAGCATTTTCAAAGCCAAATCAACCTCTTCATTTTTGCTAAGACAATCCAGGAGTGTGTTGAAAGTTACTGTGTTTGGAGGACACCCAAGCCCAGCCATGCTCTCGAACAACTCAATCGCTTTTTGAACTTGACCATTCTTCCCTAGTCCAGCTAGTAGTGTGTTGTAGGTCACAACTGTAGGAGCAAGTTTCATGTCCTTGATTCTGCAAAACATTTGCCATGCTTCATCTACTCGGTTAGCCTTATAAAGTGTGTTAATCAAAGAATTAATTATGATAACATCAGGTTCACACCCACTTTCCATCATCTCAGAGAGTAATTTAATGGCTTCATCTACTTGACCCGCCCTACTGTAGCACTTCATCATCATGTTATAAGTTACTGTATCCGGTGCAAGCCCGCTATTTTTAATCCCATTAAACATATCTTTTGCTTCTTCAAGCCTACCCATTGCAGCAAGGCTATACAAAGATGCATTACAAGCAACAATATTAGGAACAATTCCTCTAATTTCATTTGCTTAAAGGTATGAATAGCTTTGCTAGGATCACCAGACTTTCCATAATAGTCAATGAAAAGGATATATGTATAGGCAGTAGGTTCAATTCCTAGAGATTGTATATCATTGAAAAGTTTCAATGCCTCGTCCAACCTATTTACGCTTAAAAGTCCACAAATCAATGCATTATAAGTATGCAGATTCGGAGACCCTTGCTTCTTCATAACATCCAACATGCCAAATGCTTCATCAACATTCCCAGCTTTGCATAAGGCACCAACAAAGATGGTAAAAGTAACCACATCAGGAGCATAACCATCCTTTTTCATTTCATGCCAAATTTCTTTCAGAGTATCCAAGTCTCTGCAGTCACTAAACTTGTCCAACAAAGTAATGTAGGTTACTCGATCAGGTTTATGACTGGTAGCTTTCATCTTTGCAAATAATTCCTTGGCATTATCAAGTTTCCCCGCATTACAAAGAGCATCTATTATAACAGTATAAGTAACAACATCAGGCCCACATCCCTCATCATCCATTCTCTTCAGAATCGAACGTGCTTCATCAATTTTCCCAGCCCTCCCAAGTGCTCTAATGCATATAGTGAAAGTGTACACATTTGGCCTCAACCCCAAACTTTCCATCTCTTTTAACAAATCCATTACGGTTTCAACATCCCTTCTCCTCCCCAATGCCACCATAAGCGCTGAGTAAGTCTTCAGGCTGGGCTTATTCCCTTCTGAGACCATACTTCTATAAACCTCCAAAGCCTCCTTACAAAAGCCAGACTGAAGTACCAAATGGATCAACCCGTTATACGAATACGCATTGAGAACAAACCCAGCTTTTCGCATCTTTTTTAGCGCAATTGGTGCTTGCCGAATCCCACCTCTTATGTAAAGGCCTTTAAAAATAGTTAAATAGGTCTTCAAGTTCCTGTTAATGATTTGTTTTTGCATCAAATCGAACACAACAGCCATATCCCCCACCCTCCCGTGAACCCTCAAGACTTCAAGCATGAAATTACACGTTTCAGTGGTATGCACAACACTGGGCAACCGGGCAACAGAGTTAAAGTGAGAAAAAGCACAACTTGGGTCCGAAATCGACTTCAAAACCCCAATAACTTCCTCCGACGACACTGCATTTTTGGGCTTCCCATTTGGACTTTTCATCACAAACCCACAAAAACCCACTACTCTTCTCCTGTGCTTCTTCCAGTTCACCATAGACCCACTAGGCAAAACCTTCAAATTTCTACACTTTCTTCCTCCTACCAACCCATTGTGGCTTGAAACATACGTCTTACTATCAATGAAAGCAGAACCATAAGTGATATTATTACTACAGCACATACTTGAAGAGCAGAGGATTAACACAGCCATGAAGAAATTATAATCACCCAAAAAGGAATGAGCAAAAACGAGTCTATCCCAGAAACAATAAATGAATTGGTTTCAGCATGTAAGGTGACTGTTGAATTGCCTGTGAGAGAACAAAATAACGTAGAGTCATAGAAACGGGCATGAACTAACCTGTATGACTTAAAGGTGCGGAGTGATAGAGAGAAAGAGAGAGCGTAATGCTCTGGTAGAAGATGAGATTGGCTATGGTGGCCGGTGGGTAGCTAGCGTCAGATATTTGAATTCTGAGAGCATCAGTTAGCTGGGAATTCCATGGCCTTGGACTTCAGAGCCTTTCGGATATTTTTCGATTTTGGTAGAGAAAACGATAAGGGGCAGTTAGTTACCAAAAATTCTTGTCAGAACGAGGACGAAATTGCATTTTTGCATACAAAATATTTTATAAAAAATATTCCTTATAAATTTATAATGTTAAAAATTTAATTACGTTGTTAAACGTTTATTTTATAAAATATTTTATAAGTCTAACATCATTTATTTTTATTGATATGAGTATATATAGAGGCTAGAAGAACTTCCTATGGGTTTTATGAAGATTTTTTTTTTCTACAACTTTTAAGAATTATAATGCTAAACCTACAAGCCATTTTATAATTTATTGACACGTATTAATACGTAAATAAAGAGTACTAAAGTTTTTTAAATGACTAATGTATTTCCAATTAATTATATCCTGACATGAATTAATAAATTGTAAAATAGTTGTAAGTTTCATTGCTGATTATTGAAGGTTTTGCCAATAAATTGTTTTTTTTTTTTAATAAAAAAAAATGCTAGACCAACTTTTTTACAACACAATGTGTGATTTGAGGGTGTTAATTTATTTTATTTTATAGTTGACGTGGCTCCGATCATTAACCAATATGTGTCGAGTGCCAACAAATTATAAAAGAGTTATATTACTGAAATGAGAAAATGTTTTGTGTACTATACCTTATACTATAACTCTTTTTAAAAGACAATCCATGTTTTTATATCATAGTAATGTTATGTATTACATTCTCACACTCCTATTCCATTGGCATTGAGCTTATGTAGTAATGCCTTTATTTGATAACTCTTGGTTACAAAAATAAAAAAATCAAAGGTTGATGAATACTGTTACATTAGCCAGTAAGATAAGAGTGCAATATTTATAATGATTATTTATAAAAATGTTGTCAGGTAACAATTTATATTTTAGTAGCTGAAGTAATAAGTATTATGTGGACTGCCGCTTCAATTTATGAAGACTTGTAATCAAATTTGTAATACCCTTAATAACACTTTCTAAAAAATGCCACAATTTTTAAAACTATTTAAAATGTGTTGTAATTTCAAGCTACTATACATTCAAAACATGATTTCAGGTTATCATGAAAATCTAAATGGTTTTAAGATCACTGAATTTTGTAAGTTAAACTATTATTATTTTTTGGTAAAACCCTGCTTTTTAATTCATATCTTTTTAAATGATTGCAATGGCAATGGCACTTTGGTTCTATTTTTAAGATTCGTGCTTTAGTTCATTTTTAATCAAGGATTTAAAAACAATAATAATAATTAAATATTGGATGAATTCACACTTTGTTCACAATATAAAATATATTTACTCTGTTTCTAAGAGGTAGTTTAATCTACATATCTTAATAAAATGATACCATAAGTTCAATCTCCTCTCTTTCTTTATGTGGACATATGTTAACAAAAAAAAAAAAAACGTATTTACTCTATATATATATATATATAAAACGCCACCCGTCACATGGCGAGGGGCACCCAAATAAACTAATGGCGTATTTGAAATTATCACAAAATAAGGGACAAAATAGAAATACCCACATAATATAGGGACAGATAGAAATAAGAAAAGCGACCCGCAGTGGTGGAATTGAAAAGGGCAGCCCTAACCCTAACCCCTCCCTAAGCGTCTGGGCATCGTCTAAAACCCTAACTCTCTCTCTCTCTCTCGCGAGGTACAGATTTTTCCTTCGTATTCTCCTATTCTTTTCTTTAGCACGAGACATGTAGTTTCATGCGGTTCTGATCTTACAGTTGTGTGGTGTTGACATGTGGTATTTCTCTTTTTATTGAGTATTAGATGCTGAAGATGTGATTTTGACAAATTTCTAACCTTTATAATGAAATGGGGGCATTAAGGTTTTACTGGGGTTCTAGGATTTTGGGATAGGAACAGAGAGTACAGGTCCACTACCATATTTATGTAATATAATCCATATAGTTTTCTTGGTGTTTCTCTGTTTGTCTAATATGTTATGATTTTTTTTCAATTTGATGTTCTAAGGTTCTTGCCCTTGAATGATTTGGTTTTTAACTTATCCCAACAATGAAATGAATTTTGAGTTTGAATCTTGTGGGATTGAGTACTGATTCCTCTTATTATGAGTCTGTTGGTTTTGTCTCTGTTCTTTTAGGTATTTCATTGTTGTATTTTATTGAGTTCAACTGATTTGTCTTATTTTTCCTTTGAATGCATTTTTTTGGGGGAATCTTTTGTTGGAGAGATATCTGATATTGATCCATTATTTCAGTGAAGTGAACAATTTGCGAAAATGTATCTCCAGTTTTACATTAATATGTTAGAACAAAAGTCTATACTGCTAAGGTATGGCAATGATTTATTGATATCCAACAATGAAATGAATTTTGAGTTTAATCGTTGGATCTGAGTCTGATTTTATATATATGAGTCTGTTTGGTGTGGTGGCTGCTTAATCGTTGGAATCTTCTATGAAGTTTTATATATAGAATGTTATGATACTTGGCCCTTGGGCCATTTAAGCTCATCCCGTGCATGTGAGTTTGCAAGCACACGTGTGCAATTGTTGACATCCCCACTTCAGAACAGTTCAATTTATGCCCTGAAAGAATTAATTGTATTTCTTATTATCAATATGCTATTTGACAGTACAGAATGATTTTTTTTTTTTTACCTAACTGCTAGTTTGGAACACAGGTATACAAGTATATGTTTAAGATGGGTACTGTAAACCATGCACATTTACAGAGCAGCACTAAGTGTCACTTGAATGAAATTAATGGAATACTTATGCGGTTGCAAATTTTGTTTCAGTAGTAAATTAAGATATAGACTTAAGGTGAAAAACATATGGGGTATTTTGTCAAAAGCTCCTGATAATAGTTATTATGATTTTGTCAAAAGCTCCTCATATGGAGGTTGGAGTGTCTGTAGTTAAGTTAATGCTTACTTTATATCAACACAATTTTTTTTTAATTGTAAGCATTTTATGATTTGTTTTCTACTCTTAGCTCTCTTTTATTGACTTTCATTTTCTCTTCTACATGCAGAAAGAATCACCCCTGGGACGGGCAACAGAATCTGCTCATCCAGGTAATATAGTGTAATGTGCTTGACCTTTTGCCCTTACTTTATTATTTGTATGGGCATTCGTGTGTAAATGTAATATGAAAGTAAATTATGCTGAGTCTAGTTCTACTTGTAATGTGAAAGTCGACTAGTGACTATTTTCAGACTTGTTCTGAAAATAGCCGACAATATAGGTTGTTCAAGTTTGTTGCTTGAGTTTTCCATAAAATTATCTTGACTTGTGCTGTCTTATTCAGTCTAATGGTTGTAATTGATGTCGTAACTGAATGTCAGAGATTTTATCATTCCATTGCTGGGATTCTGTCATCTAGGCTTCTAATACTACATGCTATGGTCACTTCATTTTGTATATAAATCTTGTTATCTATACAACTGTGGCTGCATATGGTTGGTGAAATTCTGTTGTCCAGACTATCTGATTCATGTTTGTTTTGAGAGTTTAGTCCACATGACCGTGTTGCAATCAGTTTAATCTACTTGCATCATATGGTTGCGTATTCATAGATAATGTATGTTGATGAATAAAATGGCTATTGCTTTGAAGAGTTGATCTTTGTGGTTAGCTATTGGGTTGGATGGCCCACTTCATTTTAGATTGAGCACCTCATTCTGCTGGACTATGGCACTAAGGCTCCATTTGTTTTGACGTAAAGTGTTTTTTGGAAAACATTTTCCCTATTTTCCAATGTTTGGTTGACCAAAAATCATGGTCAAATTGAAACATTTTTGGTTTACCAGGAAACCTTTTTTGTAATTTCCATAAAATGCTTTTCCTTTTAAAACCATAAACAATTGTATGAGTTTGAGCTTCTCCTCGCATGCATTCTTTCTCACAATTCACTCTCTGCTGCCATTGGATGTCACCGATTTTTCAACTGAAATTATTTTTAGAAAAATGATTTTGCTACAGAAAATATTTGCCGTTGAAACAAATGTAGCCCTAGTGTTTTGAGTGTGGTTATGGTTATATTTTTTGACTAAAT
Source organism: Carpinus viminea (assembly GCA_013348765.1). Lineage (NCBI taxonomy): Eukaryota > Viridiplantae > Streptophyta > Magnoliopsida > Fagales > Betulaceae > Carpinus > Carpinus viminea. Next base: position 14,822,541 of record CP054670.1, on the reverse strand, counting down.
TGGCAAATAGAAATTATCAGGATGAAGAAGAAAAGAGAAACTGATTTACAATTATGAACTAGTTTTAAGAGAACAAAATGACAGCAAATTCTACTTTATGAGCTTCAACTTTGGCATAGGTAGAAGGAACCGGCATGGAAAAACCTTCTGCTAAAAGACGATTCTGTATTCATACTATTGAAAGAAAAAGCTTGCATCTACTCTGCATAAACGCCCTATTATATAACTGCTCCCATCCCACTCCAAATGTCCCCCCCCCCCTTCTCTCAAATGTTCTGATTGTTATTTTTTCGGCATTTTGATATGCAACTTACTTTCATCATAATTGCTGCTGATCTATTTCTGTTGCCGCCACTTTTTTGGATGCAGCCCGCTTCTCTCCCGATGACAAATACTCAAGGCAAAGAGTTCTTCTGAAGAAGCGTTTTGGATTGTTGCCAACCCAGCAGCCAGCTCAGAAGTATTGAACTCTTTCTGAGTTCTTCTGATATACTTTCTTGTACTGGAATCTATCTTTATTTGGAGCATTTGGCATGCTGAAGGTGTTATAGATGGAGTAATTGTCGGATAGTTGAAATATGTTTAGATTTAGTTTTTCCTTTGCAATCTTGTCACGAACTTTGTGCTTTATGAAACTCAGCAACTTCATTTCAAGCATTCGGGGTGAAGTTTCATTTATCGTGGCAGAAACTTGAGGTTGAAGTTGCTTGTTGCCAATTGATTTTGCCTAGGGTATAGCTCAAGGAATTCCAATTTTATTAGTATATAAAAAAACATGGAAAAAAAAAATCAAATACCCAATTAAAGAATTCTATAGAAGTAAATTACCACTCCTCTCACATAAGCATGTATAAATCAAACGAAATAGACATCAATGCACTCTGCTCTATTTATGGTTATGGACGGTGGGCTGGACTGTTCATTAGAATGGGGCTAATTAGTAAGGAAGGGCGAGGTTTAAGGGTCCAGGTTTAGATTCTTGCGTAATTACGTTTTAATTTAAAAAAAAAAAAAAAAGCATGGCACGTGATGGCGGATTGGTTTTAGTCTAATGGCAGTGATTATAATGACTTATCTAATACATCTAACGGTGAAAGTACATTTAAAATTTATTTTACAATTTAGAAGGTACCACATCATTTAAATTTTTTTAAATAAAGTCATAATATATTCATCACTTGGCAACAAATATACCACTAGAGCTGAGAGCCGGTAGAAAAAACCCAGAGGTTGCTTTCGGAGAATTGCCTATTTCATCAAAAGTAATAGTAAACCTATAATTGGTCTACCACTCATTCGCCACACCAGCTACTTAAAAATGTAACACATCCAACAATATTAGACCTATGATTGCATCTAACGGTATATATAGGATCGCATCATTTAAAAAATAAAATGAGATGATACAAAATATATACCACTAGAAAGAGCGTAGGTAGAAAAAACCTAGTGGTGGTTTTAAGAAAAATGTCTTTCGCCAAAAGTAATATTTTACCTTTGGTCTACAACTCTTTTCCGTCTTGCCAACGTGTTGGCATATGATAAGAGTTATATTAGCAACTGGAAATTTTTTTTAATCCCATCCAGTCATAACCCATGCCAACAAGTTGTAAAAGAATTGTAGACCAACAATAGGTATAGCATTATTTCATCATCAGACAAAGATTGGTCACTCGAATTGTGATTATAAATTTCTTGAGAGATGATCCAGCAACTAGAAAAGAAAATATAGAAACACATGGAGGTGCTTCTATGTTTTAATACATGTTATCATGGTATGCACTAAAATTAGGAATAGGTATGGCATGATTTAACGAAAAAAAGTCCTACAAAATTGAATTGGAAGTCCCACCCACTGTTTTTCGTCAAGTTCCTCCCTCTTTGATCTCTCGAGTAAAGGAAATTTCTTTCTTTCAGGCTGATTTCAATTTGGAGGATGTTGAGGCGAGGTGGGAAAGGATCCTGTGTCCCACAAACATCAAGAAAACTCCCAAGAAGCCAAGAGCCTTCAATGTTGTAAACAGATCCAACTGTACATAAAATAAGCAAATAAATACACAATTAATGGGGAAAACTGAAGAAAAGTGTCCATATTATGGTCACTTTCCAGCAAGAATAGAAAAGCCCTAATCATCTGTCTCAAAATGGATTCTGAAGTCGACATTTACAAAGAAAGTAAGAGACATACCTTCAACCAGAAAAGCACATAAAGCAAAAGAACTGCTGCAATGCCAAGATGGAAAAGGACGGCAAATGTGGCAGGTAATGCTGAAGTAGGGAAGTTTTTCAGATTCACCCCTATGCGTAATAGCTGACGAAGACACAAATAAAAGTTAACATACATCGCTCTGTGAAGAAGACTATTAGAAACTCATAAAAAAGGTGAAAATGAAAAAAAAAAAAAAAAAATTATGAAAATCATTTTCTTATAAGTAATTGAGATATTATTAAGAGTACAAAAGTGCAACCTAAGTACACAAAAAGTACTCAACAGAAACATCTAGCTAAAAGGAGAGAAATTATGCAAACTATTAATTAAATGATTAAATTCATCCTATCTTGATTTGCATTTACACAAGCATGTCTGTACATATACAAAATAAAATACCCTCCCTTCCTAGCAAAACACGAGGTTGTCACACTATCACTCTCAAGTGACTTGGCAAGCTCCTTGAATGCCAATAGAACAGGTCATTGGCTACAAAACCTCAACTAGGTAATAACAAAACCAGCAAGATTATGCAAGGACAAATAGATAGTGCATAAAGGGAATTACCAAGCTTTTATTTGAATAAAACTTCTGATGTCTAAGCAACAAGAACTTAACAGCCAACTTAGGCTGGCCAGTACTTGAACAATTTCTACATATGACATCCGAAATTTATTGGCATCTAGAGGCTCGACAAGCTGTCAAGACTAACTGAATTGACATACAAGAGTTTTGACAACATGATATTTCAAATGGAAATAATTTATTGAGAAGAATGTGAGATGAATTTTTAGTGCAAAACTCACCCCAATCAAAAATCCAATGAACGGCAAAAGCGTAAGACCCAGAAAAGCTAGAGAGAGTTCCTTAGGTGGACGCTTTTCGGGAGCCCTGAAGATGTGGGTTATCTCTGCTTTGGGCCCATATCTTGAGTAAGGATCAACAGGCTGTAGAGGAGGGCGGGGTGCCTTCTCGGGTGCTTCTGGTAGGTCTAGTTCGACATAGCCAACATCCTGTAAAAAGGAGTTCTCCTGGAAAAGAATACAATAAATTTTCTTCAGAGTCAGAAAATACACAGGACAAAGTTGAGAAAAAAATAATGCTTACCATGACAGCATCGCCAACAGTGAACTGAATGTCATATCTGCCAGAGAGATAGAAAAACTTCTCAACCAGTCCAAGAAAATCCTGCAAGATACATTTCCAAAGATCAGAAATAAGGAACCCTAATTTTTCACAAACCACGGGTAATTGAATAATTGGTTCATTGATCAATAAGCCAGCTAACTACTGCTGGCTGTATCTATCTGCATTAGAAACAAGTGTAATATCTTACATATGTTTTAGTCCATGAAATTTTTTTGAGAAATGTCTAGAAACTGAGGTAAAATGGAACAATAATAGATTCTTGACTAAGCCGCCCATGGTGAATAGGGCACATGATTCAGTTTCCTAGAACAAAAAAAACCCCTGGTACAGGTACCTTCAATGCCAGATACCAGTATCCATGTACATGTGTGTGTGTGCGAGCGAGTGAGAGAGAGAGAGAGATGCTTCATTTAAATGAGCTATGAATAAATTAAAATTAAAGGTAATCCAAGAAACTTAACCAGAATTATCTCAAACTGTTTGCCAGAGTTCCCCACTACAAAGATGTGTTCAACCTTGGTCTCATGTCTCAATTTGAGAAATGCCTGCAGGACAACATAATTCTCTATCAACTAACTAAATAAGGGAAAAAATCCATTCAAGAGGCAAATAGAAAGAACACCAAACCTGATGTGGCTTAAAAATACTTCCAAGAGGAGTGGTCAATTGAAAGGATAGTCTCAGCTTTTGGAGGTGGTTCGCTGATAATGATACGGAATTTTCCCCAGCCAGATCTAGCCTGAATGGATCCATGATATAGAAGATAAACACAAAAATTCAGAATAGTAGAGTAATAAAGCATAACATATTGAAATTAACACCATCAAGCATGTATTAATCAGCAGAAAACAATAGAAAATCATTGGATGATGTAGCATACTTCTTCTGGGCTTCTATGCTCCCAAGATCACTATCAACTATGGCGATTTCTGCATTGTCAATTTTGACAACTCCTGTAACGAATATTGGTACTTGAGTTTGTCCTCCAGTCGCATAGACTTTTTTATCCACAGAATCATCAAGCACAATCTGCAAAAACATTCGGTTCAGCATGTAGTGAATTGAAAATCGGGTGTAGTTCAAGTCTAGAAAGACAAAATTACCTCAAAAACAAATTGATAACTTCCAACATCAACACTCTTCGGCAAAACATCCAAGAAATGTACTGCATTTTCTGGGTCGAACTTAAGTTTCTGTGTTATTATTTCACAAATGACAGAGAGCATTCGACCAAGTTAGGAAAATCGGACAACCAACAGGTAATATGAACAAGCAAATCGTAGGACACAAAATTACCCCAAGAAAGTCAAAAAGATAAAAGAAGTCATTGCTTACCAGGCTCTTAATTACAGAAGAATCCTTTGAACCAGAAATGAATGCTCGCACAAGCTTCACTGTTAGAGGAGGAGCACTTGATCCAAGCACAGTATTCACTTTAACCTGATCAAGTTTTATTAAGCACATAACATAATTCAAATTGATATCAGAGTTTTGATAAAAATCATAGAAAATTGAGAGCATATTACAATTTTACCCAATGCATATATGCAAACTCTTCACTTAAAAGACATAAATGGGAATGGTAATTGTTAATGCATCATTAACAATACGACAACTACATAAAACATCAAGAGAAGCCAACTAAAACAGCCACCAGTTACTTGATAACCAAATATACAAATTGAAAACAAATTCTCATGTACTAAAATTTGTAAGAAACTGTGAGCAGATGACACACCTTTAGCTGGTCTTTTTTGGTCAATGAAAGCACTGCAGCTGGAAGTGATAAAATCAGCGGGACAGAAACCCTGCACCAGCAAAAGCAAATTAAAAGATTGGAAGAGAATAATTGACCTGTTTATGACTTTTTGATCAAAATAAGTAATAATAATAAAAAAAATTATTTAAAAAGAAAGATGTAAGGCTCCCTAAATAATAAGCCTTTCACATCCACTTTTTTCATTTGCCAACAAACAAGCAATGATTTTTTTCATAATAAATAAATCATTTCATTAAAAGGCACAAAGGGGCACAACACTAGTACATTGAATGTATACAAAAAGAATGCCCCACCAAAGGCAAAAAGAAGAACAAAAGCAATGAAGGAAATATATAAACTAAAAAACAAAAAGAGAAAGATTAAAAAAAAATGCATGTGCACACATTTAGACATGCACACTATATTCTCAACTATTTGTGTTTCGTGAGCAGCTATATAATGGAACCTCACATAGAAACATGTAATATAACCAAACAAATATGATCCATAAAAATGGAAGAAATAAAACACTATACAGAAAGCACTTGCCTATTGCTTTCCAAGATAGCTAATGAGTTTACTTGGTTGAAGAAGTCTTTTGGATTGCCAGGAATACCAATGCCAAGGAAGAATTTTGCCAAACCCAATATTTTGTCACCTGGAAGCTGTAAACGTAAAAATGCGGCATCAGGAGACATTCAAACAGAATTTTAGATCGATAAATCCAGCAAAATATGTATGTTCTCACTGACATTTATGCTTCCAGAAGTCACAGATGCAAACGCTGTCAACCCTTGGACAACTGAGGAGGTAGTTGAAAGAGGACCTTGATGCTCACGTGCATCAACAAGTTTCTCGTCAAAGTAAAAGGATCCATCATCTACAGACATGTGATACAGTTTAATGAGGTAGCTATGACAATGAATACAGACAACAAAATTTAGGAGTCATCAAGATCCCTATGTTTTGTAGCTTTTCAATTAGATAATAAGTTGTTTATAAAAACAGAACACATGGTGAATGCACATTCGAAACACAATTCTATCCCTACTAGTGTAACCATGCGCAATATGTGGAAGATTTAAAGACAGCAATCAGAGAAGCAGATCAAGAATGCAACTACATCATACTAAGAAAATCATATTTGAAAGGTCCAACCCACCATCTTCAGACTACTCTTTATATAACATAGTTGAAATCTGTGCATAGATTTAGGAGAAATCTCCATAAGCACATTTGTGAACCATATTCACAATCAAAGATGATGCTCAGTTACAAGTTACCCTCAGCAGAACCTCCCATCACGAGATGAAGATGCACAGACGCCAACTCTCTTCCCCAACCCAAAAAGAGAAGGCTATTCCACTCCCCCATCTTCCCCCCTTTCATAGCAGTTTAATGGGGGCTTCTCTCAATATTCATTGACCTATCTTCTCTAATTGCAACAGCCAGTGCTATTTTCAGCATCCCCTACAGCAGGTGTCTCAGGTAGAACCACATTGCTCCACTTGGTATGTTCAGTCATCATTTTTTTTTTTTTTTTTATGAATAGTATTTTCAGTCATCTTTCAGCTCCACATAATCACCAAATGTCACAACTAAATTTGTTTAATACAGTCAGCCTCTCATTCTGTGGATAGTTTTTTTCTTTTTTTGGTGTGAGGGGAGGGAAGATTGAAGCTTTCAGAATTAATGTTTCCTCAGTCCACATGTCAGTGTGAATCACATATCTCCATCAATCACCACCCAATTGAATAGCTCACCAAAAACCGATCCAACCAAGGGAGTTCGATGTCCAAAATCATCTATGGTCTACCATTACACGGGGAGGCCATGGCAACGAACTGCTAAAGAGGCTTATTAATAGCAATATACCAATGAATGTAAGTGAGCACATCCAGGATATTAGACCTCTCATGGTTACAGAAGTATTTCACATTAGGATCCTATCCCCATTGCTAAAGAGATCTAGCTCAAATGGCACTTCCTCCCCTCATAAAAACCAAGTACAGGGTGAAATTGTGGGAATATAACCCACTAAGTGCGTGTGTAACTAACCTAAAAATAATAATTAAAAAATCTATCTCAATTAGGGAAGCAGGACAGCAAGTCATAAATATGATCCCCAATTACGACATCACCTGAATAAGCCCCTTTAGATGAGTGATTCACAATAGTCATACATCAGTCTGTTTCAGGCCTTTGAAACTTAAAATAATAATAATAATAATAGACCAAAACATTGCAACAGACTAGAAAAGTGTAGAAAATTCTCTTATTTATCAGAGATCATACAATTGTAGGATAGATATGTAGGTACAAAAAGTTATTCGACAACTTATGGCCAACTAGATAATAGTAAGTTCTAGATGTAAAGCAAGTGAAGACAAGAAGCATAAAATCACATAAGTATTTGGAAACTGTAGAATCATCAACATGCAAAGGGAATTTTAAAGGGAGAAAAAAAAAGGCAGAGCTACACATACCATATTTTTCAATACTGTCAAAGAGCTTCACAATGTCATTCTTTAATGTAACAATCTGCAAATGGTAACCCAATGTAAGATATGGAATATAGAAGTATACACAGAAAGTAGTTATGCACCCCTATTAGAAAAAAAAAAAACAAACAGTGGCAAAGGCAACATTATTTAAGGTGTGATTAATACAAGCGAATACATGTGTTTGTGCGTGCATGCAAGTGCACCAGGATACCAACAAAGCAAAGTAACACAAAAAAAATTAGAGTTCATTTTACAAATGGCGTTTCTTCCCTGGTCGCTGTACTCAGTAATTCAAATTCAGCTTGGATGATGTAGAGGCTATGGGTGGGTAATAGAGGGGGATCATATAAAAGAATCACCCCAGCAATTAGTGGTAGCACCAGCACTTGCTCAATTCACCCAAAAACAGCTTTTAAATTCTCCTCAACATCAACATTATGCATACTTTTTTACACAAAAAAAAAAAGAAAAGAAAAAGAAAAGATGAATCCAAAAATAGATATCAAGTTAAACAATTCCTAATTCAAGACCATGAGCACTAAAAAAATAAATCATAGGCACATTAACAGTCAAGAATGATTCAGACTAACAACAAAGGAAAAAATGACACAGGTACAAAATTAGTTTGAACTGATACTTTCAAACAGTGTAATTAAGATCATTATCAAATGCTAGTCCCACTTAAGTAACATTTCCAAATAATTAGTGCAAAATAACTTCGAAAAATAGTACCAATTCATTAAGAACTCATGAGGAGAATGACCATGCCTACCTGAGCATGATGGAAATAATCAAACACTCATATCATGTAGTTTGGTGAAACATGAACTTCAAATTTCATTCATAAGCTTCTAAAACATTTTTCTATATATCATGATATTGACTTCATTATAATATGGCTATTAAATTTTTACAAAAGCTGTGGCAATTAAAACAGCTCATGGACCAGGGGTCTTGACACTTGTAAAAGTGAATCCAACTCTCGAGGTCAAATGAACTAAAAATGTCTTGATCAACATACATAGTAATATTAGAATGTTGTTTCAGGTTCATAAAACATTCAAAGCTTCTTTCAAAACAATTATTAGAAAAAATTTACATTACCAAAGATTGATCAAGGTCAGAAGATGCTAATGACACAACTCCAGCGAGTGCTTCAAGGGCTAATCCTGAAAGAACCATAATGACCACAGATGGTGAGTCGAAGAATTCAAAGAGTCCCAAACGAACGAAATACAACAATTGGTAATCACATCATGCCTACAACCTCACTTCAGTGATATATATATTGAAAGTTGATACAACAAATGTTACAAATAGCATAAGTAATAGCATTTATACAGTAAAGAGGCTCGTGATAAATCACTACCAGCAGCATAGGTACTAGACTCAGGATTATTTGAACTGTAACGCCACCTTCCATCACTCTGGCTCAGAGCCTGCCAACAATTAGTGACATTAGCTCAAACATTCACAATACAACTCTTTTTTATTTAACGTGGGACACAGAATATCAATGCAAAGATAGACATATAAATGGATAAAATGGGGGTCAGCTCCAGTACTGAATCTCCAATCCCCAGCCAAATCTCACCACATCAACTTAGATGCTACTCCTAGTCTGACATGGCAAGTTCCAGGAGGTATCCAGAACAGAACCTAGTACCACCTTAAAATACCAGAAGTTAGTGGATTCTGAGAAATCAACCTTAATGGAACGGAAAATTCCATCAGCATCACCAAGAAGTGCATCAACTTTAGAAGTTTGATCCTGCATCAAAAACCAATTGAACAAATCATTTCAGAAGAACCAACCAAAATGATGTAAAATGCTATGCTCAGAGCACACAAGTTAAAGGTTAAAAAACCACCAAAACTAACAAGGGCCTCTCAACATCTATATAACAAAAATTTTACGATGACAAAAATATAATAATTACTGCACAAATGAGAAATAAATAAATAAATAAATGGCAGGAGAAATTTCTCATAATGCATTAAAATTTCAGTCATATCTTTAGGGAAAACCAAATGTATCGAAGCTGACAAAATGCCTTCTGAAAATTTGTGCTTAAGTTACCTTAATAAGTACTAAACTTCCAATTGAGTAGTAGAAGGCAAGCAATGAACTGGCATCATTGACAACAGCTTTAAGTCTTGAGGCAACGCCCTTTACAAGAAGTAGATAATTAAGCATCAGCGATTACATATTTCCATATTCCTCAAAAGCAACAACTTGTGAGCTGCAAATAACACATCAACGCAAGAGAGCCAAAGAATACCTGGAAAATTTCCTCATCAACATTGCATTTCAAGATGCTATTAACTTTTAATGCATTGAATAAATCTTCTGTAGTCGAAGATGACGACCCAAGAGTTTCTGATACAGATTGGCATGAACCGGTGGTTATATCTGGCTTCTTTTCTATTCCAAGAATCTCAAATGTTCTTAAGGCCTCGTATGTCTCTTCCAAGCTGGTAATATAGAACATCGTGCCGAATAGTTAACTTTCATCATGTTGAAATGGTCAAAATTCAGAGCCCATGAAAAAATAATTAGCTAAACAAAGAAGCGTAACATACAAAAAATAGCACAGCACCTGAATCCAGATTATTCAAGTTTCATTTATCTCCATTTCTCCTAGCTAGGTGCTTCCTCTTCTATACTTCCAGTGTACTTAGCGTGCCTTTATGCTTTTAATGATATATCAATTACTGATCAAAAAAAATTATCTCCATTTCTTCACGTAAGCAACAAACTACCATACCAAGGTTTTGATCAGGGTGTTATAGAGCTTAGATGCAAAACCCTCAACTTTTAATTGAAACACCATCGATGATCCTAATTGGGTAAGCATTCAAGTACACAGCTATAATACACAAATACTAGAACAGCGTCCCCATGTTGACACCGGAATCAAATTTTACCTTTTACTAACACATCCCAAGACTCCTACTCAATTTGACCTCCCCAGGCGATTCACATCCCATTTTCTCTCCATTTCTTGACTTAACCCAATCAACCAAACAGAAAATTACCAAAACAGAGATTCAGTGAGGGTTCAGCTAGGGCTTTATTGACCTTCAAATCTTACATTTGCGCGACTAAATTTTATTATTATTAAAATAAAATAAAATAAAATAAAAACCTCCATTTCTCCAGATTGATCATCAACTAAACACTTCTCCATTGAAACGAAAAAACACAAATCAAATGAAGAATTAAACTAGGCTTTCACCGACCTTCCAAACGACCCATCGGCGGGCGCGAAGAGCTCCAAGGCCGCAGATCGGTGTGAATCTGATATCGGCTGGAAGATCGAAGCAGCTTCGCAGATCGAAACCGCCAAAACCAGCACCAGAAATCCCGCTAGGCTTCCAGCCATTCCTGCAACAACAAAAACAGCAAGAACAAAATCAAACAGCAACTTCAGCCACACATTTTGAAAATTCAAACACATGCACATATGTACATATTTGTGTAGGAATTTTCTGTATTCAGTGTACGTATATGTCCTTGTGTGTGTGATTGTTTGTGAAACCCTAGGGTTTTAGAACGAGAATGGAGGATCGTACGGAAAGCGTTCGAGATTGACAGTAGGAGTGCTGTGACTTGTGTGAGAGAGTCTATAGCCGCGACGACTAAAGAAGGGAAGGAAGAAGGAGTTTTTTTAGCTTTCCGAAACTATCCCCGAGGTTCTGCTTGAATTACGGATTCACCTGAATTATTTATTTATTTATTTTCACTTGAAAATAGAGACTCAACAATAAATTAGAGGCTCTGATGGAAGGGTCTAACGTATTTAATTAAATTTGTTAGGGTTAGAGTTGACATATATCTTTATGGTTTTATACAAATATTTCAATACAATTCAAAGTTTTGAACTTAATACATGACATTTATTGACCTTTTTTTCAAGGCACGTGAATATGATGCGAACCCATTCAAAATTAGTAGGTTTGAATGAAAAGGTTAAATCTGATTAATTAAATAAGTTAAATTATAAATTATTTAGAGCATCCCCAATATCTATATAAATTTCTATGCCAAATTACTAACCAAAACCTACCTTTCTTATATAAAATAACCACTTTCCAAAATTTACATCCAACATCTTATCTAAACTTATTATTTATTTTATTAAAATAATTTTATTTATTAATTAATTTTGGTTAACAATTCATCTCCACCAAAAACACCAAATATATTAACACATCTGCCGGCAACATAACCACCATCACCGAAATTCGCCCAATCATCCTATCATCACGGCAAACTAGACCACAATATCACTGAAAATTACCCAATCATCCAATCACCTCCGCAAAGAATGACAAAACTTTATTCCTTCTATTTGAAGTTGTTTCGAGCTTATATGTTAATTTGGCCAAGTCAAAATCGGTTGTAGCTTAATGCCGATAAGAATAGACAAATTTAATTATTTTTAATCGGTAAAATTCAATATGTTGAATATTTAATTTAATGAGAGGTAATTTGACAGAGTTAATATTTGATCTCAAAGTTTTTGGCTTTGATACTGTATTAAATCACAATTTTTCCTAACTCAAAAAGAAAAAAAAATCACAATTTTTCCTATAAGTTTAAGCTGATAAGAATAAGTAAGTTTAATTATTTAACAATTACTTTAACACTCTCTCATGTGTGGGGTCAAAGCTTAAGCTTTTAGGAAAAGTGATAGTTTAACATAATATTAAATCCAAAGGTTTTATTTTCAAAAAAAAAAAGTCAAAGGTTTTAGAATCGAACCTTAACTCCGTCATTTCATCCCCATTTAAATTAAATATTCTACATGTTGGGCCTTACTTATTCAAATGAAGTTTGAGCCCATGCATGAGAGGTAGTGTTAAAATAATGATTAAGTGATTAAAATTATCGCTTCTTATCAAGTTAAGCTTATGGGAAAAGTTGGTGATTTAACAGTTTTCACTTTGCCGATAAAGTATCTCGGCCTTTGGTAGCGGGCTTCCTATTAAAATAGAGTTTTGAAGACACTCTTTCATTGTTCAAAATCTTTCACTTTTGTGCATCGAACTTTGATTTCCTTCTATTTTCTCATTTCTTTAGAATTTTCTGTTAAATCATAACGGAAATGTATGAAATTATTAAAATACACTTGGTCATTTTTTAAATTTTTCTTTTATTTAATTGTAATATTTAATAGTATAAAGTACTTGAAACAAAACTAAAGTTTGATACATTAAAATGAAAGATTTTAACAATAAAAAAGTGTCCGTAAAAAACACGTAAATTCGTAGTTGTAAGTGAAAGTATTCCTATTTTCACTTCATTCGCACGGTCCAAACATAAAAAGGATAGGATCCTAATCTTTCATTTATTGTCATTTTGTTGGCCGTCAAATTAAATAAAAAATATTAATATAATTCTAATAAAAATTGAACTACGGATTACCCGATAAATTGTTGCTTTTTTTCTTCATAGTGTTACTCGATAATTGCATGATATTTCACACGGGTTTGTGCATTTTATAAGCTGAATTTATTTATCTATTTTGAAAACCATGTCACCAAGCCCTCGTGCTTTCACGATACCTAATATTAATACTAAAGTTTCCAATTTGATAAATTGGAGACGTGCTACTAGTACTTGTAAATGGAGACCTTTATTAATTTTTTTTTTCTTCATATAATAGAGTTCAGCTTGATTAACATTTCTCTACATGTTCATAAAAGATATATGTTATGCTTCATTCTCCTAACCGTCTCTATAGATATATATTTTTTTAATTTATTATTAAATATAGGACTCATATGTAGACCTACAAATTTAATAATAAATTTGAAACCATTTGAAAAAATATATGGTTATAAAATGATTAAGAGAATAAGGCATATCATTTCTCAGCCTAAAAAGGCTCATTTGTTCTATATGATTGGATTGCATTCGACGAGGTGACTCTCTCTTTCGCCAATTGCATATTAACGATCTTCGAACCGACAATCACATGCTTGACGGACGTGATGAGGGACCATAAAGGAATGATTTCCCCCCTTTTTGTTATTTTCAAAATCCCAACAAAATAATAAAAACCAATTTTTTTTTACAAATTATTTTTAGTAAAAATATTTTTTTAAAATAATACTTTTTATATCAAAATAAAGGCAACCTTAATTTAGAAAAAGAAAAAAACGACAATGCTGGGAAAAAGCACGTTAAAAGCAAGTGCCGCTCTAAACCTCTCCCAAAGCCCTAACCCAAAACATCTCAGTTAATACGGTGATTTGTGATTGAAAGATAACAATGGAAGGAGGTGTAAGAGAAAGCACGGTGGTACCAGACTCGGTAATGGAGTCGGTGAACCGGACCTTGGCCGGCGTAGAGGAAATGGAGGCCCACTTGCTCCAATTCTTGTCCCTGTCCGACCCAGATGTCCTGTCCGAAATGCCGCCTCTCCAGCGGGCTCAGGCTCTGCTCTTGCTCGCAAGAGCCACCTCAACGCTCTTCACATGTACCGAGTCCTTGGTCACTGTCCCACTACTGTTTTTTGAGTAAATATACAATTGGTGGTTATAAATGTTTATTTTTTGTTTGGTTTAATTGTTCTTCTACAGTGAGGTTGAGGTGTACTGGAGTTCACCCAGATGAGCATCCAGTCAAATCAGAGCTTGTAAGTTTGCTCATGCTGTGAATTTTGTGTTTGATTTTTTTTTTTTTTTAGCATGTGGGTGTCTATATTTTGAGGTGTTTGTTAATGGGTATTTTTATGTTCGTAATTGGTTCTTGCCTTACTTATCAAAAAATATGTTTGTGATTGGTTCTTGCCTTTTGGATTTGATTGGAATTTGAGTACTTCTGTATTGTAGGAAAGGTTAAGCTTGTATCAGAACAAACTAGAAAGGTTCATAGACTTGAGTAAAGGTACATTTTCCTATTTGAAATTTGCCATTCGCTTTTCATTTTTCATTTTAAAATGTCATATTAAATGATGCTGCAATGACACTTTTAATCTTAATTGCAAAATTCCGGGGATATGTTTCTGGATGAAAGTGATTTGGCTGGGTCAGTTAAGATGCATAGCATACTATCATACGTTTTGGATTTAAATTTATTTCAAAGTCTCATTTTCTACAAACATTTTTCTTCTGTTGGTGGTAGTTCTTTGTCCTATAACTGATTGCATGATTTTACATTTGTTCTTCAAGCGCCACTTCGACCTTCTGCTACATTGAATTATCAGGCAGCAACACGTTTTATTGAGCATTCTTTACCTGACCTTACCTCAGGTAGATGGCTCTTTACTAATTACAATGTCCACGAATCTTTACCATTTTTAGCTCTTTCCATTGAGGAGTTGCTCATTTTGTGCAGGCCAAAAGCAGAGTTTGAGAAATATTAGTAGAGGAGAGGGGCCAAAGATTAAGTATCTAGAGAGTAGTGTCCAAAAGAAGAGGAAGTATCAATCATCTGAAAAACCATCTGTTCACACTGCTGCCAAGGAATTTCTTGAAAAAGCAGCACGTGAACTTCTTGGTGATAAAGGTGGTTTTAAGGGGCCTCTACAGGCTGAGGCTTCAGATGAAGATGATGTGCCTGCAGCCTAAATTTCATGATTTATCCAGGTACTTATAAAAAAAATTGGTGCTTAATTTTGGAACTTTTTTGTTCCTTGCTTCACCAAAAAAGGAAGCATCTAACCACTCTATGTTGTTGTTGACCATAATTGGAGTATATCTGTTATTATCATTGCTACCAATGTGATACATGTTCATTCATTATATAACATATCAGAAAGATTAATGGACAAACTCATCAGATAATGTGCAGGTAAAAGGAAGCTTACAATTATATTTACTTGTCATGCTGCTGTTGGTTGAAATCATTATATAAGCTTCAGCCGTGGTTGGCCTGGTGCCACTGATTGATTCATGTTTTGTTGCCATTGGGCCTTGGCAATATTGATGGACTTGCTAGCTATATGTCCGCTATTACTGCAACATGACTAGTCAATTTGAAATTTTTCTAAAATCACTTATAAAGCTTAGTTTTACCTATTAAGTAAACAATGTAGGACTTAACACTCATGAGCTTCTCTTATAAACTACCAACTCTATGTGAGCTACTCATTTCTTCCCAATAAGGGATTGGGGTGTCACAAAAGTGATCTATAGAAGTGCATTTGAACATTATTCAACTTTTGTAGTTATCATTTTGTGGAAATACAAATGTGTGTTTGAATTAATTTAGCTAAATATGGGGAAATGTCGAGAAGCTAAGTGTTTATTGGACCTTAATGAATTTTTAATGGATATGTTATTTTTCATTTAGCCATAATATGATAAAACTGTCACCAAGGATAGAACCCAGTGCAAATATGAAAGAGTAGAGGGAGTTAGCCCTATCCATTTAAAAGCTTGTGATGTGTAAGTTGGGGGGGGAAGCAATTCATCTTTGGTGCTGCGAGTCACTATTGCCAATAAATTGGAGTTCTTTAGAATTAACACGAGGATTGCTTTGGCATCATAATATGACTTTTTTCTTGGTCTGTAGGAGGCATTAGTCTTCTAGGCTTTTTAATTTTCTTTTTTATGGTGCGAAGCATAAATATGCTCCCAATTTTTTTCCAAATAGAGAAGTCATGAAAAGCAATTTGATCTCTCCAAGGAGGCTTCATTTATTTATCCACTCTTTTGTGCTTTGAAATACATGCACAACTGTGTAAAACTCATGTTTTTCTAGCCTGTGATCGTGTACCTAGCTTGTGCAAAATTACCATGCACACTTCAAAAGATGTTCAGTGAGGGTGATGAATTGTTTGCATATAAGTTTGATGGAAAAGTAAAACATAGTTTCTGAAAGATTGTTTGCATTTGTTGCTTAAAGTAGTTGAGAATGATGAATTGTTAATTTTAAATTAAAGTGTTAATTCACCCCTCAAGCAATTTTATATATTAAATGGTTAGGATACAGTTTTTACTTTTGGTAAATAGTGAATATCGCAATATCTTCAACCCTTAAAAGGTTATATTTTTAAGATTTATCACATGTTCTTTTTTTAGTGGCAAATCAGAAAAAAGTGAATTTTTGGAGTAATTATACTGATTCCTAATCAGAGAAATTTCCCCTAACAGTATGCATTATGCATGCATATGCTTCATATAAGTGTGACATGCAATTCTCTATTATAGGATGTGTGCTGATTGTATGCTAGCTGCTGATGAAGAAAGCTTTATTGGTTTGGTGTGATTGCCCCAATAAGATTGTTGTGAAGGTTGATTTGAAATAGAATATTTGGTGGGCATCGCTTCCTGCTTTAGGAAGATGTCTCCGTGATTCCAAATTGTTACTTATGGTTTTTGGTAGAGTGAAGCCCACTGCATTCCATTTATCAGTAATTACACATGTTAATTTGCGTGCCACATATACTCATTATTCAAACTGATGGATTGTAGTGCAATGCCCTCATAAACCTTGTAGTGTGACAAATTGATTTCTGATTTGATGTGCTTCATACATTCATAATATTTCCGCTGTATCCTAAAAGTGTATAGGATATGTATTAAATGGCCTTGGGCGTTGTTGGCTCATGGTTTGATGATAGTTAATTCAACCAACTTAATCTTAATCCTAATTAATTGGGTTCCATGGATCCTTTTATGCCCTGTTCCCTATCTAGGCCATATGTCCCTTGTTACCTTTCTAACAAGCATGTTTTTTTACTTTTGACTTTTGTCCCTGTCATATTTGGCATCCCCTTTTTCCTTTTTGGCTCCTTCCACATTAATATAATCTTTCTTCCACCCATATCTGTAAAACATGAGGTTAATGCATGGCCCTCGTATCTAAGAAAATTTGCTATAGCGTCAGTAGTTTTTTGCATGCCTGATGAAGCAAGGCTTTGTAGGTGTTAGTACAGTTCAAAGTTTGAAGAGATCTATGTAAACATTCTAAGAACTTGAATCTTATCTAGGATTACTATTGTTTGTTTACGATAATTTGTTTGACAATTTATAGCACTACATTTGGAAGCAATTATAATTCTTAATTTTTGGAAACCAGAACATCCTGCTGGCCAATTATATCATCGATTTTTTTTTTTTTTTGTGTGTCAATGTTGATTCATGTTATGGAAACATAAAAGCACCAACTTTGTGGAATGCCTTTTCAGTCATTTTGGGCTATCTTGGACAATGCCTAGTAGAGTAGCTGACTTGTTTGCCTATTGGTGTACTGGTGGTAACACTTAAGAGTGCTGTTGTGTGGACGATGGTGCCTCCTTGTCTCTTGTAGTGTCTTTGGGGGGAAAGAAATGACAAAATTTCTTTATGGGAGCGAGAGGACATTGGCGGAACTTGAGTCATTTTTCTTTTTGCTTATGTAGCTTGATGCTTAGTTTTCATGTTTTTCTTTTCTTTTTTTCTCCCATATACTCTTTTGTGTACTTTATTAGTGCTTTTCACGTTCAATGTATTTCAGTTACTTATAAAAAATGTATTGTCTGAAGAATTGGATTTTATGTTTTATTGACAATCTCCTTTTTGATTGTATATCTTCACAGGATTGCTTGGACCAGATCACCCTTGTTTGTAATTGTCTTCCTTATATCAGATTTTAGTTGCTCGTTGTCTTCTTTAGGAAGAATTCTGCTTTTAAATCTTCAATTTTCCCATTGAACATAAGAGATGCTCTAGCACTCTTCTAGATCTTTCACGTGAGAAGTTGGAGGGCTTCTAAGGCATAGAGATATCCGGTCTCGTTCTTCATCACCATACCCATATTTGAAGTTTTTTCCTGAACTGTGATTATTGAAGGAAAAATTATTTGGGCCATTGTGTTTTCCATCGGTATATATCCGGTAGCTTTCTTTTCATCAGCTGTACTATCACCGTGTATTTGGAATCTTTGATAATATATATTGTTAATTATGACAATGGTGTTGATTTTGCAATGAGAGTGTCATTAATGGATTCGCCATGTTTTATTTTTTATTTTTTCTTGTGATCTAAGGTTTGGTATTGTTTGATAATGTTCTTTATCTGTATAAATGCAGTGATAATTTACACTTGTCTTTTTATTTGGACAATTTATGTGCTATGTTTTTGGGAAGTAATATTAGAAGTCACACTTTTATCTTACAACTATTTCAATTAGCCCTTACTTTTATTTTTAATAAGGGCTAATCTAATGTCATCATGTCACCAGGATATGATAGAAGTGTGATTTTTACTTTTTAGCATCACTTTTCTTTCATATATATGAATGTCCAAGAGATTGGTTTAGGATCCGCATCAAGTATGTATGAGATTCGTTGTTATTGAGCCTAAATCTTGGTTAAATTGGGTCATATGTTTTAAATATAATAATACCACGTTTGAAAAATGCAAACAAATTAGATTACTAAATTCTGAATAGTCAAAATGGTGTTAGGGCTCTTTGCTCCTATAATAATAATAATAATAATAATAATAATATATATATATATCAACATTTAATTGTGATAATGTTTTTATTCAAAATTGGGTTGGAAGAATTAAGTCTATTAAAATAATGTCTTTAGAGCACGTAGTTCTTACGTCAATTTTTGAAGGGCAGTGGAACTGTGAACCCAAATCAAATTCAATTTTTATTTTTTTATTTTTTTATCAAACACTTTGAATTTAGCTAAACAAATTACAATTGTATTCATTTTGGCCAATTAAATAGAATTTTTTCTCAATTTATACAATTGTCATTTGTCATGGCACTTGAGCATGTAAAAATCACATATTTTTTTAATAGTATTAACCTTGTTGAAGAAAATTTTATTAAAAAATCGTGTTTCTCGCCAATTAAGGGATATGTAACAATTTTAAGGACTGAATAAAAAAAAAATCGCGTTAAATGGGTTTTCATTTTTTTTTCTTTCCTTTTATTATTTTAGACCACCCACGGAATTCCATATTACTATTTTGTTTATCTGGAATCAAAGCATTTTAACCCAATAAAAACTCGAAGCTCTCACCAAAAAAAAAAGAAAAGAAAGTCGACGACTCGACGTGCCGAACCAAACCAAAAAGATCTTGTCCTTGTTCATTGTACTTCTTCATTCACTTTCCATTAAAGACTTCTTGTTCTCTTGTTGAGTACTGGGTTTTGTTTTTCTAATCCTCGTCCGACCCTCCAACCATTTCTCTTTCTTTTTGTCTATCAAAATGTCCACGACAGCTGCTTTAACCTCACAAGTTTCCAAATGGCACCAACCACTTGGTGACCCCAAAAAACCAATCACCTTCTGTAAGTTCTCTTTCTATATTTGGGTTTAGAGCTGGATGTTGATTGTATTTACTTCTAATTATTCTGTTTGCTTTTTGTATGAATCCGTTAACGACTGGCAATGCCTTTATCTGCTGGAAAATTTCTTACTTTCTTTGAGTAGTTTGAGCCCTTTACTCTTTTCTTTCCCCACATAGGTCTCAAGAGAGTTCCTTTCTTTGTAACCACATCAAATTTCACCATGACAAGACACATGTGGTTCAAAGGTTTAGGATTCTACTTTTTAGGAGCCTTAATTAATTTGGGGGGTGGGGAGCCTTTTTTAAGTCTTGGAAATTTGGAATGGCGCTAGGATCATAAAGTTTAGAACATGGATATGACAGGCAATGGATTTTTGCAGTTAAGATAATACGTTCAGGTGTTTCCATATCTTAATCATCTTGTTGTGCCAAGTTTTTATTTCGCAATAAATTGAATCTGGGCTGCAAATATGTAGAAAGGACAAGGTCCTCTTCACCATTCTGGGCACGTTCTTTATTGCTTTTGTGACACTCTATGCAACCCAAACTATCAGTCTCTTTGATAACTTGGCTGGTCCTGTGTTTGTGCGTGTGTGTGTGTCTGTCTAATAAAGTAAATGCATTTGCCTTTTGGGTTCCTTTTGGTTGTGGTGATATAAACGTGCTCCATAGGTTTTTGCATGTTGGTTGATGCCGCTGTAGTTCAGGACAACTTGATATGAAATTGGATCTAATCTAAGACAGTTTGATTTTGATGACGATTCTAGCTCATATGTTATTCTTTTCTCTTCCTTTGTTAAGGGTGAGAATATTTCTCATAGTCAATACGAATCAATATAGCACCCTATTACTTGATCAGTGCTGTTAGTGTTGTCTTTAAGAATTGAGTTTTGTATATTTTAATTTTTCTCAATCAGATGCATATAAATGTTGGTTTTGTTGGTTATGTTGGTTATGTATGTTAACTGATAAGTTCATAATATATATGACAAAACTATTGACATAATTGGTTTGGATTATCCAATCTATATTGTGTACCTCTCTCTTGTATTAATTGTTGAATCTTTGTTGTCAGTGGTCATGATAAGGGAGAATATGGTTTTGTTAGCTTCTCTAAATTGTAAGCTAATATCACAAATGTGTTATTACTTATAAAAAAAAATAAATAAAAAAATAAAAAACCAAATGTATTATTTATATTTGTAAACTTGTGGAGACTTTTATGTGTGCTTATATTATAATTTGAATGTGATATGGACTTTGAAACATGTAAATTCTTTTCTGTTGCACTTAAATGACCATTGGGTTCAGATCTGCCTGTCGTGGTAAATTCTTTTAGAATGCTCATGTTAAACTCGTGTTTAATTAAAAATCTGGGGTTGTTTGATTAAGAATACAGCTCATCTCATATGGACCACTATTTAATCACCATCACTCCATATTCTGTTGGGGAGAGGGATTAATATCTTGTCTTATCTTTATTTTTCCCTTTTTCCGGCCTGAAGAATGGTGATGGTACAATAATTCACATGTCACGAACTTGCAACACATTGTAGCACACCAAGGGTAATTTTAATTTCAACACCAATTGTTAGATGCCTACATGGTGATGTATGCTTACCTAATGTAAGCCAAGACCTGCAAAGGAAAGGGATAGTCTTGGGATGCCACTCAACACCAAGGTAGTGAAATCCATTGAGGTACTTCACTCTTTGGATTCCAATCAAACACATGGCGACTATCAGCCGAAATACTTACCTCCTCCACTAGATTCACCTTGTCCGGATAGATGTTGTAGATTGGTGGAGAGTCCCAATCTACTGAAGAATATCCCTCAACAAGTTCATCTTCCTCCTTCACATGAGATGGATTTGGAGAGGTTGAAATTCAGTCAAGTCTCATTCATCATTTGTTGAAGAGATTGATTCACTTTCCTCAACTGAGCAAGTTTAGGTTGCACATTAGTACTATAAGCATTTCTCGGACGCCGTGGAGCCATTGCACAAATCACCACAGTAGGAAAACTTGCTTTGATACCAATTTGATGCAGGCCAAGACCCACAAAGGAAAGGGATAGTCTTGGGATATTACTCAACTAGGGGTAGCGAATGTACTCAACACTACTAATCACGGATGCCACTCAATGCGACCAAGCTAGGCGCTTGATTGTTAGGAAGAATCACTCATCCAAAAGCAAGAATACCTGCTAACAATTTTGTGAATCAAAATCACTCTATTGAGTTATGTCAACTTTCAGTGATATTTATAGGTAGCACAATGCATGACTAATTCAAAAATACAATAAATGGTAGACAGCTTCCAACTACCACAACTTAATATATAGACAACTTCCGAATGCAAACACAACTTACTAAGCTACAACTACCAACAAGACTCGATAAATAACTTTGACTATCTTGATGACAACTTACTAGCCACTTGGACACTTAAATTAGATGACACTCGTTATCTACTTGGTTGCCACACCAGGTAGGATTATGCTCTTGCATCCTTACCTCTAAGGAAGATGTTTGTATAGATGCAAATGCTTACACAATGAAGGCAACCTTAAAATCCATTGGCAAGGTGTTGAATCCTTGAGTTACATCTAACAGCACTAGTACCCTTATGCTAGATGCATATGCTTACACGATGTACCCTCATGCTAGACACATGCCTAAGTCAAAAACTGGCCTGGGGAGCTTGCCTCAGTCCTTCTGTCCAATGGTATATGACTGTGGGTGCTAAATGTTGACAAAGCAAGTAGGGTATATTAGGCTTCCCGTTGTCTTCTTCCTTCATGATCTTCTATATTGGTTTTCTCTCTCATTGATACTTATTCGGTCCTCTTTTTGTTTTTACTTTATATTTTGCCTGGTAGATCATAGGAACTGCTTACTTCTTTTTTCATTTTTATATAGTGATTGTGTCGTTCTGCTCCGCAAGTGTTTTCTACTTTGTGTGGGTTAGAATAAGAGCCCATGACAAAGAAATGATATATGAACCCATTTTTTTTATAAGTAAAATGATATATGAACCTTGGTTGGCAAGTATTCTGAAATGGAAGGAGTGAACCAACTGCAAGTAATAGATAGTAGGCTATATGTGCATATAGCCATTTATCACTCTGATTAGTCTTTCTTAATCCTTCTCCAAAGTTTGTCATTCATTTGTGGTCCTGTTTTTAATTATCTTATTTATCATTAGTGGACTTACTAAAGAACAATGTTTGAAAAATCAGTGAGGTACAAAGTATAGGACAATAAATCTGGGTTGAAAAATTATCACCAACCAGCGTTGACAGTGAAAAATTCATTCGTTGAACAGCCCTATGACAAACAATTCTTCAACATTTTTTTGTATATAAATTCTAGTGGTTCAGTATTATAATAGTTTTAATTTTTACATGATGATTTAAATCAATAATGATCAACATGTTGGGCAATTCTGCAATGGGCAATGGTTCTGTTGATTTTGTAATGTTGTGAATGTGTTGTGCTTTTTCATCTCATCTTGGTTAAAAATCTCAGAAATTATGAAATAATACAACTTGCTTTTTCTTGTACAATTGTCTTGTAATTGATGTCCTTGTGCAATAAATTGTTTTTCCTGATTGCTAATTTTACAATCTCTGATGAGAAATTAAATTTATTTTCCTCTGTTGCATTTAATTGAAGTTAACTTGTATTCAAATGCAGCTGGACCTTCAATTTTTTCATGGCCTAGTAGGAAGACTGGAAAGACACCAAGATCTCTCCGTATGTATGGTTTATTTGGAGGGAAAAAGGAAAATAATGAAAACAGTGATGACGCGTCATCAAAGGTTGAGTTTTCTTTTGGCCAAGTCTTGTGTTAACTACAGCATGCCTTGTAAACTAATGTGTTTGACTTCTACCTTATAAATAATATTCTTCTGTCCTTTTCTCAACTTTATGCTCATCCTTTATTGTTCACCATAACCTTACTTTACTTTGATATAGGCAGGAATACTGGGTAACATGCAAAATCTATATGAAACTGTTAAGAAAGCCCAAATGGTAGTCCAAGTTGAAGCAGTGCGTGTGCAGAAAGAGCTTGCTACGTACATTCTATTTATTCGATCCATATTTGTCTGATATTTCTGGTCCTTTTCTGTTTTAGAAGACTATTCATCTTCTGCATTTTTCTACTCTTTTGCAGAGCAGAGTTTGATGGTTATTGTGAAGGCGAGCTAATTAAGGTATGATTTGCTTTGCTTTTATTAGAATTTAAAAGTCAGCCTAAATATGGTTTATACTTCCTTTTGTATGTTCCCATGTTGTTTGTAGTCATATGATTGGATGATATATGTAGTGAATATTATCATGGATTAGGCTTAAGTTTTGTAACCTTAGCATACTTGTTTGCATATGTCTATTCAACTTATTGGTGGCATCAATTGCATTATAAAGAACAGACTCAAATTTTGAGGGAGATTACAAAATACTTATCAGAACCAGATTCAACCAAGGATCATATAGGGATTGCCATATCATCTTTGGTACATTTAGACTATACGAGAAAACAAGTCAAAATTCTAGTTGAACCAGGGGGTTTTATGTGGAACTGTTAGCTAATACAATTGGTCCTCCCATCTTAACACAAAAGGGGAGTGTTTTAATAACTTAAATTGAGGGTGCAACTACCAGGTATCTAGCCTATTGCCTTTTAGTTGGAAGTCTCTGCAATATAAACAGGCTAAAATTATTTGTTTGTTTTACCAACTGTTTTATGTGTATTGCCCCTTTTCTTTTTGCTATACAATATTGTATATAACCGTTTTCCAAAAATTAATGGACTTTCACTAAATAAGCTAATGTGAATAGGTAAGCAATATAAGCCAGTGATCCAACCAGGCAACCACTGACCTACTGGTTGAAACATCATATGGCTTCTTATGATATGGTTGAAATTCGTGTTCTGTTTGGTGTTTGGTGAGATTCAGAATTGTTTCTTTTGCATTTGAAATGAGGGAATTTTGTTAAGATCATTTCTAGGGTTTTTGATAGTGACATTTTTTACAATTTTTAATCACTTCACAAGATTTAACTTTTTTCAATCACAAACTTATCTTTTTGTTTATTAGTGACTCCACTCATGTTGAGAAGTAAATGCGAATAGTTCATTTCCATGCAATGGCTATTTTCTCGTGTGTGTAATGATTGTGTCTGTTTTTTTTGGCCTCTTAGTTATATATATTTTGAAATGTTAATATATATATGTGAGCGAAATTTATTGGGTGCATAGAAATAGCATTAAAAGAAAACTGGAGATATAACATCGTACTATATACTAGTTGCTCCTAATATATTTGATCATATCTGTCTCTAGGTAACTCTTTCTGGTAACCAGCAACCTTTGCGCACTGAGATAACTGAGGCTGCAATGGAATTAGGAGCCGAAGTAAGCAAAGAGTCTCTCCCCATAGGCTTTACTTTGTTTATTTGCAGTTTACATAATTAGTTATGTGATTATTGTTGTCATGCTTGTTTCATGGTTCTGGAGGTTTCCTAAATGAAAGGTTTGTCTCAGATAGAAACTGTTGGCACCATCATAACATGCGCCTGGAACATGCACAATTGTTATTCTTTTCTGGGCTTAAATTATAGATATTCGCCCTAAATAAACATTTGCCATAATACAGATTCGTTTGCTTTTTCTGCAGAAACTCTCTCTTTTGGTTACTGAAGCATACAAGGACGCACACCAGAAAAGTGTCAAGGTGAGAGAGAGAGAGGCTCTTGGTGAAAAATCTTGTAATTGCAATTACTTTTCTAGGACCAGCTATAATTCAGTTTTTTCATCTTTTTTCAGGCAATGAAGGAGAGAATGAGCAATCTTGCCCAGAGTTTAGGAATGCCACAAGGCCTCAGTGAGGGATAGAAATGATTTAGAGATTTTGAGCTGTGCATCAGTTTATATTGTTACAAAGCCAAGATTTTAGTGATAGATATGAGTTTCAATTTTCATGGATACTGTTAGTCGTGTTCTTTAACAAAATATTCACACCACTGGACTGGTATTTTGAGAAGAGGCTTATAAAATAAATAAAAATTATTGGTATATAATCTGAATCTGGATCACATAAGATATCAAATCAAAACCCATAATTTAAAAAAATAAAATAAAAAATAAAGAATTCCCCCCCAAAAATTAAGCTCAGAAGCTGGTAATCAAGCGAATCAAAACAACCCCAAAGCAAAAACCCCCAGTGCAACCATCAAACCGCTCTGCAACCTTGTAGCACTGCCAGTAAGAGCAACGGCCGGACCTTCGGACTCCACCGGAGAAGGTGCCGGAGAAATAACAGCGTGTCTTGGAGAAAGAACCACCACAACCAACTTCTGACCCTTCTGGCAGTGTCCCTCGGCTCCGCTGATGAAGTAGAAGGCCCCAGATCGGTCAAGCTTCACCTTGGTGTTCCCATCTTTGTGCTCTTCAATGGGGTTAGAAGTATTGCAGTTCGCATAATCTTCCTTGCTCACTTGCAATACAGAGTCTTTGCCACCGTCATATTTCCACACTGAGAATGACAAAAGCATGAAAAGGGTACGTTAATACCATGAAAATGGCTAATATGATAATGGTCCGTTTCAGTTTGCAATTTTAAAACGTTCACTCTTTTAATAATACACTAATTTACTTGCTATTTAAAAGCATGGAAATCACAATTTTTTAAATGCATTTTCAAAAATCAAATAATAATTTTAATCTGCAAAATCGTAGTGCCAAATGCAATTAGAGGGAGAACCTATAAGAGAATAAAGATGAGAGATTCATTTACCAAGAGAGTCGCCAATGCGAAAACGAGAACTTCCAGCCCATTGATTGAGGGAATCAGATTGAGAGGATGGGATTTTCCATGCATCTGACTTGCCTCCAACCAAGATCTCTTTGGCTTCAGAGAAGCTAAAGAGTAATAGGACTACAAAAGCAGAAATAGCTCTTGAAAAAACTGCCATTGACACTCAGAAAACCACAAGCAAAAAAGAGACAGAGGGCTTGAAGTGTGTGCTTGTACGTGGGCGTGTAACGTCTCTTTGAGAGGTAGAGATGATTGATGTGGTGGTTCAGGTGGTTTGATGTATTTATAGAGGAGATGAGAGAAGAAACTAGCCGTTGGGACCTTGGGAAGGGGTCAGTGTGGGCCACGTGGCTTTCTGAGTTTGTCCGTTACCTTTTGTTTTTTAAACGGTAAAACAAATGGAATTTAAAAATAAAAGATCGTAACAGTAAAAAACGGATCAAAATTGTTTGAACGGTCAAAATGGTATTGAAAGTAGGAGTACGGTAGAGGGTAACGGTCAAAAAAGGATTTGAGGATTGCTTGGGTTGGGAGTCAAGCAACCGTATCCAAATTTGTTTGGATCATTGTAGAACTAGGTCTCTTAGATTGTTTCATGTGAGTCACAGAGATATCTGGCTATCCCCCATGTTGCATTGCCACAACCCTAGAGTAGTGCCATCATGCAAAAGTGCTGCCTCAGAATTTTTTTTTCTTCGATATTAACAGATTTTGTCAACTTTTTTAATGACATAAACTAATTTGCTATTTTTGCTTATCTCAATGAGTGAGTAATCACTTTTTAAAACTCAAAATGCAAATTTTCAAAACGACAAACCAACCAAAAATGCATTTATCCCTCGAATTTATTCAAATATAATATAATCCTAATCAAATCTCTTTATTTAGGTAATCCAATACTCATTTAATCTTAATCAAATCCTTTCATTTAGGGTAAGAGAAATGTTAGGGGTACTAACTCTTTTACTAACATATGGGTAATACCAATAAGAAAAATGCTACAAGTTCAAATCCTTCATCCCCTCTATCCTTGTGTGGACATGTCAAAAAAAAAAAAGTTACGAATACCAAAAGAGTTAGTACCCTTAGCATTCTAGAATTTATTGCTAACTACATATAATTTCAACTCGAAAGAAGTTATTATGCACAAGAGAAATGTAAGGGGTTCTAACTCTTTTACTAACATATAGGTACTAAAATGACATGGAGCTTATTTACTGATATTCTGTAGCATTTTTCTTTATTAATTGTTTTGATCCTCCCCAATGAAGAAGCTTCACATCATGTTAGTATCCATATGTTAGTAAAAGAGTTAATATTCCTAGTATATATCTTGGAATTCTGCCAAAGCAAATCTTTTGTTTTTGCCCCCACTATCACAAGTCTGAAAGAGGCAGCAAAATTTATTATATTATAACTTGAAAGGTGTTAAAATACCAATACTTATTCAAAAAGCTTAAGTTAAAAGAAAATTATTGATTTTTTTTTCCACATAATTAATGCAGTACTTCCCATAAAGTGAGGGCTCAAATTCCGCCTCAACGAATAAGACTAATATGTACACTATTGATTTGAATTGTGAAGTGAATCAAAAAAAAAAAAAAAACGGTTACACTAATTTAATACCTTAACAAAAATAAAATTTAGTATTGTGAAAATAAATCAGCAAATCAAAATTAGAATGTAGTTTAACATCCTCATAAGATATGTTAACCTAGCTTACAAATTAGAAGTTAGAGTTTATCACTAACTTTATATACAAGTTATTTCTTTCTTTTTCTTCTTCAACTCGACAAAGAAAAATTTAAAAGTTAAAACTATGGAAAGAAAGAAGTAATTAATCAAAATAAGAATGTACTTTCATCTCCTCACAAGATATGTTTAGGTAGCTTAGAAGTTAGAAGTAAGAATTTAGGTAACATAAAAGATCATGTATGAGAGTGGAGATGCCCCATTATTACCATTTTAATTTTAAATGAACCATAGTGAAGTTATTCCCATAAGAAACATTGACACGACCTATTAACCTTGTTTTTTTGTTTTATTTTATTTTGGCTTTTGGGGCAAATGAACATTTTTTAGTAATTTAGGGAGACATTGGCATAATTACTAGTTTGGAGGGAACATAGACACAATTAGTAGTTTGGAGAGAACATTTTTTGGTAATTTAGGGGAGACATTGACACAAGTTTGTAAAATTTTGTAATTTTGTGAGGATACATTGTAAATTTTAAATATTGGAGTTCAAATTAAAAATGAGGTCAAACTTGGAAGGTAAAGTGCATTTTCCCCATTAATCTATATATGGTCAATTTGCTGAAATATATATCAGTAAGAAATTCATCTCCTTCTTCAATACAAATGATATTATTTTTAAGAACCAATTTGATTAGTTATGCATATCTCTTTGCAAACTTTAAATTACAAGTCATTCTTCCCTCAGAATACATATTCTCTTTGTATGATCAAAGAGCACAACAATCTTTTCTCGAGCTATCCAAAAGGTGAAGAATATAAAAATATTCTCAGGAATGTTACCAAATACCAATTATTAAAATTGAAGCTAAAAAGTACATCTTACATGATTTTTAATTTATTTAGTTAACAACTAATATTACTCTCTTTCATTTGAAATGTGAGGTAAACATTTTACCCAAAAAAAAAAAATTGTGAATTTAATGAGCAACCAAAATTTGATATCTTTGTGATGGTTGTATAGAACTAATCTCCACCCCATTTTAGACCTTGTACACAATGCAATTTTTTATCCTAGTAAACTGTTCAACTACCAAAAATAGTGTTTCCATCTTTCATCCAATTTCACCCTCAATATTAGGTCATTTTATAATCTTGGATTGTTCTCCTATAATTCACGTGTTTTTAGGGAAAAAAGAAAAAACAAATTAGTTGTGAGGCATGAATTTAACCAGAATTTGTAAAAACATATGCATGAAAATTTGAAAAAAAAAAAACATAAAGGTCATAAAACTCTCTCTTTTGAGAATTTTATTCAATAGAAAGATGTCATTTTTTCTTCTAAAGAGAAACATGGAGTATTTGTATGCACTAATGTGAATTTTGTGGGTGCAATGTCTATTCTTGCGTTGTAGGCACAAAAAATGATATCATCTCCTCAAACTCACCTACAATTGTTGAAGCTCATTCAAAGTAGAAACAAATAAATATTGATGGAGCAAGAGATCCCAAACAATGGTTCTATTATTGTGCAAAATGTGACTTCCCAACTCATTCCCAATGTGTTTTAGAAAAATATCCATACATTAAGTTTGGAAGTAATTTCACATCCAAAAGTAAGCACCATCACCCTTTCATTTTTGTCCCAAAGACAAAGTCGTCTCCTCCATGTGATGCTTGTATCAGAGTTTCGATGACTATGAGATATTATAATGCATGTTCAATGCAAATTCAATGTTCACCACTCTAATAGGTGTCTTGACTAAAAACTTGCCTCAAGTGATGATAATTAATTATCCAAGCTCATCGAAAAAGAATTTGGTCGAGAAGTTGTCAATATGTATGCCCATATTTATGGAGTTTGCCCATGCATGATCTTAATGAAAATGGTGTTTCTCTCAAAGTTTTTTTTTTTTTGAATTTTTAGAACCCCAGTCCCTATGTTATAACAGGATTTTTTCCATATCGTGCGATTCTAAAATCAAAAATCTGGACTATTGCATATGAAGCCGAGGTTGCCCTTGTAATATTATGCATCAATCTTTACGAATGGTTACTTTTGATTTTGACCAAGTGTTGAAAAAACAAAACCAACCGATTGCTCGAAACACGCACACTTGTCCTGCTACGTACAGCAACATGCTACGGCCACGTACACAGCTACGTGTCCAAGAACATCAACTTAAAACTTAAAACTTATGGACAAGGATACTATCGATTGTGTTCAATTTATGTCCATAACCTCAATCAATCTAACGGATAAAAAAATTAAACGAGAATAAAAATGGGATATCCACATTATAAATTTTGATAATTTAATATTAGCATTATAAATTTTGATAATTTAATATTAGCATTGCAAAAGGCGTGACACATCTTAGTCAAGGCATCTCTCTCTTAAACTGTTTAATTTTTAAAATTTGAGTCGATAATATCCATCGAGTGCCTCCCTAAGCATATAACTTAGCGCAAACAAATCTCTTGATACACAACCTTTTAAGACTAGACTATACATCTAACCTTTATGATAATCCCTCACAAGCTCGAGCAAGAGGTGGCTAGGCTTTTAAGAAAAAAAAAATCGGCTGAAAATCTATCAGTGCAGGAGCTTTGTTCCCATTCATTTGAAAAATGGTGTCACGGATTTCTTCCCTTGTAACTGCTCTACACATATCAGAAGACAATGACTTTTTTCTCAATCAAATGCTCCACACACTTGTTTTTCAACTCATTAAACTGCAGAAAAGATGAACCAAGTAATTTATTAAATATAGTAAGTTTCTGCCACATACTTAATCTGCTCTACCTCTTCCACCTTCTCCCCATTATCCTTCCAATTTTCCAAAGATGCTTAATGAAGCTTTAATATTGAATTTCTAACTTTAATAATCCCGTGAAAATAAGCAGAGTTTTGATGCCCCAAGTTGAGCCAATTATTTCTTGACTTTTTGTTTCAAAAATTTTTATTCAGCTTCACTTAGAGAAACATTCTCATGTAAGAATTCCCGCTCTATTCTTTTAAATTCTCAGTGGAATGGGCCCTTCGGAGGCCCACAAGACCAATTCTCATTGGGTCACAACTATGACCCAGGGGAATAGGAGAGTACTTAGAATGGTGAAGAAATAATTATGAAATTGTTGAGGGTGTTTGGTTTCAATTGCTAGCTACTAGGTACTGATGTAGTTTGTCAATTTTGGATCAAATTTCGGTTACAAATAGTGTGTAGAGTAGTGATGTGGTTGAGATTTGTTGTATTTATATGAACACCCTCTCTCTATTGTTTTAGCTATATTAAAACTCCTGTAGTTTTCTGGGTTAACTGTTCTTGTTTCATGAGTGAAGTACTGGCAGGTTAAATTCTTGTTTCTCATCATGATTCGTTTCCAATTTCTATGGATTTACATCATCAGCACTTTACTCTGTATTTCAAGATCTTGTCTTTCAGAGTGTCAATCGAGTGAAGATGAATCTTTTCAATTGAAAGATATTATTTTTTGTTGTTTTATCATCTATAGTTTTAAAAACATGAACTCACCCCTTAATGCAAAACATATAAGACTGTCCGTTGAGTATATATGCGTGAATATAAAAAGATAGAGTCCTATGTTTGAAAGATGTAAGAAATCGGAGTGGTTAATATAATATTGTTGGGTCCAAACCGATAGGTTTAAGCTTTTGGGTTGTATGGTGTCTCAACATGCTATTTTATGGGCTCACTAAAAAAAAATACTCTCCAATGTATCAATCTACCTAACAAGGTCAAATGAAACTTTTGACACGTCATAAAAGAATTGTTGTTGGTTAAATAATTTCTCTAGATATTCATATGCTACTTAGTAACTTT
The DNA here is from genome assembly GCA_013348765.1 of Carpinus viminea. Classification (NCBI taxonomy): domain Eukaryota; kingdom Viridiplantae; phylum Streptophyta; class Magnoliopsida; order Fagales; family Betulaceae; genus Carpinus; species Carpinus viminea. The sequence goes on along the minus strand of CP054670.1, from coordinate 14,790,308 downwards.
ACTCATTTAATTGACATTTTAACACTCCATCTAACACCATGTGAGTTTAAACTTCCTTTAAATAGGTGGAGCCTAACAATTGGCCAAGAATCTCTGCTGGTTGCTGATTGTTTTCCCCAAGCTTGTTGGTGAGTTATCATAAAAATTGTGGACCTTCAGATCTAGTGGTTGCCGTCGAGCGAAATTCTGGGATAGGCAAAGAGTAAACTGTCCAGACACAGCTTGGCTTTCAGCATGATTCTCGGATTTGATTTGAAGAAACTTCTCTAAACAAATTCATGTGATTAAATGTAAGGTTGAAAGGGGGGTGAATATCAATGCTCATTGGCCCACTTGGTATCTAAAAACCCCAACAATTAGTTAAAATTATTGTTCTTTACGAATTATGACAAGTTATTTCTAAAGAAAGAAGGTTGGGCCTTTTATTCTAATTATGTTAGTGTGAAGGAAACTCTACTGTATATTTTCTTCTAATGAAATTCAATGTTTCATCTCTAATGCGTTTTAGGAAAATATTTGTATGTTTAGTTTGAAAGTGCTTTCACATCAAAAGTGTTCACTAGCATCCTCACATTTTTGTCTCAAAGACAGTCTCCTCCCTTCCATGTGAGTCTTGTGGTGAGACTTTTGAGTTTCGACGGCACAACCCTAGAGTGCACCGAATGCAAATTCAATGCACACAAATAAAAAATGTTATTCTTAACAACAATCCAAAACATACCCTTTTAACAACTGAGAGATTCGTCTTGATGGAACAAGGCGGGAGAGAATCTTGCCAACAAAACTAGTTATATCGGCCCGTAATGTAATGTTTTTGGTCCCGAACTCGACCGTGAGTTGTTTTCATCCGTGATCTAATGTAGTCGGTATGAGTCCAATTAACTTTGTATTTCAGTTGAGTTCATGTATTATTCAAGTTGTAGAAAACCGATGATAACTGATAAGTGCATACAATCTGCCAAATTGCAGCAAAAGTTGTTGTGTAGGAGCATTTGTTCCCTCCAATTTATTGCTTATTTATAAGTTAGTCTACGTGGTCGAATTGAGTTCAAAAAAACCCATATAAAACATGAAGCGCGGACTATAAAAATAGTACTATCACTTAGAAATAGTACTATTTTATAATAAGTTGAGTACAGAATAGTATTTGGGTTGGGTGAAACCAATTTGACAGTTATCGACGTGTCTCACAAACTTTAAAGGCATAATCTTTATTTTATAATAAACAAACGTCATTGTATCACTAAAAATGGAGAAGAAAAAACTGAGCTTTTTTTTAATTTTTTTAAAAATAAGTTATATAAAATAAAAACTAAAATTCGAAAGGTGTTAAAACACCAATTAATACTTATTCAAAAAGCTTAAGTTAAAAGAAAATTATTAATTTTTTTTTATTTAATTAATACTTTAGTATTTTCCATAAAGTGTGGGCTCAAATTCCACCTCGATGAATAAGACTAATACGTAAAATATTGATCCAAATTGTGAGGTGAATTAAAAAAACAAGGTTACACTAATTTAATATCTTAACAAAAGTAAAATTTAGTGTTGTGAAAAGAAATTAGCAGTCGAAATTAGAATATACTTTCACCTTCTCGCTAGATATGTTTACCTAGCTTACAAGTTAGAAGTTAGAATTTATCGCTAACTTCATACACAAGTTATTCTTTCTCTCTCTTTTTAACTCAACAAAGAAAACATTTAGAACTATGAAAAGAAAGAAGTAATTAATCAAAATTAGAATATTTTTTCATCTTCTCACAAGATATGTTTAGGTAGCTTAGAAGTTAGAAGCAAGAATTGAGGTAACTTAGAAGGAGAAACGTAAAAGATCATGTATAAAAGAGAAGATGCCCCATTATTAACCCTTTTTATTTTAAAACAAACCAAAATGGGGAGTGTAGAACTTTCAAGTGGAAATAAAATAAAGACAAACGATTTTATGTGATTCGGTTTATAATATACGTTCACAGTATAAAGTCTTAAAGGATACACGCATTATTGCTCTTATTCACTTGATTATTTTACAATACAAATGGGGAAATGGGAAAGTAAAAAATGGTATGGGAGATCAAATCAAATCAGAATTGAATGCATTCAAATCTTTACTATAATGAATTACAATATCATTTTGCACAATATACTCTAGCAACTTTCACACTCTACATATAGACTCAATCTGCTCCTAAATTGATGAGATTCAATATGTAAAATATTCATTTGAAGTATGAAGTGAAATATAAAGACATGGTTTAATTCATTGAAAACGTGAATTTAATATCTTAACAAAAGAAAATTTTAGAATTGTGAAGAAAATAAGCAATCAAAATTAGAATATACTTTCACCTCCTCATAAGATATGTTTTTGTAGCTTACATGTTAGAAGTTAGAATTTATTACTTACTACATATACAAGTTATTTCTTTCTTTTTCTTTTTCTTTTTCCTTTTCTTTTTCTAATATGTTTTTTTGTAGCTTACAAGTTAGAAGTTAGAATTTATTACTTACTACATATACAAGTTATTTCTTTCTTTCCTTTTTCTTTTCTAATATGTTTTTTTGTAACTTACAAGTTAGAAGTTAGAATTTATTACTTACTACATATACAAGTTATTTCTTTCTTTCTTTTTCCTTTTCTTTTTTCTAATATGTTTTTTGTAGCTTACAAGTTAGAAGTTCTTTCTTTTCTTTTCCTTTTCTTTTTCTAATATGTTTTTTGTAGCTTACAAGTTAGAATTTATTACTTACTACCTATACAAGTTATTTCTTTCTTTTCTTTTCTTTTCTAATATGTTTTTTGTAGCTTACAAGTTAGAAGTTAGTATTTATTACTTACTACATATCCAAGTTATTTATTTCTTTTTCTTTTTCTTTTTCCTTTTCTTTTTCTAATATGTTTTTTGTAGCTTACAAGTTAGAATTTATTACTTGCTGCATACACAAGTTATTTCTTTCTTTTTCTTCTTGAGTGGGTCATGCAACTCTTTCAAGAGTGGGTCATGCAACTCTTTTGCTTCCGTTTTTTTGTTCACATGGGAAGTTTGTAATTTAGGCAATGCAAATCTTTTGCTTTTAAGTCAAATAGGTGGTAGAATATATACCTTAGCACAAAGGATTGAATTTGTTTGGATCATATTCATATTATACCAAGCTAGCTTTTATTCATATAATTTTTTTTTTCCAAAGTCGAAACTTTAACATCTCATGTACGTCTATGTGTTGATTATGTTGATACCATTACAAATAGCATGAGCGAATTGATTTTGGAGTTATATTGTACAACTAGGTCTCATAGATTAATATGGACAAAAATGTTTAGAGATTTAATTTTCACATATTAGAGGGAACAAGTGATTCCTTTCCATAATTGGAAAAACTTCCAAGCAAGAGAATGATTCATTGATTTTGTGAGGGACCAAGTTTGTTTGTTTGTTTGTTTTTTTTAAATTAGGATGAAGGAATAAGTCTATTAAACTAACATTTGTCCATTAAGTGTATGTTTCTCACATGCACTTTAAGAATTACCGGGAAACAAGAAAACAAATACAAAGGATCTGATCGACAAGTAGAAAATACTATTATGAACAACATTAAAATTAAAACAAAAAAAAACACACAAATACAAACACAAACCCTTTTCACAACTAGAGAGATTTTTCTTGATGGAACAAGAGTGTGATTAATACTACCAATTGAAAAATCACCACTCATTTCAAAAGTTTAAGTTGATAAAAAGAAGTAAATTAATCAATACTTTAATAATCTCTCTCGCGTGTGGGCTCAAATTCTCCTTTAATAAGTGATGTTCAACACGAGGATGTAATATTATTTAACTGAAATGATGGTTAAATTGTGGAATCAGGATTCAAACTCATGACATCTGATTCTGATACTATATTACATCAATATTTGTCCTAAAAGTTTAATTTGATAAGAAGATATAAATTTGATCATTTAGTCAATCATATTATTACTAATTCCAATTAACTTGGTATTTCTGTTGAGTCCATGTATTGTTAAAGTTGCAGAATATCAATGAAAGGCAATCTGTCAAATTGCAGCAAAAGTTGTTGCGAAGAGGATTGGTCCCTCAAAGTGGCCAGTTTTATTGCTTATTTATTATTTAGTCTAAGTAGTAACAAAATAATAAGTAGTAATTGATGTCAAATTCAGTTGAAGAAACCAATAAAAAGAATGTCATCGTCCCATTTCTAAGGCCACCCAATATTCTAAGAAAAGAAGAAGAAGAAGGTATTAATTAAATGTTTAATATATTAATCTATATATGGTCAATCTGCTGAAATATCAGTAAGAAATATAGTACAGAATAATATTAGTTTGTATGAAACCAATTTGATAGTTATATATATATATATATATATATCTCGCAAACTTTAAACAAACGTCATTGTATGATGTACCACACAAAATAAAAATAAAACCGAGAAATTATAAAAAAATAAAAATAAAAATAAAAACTTGAAAGGTGTTAAATTACAAATTAAAAAAAAAAAATGAAGCTAAAAGAAAATAATGATTTTTTTTTTAAAAAAAAATAGTTAATACTTTAACTCTCTTTAATTCATTTGAAATGTTCCGCTTTATTGGATCACCTGGAATATTGGAATTGGAATTGGAATTGGAATTGGGGGAGATTGAAATCTATTCTTGCGTTAATTGTAGGCAAGTCGAAATACTTGTTTTTATTCCAAAGGTTGGAATATAAATAAATATTGAATGGAGCAATTGAATTCCACTACAACACCAACACCAACACCAAAGAGCAAAGAGCAGGTAGCCTTTCCTCCATTAATTCCAAGAAAGAAATAATTAGAACCAACCACTTCCATCTTCAAATCTATACTACTTCACTACTACTACTACTACTCCCATCCTCCATCATTCTTTCCTCCTACACTACACTACCCTACACTACACTCATCCATATATATTTATATATACCTATCATGCAGCGCAGCGTCGTCGAAGATTTGCTAGAAAAGAGATATTGTTATGATGCAGAGCTGCTCGCAATTTGGGTGGATTGGAAACCTGTTTGTAGGACGTGCCGGAAACCGATATTATTGGGTCCCGCTTTTTGTTATAAGTATGACATGTACTTTCACATATCATGCCTCAATAATGTACCCACAAATCACAAAGCCCTTTTGCTACACTTCGGCCACCCGTGGCATAATCGGCATGATCCCTTCATCTTCACAGAAGAAGTGAAAAATGATGGCAAGGAGGACGTTAACGTTGTTTGCTTCGGGTGTGAGAAGCCAGTATCTGGTGCCGGATACAAATGCTCTACCTCCCATTGCAATTTACTCCTCCACAAATCATGCCTTGACCTGCCTCTCTCTATAGAACAACACCCCTTCCACCACCCAAACCACACCCTTTCTCTTGTCGAGCCACAGAAAAAACATTGTAATGCTTGCGGTAAAAGCTGCAATTCATACCCCTTTTACCATTGTAATGAGTGTGATTTCAATCTTGATATGTCGTGTGCTACCCGCTCGCAAATAAAAAACATTGATGGTTGCCAACACTCTTTCATCTCTTTCTTTAACCAAATCCAATTCATTTGCCAAGCTTGTGGTGAGGAAGGCAAGGATTTAACCTCCCTATGTAGTATCTGTCAACTCTTGATTCACGGCAAATGTGCTCGATTTCCACACATCATCAAAATTCCAAGTCATGATCACTCCCTCACTCTCACCTATTCTCTTCGTCAAGTCAAAGAGCACGCCGGTCTTTTTTGTAAACTCTGCTATCAAAAGGTAAAGGCTGAATATGCAGCTTATTATTGTCAAGAATGCAGTTACGTGGCCCACTTGGCATGTGCATTTAAATATGAAGAAAATTTATATCTCAAGTTACTACCTGAGGAATCCGAAGATTTAGCAACTAATGTTATGGAGGTTGAAGGGGCTAGGCAAATACGACATTTTAGCCATCAACATGATTTAATTCTTAGCAACGAGGAGCTCATGAAGGATGAGCTTTGTGATGGCTGTATGGAATTAATCTCCACCCCATTTTACAGCTGTATACAACGCAATTTCTTTCTTCACGTTAGATGTGCTCAACTACCAAGAAACAAGCGACACCTACTTCACCAACACCAGCTCACCCTCACCTCACAAGGACCCTTCTATGGTAAATTGTTCTCTTGTGATGCTTGTAAACGTCCCAATGGTAGCTTCAACTATAGATGCATATGTGATTTCTACCTTGACCTTCAATGTTGTTCAATTCGAAACTCGAGACATGAAGGTCACGTAACACTCCTCTTCCTTGCTGTTAATTCTAATAGAAGATGTCATGTTTGTAATTGCACTTTAACAAGAAACTTGGCGATTTGTATGTACTAATTATGATTTTGCCTTGGGTTTCAATGTGCAACTCTTCCACTCGAGCTAGGCACAAAGATGACGATCATCTCCTCAAGCTCACCCACAAAGGTCAGCTCATTGTGAAGAACACTATTGTCTAATTTATAAAAGAAAGAGATCCCAAACAGTGGTTCTATTATTGTGTAGAATGCGACTTCTCTGCTCATTCTCATTGTGTTTTAGGAAAATATCCATGCATTAAGTTTGGAAGTGCTTTCACATACAAATATCACCAACACCCTCTCATATTTTTCTCAAAGACCGAGTCTTCTCTTCCATGTTACTATTGTGGTAAGACGACTTCCGACGGCATTGGCGTCAAATGCACACAAGGCGAATTAAATAGGAACATCTGTCACTTGTGTCTCGTAAGACGAGGTAGGTAAAAAGGTCAAATATTGGTGAGAACGTCACTTAGAAGTGATGATTGGAGAAAGCGACAAAGATTTCGGAACTTATTATATATCTATCATGTACCTTTATCTCTCTCTTGAGAGGATTTGTTATATGTAAAAAAGAAACTGGTGAATAACTTGCCAATTTGTATTTGTATATTGTGTTTATGCATACAGAGTTTGTTAATGCATATGATATTAATGGGAAGGGTGTTTCTCTTGTTCATCATCAATGTTGCTTCAAAATAGTACTCGTCACAGGTCAATGACGATTTACACCTTTGAATACTTGTTTAAGCTAAAGTTTATCTTCTTCTTTTTTTAAAAAATATATAAATAATAATAATTTAAACCCGTCTCTGCTATTTGATTATCATTTTTATTTGTGATTCAAAAAGTAAAAGATTCGACTCTTAGATATGGAGCCAAAAATGTCCTTAATTTGTATTATAAAAGATTGGGATTCCTTATTATTATTATTATTATTATTCTACGATCATTACGGATATTGTTACAAACAAAAAACGAAACCAACCGTTTGCTAGAAACACATACACATGTCCAGCAACAGCAACAACAACGTGCTACAGCCACGTACACAACTACGTGTCCAAAAACTTGATCGTGAGCTGTTGTCATTCCTGGTCCAATGTAGTCGGTAATTTTTTTCATTTAATTAATACATTAGTACTTCCCAAAAAGTGTGGGCTCAAATTCCACCTCAATGAATGAAACTAATATGTAAAATATTGATTTAAAATGTGAGGTGAATTAAAAAAAAAAATACTAATTTAATATCTTAACAAAACTAAAATTTAGTATTGTGAAAAGAAATCAACAATCAGAATTAGAATATATTTTCACCTCCTCAATGAATGTTTAGTTAGAAGTTAGAATTTGTCACTAACTTTATATGCAAGTTATTTCCTTCTTTCTTTTTCCTTTTCTTTTCAACTCGACAAAGAAAATTTTAGAACCATGAAAAGAAGAAGTAATTAATCAAAATTAGAATATTCTATCACCTCCTCACACAATATGTTTACTTAGCTTACAAGTTAAAAATTAGAATTTATCACTAACTTCATATATAAGTTATTTCTTTCCTTTTCTTTTCTTGTTAGAACTATGAAAGAATAAGTAATTGATCAAAATTAAAATGCTCTAAAAAGTGGAGCCGTTGGGAATGCTTTATAATCAAAATTACATTATTTGTCCCCAATAAATAAATGTACATTGATGGAGCAATTGAATTCCCTCGATCGGGCCAAACCAAACCAAACAGCAAAGAGCAGCTAGCCTTTCCTCCATTAATTCCAAGAAATAATAGTAATAATTATGACCAACCACTTCCATCTTCAAATCTATACTACTACTACTACTCGGATCCTCCATCATTCTTTCCTCCTACACTACACTCATCCATATATATATATATATATATATATATATATATATATATATATCATGGAGCGCATCATCCAAGAGTGGCTACGAAGGAGATATTTTAATGATGCAGAGCTGTACGCAACGATGGTGGAGGAAGATGAGAATGTTGTTTGTAGGACGTGCCGGAAACCAATATTATTGGGTCCCGCTTTTAAATTGGCAGGTAGAGACATGTAATTTCACATATCATGTCTCAATAATGTACCCACAAATCACAAAGCTCTTTTGCTACACTTCGGCCACCCATGGCATAATCCGCATGATCCCTTCATCTTCACAAAAGAAGTGAAAAATGATGGCAAGTAGGACGTTAACGTTGTTTGCTTCGGCTGTGAGAAGCCAGTATCTGGTGCCGAATACAAATGCTCTACCTCCCAATGCAATTTACTCCTCCACAAATCATGCCTTGAGCTGCCTCCCCAAGTACAACAACACCCATTCCACCATGCACCCAAACCACACCCTTTCTCTTGTCGAGCCACAGAAAAAATATTGTAATGCTTGCGGTAAAAGCTGCAATGCATACCCCTTCTATCATTGTCTTGAGTGCGATTTCAATCTCGATTTCATGTGTGCAACCACCCACCCGCAAATTAATATAAATAGTGATGACTGCCAACAAACATTCATCTCTTTCTTTAACCAAATCCAGTTCACTTGCCAAACTTGTGGCAAGGAAAGCAAGGAGTTTGCCTCATAATGTAGCATTTGTCAACTCTTGATTCATACCAAATGTACTAAATTTTCACGCATCATTAGAATTACAAGTCATGATAACTCCCTCACTCTCACCTACTCTCTTCGTCAAGTCAAAAAGCACAACAATATATTTTGTAATATCTGCTATCAAAAGGTGTAGACAGGGTATAGAGCCTATTATTGTAAGGAATGCAGTTACGTGGCCCACTTGACATGTGCATTTAAATATGAAGAAGAAGCTGAACATCTCAAGTGGTTGCCTCATGAATCCGTTGATTTAGAAACAAATGTTATGGAGGTTGAAGGTGCTGGGCTAATACAACATTTTAGCCATCAACATGATTTAATTCTTAGCAACAAGGAGCTCGTGGATGATAAGGTTTGTGATGGTTGTACAAGATTAATCTCCACCCCATTTTACAGTTGTATGCAATGCAATTTCCTTCTTCACAGTAGATGTGCTCAACTACAAAGAAACAAGCGATATCCACTTCATCAACACTTGCTCACCCTCTTTAGTGCATCGTCAGGATTTTCTCTTGGATCATTCCTATGTAAGGCTTGTCAACGTCTCTGCAGTGGCTTTGTCTATATATGTGAAACGTGTTATTTCTACTTTGACCTTTAATGTTATTCAATTCCAGAAACCCTGAAACATGAAGGTCACCAACACCCTCTCTCCCTTGCTGTTAATTCTAATAGAAGATGTTTTGTTTGTAATTTCACTTCTGACAAACCTGTGTGCTTGTATGCACTTATTGTGATTTTGGGTTTGAATGTGCACTCTTCCGCTCGCAGCTAGGCACAATAATAATGACGATCATCTCCTCAAGCTCACTTACAGTGTTGAAGCTCGTTGTGAAGAATACTATTGTCTAATTTGCGAAAAAGAAAGAAATCCCAAACAATGGTTCTATTATTGTACCGAATGCGACTTTCCTACTCATTCCCAATGCGTTTTAGGGAAATATCCATATATTAAGTTTAGAAGTACTTTCACATCTGGATATCACATGCAACACCCTCTCACTTTTGTCCCAAAGACTGAGTCATCTCCTCCATGTGGTGCTTGTGGTGAAACTTTCGATGGTTTGGCCCTAGAATGCACTCAATGCAAATTCACTGTACACTACTCTGATAAGTGTCTTTATAATATAATTGACACACTCTCCTCGACGTGATGATTAGAGAAAGTCAGCATCGGAGATTTCGGAGTTTACTATCAATCATGGAATTTTTTTTTCTCTCTTGAGAGGTTTAGTTATATCTTTATTTAATTATCTAAGCCGATGAAAATAGAATTTGGTCAAGAAGTTGTCGAATATGTATTGTATATTGTGTTTACGCATATGGAGTTTGCTGATGCATGATATTAATGAATTAAACGATGTTTCTCTTAACAGGTCTAAGGGGATTGTGAATGTCGATTTACATCTTTGAATACTTGTGTTTAAGCTAAAGTTCCTTTTTTTTTTTTCTTTTCTTTTCTTTTTTTAATTAATATTTAGAACTCCAGTCCCTATGCTATTCTCATTTCTGACATAACAGGATCTTTTTTCTATACCATGCGATTCAAAAAAAAAAAAATCTGGACCGTTTTGCTCGAAACACATACACTTGTCCAGCAACAGCAACATGCTACAGCCACGTACACAGCTACGTGCCCAAGAACAACAACCTGGCAATTCTGCCTCATTAAACCAACACAAACACACCCACACAAAATGCCAGAGAGAGACGGAGAGAGAGAGATATCATGGCAGGAGGAGACGAGGCGTGGAGGAAAATGCAGAAACCCACAAAATGAGTCCGGAGGATGTAAAGCTGCAGGAGTAGAGGGCTCCAAAAGGCCTCCCGGTCACCACCCGGGCGGAGTGCTGCACCAGAGGCGCACTTTTCCTTACAGCTATACCACCATGGCTATTGGCGGCCTCCTTATCACTGCTGCCGTCGGATACTTCGTCTTATACGTCAAGAAAAAACCCGGAGCCACTGCCGGAGACGTCGGCAAGGTGGCCGTGGGAGCCGCCAAACCTGAGGACACTCGCCCAAGGAAGTAGAGCTAATGGCAGTGAGCGTACGCGTGGGGGTTTTGCTTGTAAAAATATGTTTATTTTGTGGACTCTTTTGCAGGCTTTTCTTTTTTCGGGTATGGAGATTGGAGATGGACAAAATACCTACTTGTTCCATTCTCTGGATACGATCTGATTATATATATTTGAATTTGCTTACAATAGTTGCCACTTTTAGAATAATTTTCAAGTAAATCCCTTGGGAACTATGATAGATTAATTGGTGTCAAAAGCTTCTAATTTTTATGTAGGATCTTTAAAAAAAAAAATCCTCCCTTCACTGCACCGCCACCATTTTTATTTTTTTTTTCTTTTTCAGATCTTTTTTTTTTTTTAAATCAACGAAATCAAACCCAATTCTGGACTTTTATCGGAGCCGATATCCACTCTTATTGAGAAAGATAAAGATGTTTTAGATTTCTACAAACAATTTTCTTATGGACCCTACTTGCCTGGCTCTTAGCCCAATATAATCCATCCCCACAATTAAAGATTAGCAATTCAAACCAGCAATTTCCTGGAGATTTGAATCGGAGAAGGAAAAAGCAGCCAAGTCGATCCACACCAAGACCTTACTATTGAAATTGTATCATCACACTTTCATCAATAGTTGACACACTTGCTGGAATCTATGCACTTGGCTATTGTTTGTAGTGGATGCTGAGATTGAATAGGTAGCAGCTCAACTCAATCAATCTTTAGTTTTGGTATCATGAATTAGATTATGCTCTTTGCCATCATCCTCCAAGACCTAAGATCAAACTCTGTCCACTACAACGGGGGAATGGAGGTTCAAGTTATATCATATTACAGATTGAATCCCTTGCGAGAGCTTTGTGATAATGGAGGATGTCTGTTGGAGTTGCCCGCTCCCCTCCTCTTTTTAGTTTTATTTTATGTTTAATGTAATGATTATCTTGCTCAGAATATATATACATACACACCACTCCACATTTTTATTCATCTAAATTTTATTCATTTCTAGACTGAAAATCAGTCCAAAGACCAACTCATACTATCTTCATGAACATAATGATAAAAGTTGAAATTACCCTAGCCCTAAATTCTATGAAACACAGTAACAAGATCACCTAAACATCCTCACGTATCATTCAAAATAAGTAAACAAAATAGGTTGCCGAGGTGTATTTCATTGTAAGCTTATTAATTGCTACCAAATGCTCCAGAACTTACCTTCCCGCGTTTCACTGCTTTGGACTTGTTTTTCTGGTTAAAAGATTTTGCTTGCCAATCTTCTGGGATACACAGCAGGACTACCAAGAAAAAACAGCAAATATACAATGTCAATCGTACTAAAAAATCTACACAAGAAGTCCGGCTACCAAGCCAAAAAATAAAAATCTAGGAGAACCTTCTTTTAAGAATTAAACAAATAAAAGCTACTGTAACAGCCAAGTCCTGCCCTTCCTTCTCACAATTCAAAATTGAGCACAATGTTACATCTGAAAGGGATAATGGTACCTTAATTGTAAAGTTTACAAAGATAAAGCTTTTTTGCAGCCTTTTAAAGAAAATGACCATCGAACAAACCTGATCACACTTATTAGTCAATCTTCACTGATGAGTAGATGAGCCTTGTGAACCAAAAGCATGCGTAAAATCCGATGGTGCCAGTTAGAACAAAAAATGCATATGAGGCAATTAGCATGTATCCAAAGTAAAATATCGCTGAGACCAGCTTTGTGATTTCAAGCTTGGTGAAGAAGTAGAATGTTGCATAGAGGAAAAGGTACAGTGCGGAGGAGCCTGATGTAAGGTATGACCTCCACCACCACAGATAGTCCTCGCTGCACAGTTGGAAGTAGCAGAGCACGACAGTTATTTCGGCGCACGTGATAACGAGGATGATGAAGACCAAGAAGAGAAAACCGAAGATGTAGTAGAACTGATTCAGCCAGATGGAGGTAAGGATGAAGAAAAGTTCGATGAAAACTGCTCCAAATGGGAGTATTCCTCCAATCAGAATCGAAAATGATGGGTTCATATACCAGGCCTGCTCAGGAATCTGCCTTGGGATTTTATTTGTTTTCACGGGATCCTCGATTGCTGGTTTCCTGAACCCAACATAGCCACCTACAAACACAAGTGGAACTGAAATCCCAAACCATAAGAAGATCAGAGCAAACATAGTACCAAATGGCACAGCCCCAGATGATTTCTGTCCCCATATTAGAGCATTTAAGACAAAGAAAATGGCGGAGACGATCGCTGGGAACATTACTGCAGTCCTGAAAGCAGTTCTCTTCCATTCTGTTCCTTTAAACATCTTGTATAAACGGGCAGAGGCGTAACCAGCAAAAAGGCCCATGAAGACCCAAAGCAAGAGCATGGCTGTCATGAGACCACCCCGGTTAGAAGGGGAAAGGAAGCCAAGGATGGCAAAGATCATAGTTACCACTATCATCCCCAAAAACTGAACACCAGTTCCAACATAGACACAAAGCAGGTCTGAATTATTTGGGGGCCTGAAGACATCCCCATGCACGAGCTTCCATCCTGTCTCTTCTTGGGCTTCTTCTTGGGTCTCAAGTTCATTGTACTTGGAGATGTCACGGTAAAGTGTTCGTAGCATTATCATTGCCACCATGCCCGATAGAAAGAGAACAATCATCAAAGAATTGACAATTGAGAACCAGTGAATCTGGTCATCGCTCATTAGAAGATAGGCATCCCATCTAGATGCCCACTTCACATCACTCTCCTGAAAAGTAGAGATGAGAGAGAACATTATAAATAATGATAGCACCACAGTCATAAAAAGGACCAAGTTCAACAGTACACATTAGTGCTCAGCTAATCAGAGACAATAAAAATGATGATGATGACAATAAACGAAATTGAATGATCAATAGAAAATGTTAAAAGTAAGCTATAATTTGTAATAGGAGCTTACCAGGAAATCAACATCATAAGTGAATATAATCTCTTTTTTCTCTTCAACCTCTTGAGGGGAGTTGGAATTAGCAACTGTGTGTTTTGTATGAGGATCACAAGTTATTAAACGAGTCTTCTCATCCCACTTCCCTTCATATTCATGTTTAACACTGTATTCATCCAGCAACCAAGTAACATCACCACCAGATACTACGGGATCCAAGAATCAGCGAGGTATTATTTAGTAAGAAAGAAGGGACCCAACAAAAAAAAATTACCTATATGGTTTAACCTCAAAACCCACAATTCTTGCAGAGTCGGTTTGCAAATCTCTATGAAACTTCACAGTAAATGCCAAATGGTTGTGGATAAAATACTTTTCACCCTTGGTCTGTTCACAATCATTTAAAGTAAGAAAAAGAAAAAACTTGCACATTCACAAGAAAATACCTTAATGCTAATAAATAAAGTATATACCCCAGCAAATTGGCCTTTAAACAAAATAGCCAAGCTGATAAACAGTAGGAGATTCCTGATCCAGCCTTCGTGTGGGAAAAACCAGCGGAAGATTATCAAGGATCCTGTCACATGCATGGAAGATCCATTAACAGAATGCAACTTTAAAGCAGATCAAACAGACAAAGCAAATATATACTTGATATGAATTAATCCCATACATGTTGACCCGGTACTCATCATTGATCTTCTCTTTAAACTCCTTTGCCGATTTGGCATCAAGTGTAACCCGGTCAACAACATTGCACATTTGCGGTTCTCGCATTTTGAACTGCCACCAAAAAAAGATCAGTAAACTTAAAAAAGTCAATAAGCGTGGAATTATTAAGAAGTTTTAGCCTCACAAATATAATAAAAACTCACCACATAGGGGGAGTTTTCAATACGATCACCTCGAAGTACTTCCCCAAGATTTTCTGCACTGTCCACTATCTTTTGAGGCCGAGGATAAGGAAGAGAATAATATGAGTAAGGAAGCTGAGTCTTTGTAGAAGTCAATTTGTTCACTTTCACTTTCAGAATATCACCCTGCATCCAGAGACCCCTCAGAAAAACTTATTCGTGATTATTATCAAATGATTTCTCACACATGTTGGCACAAGAGAGAAACTCCAAGCACCATAGAGAGAGTCAGGCATTTGTACTTATTGAATAATGGCAAACATGATAGAACGAGTAATATAGTTTAGACAACATGAATTACAAAGCATGTATCAATGCAGGCATATATTTTCTAACGAATACCCATATCTTGGCAAATATAAAGAATCAAGAGCCCCACTCAAGAAAGTCATATAACATTATCAAGTCTGCCACAGTCCAAAATTTTACATATGACTAATGACCAATGCCATGGACCCAGTAGCATGGTTCAAAATATATGAACTTTTTTTATATAAGTAATTACCAAGGTGAGGGAAATATATCAACTTATGAGCACATCTTGCCATGGAGCCATCTTTAGCTTTCTAATATTCTAATTTTCTGGGACACTTGTCAATTTTATCTTTTCTTTAATTATTCCCATAGAATTTAATTACAAATTGAATGGGTGAACCCCAGGCCTTTCCCCCAAAATTACTCCCACTTCTCACAGTGATACATGTCACACAGCACGGGGAAAATAGTAGTTATGACAATAACAAGAAACAGCAAACAATAAACTAAGGCAACTTTTTTTTTATTGAGGGTCAATTAAGAGAACTTACATAATGAAATAAAGCTAATATGATGAATTCAGAGCTTCATGTTATCTTCTATCACTTAGATATAGTGAGTAGATAGAAAGTAACTGTGATAGCTGGAAAGTTATGAGCCATAAAGATAAACTACTGGTTAACCCCTACACATGATAAGTTCATTGTACTTATTTGCCACAATTTTCACTTAAAAGCTATAAAAGAATGTTAGAATGTCATAATTACTCAAATCTTTAAAGAAGTTCTTTTTTTTTTAAGCACCTATTCAAAGAGCTCCAAAGTCTATCCTAAATTCTCTTGCATTCACAATAATCCACAGATCATCCTCTACCACCATCAGTAATCCCCTCAGTTATGCCAAGACCTCTAATTGAAAAATTCCGTCAAAGTTCTTACAACCTCAAACGCACTGAACCGGAAATGACAAAACTACTTCCACAAAGTACGTGTTTGGTTGCCGAGGAAGAGATTTTCTCCCTCTAAATCTCAAAACTCCTAAAAATTTTGAGATCCGGTGATAGAATTACCTCCATTCACCTGAGTCTAACACAGTTACAATAAAACTATCTCAATTGAGGCTTCATATGCTCACAATTCAACAAGATAATACAAACCTATGCTTTAAACTTCTACTTTCTTTCCATTTTTCCATTCCTCTGTTTTCTCAGCATCCAAACAAATCCACGACATTTCCCTCTCAGATCCGAGGTATGCATTCAGATCAATCACTTTACAGGTACATATATGATATGCGTGTGTGTGTGTCTGTGTGAAAGAGAGAGGGAGAGAGAGGTGACCTTCTGGAAATCCTCGGGAGCGACGCCGGGGAGATAGAAGCAGTGGCCGCCATGGATCAGAACCAGAAGGAGCGCAGAGATCGCGAGTGTACGGCCGGCGACAGATCTCCGAAACGCCATGGCGTTTCGTTTCACAGAGAGAGAGGGAGAGAGGAAGAGAGATCTAAGATCGTCTTCGTAGTTGTTTTCAAAGGCAATTAGGGAAGGAATGAGAATGGAGAGCTAGGAGGACGGACTAGATCTACTCTCCGGTATGGCTGGGTACGGTGACTTTAGGTTACGGTCTATTTCTGCCACGTCATCATTTAGAAAATGGATCGATATGGTTTTCTTCTCTATGCTCAAGGGACGAAAATGTTTCTTTTTTTTTTTTGTAAACGATGAAAATGGTTCTTTAGTCGGTCATGACGTGTTTTAGGGATTATATTTTTATTTTTTAAGTGATTAATATAAAAAATTACTTAAAATGTATGATATTAACACGTATAATACAAATATAATAAATATATGTGAAGAATATTATTATTTTATAGGCATTTACACTCTAGCAGCCGAAGGTTATTTTAATTAACCGAAATGCAAAGTTGGGCAAATAGTCAACCAACTTAAGCTACTATAGCAAAAAATTTGATAAGTTTTTTTTTAGTTTTTAGTTTTTTTTTCTTCGAATTTATAGGGATTTTTTGTCTTGTTAATAAAATATATGGTTATTTTAATTTTTTTGTTGTCTTAAGGGAAATATTAACAATTTTTTAGTAATTTGGGGTACATTATCCCAATTAAAAGTTTAGATAAGATATTATCAATGATTCAATTAGATGGTAGCTTTTAAAATGTGAGCATATGGACTTTCCCCAAAAAAAAAAAAAAAAAAACTAGCTTAGACAACAAGTAGGGTTGGATACCAAACCGAACAGATTAAAAATATGTTGACTTTTAACTAACTTGAAGGAGTCAACAACAAAATCAAAATTTCAACTCGAAATGACCTTTCCAACCTTTTAACTCGAGTTGAAATGACCTTTTTCGGTATTTTGGACTAAGCTGAGCTTCGAATTTTTTAATATGGTTAAATGTGATGGATTTAGAAAGAGACTTGAAAATGGATATAGTTAACCACACAAATTTTTTATAAAGAGAAATGCTTGGTCTTCGTCTTTTGTCTAGTTATTGTCTATCTCTATATAAGAGATGAACAAGTTTATCATTGAATATGTATGACCATATGTAGGTCTCACATATTCAAATGGTGGATTTGCAAAAAATATGTGAAAAATATGAATGTATAACACTTCTCATTCTATAAATTAGGTTGAATGAATTTCCATAACCCAGCTTTAAATATGTGATTTTAAGCACATGAGAAACATATATTTTCTTATTAATGTTATTAAATATATATATGAGAAGCCCATACTATTAAAAAAAACATATGTTTTCCACGTGCCAAAAAAAAAACACATCTCACTTCTTTAGAGGCCAAGTTATAAGAGTTCTTGTAACTCAAATTCTAAATATATATATATATATATGTTCTATAGTAAAATGTTGTGAATTCGGCTTGGTCCTAATTCTAATTCCCAAGCCAACCCAATTGTTTCAATATACGTTCTATAGTAAAATGTTGTGAATTCGGCTTGGTCCTAGTTCTAATTCCCAAGCCAACCCAATTGTTTCGTTGCAAGTTTCATATCCACGACAGAGCATAAAGCCCAACTCAATATAAGGTGGCCCAAATTTTCTATATTTCAAATGAAATTAAAATATTTAAAAAAAAAAAACAAATGAAATGAAAATGAGTTATTCTATAACTAATATTTATTGAGTTGCATATCATAATGTATATAATAACACACCATTTAAATTTTTTAAATAACATCACAACATACTCATAATATTGTATCATGTAAGATGACAAAATAAAATTTAAATCATGAAACAACTTGAGTAGTTCAATCGACTATGATCACGTCTAATAAAGCAGAGGTTATTAGTTCGAATCCTCCCTCTCCTCTCTCTTGTGCAGACATGTCAAAAAAAAAATGTCTAAGGATATAACCAGAATTTTAAATGAGAGGGGATAAAACTAAAATAATAATATTAAGGTAAAAAATTAATTTCTTAAGGGTTGAACTCTAGAAAAAATAAAATTTAGAAGGATTTTTTTTATTTTTTATTAAAAATAATAATAATAATTGGAGAGATTAGTGCCCTAAAGCCAAGGGTAATTCCACCATGCTCACCTCCGCTTCATATAAAATAAAAGAGGATCGTATTCGTTCATATTGTGGTCAAATTTTGACCTCGAGGCCCAACATTAGAAAGCCTCATTAGCTCCCAATCTGGTTTTTTATTTTATTGAAAAATGTTTGTGGTATTACAATTTTTATTATAATTTTATTTATAAACTTACGTAATAGTTTATTATTTATAAAAATGAGTGTCACATGGACTGTAATATGACAATCCACATTTAGTGGCAAACATGATAAATGTCACTTGAATTGGCTAGTCAATTTATAAATGTGTTACATGACAATCCAAATTTTAATAAGTAAGAGCATTAGCAATAGATGTCTTATATGTTATTCACTTCCCTATATTTAGGAATTTTTTTTTTTACAAAAAAAAATAAAAAAACCACAAAAACACACACACATCAAAAGCCCTATGTTTAACATACACCAAGTGGTATCTACTATTTACAATGTTTCATTAGAAAACACCGTAGATTCCCAATGTTTTATTAAATTATAAACAAATCATTCCCTCTCCACTCTCCTTCACGTGTCCCAAACAATTCTCTCTCCTCTCTTAATTTCTCTGCTAGGCGTTGGAACTAGTTGCAATGATAAAAAGAAATAGTATTGAATTGATATAGGAAAAAAAAAATTAATAATAATAAAGATAAGAGTAAAAAATAGTATTTAATTGATATAGGGAAAAATTATGAAATATATTGTGAAGTGTTTTTTTATAGGGAATAAAACTATTTAAAAAAAAAAAAGGCTAAAAAGCTGCTACTAGTGCTCTAACGTGATAAGTGCCTATTAATTCATCAAGGTCTTATAATAAAATTTATAGTACCTCTAACAATGTGGATTAGGGGTGTTCAAGCAAGTCGGTTATACCCGCCAACCAATTATAACCGCAAACTGATAACCGCTAACAGACTAGAGCGGTTGCGGTTGCCTGTTTTAGGAGATATGAAAATGTGGTTATAACTAATAACTAATAACAACCTTTATTTATATATAATAATATAAATATATATTAAATATTTAAATTAATAAACTATTAAATAAAACATCCAAAACAACACCCTTTTTGTATTAAATATACAAATTTGGGATTCGTCTTTTTAATTTTTTTCATTTGAATTTGGATTAATGGATTGAACTATGTTTTTTTGCTAGAATTTATTTGGCCATTTTTTTCATATTTTTGGAACATGAAAAATAATAATTAAAGGCATTAAAGACCAAAACACTTAAAAAGTCAAAAGCCCTTAAAAAAAAAAAACATGGTTATAATACGCAGTTATTGGATTGAATAATCATTGCTAATCAGATTATAAAATAACCAATAACCGTCTAGGCGGTTGTAGTTATTAAAAATTAATAACCGTCCAAGTCGGTTGCGGTTGCAGTTATAACCAATAGCCAACAATTATAACTGTTTGAACACTCCTGATGTGGACAACATATGTTTAAAGTCAAATAAAATAGGTAAGATCCAAAATTTTAATATTAATTTGTTGAATGAAAACTTCAGTTGAAAAGCCCAAACCCAAAGGAAGAAGCAGGTTGCTTGGGTCGAGCCCCTCGCAAAAGGACGTGATGGGCCACAACGTACAGAAAAAATAACAAATATTAGTCTCCTTTTTTTACTAAGCAAGAACTATTTTATTTTATTTTATTTTTTAAAAAAAAATTCGTTTGGTTCGGTGTAAAATATTTTCTATTGAATAATATTTTCAGCTAAAAATATGTATATATATATATTTAAATGGCTATTTTTTTATATTTGTTTGTTACTCTGAAAATGGTTCTAAAATTATTTTTACTGGCTATTTTTGTATATTTGTTTGTTACTTTGAAAATGGTTCTAAAATTATTTTTACCGTTTGACCCGTACATAAAATCTTTAAATATTTATTATAAATAGTTGCAAGGAAGAAAGAGACGGCTAATAGGAATTGCAAAGAAAAAGAGTGTGTGAGAATAAAAAATCTTTAGTGGTGGGATTGAAATCCATTGTAATTGTTTACTCAAATTGCTTGCAATTTAAGTAAACAATTGTGAGAAACCCCATGGTCGGGTAGGTGTTCAAGCAGCTTGAGACCTACTTGAGCAGATAAGTCCTCCATAAGAAGCCCTGGAGAACGATGAAAAATGGTTTACGCATATAAGAAGTGTGTTTTACTTTATATCTCGAAAAAGTTATTTTCCTTGGCAAATAAAAAACATTTTCAAGTTAACCAATATTTTATGCCAAAACAAACAGGTCAATAAAAATTTTTTTTTTTCAAACTCAATCTATAAAACTAGTGTTTGCCTTTAAAACATGTGATTCTCATAGAAATTTTAATTTTTATATACATTTTTGATTAAAAAAATGTAATTTTCAGATTTTTTTGCTCTTAAGTAGTTAAATATAATATCAATTCAATAAATTAGATAGAAAGAAATTTCTTCCGAAAACTTAATAGCATCTTACGCCCCCCCGCCCCCTATAGTCATATCAACGGCGGTTTCATGTTCAACATATGGAAACAAAAAATAAATAAATAATAATAATTGAACATAATGATACCATATTTGCTCGATTGGATGCCCATATTTTTTGTAAAACCAAACTTACTCGAAGTCAACTACTTAAAAATAATAATAAAAAAAAAAAAATTACAGTTAATCCATGCACTTTTCCATAAAACCTCCACAAGTATGCAACAAATCCTTTGAAGTAAATAACCCGGTTTAATTATCCTTATTTTATCTACCTCTCTTCCTTTTTTTATAAAAAAAAAAAAGATTTGGATTGGATAAAATTAAATAATATGCCTCAAACCGGTGAATCTTGACTCAATTTAGAGTTTGTTTGGATACGTTAAGATACAAAAAAAAAATGCGTTTAACACTCAAAAAATATGTTTAAAGAAAAAAGTTGTTATTTGATAAAAAAAAAATGAAAGAATTTTTAAAAGTCCAAAAAGCTCAAAAATGGTCAAACACATTTTTGACAAAAGCTTAAAAAATAAAATTTTTGCCAAAAAAAGTTTTTTGACTTAAAAGTTATATTTTTCAAACACAATCTTAAACATGCTCTTAGTTTGCAAACAAAAACCCTAAACAAATCCAAGTTTAGCGGGCCAAACATATTTGTGGGTGGAATTTTGAGTTTGGATCCAAAATAAATCGACTTCCGAACAATAAAAGTCTCACATTGATTCCGTACTAAAGCAAGCAAGAGGGCTATCGAAACGGGGGCAATAGGTATCAAGATTCCAAAGAGAGAGGGAGCTATAGGGGCAGATTTTTGATATGTAGGTGAGTAGTTAGTACAATCATGCCAAGCTTTTGGAGCATAAAACCTGGAGAGCACAAAACCAATTACCAAAAATGTGGAATTTATTCTAAAGAAGACACAAAGAGGTTGGTTGGGCATAAAGGAGTCATTTGGTCCCCAACATTGACCTTTTGCCAATGAAAAGCCCATCCACACCCAACCATTATAGGATATTAGGATTGGGACCTCCCCATCTTTCCATCATCATTAATTTATGACCCTTTTATTCCCACGCCTAATTTCACCACCAATCTCTCCTATGAAGCCCACACATGGTGATATCATTTGTCTAAGATGTGCCTTTTTGTGAAGCATTTTAAAATTTAAAATAAAAACTATTTTGCTCGTTGGTAAAGCACCACTTTCCAACAGTTCATGTGCATGCCAATTCTCCTTCTATTTTATTTATTTATATTTTACATACTAAAATGTTGTTGTAGCGATTCAGGACAAATGTTAGGTGGATTTGCGTTATTATCTCAAAAGAATTAGTTAAATTGTAATTAGGGCTGCTAAAATCTCACTAATAAAACTCAATGTTATATAATGAATCAATGGAAAACTTCATACTCATGAACATGATTATAATTTACCTGCTCAATATGACAATGCATCGGTACGCCCACAAGGTTTTAGTAAAACTTTTTTTTTTTCTTCCTTTTTTTTTTTCAAAACAAAATGAGAAAAATATAGTTAACCCCTCGAACTATTATCGATTTTGTAATTATGCCTTTAAACTTTTAAAAGTGACATTGAGACCCCACATATTACCATCGTGTGTCAAATTAGACATTTTGCATTTTTCCCAAAATACCCTTGAAGTTATGAAGTTTTTAATAAATAAAATTAAAAAAGGGCATACGAATAATTATTTGCAAAAAGAATATTAAGAGGGCTAATATGAGAAGGGTCACCCACTTTTTGGTTTTCTTAGTTCTTTTTAAATAATTTTAATTTTGTTCAAATTGTTATTTTAAATAATTTAAGGTTATTTTGGAGAAAAAATGCAAAAGTGTAAAATTTGACACTCAATGGTAGTATAATAGGCATTAATATCGCTTTTTAAAGTTTAGAGGTATAAATGCAAAAATAATGATAGTTCAAATGGCTAACGTGTATTTTTTCCAAAATAAAATGATAACAAACAACCAAAATACAAAACAATCACAAAACACGCCAAACTATTTTCACCATCACAACATAACATTTTTCAAACAATCTTTTTTTTAAAATTAAGAAATGCAAAATACTTATAATTTTAGGAAATATTGGCAGCAGAAGTAGTTGACGGGCTATTATGAGACAGTTGTAATAGATAAAGGGATCGCTTGGCGTCTGAAGTCGAAAGGGACATTATTTGGTCTGAGAAACCAAGCATCCATAAAACGATGCGAGTAAAGGTCCCTACTCCTACGTACCCCACATCTTTAGTTTTGGGACCATGGGGCCAAATTAGTATTTTTGCAAACCTACGTGTGTGTATATATATATATATATATATATAAATACATAGATATTAAATTATTTGGTCATTTGGGGATGAAAATTCATCATTGATGGGGCCATAATATAGAAAATAATTTTTAAAAAAATTTAGGGACGCCTAAAGACTCCTCGAATACTAATATATAGGCTGTTCATAAAACACGTAATTTTCAAATGTATTTTTAATAAGCAATTGCTAACTCATTTTTCTTTTTTCTTTTTTTTATTGGTTAATTGGGAATTGGGACAGGCGAATTCATGCTCGGGTATTGATTTGGTAAATTTATACAATGTGGTTTTGCGCTGTTTGTAAAAACATGTGACTTTGTTTGTTAACCTTTTGTATTCTTTATTTTCAAAACAAATATTAACAAATAATCTAAAACACAAAACATATATATATCACATCATAACATTCTTTAAACCAAACATAAAAAATACCTCTTAAACAAAAATTAGAAAAAGTAAGAAAAGAAAGAATGAACAAACATATATAATTTGCATGGAGGAGGTCTTGGGAATGATGTCCTACATACAGCTTTTGCATTGCTGTTGAGTTGATCTTTTGCAAAGCCATCTTTTCGTTTGTGGTCCTGACTTTATGAAGGCTATATTTCAACTATTAATTATAAAAATTATATATATATATAATATATCCCACACAATATGATGTTATGTTTAATGATGATTTTGTGGTCCAACGTGGTATAATTGGATAAAGAAGACATCAACCAACCATTATCATTAATTTTGATTGAGTTATGACTTTGAAGTAAAGTTCCTAGATTTCTCTTCCTTTTAATTTTTTTTTTCAACCCACCAAATCACCAAGAGTACTGAGTGAGATCTTCAACTTCCTTAATATGGAACCTATGTGGGCAAAGCAACTTTTTGGCTTCTTTGCTTGTGTTAGAATATATTCTGATATATTTATATATATGATTGATTTATATTTCATAGTATTGGTCAATTTATGTGTTTTTTTTTTAATAAATCGATTTAAGTAATTACTTGTATATATTCAACTATAAATAGAGACATTTGTACCGCAAATAAAGCTAATAAGAGTATAACATAACTGTGTAATCCTGGGGCTATTAAGAATGAAAGATTTTGAGTATAGTTTGACATTTTGGTTATTTATTTATATATTTTTGGTTTCCTTTTCCCATTTATTTTCTTCTGTTGCAACAGGGACATAAATTAGAATTTAGCAGAGAGAGAGAGAGAGAGAGAGAGAGAGAGAATACTTATCATAAATTCATGCAGTAGAAAATACTTTGACATTCCTTTGACTATATTTGTTTAAGTTTGCTTTTTAATTTGAAGGAAGATTTTTAGAGATGTTTTTTTTTTTAACCTATGTCCAATAATGCCTTATTAATGGTAGACGTATTCAAAATATATATCAACCATAAAGAAGAAAAATATATCAAGAAGTAGACTTTAATTGACCTGTCTAACTTGGCAATCTTCGATAAAAAATAAATAAATAAATAAAAGAAAAGAAAGAAAGAAAGAGTACATCATTAGAGTTCTTTTCATGTAATAAATCTCTTGAAAATAGCATTCCCTAGACCTACTTGTTATAAACACAGATTAAGGGAGCATGGGTGATATTGGAAATTTTGCTATATATATATATATGATAAATGAATAATGATGAGCATGCTAACAGTAAATAGACATTACTACATGTTTATTTGATGTACTTCAGAAGTTAATAGGAACTTTGAAAATAATTATGTGCTTTGTTTGAGTGTGTTTTGTTTTGTTTGAAGAAAAATGTTTTTATCATTTATATAACATAAAAGTGAAAGCTGTTTTTATGTTTTTAGAAATGTTTTGTATTTAAATTATTTGTCAATATTTTATTTTGTAAAGAAAAACAAAAACAAAAATTTTAATAGAGAGCTTATATGTTGAAATTTACATCAAGACAATTGAATCTACTTGTCTTTAAGAGATAGTTTAATCGGCCACAAACGACGCCTTGAAGCAAATACCATTAATTCAAATCATCTTGTATAAATTAAATTGAATTTTTGATATAAATGTGAGATGATTGAGACAATTTCAACACCAAAAGGAGAGCAAAGAGCATCCCCATGTGAACATCTCATTCATTACATCCATCAACCGTATGTATTATTTATCACTAAAATTGGCAATGATGCATTCATTATGTCTTATGATTTTTAACAATAATAATGTTACATTTAGGCACATGAAAATATATATATATATCTTATCTAACTTTTGGACATTATATTTTAGGATGCAAAATTGAAGATCGAAATTGGCCGCAGTTCTGTCAATTTAGAGCCCCTAATGACAAAGAGTCTTAATGGAGTACACGTGTTTGAGTAGGTGTTCAAACAACTTGAAATGTGTGATATATAAAGAAAATATAAAAGTTCTTCAAACTAATAACCATTTTTAAAGAGCTCACAATATTCAAAATGTGTTAAAGTAGCTCATCAAACTATCAAAGTGTGTCAAAAAAGCCCAATTTATTTATTTTTTAACTTCTATAATATCTTTATTCTTTTAAAAACTAAAATAAAAAATGTTATTAAAAACTTACCTTTTTTTAAAAAAAAAAAAAAAAGAGAAAAAAGAAAAAAAAAATTGCATATCCATTGACTAAATTGTTTTTATGTTTAAGAAATAGTTTAGTTTATTTTTTATTTTAGTTTGTAAAAGAATAGGTGTATTATAAGAATATTAAAACAAATGTGGTATTTTTGATACACTTTGATTGTTTGATGGATTATTTTATTACATTTTGAACATTGTAAAGTTCTATAGTAAATAATTAATAGTTTGAGGAGCTTTTTTATATTTTTTTTTAATATATATATAAAAAAGTTGAAGCCTTTTAAATTTGCAATTTGATGTAAGCGTTAAGCCACATCGACAGAACATGATACTTTCTAGTTTAAATAAACTATAAAATATTTAATTAATTATAATAAAAAATATATATATATTTTTTTTAAATAAAAATAGCCTACCGCTTTAACAAACTGAATATTATCTGATTCCGAACGGAGGGGAGGATCTAATTCGACATTGACCAAGTCTACCTCACAAAGAACCTCTTCCAATCAAGTGCCTAGTCTTTGTAGTCTACCCATAGATTCCAATACAAGTAGCTCCCGGCATTTACAGAAGTAGGGCTTGAAAGTCAAGCTCGTTTGACTAGTCACTGCACCAGGCTCTAACTTGTTTAAAAGATTAATGGTACATGGACTTGTTTGGTAAACGATATTGATTTAGTTTTAAACCTGTATAAAAAATGTAAGAATATATATATATATTTTTAAAGTAAAAAAGTAAAAATTGTTTTTGTAGTAATTTTTTTATTTAAATAATAATAAAAAGTGAGTAATACGATATTAAAAATAAAAAAAACATTAAAAAAATAAAATTATTAATTTTGGACCCCTCAAAAAGTGCAGAAACAAGTTTGAGGACAAACCTTTTAACAAACGCAACCTATACATATGATAGACCTAATTCAAGATAAAGGATGTGTAATTAATGCATTTTCATCGCTGTAATTTATTTATTCATTTGGCTTTTTTAGTTTTTAACTTTTCATATACATTAGTTAGGATTTTTTTTACGGTATATGTTATATATTATTCTTTTAATTATAAATTCACCGGTCATTTTTTTTCTAAGTTATCTCCGGCAAGGTGGCTGTTGAGGTGGCCAACCACCTTAATGGGTGATCTAGCTGCTCTTTACTTTAATTTTTATTTTAAAATTACGTGGCAAGATCCAGACGGTTTAAAATCTTAGGAATTGGGAAGACTCAATCTTAGACTTTGTATCGATTAGAACAAAAAAGAAAAAAAAAAGAAAAAAAGAAAGGAAAATAAATGTTAGGCAGTCCATTATTAATAACTATATATTGCATATTATTACCATGTACTTCCATCTTCTTGGACAAAGTAATAAATGTTAGGCAGTCCATTATAAAGGGTAGTGCGCCCATTGAAAGCATGTCACAAATGAATGACAAAATTACAAATGGGAGCAGCCCTCTGAACTCCATTTAAACGCTGCGCATTATTACTCTGCTTTATTAAATAGCCAGCTACTCCCCCGGTCAATGTTTGAATTAGGATTTTTTAATTTTATTTAAATAAAAAAATATCTAACTAGTTATAATACAAAATGTTTGTATCTCTTCAAAAATAAAAAGATAAAAAATACATATTTATTATAACTAATCGAATATTATCAAGTTTAAATGAACTAGAGATGATCATGTTCCTCAAATGTTGTTGTTGATGGTCTCGGAATGATTGTAAATTTGGGTAAAAATATGATTAGTATTAGACTAATTATTTTAATTAAAAAAAAAATTGTAAGCTGTTGCAATACTCATCAAATTTGGCAAGTGCTTAAAAGAAAAAAAAAAATTTATAATAAGACATGGATGTGAATTTAGAATAGGAAAAGCAAAATTATATTCATTACTTAGGTTTTTATCTGATTTTTAATTTCAAGAATAAAGTTAATAGGTTGTTCTATCTCTTTACGGTCAAAATAAATAATTTGTCATTTGCCATATGTGTTTTATGGGAAATGTTAAAGGTCCAATTATTTTATTCAACAAATGTTCAATTTTTGCTTTCTTTTGTAATTTTTTTTTAAATAAAAAATAAAAAAAAAATGTATGAAGCAATAATATCTATTTTTTGTCTTTCTTTTTTCGGTATTCTTAAAAAAAATTTAAAAATGGTATTTTTCTTCATAATAATGTCATTTTTTTTAAAAAAAAAATTTGCATTATTATGAAGAAAAATACATAAAAAATAATGACAAAAAAATATATATTATTACTTCAGCCATTTTTTTCATCTTTTATTTTGTTTTTTTAATTGAAAAAGAAAAAAAAAGTTTAACATTTGCTAGGCAAAATAATTGGGTTTTTGCCATCTCTCGTGTTTTATTGAACACATCAACATCCATCTCAACATTCCAACTCAATGCAATGCAACACTAACGAACCAACATCTTTTGTTATTGTAGGTTTGTTCTTTAGGTTCTCAAATTTTTTGTTTATGTGTGTGTGTGTTTTTTTTTTTAATAAATGACTTAACACTTGTTGATGTTGGAATGCATTGGAGTGTTTATGATGTCTCAAATGACCAATTGAGACTTGTGGCACATGATAAACGGTTAGCTTTGACGGTAAAGTAACAAAGTAACCTATTTAAAATTGGGCAAAACCTAAAACTATATATTTGAAATTAAAATGTGTTTGCCAAAGGACTCAAAAAAAAAAAAAGTCCATACTATTTATCTCAACAGTCCCTAAGAGGTAATTCAATTTGGTTGGGACCACGTCTTATAAAACGGATATTACTAGTTTGAATCCCCCCTTATTGTGTGGACATGTAAAAAAAAAAATCTCAATATTTTTACTTTTTACATCACATTAATAACTTTTATTATTATTCAAATAAAAAATTATTATAAACCATTTTTTTGTATATATATAAAACATTTTTACTTTTGTTTTCACATCAATTAAATCTGCTACAATTTTAATTTACTTCATTTTTCAAGTTCTTTGGGCAAACACACCCTTAAAGACTACGAGCCTGTTTGGGATTGTGTTTAAAAATTAGAGATTTTAAGTCAAAAAGGCTCAAAAGCTTCATTTTGCTAAAAATGTTTTTTGGCAATTTTTAGGCTTTTTAAACCCTTAAAAGTGCTTTAATTTTTTTATCAAACGATTACTTTTTTTTTTAAACAGGCTTTTTAGGTGTTAAAAGTATGTTTAGGCTCAAACTCAATTCTAGACAAGTCCTAAATTTAACTGGATATGATTTTCTTTTGGTTAAAAATACAGTAAGTGTTTTGAAAAAGAAATAATATTTAAATAAAATAATGAAAATAAACTGTTAAGATTGTGAATAAGACATAAATTAATGATTTGAAAAAAAATAAGTAACTAAAATTATTAAAAAAAAAAGGAATTTCTTTTTTTAAACTAAAATGAATTTTTTTTTTTATTTAAATGATGAGCGAATGTGAATGTGGTTGCTTGCGTCAAAAACTAGAGGGTCAAAAGATAGAAGAACCCCTACTAGTCTACTCTACTACACATGGTAGAATGGTAGATCCTCTATGTATTGGAGAAACAAGTACCGAGGAAGAAATAATGCTCGTTCAAAAGTTAAGGCCGCCAACCATATCCAATAATATCATCTATTTTAGCTATTTAATATATATATTGTAGTTAATACATTTGTAATTAATTTTTTAATCCTACTTTTTCTGTTTTAAAAATATTGTTTTAATGTATTTTATTAGAGAGAAAAAAAAAAAAATTACTCTTAAAAGATCTGCTGATTAGCAAAATGGCTTATAAATAACTAAATTAACTATTATGAATTTGTTCATTGAAAAAAAGAAAAAAAACAAAAAAAAGCTATTATGAATTTGTTAGAGATGCTCTGTGCACCATCTAAAAATAAAAGATATATGGCTGATATATGTTCAAAATGTATCTAAAAATATGTTGCATTAAAAATGAGTAATATTATTTAATAAATTGTTATATTATTATCATATAATTTGATGATATGACAATAAAAATTAGTTATAAAATTAATACTTAAAAAAAATAATTAATTTTAATTATTGTGTCATTTCAATTATATAATAGTTGTATAGTAGCCGATTAGAAAATAGTTTAGTTATTTATTTATTAAAAATATGAAAATCACATGCATTTATAAATACATGTCTAATTTTAAGAAAAGCTTTGTCAGTAATATATATATACACATGTCCCAAAAAAGTAATTAATATTAAAAATATATTTAAGAAAACAGATATCATTAGTTTGAATTTTTTTTCTCTTTCTTTCTTGTGTAGACATATAAAATTTTTTTTATATGTATATAATTATAGGATATTTTAATTAAATACTCAAGTGTTTAGATATGATTTGGCGTGGGAAATAAATTGGGGTTGGATGTTAGTTTGTAGGTTGGCAAGAGGTGCAAGTTGGAGATGAAAAAAGTGTGGGGTTGCTTAGAATGAAACCAATCCCTATATGGATTTGGAGGCAGATAAATAGGTTGTCGCAACGTTCTTGGTAAGAGTATATTTCTTGTTTTGTTCAAAGCTCCAAAGAAAGGGACGCGTCCTTTGTAATTACTTATTAAAACTGAAATTCACAGGGCATCATTTCAGCCACATGATTTGTCAGCAAAAAAACCCATGTATATTCAATCCTCCATTATGATGAAACCAAAATTCTCAGGGCTTTGTGGTCCAAGATGTGAGTAGCCGAGGAGAGAATGAGAGATCAAATGGTCCTGGATGAACTTGAAATGGCAGGCATGAAAATACAGGGGAGAGCTGGGGGGCAAAAGGGTGAGAGAAGAGAGGGTGGCGTGCTTTAGCGGCAGAGAAAAAGCTCCTTTTAAGAGCGAGTCTGACTCTGACTCTGAACCACCCTGTGGAGCACAGTCCCCTACTTCCTATACACAAACCTCACTACACCACACTACGCATACACAAGCCCCTGTTTTCTCCATTTTCCATTTTCCTTTTTTGTGTTTGTGTTACTTTTGTTGGTTGCCTTTTGTTGCTTGGGTCTTTGGCCTTCTGCAAGATTCAGGGCTAGGAGAGACAACTGTGTCGGAGGCTTAGAGGAGGGTCGAAGGGGACATTGAGATTTGCGCCAAAAGAGAGAGAGGAAGATCTTGAGCGGATCAGGATGATTTAAAGCAAAGGCGGCGAGAATTTATGAGCTTTTTAGAGAGAGAGAGAGAGAAAGAGGTACTCTGTTCCAGCTATTTTCTCTCTCTGACGCCAATTAATCTCTCTCTCTCTTACTCTCTCTTTACCAGCGCTTTATTATTATTATTATTATTATCTTTCACTCTGACGCCATTTTCTTCCTGTGTGTTCTGTAAACCATTTCTCTATAGGGGTTTTCGTGCTCGAAGTTTCTCTCTCTACGAGCGTCATCTACGTCATCATAGAGCCTCGGAGTCAATGGGTAAAGGTCCAAGATCGAGGCGGGGATATAATGGGAGAGTCTGTCTTGGTCCGGTGTTTGTCACGGTCTAGTGGAAAGTGAGGAGTTCTTAGGTAGAGGAAGTAACGTAAGCACGCCATTTCTGGACTGAGTTTTTGGTTTCTTCATCTGGGTTTTTCCCAGAATCCGCCATTTTTGAGAGAGAAAGTTGGGAGTTAGGTGTGGGCAGCTTCGCTGGAAACAGAGAGGTTGGTTTTTGTGTGATTTGGGGCACTTCCGCGAGGTATTTTGGGGTGAGCAAAATGAAGTTTATGAAATTGGGTTCGAAGCCTGATGCATTTCAAGCGGAAGGGAAAGCTGTCAGGTGAGAGAGTCTTTTCCTTTATTTGTTTTACTTTCATAATATTATAATCCATATATATATGTTTTTTTCTGTGCTTTTTTTGTTTTGGTTCTCTTTTCTGTTCATATTTAAACGCGAATAGTAATATATTTAAGCATAGCTTTTGTTCCTGAATTTAAGTTTTTTGTTTGTTTGTTTGTAGGATTTGTATATTTGATTGTGTTTCTTTCTTATGCTCTGGCAGGTTTCAGCGAAAGCCTACACTTTGTTTAATTTTGAGATTTATATGTGATACTGTTAGGTGGACATTTCTTATCTTGGTTACAAATTCTCTAATTATTTATGCCTTTCTAAATGGGCAGAAAAGGTCAATACCCTTTTGAAATTTATTTCAGCGAATAAAAGTTGTAGGCAAAAACAGAAAAAAAAGGGAATTTTTTTTTTTTTTGAAGAATAGAGGAAGGGAAGAAAGGGGGGGGGGGGGGGGTGTTATCCAAGTATCTAAGGCCATTCAGGACGTGGTCCAGCCATCTAACTGTCATCTTTTAAAGAATTCGTGGTCCTGATATGGTAAACACATCTGGGGTACCCAAGTTCTTTGATCATCAATTTGCCAAGTTCTTTCTCTATATAATGACATTAATTCCACGAAACCATTTATGGTTTCTACCTCCAAAAAGCTATAAATGCTGATCTTACATGCAGATTTGGATATATTATAGAATGTGTCAAACGGGTTAAAGGAAAAGTTGACCAGTGGATGGATGGTTTGACTGTCACTAATCCAGCTCTGTAGCTGCAAGAGCATACCTGATTTGAAATATCATATTCTTGCATGTGCACTTTGTCTAGTTGCATAATGAGATATCGGGTGTAAAAAACAGGGCTGCGTTGGTGGTTAATTCTTTTAATTATGTGAGCACATGTTATGAAGCAAGTTGCATGTTTCATTGACTCTATTGGTGTGTTAACTGTGGGCAATTTCTCTTGTAACTGAGGGCAAGTTCTACATATAGAAACAGAGCTTTCTATTGCTGCAAGAGCATACCTGATTATGAAATATCATATTCTTGCATGTGCAGTTTGTCTAGTTGCATAATGAGATATCAGGTGTAAAAAACAGCTGCATTGGTGGTTAATTCCTTTAATTATGTGAGCACATGTTATGAAGCAAGTTGCATGTTTCTTTGACTCTATTGGTGTGTTAACTGCGGTTAATTTCTATTGTAACTGAGGGCAAGTTCTACATATAGAAACAGAGCTTTGCAGAGGGTGATGCAGTTATAGATAATTAGAAATTTGTAGTGTTCCTGTGCTGATAAAATGAAGTTTCAGACCCTTTGATTCCTATCATACACAAATGCTGAGAGATACATGTCATCTGGTCCAGTGTGGTCTGTGTCTTTTTTTGTTTCTGTTTTTACATTTGTACACAAGAGGAGGGAAAGTGGGGAGGGGGATTCGAACTAGTGATCTATGCTTCATGAGGCGTAGTCCCCAGACCTATTAGGTTTGTGTCTTGGACATTAATTTTGGTTCAGATTTTGGATTTTGGACACTGGAGAGTTTTTCTTGACATTCGTGTGTGAACGCAAGATAAACCTGTTCATCTATTCAAGCATCGATCATAATATTTTTATTTTTTCCTGAGCGCAGTATGTCATATGGAACTTAGAAAGTAGCTCTTATGTTACCTTATCTGCAGCAGTGGCTTGTTATTTGGATTAGGGAGTTTTGGTACTCAACTTATCCTATCTTTGAACTAGGATAAGTTGGATTATCATACATGCAGCAACTGACATTCATTTCACTTTTAAGTTATGCTTTTTAAGAGTTAGAAGTGGCGGAAAATTGAGCTGCACTGTGACTGTAACTGTTAACTCTTAAGATCAAGATATCAAATTTTGGTGTGAGAGCTTGGTGAAGTCTTCTAATCAATGTTGCTCCCAGCCATTCTGGTGCTGGTGCCTTATATATTAGGCTTGTTTTTGGGATTGAAGGTTGGTTCTATGTTCTTTGGAAATAGAAAACATTTATATGGAGAATGTGTTGTATTACTGTAATGAAGAGTTCGATATCAAGTTTGTAGTTTTTGAGAACAGATGAAATGAACTTAGTAAATATTCATATGACTTGTTGGCACCAGTTGAGGTCCATTAAATGAGTCTGAATTGTGGAAAAGACTTGAAATCTGTCTATGCTGTTCCATGCAAAGACTAGTTTTAGCTGCTGAGAGGCAAGATTATTTGTCTTGTTTACTATTGCAACCCATAACTTTGATTATTGTTGGGTTTACTTGGGTGTTTCAAATGTCTGATCTATTGTTGGTTTATGAAATGATGATGACTTGTCTCTCTGCACACAATTCACTTTCCATGAGATGGTCATATGCATATAGATTTTCTATAGTACGTTCAACTTTATAGTGACCTCATTATTGGCTTAACATATCGTGTCTTACTCACGCAGATATGTGTCATCTGAATTGTCAACGGATGTCATCATCAATGTTGGTGAAGTGAAGTTTTACCTTCACAAGGTATGATACCCTTATGCTTTCCCATCAAGTGAGTTGAATTTTTACATTATTTTGACTGTTTGAATTCTTACGTTGTCTTGTCATATGGATTGGTCATGCTTTCAAGCTTTGATGACCACCCATAATAATATGCAACACTATTGAGATTTACATGTAGCTAATAGTCGAACTGTTCTGAGATAAGTGCTAATGCTTCATGCATACAAGCATGTGAAGAAAGTGGAAAGTGAACTAGTCCAACTCCAACCTGATTTTAGAAGATGTGCATATGAATGGCTCTGTTTTACTCTTTCAAAAACATGTTACTTTTCTTTTTTGGAAAAAAAAGAAAAGTAGATTAATAAATAGATCATTTGCAAGGCTGAGGTTGTTAAGGGCTCATGCTAGATCGGCAATTAAAGCATCTATTTCCTACCTCGCCCTGGAATATATCACAATTGTTGACTTGTAAAAAAAAAAAAAAAAATATGACCATTATTGTGAAAGTAGAAACACACCAAAACATCTTTTTATGTATTCCATTCAGGATCTATTTTATGTTGTGTTTTTAGATGGAGATAAACCATTTTTTTTAGTTCAAAATTTATACCAAATGGATAATATCAGACAAATTGCAAAACTAATAGAGCAACAAACATCAATCTTAAAGAGGCCAGGGGTATGAGTTGTACTTCTGTCAAGAGCGTGGATCTTAAGTTTCAAATTTCAGATTTTATATTGTTGTCTTGGTTGGTTGAGTTTGCTTTCTTGTACCATACAAAAATAGCCATGTTGTACCAAGAAAGGTGATGACATTTCTTGGGTCTTTGGTGTTGTAGGTTTTCTGTTCCTAGGTGACTAACAAATAGTTATTGTTTCCTTCTGTATACACTATGTCCAATGAACATGAACCATTATGCTTTGCATGTTTAATGTAGTCAATGAAAAACTTCTACAATTGACTGCTTTTTCCCCCAGCTAGTTGGTTTGCGCTTGTTTCTAATACATTAACTTATGTCTTTGCAGTTCCCTCTCTTGTCCAAGAGCAATTGTCTGCAGAAACTTGTGTTGAAGGCCAATGAGGAGAATGATGACGAAATTCATATTATTGATTTTCCTGGTGGGCCAAAAGCCTTTGAAATTTGTGCAAAGTTCTGCTATGGAATGACTGTTACTCTCAATGCATATAATGTTGTGGCTGCTCGCGCTGCTGAGTACCTTGAGATGACGAGGATGTTGATCGAGGAAACTTAATATTTAAAATTGAGGTATTTCTCAACTCGAGTATTTTTCGCAGCTGGAAAGATTCCATTATTGTTCTCCAAACCACCAAATCTCTTCTGCCATGGTCTGAGGATCTGAAGATTGTTGGAAGATGCATAGATTCCATTGCTTCTAAAACATCTGTGGATCCTACGAATATCACTTGGTCCTACACATATAACCGGAAATTAGCAGAACCTGATAGGATCATTGAGGATGGAGTGAAGTTTCCGGAGAAAATGGAATCTGTTCCAAAGGATTGGTGGGTTGAAGACATATGTGAGTTGGAGATCGATCTTTACAAGCGAGTAATGATCACTGTCAAATCAAAAGGAAGAATGGATGGTACTGTGATTGGGGAGGCACTAAAAGCTTATGCAATTAGATGGTTGCCAGATTCTGTTGATGCATTGGTTTCTGATGCTCATGCCTGGAGGAACAAATCTTTGGTAGAAACAATCGTTTGCTTATTGCCATCTGACAAAGGTTTGGGTTGTTCGTGTAGTTTCTTGCTGAAACTGTTGAAAGTTGCAATTTTAGTTGGAGCAGACGAGTCATCAAGGAAAGATTTGGTGAATAAGATCAGCCTAAAGCTGCATGAAGCTTCTGTAAAAGATTTACTGATCCCAGCTCGGTCTCCCCAAATTACTATATATGATATTGAGTTGGTGCAGTGCATTATGAATCGATTTTTGATGAATGAAAAGTGTAATAGGGATGTGGATGTTGAGAAGAATGAGAAGGGGACTGATAATTTTGTCTTGGAACTTGGATCCTTGTTGAATGTTGGTAAACTGATTGATGGATATCTTGCAGAAATTGCACATGATCGAAACCTCACACTCTCTAGCTTCATTGACTTATCACAAATGATTCCTGAGTTGGCGAGACCAATTCATGATGGATTATACAAGGCTATTGACATCTACCTGAAGGTAGGCTTTCACTGTGCTGTGCATTACTGCATGCTAATTTTCTGTATCTTCTTATTCTACTAGTTAAGTCCTTGAATCATATGTGCACAAACTACATTCATTCAGGATGCTTCTTGTTATCTATAAAGTGGCATTTTCTCATGTTATATGATAAAAGCAGATTACTGAAGAAGCCATCATTTCATAGGCTTCACCAAGTCTTAGGACTCTGACCAGTATCTTTTAGCTTGTAACTGATCCCTCCATGCATCTCAAGTACCCCAACCTTACACATCTTAGGTAATTGCCGGGGGTTAATCCCTCTAGATATGAACATTTGGGTTTATACTTTGGTCTAATGCTCACTGAGGTTTCCTCTGATTTCAAGTAAAAGAGCATCTCAAATCTACAGTTCCTCTTGTTTATGCTTACTAAGCATTTGCTGTTATTTTTTTATGTTGGTGTTAATTTCTTATGTTCATGTTAATTCAGTACTATTGATACATAACTCATCAAGTAAGACACAATGAAGTCACTATAATACTTTGCTCTCTCTTGGTGAAAGTGTACCAGCCAAGTTGTGATTTAGAAGGTGCAACCTTTATGGATTTGAACACATTCCTAATCGAAGTTCTGATAGATTATTTTGATTACAGGAGCATCCTAATTTAACAAAAGCTGAAAGGAAGAAGTTATGTGGACTTATGGATGTCAAGAAACTGTCAATGGATTCATCCATGCATGCTGCACAGAATGAGCGCCTCCCACTTCGGGTTGTTGTCCAAGTTCTCTTTTTTGAGCAGGTTAAAGCATCTGCTGGTGTTCGGTCCCTTAACAACAACAACAATTCTGGCGATGCTTCACGTTCCACAACAAATACAGATGAAGAATGTGAGATGACTATAGCTGAAAATTGCAGGGCCCTCAAGAAGCAGATGAGTCAAATGAGGATAAAAGGTGATGAGCTCCGGAAGAACAGGAAATTGGCTAAGAACAGCAAAAACAGCCGAAGTGGCTTGCAGTTGCTGCCATCCCGGTCTAGGCGAATATTTGATAAACTGTGGGCAGTGGGTAAAGGACATGGAGACAACCGAAGCTCCGAGACATCTGGGAGTTCTCAGAGCCCAACTTCATTGGTTCCTGGAGACACCAAATCCTCAGCTTCAGCTTCAAGACACAGGAGGCATTCCATCTCCTAGACTGGAATTTGGGGATTCATTTGGATCCAAACAAGTGAAGGAGATTTCAGAAAGTGTAAAAAGTGGGTAGGTTTTTGTTATAGCTTATTATGGTTTCAACTGTTTAGCTGCAAAATATTCTGAAAATGGTGTACTGCAGAAAAAAAATGAAGAAAAGTAATGAGCCTTTTGGGTTCTTCCTAACATGTGTTGTCTCCAAACTTATCCATCCTATAAAAGTCCATTTAGGTCAATGAAGTAGGGCTCTTAATGCTTTATTGATGCTTGATGTTCTCCTTGTATGAGATCTTGATTCCTTTAATTAAAGGAGGTGATGATTCAAGATTTTCCTTGAGCTAGCTTAATTTTTCTATTGGCGCAACTTTGGGGTGAATATGTATGCTGAACCTTCAGTTCCCCATTCAAAATAAACCAACATATCTTAGTCAAATAATGCTTGAATAATATTTTCTTTTTAATTCAGTTCCCTTAAGTTTGATATGAAGCAGTTAAGGATAAGATACCAAGCACGAAAGATTTAAAAATATAAACTGCAAATCTGTAGAATGTGCATAAAATTTCAATGGTATGGGCAAGGACAATGTTCACGCAAAGGTTTAGATATTAGCTCAACCCTAAGTTTGATTTTTGAAGGGCAGAGATGCGGATTACTTTATATTTTTCTTTCTTGGGTGCGTACTCAATTATTGTTGGTCTAGTCTTGAGGTAGCTCAAATGACTGAAGATTTATGCATTTTAGAACGGATGTTATTAGTTCGAAGTTTTTTTCATCTCTTTAAAAACACACACAAATGTGCACCCGCGCGCGCACATATATATATATATATATTGTATTGTTGGTCTTCTCTTCCTTTTGAAGGGCATAAAAATTGATTCTCTCTTACATGTTAAAGATATATATCTTTTAAGTGTTAGAAAAAGCTTCTTTTTATTTTTATTTTTATATTTTTAAAGTGATTTAACCCTTTTTTTAGAGCAAAAAAGTCAAAGCAAGTATTTTTTGAGTTTTTACCAAAATGATGACATTTTATTGATCTTCACAGCTCATATTAGTAATATCTTTGAATAAGGAAGTTGGAGGGCATGAAACTTATGTGTAAGAAGAGCTTGTAGATTCTCTCATGCACTATAGATTTGGGTCTATATTTTCTTGAACTTTTGGAGATGTTCTAATAGGACTAACTTATAGATTCTCTTAAGTACTATAGATTTGGGTCCTTATTTTCTTGAACTTTTGGAGATGTCCTAATTGAGTCCCACCGGAACCAGACTAGAACTTGCCAGAGATCTGACTAGGATTGTAACAACTCATGGAAAAGCGTTAGTCACATTTACGCTATCATCCCAAAAGGACTAGTCAATTTGGAGCTTCCCTAAAATTCATTATAAAACCCAATTTCACCTAGTAACTAGGCAATGTGGGACTTAATACTCATGACTATCTTTATAAATCACCCACTTTATGTGGGCTTCTTCTTATCTTCCCAATAATAGGATTGGGGTGTTACAATCGTTGGGATTGCCTGAGACATTTTCGTGTATATATACATATCATTACTCTTTGGTAATGAGGTTGAAGCTAAATCTTGAACCAAAACAAATGGCAAGAATTTACTCTTTTACCCCCTTTTCCTCCCACTCGTCATAACGGATTTTTGTTTTTGGGCTTATGCACTTCGTCCTTTTTAATGGGTTTTTCATTTTAAAATACATGAGCTTATAACCGGTGCAATGCGTGAGATTTTTAGGGTTACATTATAATTGTACTTTTTATAAGTATTATAAAATTTACTTTTCATAATTGTAAGAATAAAACTTGAATTTTGCTTAATTAAAACATTAATATAAAATTAGAAAGAATTTCTAATATTGTTGTTGTAATACTTATTAAATTTCAATATAAATACAATTGGTCCCCAAGAGGTAGTTCAATATTGTGAACCACGCCTCAAGGCGAGGCACAAGTTCAATCCCCCTCCCCTACCCTTGTGTGGACATGTCAAAAAAAAAAAAATAAATATAAATACAACTCAAAATTATGTACATTCGAAAAAGTACTTTGGCCGTAGAAAAAGGTATGTGCGAGATTCTTTGTTATAATTTAATTTTAAAATTTAAACATATTTTTATCACTTCCTTTTATAGGTTGTAAAAAAAAAAAAAGCCTTTTTAAATTAAAAAAAACATACTAAAGGTTATACAATAATATATTACTCAATATATAAATTTGGGTAAATCATACAAATATAGTGAATGAAGAATCCTGTGCATAATGCGGGTTATGAGAGTGAATGACTTAAAAAAAAAAAAGAAAAAGAAAAGAAAGAGAGACGTTGAGAGAGCGGATAAATGAGAGATAGAGAAAGAACAAAAATATGAACCGGTTAATTTTTAAATGTTCGGTTTTTAAAATAATGAGTTAAAACATTGGTTTAATCTTTTTTTAAAAGAGGATAAATGAGAGATAGAGAAAGAACAAAAATATGAACCGGTTAATTTTTAAATGTTCGGTTTTTAAAATAATGAGTTAAAAAATTGGTTTAATCTTTTTTTTTAAAAAAAAGATTTACGCCACATGTTGCAATTTGAAGGCACTTCAAAAGAAGGTTTCGGCTATTATATACGATATATATGAAATAATTTATATATGGAAAACTCTTAAAATATAATTAAATGTCATTAATTATGCTAATTTAATGATTGATTTTTACTATAATTTTAAAATTTAAACACATAATTTTCATTATAAGTTAAAAGGAACTTTTTAAATAAAAAAAATTAAATCTTTGTTCCTATAAGTATATATGATTTAAAATAAATAGTATAAAGAAAAAAATTAGCAAGAATAATACATGAATTATAATATAGTTAATGCATTTAATGACGCTAATTAATGACATGTGAATTATATTGAAATATAATTAACGCAAAATGATGTCATATAGATATAATTAACACAATTAATGACTATTTTTTAAGAAAAAACCGGTTATATATATAACCCTTTTTTTTTAGAATCCTAACCGTATTGAAATACATTAAATTTACTAAATATACTTATACATTATAATTTGATTTATATTATTTGTTTCCTTATTTGATTCGAAGAATTAATAATACTTAATTTATTGAATAATTTATATATGAAAAACTCTTGAAATATAATTAATGCAATTAATGATGCCAATTAATGACCGTGTTCACTCTTAAAAAACCGGTTCACAAAATGTGCCTTAAAAAACCGGTTTAGCGTTACAATAAAAAAGGTTCACGCCACATGTTGCAATATTAAGGTACTTTTGAGAGTGATTCCACTTTTATATATATATATATATATATATATATATTTATATATGATATGATTAGCAAGGGAAGAACACAACAAAATAAAATAAAATTTAATGGGTTTCCATTCTAATGGAAAGAGTAATATTACTCTTTGGTAATGGGGTTGAAACTAAATAATAAAAATTGCAAGTATTTTCTCAAGTCCGATTGAATCATAGCCTGATCTAGCTTCACCAGGAAATCAATGAGAATCCAAGGCGGATAATATTAATCAGGTATATGTAAGAATTCTTTATTACAGAAATTCAAACTCACGCCCTAGTATATGTCATGACCACTTGAAAACTTTCTTAAGCCATTAAACCACCACCATTGATGATCTTCCTCATAATCTCTTACAAATCAATAACATCACCACAATGGAAAACGAAAAAGCATGGCCTCTCTCTCTCTAGCTTCGAAAAACCTAATGGGGGTACCGATTTATGCAGCCTTTGTGGTGGTGCTAATCGTGTGCTTGTAATTAGGGAGGAGTTAGAATTAGGCCAGTCTTGTTTTTTCTTATTACCCGAAAGTTTTCTCTCTAGTTTTCCTAGTAGAGAAGGAACGTGTTCCGTGTCTCTTTGAGTCATTGGAAGAATTGATTGCGTTTTTGTGCGAGCACTATGGCGGAAGATCTATCCATGATGTGGAAGAATCTGTCTCTTGCGGATGATGAATGTTTGGAATGGAAAGCCCCGGTTGAGTAATGTAAAGAAGTTAGTGATCAAGGCCAATTTTGTGTGGTTGGGAAATTGATTGCAGAAAGATTTGTGAGCAAAGAAACCATCAAGACTACTCTTCTGCGGTGGTGGAAATTGGATGAAACTTTTTCATTCAAAATCTTAGGTGAAAATTTGTTCTTGATAGAATTTACAAACGCTGCTGAAAAGAAACGAGTTTTAGAGGGTCGACCGTGGGTCTTCGAAGGGAGCCTTTTCCTCATTGAGGACTTCGATGGCAGCACTTCGGCATCTGAATTCACTTTCAAGAAAGCGGCATTCTGGATCCGAATGATGGAACTACCTTTGGCTTGTATCAGACGTGAAACAGGGAAGATGTTGGGTTCGTCGGTTGGAATTGTGGAAGCTGTTGACACTGATGGGAGCGGTATTGGGTGGGGAGAGTTTCTAAGGGTTCGAATTCAGATCGACCTAACTAAACCCCTAGCAAGAGGAAGGATGTTGAAGTTTCAAGGGAAGACTAAATGGATTCCCTTTTAGTATGAAAGATTGCCAAAGTTTTGTTTCAACTGTGGGGTAATAATTCATGGGTGTGTAGGGCGTCCAAATCGAAGTACGATGAAACAACAACTCCAACCGGCACAATTTGGGCTTTGGATGCGAGCACCTTCACCACCGAGGAGAAATGAGAGGGGTCACGGACGAAACGTACCTAGGAAGGGTTCATTTTTTCCAGAAAACATTGGCGGTGAAGCATCCCAAATAGGGCCAACGGCAAGAGGTCGCTTTCGTGGGGATGGCAGCGGAGCAGGTGCGACTAGCCCAAACCCTAAACGATCAAAGCTCCATAAGGAAATCAGCGGTGAAGAAGGCGTGAATCATGGAGTGGATGGCGTGAAACACGGAGGAGTGGTTTCTTCATATCTTGCCAAGATCAATATGGAAACGGCTGAAATTCAAAATGAAACTCAAAATGGTAAGAAAGGAGACAAAGGGAAAGTAACTGGAATGAAACAAAATGTGAGTAATAAATAGGGATGATGGAGCATTAACTAATTGCAGAATCTCACCAAACAATAAAAGCACTTGTCCGGATGAGGTGGAAAGAAAACAGACAGAGGTGAACCAGTGAGGAATATTTATTTCAAGCCCAACAAAAATAAAAGCCCAAATATTATTATGGGCCGGTGGTAGATGTGGAGCGAAATATACAACTGACAAGAAGAAGTGGAAAATTCTAAGAGTAGGACGGGAATTCTTAGCCAATGGTAAGATATGTAACTTGGGGAAATTGGAGGTATTTCTATGTCTGATTGCTAACACTAGTAGGAAAAGAGAGCTAAATGGAGATGTTAAAATTGGGGTTTAGGAATGATTTTCAACATTCTCAAATTGATATGGAATGGCGAGGCTGCAATCACCGACCGCAATGAATATTTTAAGTTGGAATTGCCGGGGGCTTGGGAACCTCCATACTATTCGACCTTTGTCGTTTGATAAAGGAGAAGCGTCCCAGTTTGGTTTTTCTTATGGAAACCAAACTCCGAAGTAAAAAGATGGAATCTATTCGGTGCAAATTGGGTTTCAAAAACCTTTTTGTTGTGGATTGTGTTGGAAAAGGGGGGGTTTGGCTCTTTTTTGGAAGGAGGATGTCGATGTGGAGATTCAAAATTTTAGCCCTCGGCATATTAATGGAATTGTAACCAACCATCTCTTGGATCAACAATGGAAATTCATTGGGTTCTATGGGCAACCAGATGCAGCAAGAAGGTATGAAGGATGGGACTTATTAAAGCATTTGACCAATTTAGATCCCGAACCATGGCTTTGCATAGGGGACTTCAATGAAGTCTTAACTATGACAGATAAATGGGGAGGAGGAGTAAGAGCAAATAGTCAAATGAGGGAGTTTCAACTTGCAATGGAATTTTGTGGATTCACAGATTTGGGATATAAAGGACCAAAATTCACGTGAAGTAATTGCTGTGAAGAACAAGGTTTTATCAAAGAGCGACTAGACAGAGGAGTCGCAAATTCTAGTTGGAGAGAATTATTCCCGGAAGCAAAAATTGTGGTGGAAGCGACAACTACTGGATCATGTTGTTTTGTTGGCATCTCCGAAGGAAAATCAAGCCACATAATAATAATATGTTTCAGTATGAGGTCAGTTGGCGCGAGAAAGAATTCAAGAATGTATGTGTGTGCATGGGAGAGTTCTTGGTCAAGAAGGTGACATCTGACCGGGGATAGAATTGGGGTCATGCAAAAATCATATACAAAATGGCAGCTTTTGTCAAGTGGAAGATGTAAGCAAAATATTAACAAACCAAACATAGACTAAATCAATCTTAGAGAAATGGGGATCAAACAGCTGAAACCGAATATTAAAAAGAGCTTGAGATATTATTAGTTCAAGAAGATGAAAAATGGAAACAAAGAGCCAAGGTTGATTGGCTTAAACATGGAGATCGCAATACCAAATTCTACCATGCGTGTACGAATCAACGACGGAGCGAAAACCGAATTCAAAAAATTATTGATGAAGATGGCTCATTATGGGAGTCTCCTGATGACATTCAAATAGCTTTTGTTCATTATTTTTCTGAGCTTTTTACTGCAGGTCCAGCTGGAAATATGGAGATATGTTTTTAGTCTTTGCAAGAGCGGGTTTCAGAGGAAATGAATGGAGAACTATTGAAGACTTTTACCAAGGAGGAGGTGGAACTAGCCTTAAAACAAATGGCCCCTTTGAAAGCTCCGGGCCCGGACGGATTGCCTGCTGATTTTTTCTAGAAACATTGGGATTTGATGGGGAAAAGGTTTATCTTGCCGTTTTGAAATATCTTAATTCTGGAATTTTACCTGTTAATTTGAATACGACTTACCTGTTAATTTAAATATAACACACATTACTTTAATTCCGAAGAAGAAGAATCCCACAATTGTTATGGAGTTTACGCCAATTAGTTTGTGTAATGTTTTATACAAACTAATTTCTAAAGTCTTGGCAAACAGACTGAAGAAAATTTTACCTAGTATTATTTCTCCGACTCAAAGTGCTTTTATTCTTGGTAGGCTCATAACTGACAACATTTT
Source organism: Carpinus viminea (assembly GCA_013348765.1). NCBI lineage: Eukaryota > Viridiplantae > Streptophyta > Magnoliopsida > Fagales > Betulaceae > Carpinus > Carpinus viminea. The sequence goes on along the minus strand of CP054670.1, from coordinate 14,745,472 downwards.
AGCTGCCTATGAGACCTTTCACTCGATGAATTCAAAGATGAAGGGGAAGAAGGGGTTTATGTCGGTCAAGATAGATATGAGCAAAGCATATAATAGGGTGGAATGGTGCTTTCTTGAAGAAGCAATGAGACATTTGGGTTTTGCTCCTCAATGGGTTCAGTTAATGATGATGTGTGTGACCACAGTCAAGTATACGGTAGTGGTGAATGGGAGTCCAAGTGGGTGTATTCAACCTACGAGGTTCTGAGCTCTATGGTGTTAGAGGCAAATAAAAAGGGGTCACTCATGGGGGTGCCAACTTCAAAATACAGACCTCGTGTAAGCCACTTATTTTTTGCGGATGACAACTTACTTTTTTGTAGGAGTTCCTTAACTCAATGGAATGTGTTAACCCGATTGCTACAGAAGTATGAAACAATTTCAGGGTAGCGATTAAATTGCAATAAGATAGCCATTTTCTGTAGTAAAAATACACCTCAAGTTGAGAAGGAAATTATTGTAGAAGCGGCGGGCATACCGGTCACTCAACGGTATGATAGCTATTTAGGCCTACCAGCTTTGGTTGGAAAATCGAAAATGGTGGCTTTTAAGAGTATAAAAGACAGGGTATGAAAAAGAATGCAAGATTGGAAGGTAAAGTTCCTATCGCAGGTTGGTAAGGAAATCTTGTTAAAATCAGTCATACAAGCAATTCCTACATATGGTATGAATGTCTTCCTACTTCCAAAATCTTTGTGCAAAGAGATAAACTCTCTTATGAAAAATTTTTGGTGGGGACACCAAGAGAAATCAAGGGTGCATTGGATGAGTTGGAAGTAGATGGGTTTGTCTAAGGCGGATGGTGGTTTGAGATTTCGTGATTTAAGGAGCTTTAATTTGGCTCTTTTGGCTAAACAAGCTTGGTGGTTATGGCATTGTCCAAATAGCTTTCTTGCTCAAATCATGGAAGCTAAGTATTACCGTGGGAAAAACTTTCTAGAATCCAAGCCCGGGAATCAACCATCCTTTGCATGGCGTAGTATCCATAGCTCGTGTGGCTTGTTGAAAGAAGGTCTAATATGGCGGATTGGGAATGGGTCTAGAGTTCGAATCTGGAAAGACAAATGGCTGCCCGTCCTTCAACTTTCATGGTACAATTGCAGCCAGTTTTGCTAGATCCAAATGCAACCGTGAATGCTTTTATAGATGGTGACACACACTGGTGGAATCTCACTTTGTTGGAAAACTTATTTATGAAGGAAGAAGCCCAACTAATACCTGACGTTACCGGTTAGTACCACTTCTTAGGAAGATACATGTATATGGAGAGGGACAAAAAATGGCTACTTTTCAGTTAGGAGTGCTTATTACATTCAAAGGGAGACTGAAAGCAGAGGGCAAGCTGAATTTTCTTCAAATGGGGAGAGGAGTAAGGTCTGGAAGAAAATCTGGGATCTACAAATTCCCAATGTAGAGAAGACCTTTTTGTGGAGGGCGTGCCATGAAATTTTACCCATGCGACAGAACCTGCAGCGGCGAAAAATTATTGATGATGCCTCCTGCCCTTTCTGTATAATGGAAGATGAAACAGCTATCCACATCCTCTGACAGTGTTCATTGGCCAGAGATGTGTGGTGTGTGGGTCCTAAGGTGCTGCAGAAGATTATGGCTGAAGGGAGAGATTTTATGGGAGTTGTGGACGTTGTTTTGGGGAAATGCTTTCTGGAGGACACTGCTTTTTTACAGGGGTTGCTTAACGAATTTGGTTGAGACATAACGAGGTGGTGCATGAGGGTGTTTTTGCGCATCCTAACACTTTTGTCCAAAGAAGCAAGCAAGCTATGGAGGATTTTATTATGGCACAGGGTACTAAGGAGGTGCAACACATACCAGGAGGAGGTTTTAATCTTCAGAGATGGAAAGCTCCTTCGGTGGGTTGGGTGAAAGTTAACAGTGACACGTCGGTGAATCAAAAGTGAGGCTGGATGAGGTTCGGAGATGTGGTGTGAGATGCTAGAGGCAAGGTGTTGGCGGCTCAGTGCAGAACTGTAAAGGGATGCTCGGATGCCACATTAGCTGAAGCAGGGGCAATGATCATAGCCATTCAGTTATGTCAACGGCTGGGTTTTCTGATAGTGCATGTTGAAGGAGATGCACAGGCTGTGGTAAATGGGATCCTTTCTCCGGGGTAGACTGGAGCAGCAATGGCCTTATGTTGGGAGATATTGCACATGCACTAAAAGGATTTTGTCAATGACGGATATCTTTTATTCAAAGAAAAGGGAACCAAGCGGCACATGGCCTCTCAAAATTAACCACGTCGAGGATGATTGATCAATTATGGATTAATAAATTTCCAGATTGTATTCAAGATATTATTTTGATAGAGCAAACTACTCTATCCTCTTGATTTTTTAATGAGAATGAGATTATTATTTTTTCCAAAAAAAAAAAAAAAGGGGTTGAAGCTAAATCTTGAACCAAAACAAATGCCATGAATTTACTCTTTTACCCCTTTTCCTCCCACTCGTCATAAAAGGATTTTTTTTTTTGGCTTATGCACTTTGTCCCTTAATGGATTTTTAATTTTAAAATAAAATTAGCAAGGGAAGAATACAACAAAAACAAAAAATAAAATAAAATTTAATGGGTTTTCCATTCTAATAGAAAGCGTAATTTTTTACGTACTTGAATTTACTACCAGGAGCTCCACATCAAGGGGCTATAATTAAGCAAGTGATGGGTAGTTTTCTCGTTTAATCTTCTCCATAAAGAAACATCATTGGAACTTCAGTCAAACCCAACAATAAAATGTAAGCAAAATTTGATAACTATAAACCAAAGTCACTTAGGTACACTTAAGGGTTTGCTTAACTATATCATAACAGTGATACATTTGTTTTATCTTAATTTTAGGTATTTCTCAACTCGAGTATTTTAAAAAATACATCGCAGTTAGGAAGATATTAGGAGAATCTGGAGATTGTTGGAAGATGCATGGATTCCAATGCATCTAAAACTTCTGTGGATCCTACGAATATCACTTGGTCCTACACATAATCGGAAATTAGCAGAACTGATAGGATCATTGAGGATGGAGTGAAGTCTTCGGAGAAAATGGAATCATTCCAAAGGATTGGTGGGTTGAAGACATGTGAGCTGGAGATCTATCACTATCAAATCAAAAGGAAGAATGGATGGTACTAAAACTTATGCAATTAAAGTTTGAAAACTTTCAATTTGGTGTACTCAACTTCTAATTGCTTTCAATTTGCTTATTTCATTAGGATTTAGCGAAATCTAACGGATCCAACAAAATTACTTTATCCTCACTCCAAAACTACACTGTTTGGGCTTCAAAACAATGCCATTTTGATTGTTTTATCAAAAAAAAAAAAAGAGAAAAAATGAGGCTAGACCACCCTTGGCCATATCGAACCACCCCAAACGTGGACCACCCTTAGGTCATGGGGCCACCCCCGATTTCCTTCCTTCCTCTTCCTCCTCATCCTCCTTCTTTTTGAATATTTCCCTTTTTTTTATATAAAAGCAGTAACGATCAAAATCTACATTTTAAAGCCCAAAATAGTGTAGTTTTGGAGCCCAAAATGACGTAGTTTTGGAGTGAGGGATAAAGGGTAATTTTGGCTGGATTTGTTAGGATTTCACAGAAAATCCTAATGGAAGGTAGAAAGTGGAAGCAAAAAAGAGTTAGGTACACCAAAGTGAGAGGTTTGAATTTTGGGGGTGTTATAAGCCTTGAGTTCAAGGGGTTGTTAAATTATCTCAAAGATACTTTATTATCCTTCAAATTTTTACTTTGTTGAGCTTCTATCAAGTTTGCTTTGAACTTGGGCACTTGATACACTGATTCAACAATGCCCAATAAATCTAAGTAAATAAATAAAGTCTACATCTTAAACATTGCTCCATCATCTGAAACAATGATGATCGATGATGACGATTGTAATTAAATATTGAGATTATAATCAAATTACGGAGATTTGATTACTATACTTGTATGTAGACACTACCTTATAAATAAAGACCTTTATATATATATATATATATATATATACATCTCATGAAGCGAAGGTTACTAGTTCGAATCCCCCGCCTCTTGTGTGGACATGTTAAAAAAAAGAAGAAAAAAAAAGAAAAAAAGAAAAGGGGGAGAGGAGATTCAAACTAGTGACCTCCGCTTCATTATGTGTGGTTCATAGTCGATTGGGCTACTACCCCTTGAGGACTAGAGATATTTGTATTGTAGACAAATTAAGTTAATGAGCACAATGTAAACCTTAGAATAATTCCTAGTTGTGGACATAAGTGTTTAACACTAAACCACCCGTATGTTCTTATATTCATTCCCTCTCTTGCTTCTACTCAATATTCCTACATCATCATTATTTCAATCGCTCCAATTTATACAACTTGTATTGGCTCATTTATCTTTATTTAGTTGTTTGCTCATTTATAATTACCCAGATGAAGTGAAATAATTCCCAAGATACTAAGGCCTTGTTTGGTCCGTGAATTGTTTAGTCCATTAAAAAAGAATTAATTACTACTGGGAATAGAAAAATGTGAAATAAATTAGCTATTCACATTCTTTTGTTTGGTTATAACACTGAAATAAACTAACTAATCATATTCATTTGTTTGGTACAATGCAATATATTGGTGAATGAAATCATATTGTGATCTTATTTCTTAAAATACCCATCTCGTTTTTCTCTAAAATATATATATATATATATATATATATATAGTTGGATAAAATAGAATCAAACTCAATAAAAATAAATAAATAAATAAATAAACGGTACATAAATTAAAAAAAAAGAGATGTAGAAATAGAATCAAAGAGAAACATTACTAAGAATCGAAAGAAAAAAAAAAAAAAAAAGAGAGAAGAGAAATAAAAATCATAGAAACATTGTAGAGAATCAAAAGAAATAAAAAACTAAGAGAATGAAAAAAGAAAGAAAAAAGAGAGAAGAGAATGAAAACAATTGAAAGAGAACGAAAAAAAAAATCCAAGAAACATAGAGAGAATGAAATAACCAAGAAAATTAAGAATAAATAGAATAGAGAGGGAGAGAGATACTTTGCAAGGAGAAGAGAGATTGTTGCAGTTTGCACTGAGAGAGTTGCTTTGAGAGATGGAGATTGTGAGAGCCTCATGAGTGTGAGAAAGGTAGGGTTTTTTGTGGCAATTTATTATTTTTGGCAATTTTACATTAATTTTTTCAAGATTACACACATTTTGAGTTGCTTAGCAAACCTTATGTATATGGGATTAGTAGTTCATGAATAAAACTATTCGGAATAGAGTGCTATCAAACAAAGGACTAGTTATACCTAGTGTTAGCTAATCCAATCCAATGGTCTAATCCACGAACCAAATGAGCCTAAATATGATGCCCATCTCCCATCAACACGCACGTAGGAGCTAAATATATCAATAACGACAAGCAAATCTAGAACAATTGTCAAGTCGGGTTGTTCCAAAATTAAAACTGATTCAAATAAACACATAACCAAGAACAAAATCTAATATTAAAAAATATATAATTTGAAACTAAAAAACACATAACTATGATGCCGTCAAACCGGCAGCATCCAACTTGTAAAATCTAGCAGTGTCATCAAACTGAACATTACCACAAGTGAAAATATACTGGCAAGTCAAACATATGATGAGTCAAATAAATTCACCCCATATTCCATCATTTAACCACTAAAAATAAAATAATTACCTAGAAATAAAACAAAAGCAACAACCTAATTTTATATCACGAAAAGAACGTAAGTATGTTTTCAACAAGAAGCAAAAGGGACAACATATATATGTATGTTTCGGACAATACGCATACAACCATTAAGAGCCCCAAACTCCAAATGAACAATATTCTTCAATAGTTATGCATGAACAAAATGTTTAAATAAATTTTTTGGTTGACGAAGCAACTTCATCAACCAAACAACTGGCAGCATCTAACTTATAAAATCCAGCTTAACAGCACATAACCACCAACATCCAACTTCCAATATCCAGCAGCATTAAACAAAATCAACAACACATAACCACGAAGCTCCTAGCTAGACCTTCAAGAGTGTTCCTTCAATCATGAGATCCCTGCAAGAATTTAAAACATTTGACTCTTAAAAATATATAAATCAATAAGAACAAAACATGCTGAGAAATTACATTAAGAATAAAACACAGTGAGTAATTACACATAAAACATGACACTTGTTGCACTAATTTTTGTATATACCTGAATAATTACACTATCTCGAGTGAGAATTATCTGATCATGCTTATCATCATTTACCGAAGGCAATGAAATTTTAAAAAAATCATTTAAGGAGAAGTTTCAGATTTTAAAGAATGATAATAAACAAAATAATAAAAAAAGGAACCAGAAGCTTACTGTAACCTACCGAATTGAGTTATTTGTCAATGTTATTAATAAGGCCAAATTAAATTTTTGGCAAGTAGTAAGCAGCAACTGGCCATGTCAAGTCAATTCAATGTTCACACTAAAATTCTAGAATTCTAAGCCTCAAATGAACTGCAACTTCGCCTGTCATGGCATTCAAACAAAGTAAAATTCTGGTCCACTGGACTACCACTTTGCAGGGAAGGAAACGTGCTAGAGGACAACTAATTAGATAAGCGAACAACAAACAATGATGAACTGGAAACCACTCCTAGAAGAGCAGAATTCAAAAATTAAACAGTTAATTAACACGTAAACAAATCAACTAAAAAACACAGATAACAAAATAGGAATAATAATACACAATAATAGTCTAGAAGTCATGGAGAGAAATATTATCGTAATGACTTGCAGCAAATATGTTTCTACCTTACATATTAACTCTATAAAGTTTAGAACATCAAATTTGTCACCAACGTTGAAGAACTAGAAATCTTTCAAATAGATTTTAGGAAAAAATCTTGCAATGTTTTATCTGCTTGATTAGTAGTCAACAAGTCGGTCAAAATGGTTGCTGTGGTCGCATTTGCTGAGAAACCCTTGTCAGCCATCATTTGGATATATTTCACTACCCATGAAGTCTCATTATGATGCAAGAAGCCTTGGATGATTGTGTTATAAGTGACATGGTTAGTGAGCAACCGTTCTCCTCCATTTTTCAAATAGCTCCTCGCTTCATTTAATAGTCCCTCTTGCAAAACCCTTTGATCATTATAGTATGTAAGTCCAAACATTAGCTTGAAAGCCTTTGGTAGGAAGAGCTATTAAAGAGTTCTCTTGCGTCGTAAGTTTCCGGCATTACACATACCATCAATCAAGATGCTGTAAATCACAATATCAAGCTCTAACTTTTGTCTTCCATCGCTTGAAACAATGCCATTGCCTCTGGAAAGTATAGGTTCTTACGCCATCTAACAAAATAGCATAAGTTTGGACATCGGGATGTTGGCCATGACCTTGCATCTCATGGAGTAGCTCTAGTGCCTTCTTAGGTCTCCCAACTAGGCAAAACCCACCAATAAGAGTGTTGTAAGTGACAACATTAGGAATCACATCATTGTTAGTCATTTCTAAAGAGAATCATTGCCTCATCAATTCTTCTATTTTACAATATCCATGGATCAATATATTATAGAAAATGCGAATAACCCTTTCAATCATCTTATCAAACACTTTGATAGCTTTATCCATTTTATTTTGAACAAGAATCGTCAATCAAAGAATTGTAGGTGATTGTATTAGCTCTACGCCTCTGAATCATCACATTAAAAACTTCTTCAGCCTCTTTCAACTCCCCTCCTTGCCAAGTGTGTCCACCAATATGTTATATGTATACAAATTTGGCATGATTTTCCTTTCCACCATCTCATTCCACAGTTTAGTTGCCTCCTTCCACGGGCAAAATTGCATAAGCCTTGAATTAAAGAATTGTAAGTGATAACGTTTGGCTGAATTCCTCTACTTGTCATTTCGGAGAAAAAGTCAAAGCCTTAGATTACCAATCTATCCTTACATAAACTATCAATGATTATGTTATACATCACTTCATTAATTTCAAGATTTCTTTCTTCCATATTTCTAAACAATCCAATAGCTTCATTAGTCTTGCCTATTTTACACAAACCATTCATTATCATTCCGTAGGTAACTGCAGCAGGTTTGTAGCCTATCTTCTCCATTTTGTTAACCAACTTCACAGCATTAGCAATTTTACCTTGAAGACAAAGCCCCTTGACAAGAGTTGTTAGAATTATACAATCTGGTTGAAAACCAAGTTTCAAAATTCTTGCTAAGATAGAGAAGCCAAAATCCACGCGGTCCAAATGGCAGAAGCAATTAGTTAGAATCCTTAGAGTACAAGCATTGGGAGCAAATCTTGACAGTTCCATTTCTTTAATGAGAGAAATAACAGTTGAGTGGTGCTTCATTCTTGCAATTGTACCCAGCAATTGATTAAAATCCACAATGGAAGGCATAGGGTGCATGTGAAGCATTCTATCAAACACGCCTAAGGCATCATCAAGATTCCTAAAGCTACGAGATCTGCATCGATCGCTTACAGATTTCAAGAACTGGTTGGGGCTTTCCGCATTATCTCTACCACTACTGGTAGTTTTAACAGAAGTAGAACTAAAACTACGACAATAATAATAAAAATGATGAGCATGGAAAGAAAGCCTAAAATGCGAATAGTGATTGAAGAAGAAAGCAAGAGAGTTTGTAGTAGACTTAGAAGTTGTACCCATTTCCTGAAGAAGTGGAAGAAAGCAGAATGCGTTCTGATGTAGCGGCTCTGCTCAAGAGAAATAACCAGAAGAAAGAAGAAGAAGCAGATCTGATGCAAAAACAATGGAGATCTTTCTAAACATAGAAGCCACACGTGTCACCTTCCTTGATATTGTGAGTTTTGTTTTACGCCTCTAAAAGGACAGTCTTGCCCTTCTGGATCTGACGATATATTGAAATGAAAAAACATGAAAAACAAAAACAAATTGACTTTGTAAAGATTAGAATATGAAAGTAAAAATGAAAACAAAAATCACGTCTGGTACGGTGCTTAAAGATTTGTTTGTATTGCCATTGCTTGTCGATTTAAAGCAACCTGTTCATTAATTAGTGTGATCGAACTCAATTTTCTTGCAATTCAGTTCGTTCAATCTGATGAATTAATGAAGAAGTAATAATAATAATTATTATTATTTTTTGTCTACACAATAGAAATAGAAAAGAAAAAATAGATTCAAATTAGTGACCGCTTCATAAGGTATAGTCCATAACCAATTATACTACATTTTGAAGTTTTTTTTTTTTTTTTAAAATGTTTGGGATGAAGTCGACTCTGCTATAAATTTTGGCAGATTATGATGAAATTTTCCTTATTCTCATTGAAGGATGCAACTACATCTTGAATTACGTTGATTTCTCATGGCTGTTTACCGAATTTCAAAGCTAAATAACATGAAACAACATACAAACTATTAAAAATATATATATATATATATATATATATATATATATATGGTTGTTATATACAAAGGAACTTGTCATTTTTAGAATCTGAACAGTTTCCCATTGAAAATTGCAAGTATGTGATCTTGATTTTTACTATCCAGTAGTGTAACTAAAAGGGAGATATTAGCTATCTTTAACTATTTTTGCTTTTTTTTTTTTTTTATCATTACTCTTTGGTAATGGGTTTGAAGCTAAATTTATATATATATCATTACTCTTTGGTAATGGGTTTGAAGCTAAATCTTTTTTTTTTTTTTTTTTTGAAAATTTTTTATCTTCATTCCATAATAAAAGATCAAGAACATAAAATTCTTATAGTCACAGAGAAACATAGTCAAAGCTATGAAAAATACAACATTGTAGATACACTAAAAATTTAACAATAAAAAACATATCGACCTCCTCCGATCCAACCCATGTGCGCACTTCATTTAATGGGGAGATCTGCTTTGGGCAAACTATATCTGAATACATGGGTAGGTATTATTCCTAAAGAAACACACTTTATTGAGCCAACTGTGAGACAAACCCCTCATACCGAAACTATCCCTCTTCAGCTTAAAGGCCAAGATAACACAACAAAACAAGAACAAAACAAAGAAAATCAGCATCAATGGCAAGATCTAGCAAGAAAACAGGAAGGGACAATTGTTGCTGTTGCTGAATCTGGATGTTGCTGTTGGGTTCCAAAATCAAACCCCTAGCAGAGAAAAGGAAAGAAAAAAAAAATTCCATTCCTCCCCTTCAAGGTCTCACTGGAGGGACAAGGTATTGAACCTAAATCTTGAACCAACAAAACAAATGGAAAGAATTTACTCTTTCACCCCATTATCCTCCCTCTCGTCATAAAAACTTTTTTGGCTTATGCACTTCGTCCTTTTTAATGGTTTTGCCAAATAAAATTTGCAAGGGAAGAGCACAATGAAAACAAAAATAAAATAAAATTTAAAGATTATACATTCTAACAGAAAGAGTAATTTTCACGTACTTGAATCTACTATCAGAACTTCACATTAAGGGGTTATAAAAAGTAAGTGGTGGGCAGTTTTCTTGTTTTAATATTCTCCATAATGAAACATCTTCATTGTAACTTTAGTCAAACCCAACAATAAAAAATAAACAAAGTTTGATCACTATAAACCAAACTCACCGACGTACACTTGAGGGTTTACTTAACTATATCATAATAGTGATACATTTGTTTTATCTTAATATCCCTATTATGAAATATTTATCACATAAATGAAAAATTAATTTAATTGATGAAACACTTCAAAGTTTAACTTTTACTAAAGTCAATTATTTCTATTATATTTAACATTTTCTCAATTATTTAATACGTATTTTTTGACCCAATAAGCCGGGCTTTATTGTTGTTGTTGTGTATATATATATACCCAATTACCAATTATAACGGGTGTTTGAAAATGAAAAAAATTAGTAATCGCCTTGAAAGGGCCAATTACCGGTTGGTGGCCAATTATAACTGGCCGAATATACTCCCCTATTCATGACATTGCTCTTTCAAGTTTCAAGGTTAATAGATTTTTTAAGTGGCGATGACACTATGAGAAAAATACATGCACAATCAAATACAAATATTCTCAAGGTTGTCTCTCCCACTTCTAATTAGCTAGATGAAATGAAATACTTCTTGAACGCGTAGGAGCAAAATATATCAAAAAAATGACAGACAAAACAACGAATTGAAGACAATTGTCAAATGGGGTTTTTCCAAAATTCAAATTGATTCAAATAAACTAATAACTAAGAACAATCAAATATTTTAAGAAAAAAAAAGTACTTCATTCCTGGGATGCTCTGTATCTCTCTGTTCCAAACTCTGTTTCTGGAGCTCCCAAAGCTCGCATTGGAATAATAATTCATCAACTCAATTATTCATTCCTTAACAATTTTTCAAAAAGTGGAGAACTTGCAAAGTGTGCAAGATGAAGAGGTCACTGTTACATGCAAGATTGGTTTTATTTTTTACTTATTATAACATCTTCCTTTGCTTGTGCTCTTCCTGTCCTTGCATTCCGCAAACAACTATATATGCGTTTTCTTCATGAATCGCTGATGAAATGGTGGATGGAAAAATTGAAAAACTTTACTTTATACCCATGAACAATCATGTTTTTTAAGAATATTCTTTAAATTTTAAAAACTCTTAATTTTATTTCCTAAACTTTCAATTTGATGCAATGTACCACTTATGCTAGTTTTTAAATATTAAAAGTGATTAAATGTACCCTCGACTCTTTTATAAAATTTCAAATAAAAAATAAAAATAAAAAATCACAAGGTGAATTGCAGTTAGGTCATATTGTGACATTTTTTTTTTCATTTAAAAAAAAATAAAAATGGAAGGGTAATTTGGTCTTTTAAGGGTTTCTGTTAGGGTTTAACGGCAAAAAATTGACGAAAGTGGATAAATTGCATTAAATTAAAAGTTTGAAAGGTGAAATTAAGAGTTTTTAAATTTTAGGGCTTTTCTCGAAACGCGTAATAGATCAAGAGTCATTTGTAAAGCTTCCTCAAAAAATTTCTAGTGCTCTTAGGTGTTGCTTTTGAGAAATCCTATACCCTGTTGATTAGCATCAGTTGATATAAGGATCACCTGCACCTTACTATCTTCACTAACTACAATTGTCAAACGGAAGCTTTACCAAATAATTTAATAGAAGAATTTTTATTTTTATTTTAATGATAAAATGACAAATAAATGCACAAAGCAAAAATCCTTATTGGGCTTGTTTTTGGGACTTAATTTTGTGTTCTTCGGAGATAGAAAACATTTATATGGAGAATGTGTTGCAATCCATAACTTTGATTATTGTTGGGTTTACTTGGGTGTTTTATGTCTTATCTATTGTTGGGGCCTCTTTTTGAATTGCTCGCCCTTTATTTTTATTGTTTATGTCGCAATAAGCAATAAAAACGTATTGTATGGTTATTATGTTCCATACCTTAGTTAATAGATTTTATGAAAAACATTTTACAGTATTTGGCGCGTGCATTTAAAATATCAATTTTATTTTATTTTTTATATAAATTTCCATTCAATCATATTAAACTCTAAATTACGAAAATGTTCCAAATAGGTCTTGGAGATATCCTAATTGATTCCCACTGGGACCCGATCGGAACCATACTAAGACTTGCCATAGACACAACCAGGATCCCACCCACGACATTTTCGTAATTATATATATATAAAGAAAATTATTTCTTATAACTCCATAAATTTTAGATCGAGTAGTGACACGCACCAAGAACATTTTTTTTCCTCCTTTTGTAGGCAATTATGTTTTACAGTTATTTTCAGTTGTGTTCTTTAGAATTCCTGCACATAAATCACATTTTTTCCTGATGAAAGGTAAAAAGATGTATATAACAACAACACAACTGCACAGTCCCATCTAAATCCAACAAATTTATGCACAATCAAATACAAATATTCTCAAGGTTGTCTCTCCCATTATTAATCACCTAGATGAAATGAAATAATTTCTAAGACACCAATCATTTGAAATCTAACTCAATATGATGCCTAATCTCCCATCAAGAAGTAGGAGCTAAATATATAAAAAACGGCATACAAAACAACGAATCGAGGACGATTGTCAAATGGGGTGGTTTTGAAATTCAAATTGATTCAAACTCATAACTAAGGCTTCGTTTACTTTGACGTAAAATGATTTCCATCGAAAAATATTTTCAGAGAAGTCATTTTCCCTGAAAATGTTTTCTTCCAAAATATTTTTGCGTGCTATCATACGCATGAAAATCATTTTTTCATTTAATTATATTAACCTATAAATGTAATTTTTATTCACAATATAAAATATTAATATAAAATAATTTATGTGATTGAATTTTAATTTGACAAATCGATCAACCTATCTGACAATATTTTGGATTTTCCATTTTTTAGAAGAAAAAAGAAAAATATAACAAATATTCTCTTACGAGTGTAAACTATATAACACATGATGCAAAATTTCGGCCTCAATAATGGGCAGTAATCAAATCCATGTTCACGAGCAGAAGTAGTTGGGATACAAAACTTCATTGAGCTGAATGAGTTATCAATTGAATTGAAAGATTGCCAACACTTTGAATAGTAACAATAAACAAAATTTATTTTCTCAATCTTAAATTACATTAGCATTGTCATCCTACATTCCACATTGGCATAATTCATGAACTGCAGCTTGCAGGCAAGGGCAATTACAGCTCAAGCAATGGCCATCTACTTTGCTGTGTTTTCTTCCCAGTTGAGATTCCGTAAGCATGACAGCATCGCACTCAAAATTGGAAGCAAGTCTTTCCGCTGATATTCTGCAAGCTGTAGGAGGTTGTGGAAGTATCAATTCATCTTGACAAAAATTATGACTGCAAAAGACCCCCGCGGGGGGTGGGGTCCTCTATGTAGGCATTAGACCAACCAATTATAGCAATATAAAGTAAATCTTAAGAAGCTTGATGTAACTAATACCCAAACTTTCTCCAAAAGGGTCAGTTACTCTTATTGAAGAGGTAATGAAATTGTTTTGCCTTGCTTATTTTCATTGATATGAAGGGTTTATATACATGAGAAAACATTTACATAAAAGGTTTCCTTGTTTTGGGTTTTAGCTGTTGCCTGAGTTTCCTTGGAGAGATTTCTAGCCGTTGCTTGATTTGGGTTTCCTTGTTGATCACGTGTTGGCTTAATACGCCCCCGCAAGCGAGACATGGTACATACGATGTGGAGCTTGGACTGCATGGTGAAGAAGTGAGGTGAGGCAGTTGGTTTGGTGAAAATGTCAGCTAGATTATCCTTGCTAGAGATGAATCGGACGTCGAAAGTCTTGGAGGCAACTTTGTCATGAACGAAGTGAAAGTCGATTTCAATATATTTGGTTCGAGCATGAAAGGCAGGGTTGGTGGAGAGGTATGTGGCGCCAATGTTGTCACACCATAGAGTGGGAGGTGTAGGGAGAAAGACACCAAGTTCGCAGAGCAGGGATTGGAGCCATATGAGCTCGGCAGCAGTGGTTGCAAGGGTACGATATTCGGATTCGGTGCTGGATCGAGCAACAGTTCTTTGTTTTCGTGAGGACCATGAGATGAGATTAGGGTCAAGAAAGACACAAAATCCCCTAGTGGATTTCCTATCATCGGGGTAGCCAACCCAGTAAGCGTTAGAGTAAGCTTGGAGGGTTTGAGAGGGTGACTTGCGAAGAAGGAGACCAAAGGTGAGTGTAGATTTGAGGTAGCGCAAGATCCGTTTAACAGCTTGAAGATGGAGAGAGGTGGGTCTATGCATAAACTGGGAGACTTTGTTGACAGCAAAGGAGATGTCAGGTCGAGTAAGGGAGAGGTATTGTAAGGTGCCGACAAGGCTGCGATAAGTGGAGGGGTCAGGAAGGGGATCCCCATTGAAGAGTGAGAGAGTGTGGGCAGTGGACATTGGAGTCTTGATAGGCTTGGCTTCGGACATGTTGCTCTTTTTAAGGAGGTCAAGGATGTAGCATTGTTGAGATAAGAGGAGACCATCAAGAGTGGTTATAGCCTCCATATCGAGAAAGAAATGGAGAGGCCCTAAGTCCTTGATGGCGAATTCAGCACGCAGTGAGGTTAAGAGGTCAGTAGTTCCATGAGGTTGAGAGTTGGTGATGAGAATGTCATCAACATAAATGAGGACGTAGGTGGTGCACTGAGGCATGTGGAGGATGAACAAGGAGGAGTCAAATCGAGATCCGACAAAACCAAGTTCCAAGAGGCGATCACTAAGTGAGAGAACCAAGCACGAGGGCTTGTTTGAGGCCATAGAGGGCCTTGTGTAATTTGCAGATATCTTGAGAAATTGAGGATGGATGAAGCCAGGGGGTTGAGCCATGTAGACATCTTCAGAAAGCCAGCCATGGAGGAAGGCATTTTGTACATCAATTTGTCGAATGGGCCAACCGGAGGAGATGGCTAGGGATAGAACAAGACGAATGGTCGTGGGTCGGATCACAGGGCTATAAGTATCACCAAAGTCAATGCCAGGTTGTTGGTGGAATCCTTTTGCAACTAGGCGAGCTTTGTGACGATCAATGGATCCGTCGGCTTTTCGTTTGAGACGAAAAACCCATTTGCAGCCAACAATGTTCATTGTGGAGGTTGGAGGAATGAGAGTCCAGGTACCATTGTGGAGGAGGGCATCAAACTCGCTATTCATTGCATCACGCCAGGCAAGGTGCTTGGCCGCTTGGGAGTAACATGTGGGTTCGACCTCATCGAGGGTAGCAATGGCAAGGAGCGCTTTTGGAAGCGGGTAATGAATGAAACCATCCGACAAAGACTTGGGCTTGAATATGTTGTTCTTGGACCGAGTTTGCATTGCACATCTGGTTGAGGCATAGAAATGATGGGTGGGGACAGGAACACCGCAAAGAGTCAGAAAAAGAACTAGTGTTAGTAAGGGTAGGTGAGTGAGAAGTAGGTGGGGATGGTGGGTTGAGAGATGGAATGGCAGTCGTTTCTGGTGCATCACAGGGTGAAGTAGATACTCGGATTGGGTTAGAAGGGTTTGGAAATGGGGGAAAAATAGTGGTGTAGGAAGGTGAGGAGGGAATTTGAGGGAGGGATGAATGGGTAAATTGACTCATCAAAGATGACGTGTCGAGAGATGTAGATCCGACCAATTGATGGATGAAGGCATTTGTAGCCATGGTGAGAGGGACTATACCCAATGAAGATGCATGTGTTAGAGCGAAAATCGAGCTTGTGTTTGTTGTAAGGACAAAGATGAGGCCAACAAGCACATCCAAAGACGCGTAAAAAGCTGTAATTAGGTCGAAGAGAAAAAAGTTTTTGTAAAGGTGATTCATTATTGAGGATGGGTGTAGGTAAGCGGTTTATGAGATAGCAAGCGGTTTGAAAAGCCTCAATCTAATATGTGAGAGGGGCAGAGCAATGGGCCAAAAGAGTGAGGCCTGTTTCGACAATGTGGCGGTGTTTACGTTCCACAGACCCATTTTGTTGATGGGTGTGTGGGCACGAATTCGATGATGGATTCCATGGGATGCAAAATGGTGACGTAATTTTGATATTCGCCACCTCCATCTTTGGATGGATTTGATCTTATGATTAAATTGGCGTTCAACATAAGCACGAAACTTAGGAAAATAGAAAAGACATCATGCAATGGGATAAAACCATGTGAATTTGCTAAAATGATGACAAAAATAACATAAAAGCTGCACCATTATTGGATAAAATAGGGAAGGTCTCAAACATCAAAAAACAAGTTCAAGTGGGACACTTGATTTATTTTCAGACATATTAAAAGGAAGCTGATGACTTTTGCCTCGATGACAGGCCGGGCAAATAGGGAGCTTCTTATTATTGGTAACTGGAAGTTGAAATTTATTGATGACATGATGAACAATGCGATCAGCAGGGTGGCCAAGGCAAGCAGTGCCAATCCACGAAGCTAGCACGCTCGCTAGAGAAGACACTAGGTGGTGCAATTGTAGGTGAAAACCAATGGTAGAGGCCATGTCTACTCGATCTTGGTGTAGAATTTTCGGACGATGATCCTTGACAAAGAAACAAGAGGTGAAATTCCATATAAACATTATTATCATAAGTAAATTTTTTGGATGAAAGTAAATTTTTGTTATGTTAGGAACATGTAAGACATGACGAAATAAAATTAGGAGAAAGTTTAGAGTTGCCCGTATGTTGAATGGCAAGTCGGTACCATTGCCCACGGTCCATCGACGCCTCAGTGAAGATTCAAATTGTTGAGGTCGGAGGTGACGTGATGAGTAGCTCCGTGTCCAGATACCAGTTGAGATCCTGGGTTTGGAGCTGAGCAGCAGTGTAGGCAATGAGATTGGGCCCTGTAGTTTGAAAAGCTTGGTCAAATCTGTGACAACAAGCCATGGCATTATGGCCCAATTTTCCACATATTTGGCAAGTGGGCTGAAGGCCTAAAATAGAGGTGGGCCCATGTGAAGATGAAGGATTGTGAGAGGGAGATGTGGTATTTCCACGCCCCCTTGTTTTGTATTGCACAAAGGAGTGGTTGGCAGAACGGTGCTGCCCATTGGAAGAGTGGGTTCTCATGGAACCGAGGTGTCGTCCTCTTCCACGTTATGAATTTCGGCCATGTGAAGCAATATTAGCTGCAACAAAGAAATCATCGTTCCAGTGGTGTTTCTCAAGTCTGGTTTCGTGAGCTAGCAAATGGCCAAGCAGATCATCCATGGTGAGGGGCTTAATTCGAGTAGTCACAAACGTGACGAGGGGGTCGTATTCGGGACCCAGTTTGGCAAGAAGAGACGTGGTGAATTCATAGTCGCTTAGTGGGTGATCGGCGGCAGCAAGAGTGGCAGCGGTTTGTTTGAGCTTCTGGAAATATGCTGTGATGGAGGAATTGCCCTTCTTTGCAGTGGCAATTTCGTAATGAAGGGTCATGGTACGAGCTCGGGAGGCAGAAGAGAAGGTGCGTGAAAGTGCAGTCCAGAGTTCTTGGGCAGTGTGGCATCCAAGGACTTGAGGCAACAATTCTTCAGAGATGGTGGACATAAGCATGCTCAAAATAAGCTTGGTCCTGGCGAAACCATCGAAGAGTCTCTGGATCGGTGGAGATGTGGAGAGAGCCATCAGTGGTAGTGGAGGTGTGTGGATGGGGAGGCTTGTTGGTTCCATCCACAAACCCATAGAGATCGTGACCTTGAAGGAAAGTTTGAAGTTGATGGTGCCAGACCAAGTAATTGTTTTGGGTAAGTTTGGAAATAGGCTGGGCAAAACTTGAGAGAGACGCAGGTAATGGGATTGGGTTGTTTTCATTGTGGGTAGATTGGGTTGTTTTCATTATGGGTAGGTGGAATGGGATTGTTGACATCATGGGTAGGGTGAGGCTGAGTCTGTTTCGGTGGAGGTGGATGAGGCCATTTGTATGCAGTTTGAGTGTTTGATAAAACACTTCAAAGAGAGGACAAGAGAGAGAGAAAAAAAAAGGAGATGACGTGGGTCGCTCGTTTAGTGCTCTGATACCATATTGAAGAGGTAATGAAATTGTTTTGCCTTGCTTATTTTCATTGATATGAAGGGTTTATATACATGAGAAAACATTTACATAAAAGGAATAAAATGCAAAACAAATATGAATTAAATTAAAGATTTCTAGCCGTTGCTACATTTATTTTTGGTTGATTGGGTTTCCTTGTTTTGGGTTTTAGCTGTTGTGTGAGTTTCCTTGGAGAGATTTCTAGCAGTTGCTTGATTTGGGTTTCCTTGCTGATCACGTGTTGGCTCAATAACTCTATTCCTAATAACAACTCAAAAGTAATTTTTTTTCGAGAGGAATTACAATCCTGGAGTTCGAAACAAGGAGCCTAAAAGAATCATAGAAGGATTCAGTTGCAAAGGATTCAATCTCAACTATTGTTTGAACAAATAAATATTCAGGGAAATTTGCTAATTTTCAAGGTAAATATGTTTGATTCTTGCTACCGAGTTTTAAGATTAGATGTGGTTCTTAAACCTCAAGGTCTGACATGGGTTTTTCGTTTTTGAAATGATAGGAGGCTTTGAGAAAAATCAGCATAACATCTGGACTCAAACACACAAACTACAAACCAGTCTCTTTACATCCCCAGACAAAACCAAATTACACACAAAACCACCAAGAAAGCATCAAGAGAATTGAATTGTCATGATAAAACAATTGTGGCACAGATTCTATACGAGTCTTGGAACTTGAAAGAAAGCAGAATTAGCAGCTCCTTTTCTTCAACAGCCTTGAACATGCACTTCCAATCGGAGATCATTTTTGTTCTTGATATGATTCATTAATTGTACAAGGACACCTCATTGAATGGTTCAAATCTGTATGAACACCTTTCTTATTTTCTGCTGAAGCAATTTGGGGGCCAGGGGGAGTGGTGATGCACATTTATTCTTCTACAACTCTATTTAAATTACTTCAATAGGATGCCCATTACTGTGAACCCATTATAGCGAAAAATCTCAACTAACTTTAACATGGAAGTGTCTGTTTTTGAGTTGAGACCAACGAACTCCCATGACCATTTTCTTTTATTTTGCAGAAGCCCCCATTGTAGTTTGTACCAAGCATTAAATCTCCTCCTTGAAGATGAACACAAACTAGCTCATCCACACAACAAAGATAAACACCAAGTAATATTAGCAATTCCGCCTACTCCAGGCTTCCTAAACACAGGTCTAACTACTTTAACCCATTTCTCTCTTGAAAACTTCTCCTATCCTCTATACAACCCACTGAAATGTGAACCACCATGGGACGTACTTTCTCATAGGAAGGAATTATAATACATTAATTGGTCAAGGCAAAAATCTTTTATCTAAAAAATCCTTCACTCAGACTTTTTCACAACTAGGTAGTGCTCAAGTACTATTTGATTCATGAGTAGTAAAATTTGCTACCAAAAAATACGATTCTACATCCAGTGTATCTATGAATGTGGCCACTACTAGATGGATTGGAATTAAGAAAGCTGGGCTACCATGGAAACTCAGTTTGACAATCACAGAGGAGTAAAACAACACAAAACATCACAAAAACATCTTAAGAATTAAAGATTCAAAGAAACAAAATCAAAACATTTGGCACATATCTGAAAAAGAAAAAAAAAAACATTTGGCATATTACTCTAATTGACAATGGGTATCAAACAGGAAACTTCAAAGACACAAAAAATTTGAATCGAGGCTCAAAATCCTACCCACATTTAGCATGTGACCCATCCCAAAGCATAGAAGCACAACCACAACACAAAACAACCAATATCCACCAAAACAAATAGATTAAAGTGAATCTAAGCTCAACCACATCAATTTCAAAAGACAAGTGAGATAAAATCCAAATTAATTGGATGAAACCCATAAAACAAGGAGGAAACCTACATACCTTGTGAAAATGAGCAATAAGAATAGATCGAGGGCTTGAAAAGCACGGAAGCAGACAAGAGGAAAGATCAAAGATTTTGGAGATTTTCTGGAAAACAAAAATGAGGAGTTAGAGCAATTATTGACCGAGAGAGAGATGAGTAGGAGAAAGAGAGAAGAAAAAAAAAGTGCCGGTGTGAAGGAGAAGATGAGAATTGACTGAGAGGGAGAACTTGTGCCGGTTTGTGTGTTTTGAGTGTAAAGGAGAGAAGAGTCGGAAGTCGGGTTGGTGAGGGAGGGTGTCCGAATGAGTTTGGGGAAAATGGTTTACCAAATAAAAAAGTGGAAACCATTTTCCAAAAAATATAAAGGCTTTTTAGTCAAATGGAAATCATTTTCAGTTCGACCATCATTTTACGTTGAAATAAACTCCGTAAAATACGTAAATTATTTTCTGAAAATTAATTTACATCCAAGTAAATGGAGCCTAAGAAAAAAAAGAATCAAATATTAAAAAGAAGGCACCTGATTCTTGGGGTGCTCTGTATCAAGCTCTGTTTCCGAAGCTCCCAAAGCTCGCATTGGAATAAACAATTCATCAACTCAATTATTTAGTCCTTAACAATTTTCCTAAAACGTGCATACACTCAAACTGTCAAACAGAGAACTTAAAAGAAGTTAAAGGCATGACAAATACAAAAGCTTCTTATGGAATAAATAAGCACAACAATCTCAAATTTTATTGGTACAAAAAGACTCCACCAGCATTTTCTCATGACTTTGAATTAAGAAATCATCTTAACATAACAAACTGGTACAAAAAATACATAATTTGAAACTAAAACTAGTAGCAGCATCAACCGAAAAACTAGCAGCTTCATCAACCCAAAAACTGGCAGCATCTAATTTGTAAAATCCAGTAGTGTCATCAAACTGAACAGCACATAGCCACTAACATCCAACTTCCAATATCCAGCAGCACCAAAGAAAATCAAGAACACATAACCACCAAGCTCCTAGACCTTCATTCATGAGATCCCTGCAAGAATTTAAAACATTTGACTCTTAAAAATACATAAATCAATAACAACAAAACATGCAGAATAATTACATTAAGAACAAAACATGTTGAGTAATGACACTTAAACATGCCACTTACGCACTAATTTTTGTGTATACCTGAATAATTACACTATCTTGAGTGAGAATTATATGACCATGCTGATCATCAATTACTGAAGAAGGCAATGATATTAGCAAAATATCATTTAAGGAGAAGTTTCAAATTTTAAAGAATGATAAAAAAGGAACCAAAAGCTTATTGTAAGCTTAACCAAATTATTTCTATTTTGAACGGTGAATTGCCAGTCAGGGACATATGTCCCATAAAATACAGCCAAGTAGACAATAAGAATGGTCCACTAAAAAAGCCATAACATATCCAAGTAGCCCCTGAACAGCCATCATTGAAGGAGCTCGTATGCGTCTTCATCCTCATTTGGATTGTCGCCTCCCATGTATTGACATTTACAGTTATATAATTATGATTGAATGAAAAATAAAGGAAACTTTAAGCTGGCTTTCCAAAAATGTTCAGAATAGTACAATTTTTAGCAGGAAAATTTTTATTATAGAATTGAATGACTTAGAGATATTACATTAGAAGTGGTTTATTCCTGTTAGTCTTTTATTCCATTAGAATTGGGATTTGAATGTTAGAGATATTATGTTATCATATTAAAAGTGGTTTATTCCAATTAGTCATTTGTTTTCACTATGCATTGTATGTGTCTATTTAAAGACATCAAAAAGTTAACAAAATAACCAATCAGCTACATTTGTTATTTGGAGCTTAGGATTCCTTAAAATACCCTAAAGTAAGGAGGTTTAGAATTCTTCGAATTATCCTACCAAAATTCTATTCCTCGTCATGTAACACACATCTATAAGTACAATATAGCACCAAATTAAATTTTTGGCCAGTAGAAAGCAGCAATTGGACAAGGCTTGGTTTGGATGTTGATGGTTCGAGCTTGTTGGTATTCAATCTTAATCCAATATTCTCTTTGTGTGAAAGTGGCACATCTGTAATAATTTCATTATATTTCTAAATTCTCTAATGTGGATAAGGTCAAGACTTCTAAGACTCAAATGAACTGCAACTTCATCTTTCAAGACATACAAAGAAAGAAAAATTCAAGTCAACTGGAAACCACTCCTAGAAGAGCAGGATTCCACCTACCAGCAAAAAGCATTTAATAAGAGTTAGGCAACAAAATGTATTAGTGACAACACCCACTTAAGGACTGAAATTAAACTGTTAATTAACACAAACAAATTAACCATAAAATAAATAAAAACAAAAGAGGACTAGCAATACATTATAGTAGTTGAAAAGACAAGGAGAGAAATATTACCTTAATGACTTGTAGCAAATATGTTCGCACCTCAGATTGACTATGTAAGGTTAGAATATCAAATTTGTCATGAATGTTGAAGAACAAGAAATCTTTCACACAGATTTTAGAAAAAAATCTTGTAATGTTTTATCTGCTTGATTAGTAGTCAACAAGTCAATCAAAATGGTTGTTGTGGTCACATTTGCCGAGAAACCCTTGTCAACCATCATTTGGATATATTTCACTACCAATGAAGTCTCATTATGATGCAAGAAGCCTTGGATGATTGTGTTATAAGTGACATGGTTAGGTGAGCAGCCGTTCTCCTCCATTTTTTCAAATAGCTCCCTCGCTTCGTTTAATAGTCCCTCTTTGCAAAACACTTTGATCATTATAGTATAAGTCCGAACATTAGCTTGAATGCCTTTGGTAGGAAGAGTGTTAAAGAGTTCTCTTGCAGTCGTAAGTTTCCCAGCATTGCACATACCATCAATTAAGATGTTGTAAATCACAATATCAAGATCTAACTTTTTGTCTTCCATCGCTTGAAACAATGTCATTGCCTCTAGAAAGTGTAGATTCTTACATAGGCCATCTAACAAAATAGCATATGTTTGGACATCAAGATGTTGGCCACATCCTCGCATCTCATGGAGTAGCTCTAGTGCCTTCTTAGGTCTCCCAACTCGGCAAAACCCGCCAATGAGAGTGGTGTAAGCGACAACATCAGCAATCATGCCATTGTTACTCATTTCACGGAAAAGACTCATTGCCTCATCAATTCTCTTATCTTTACAATATCCATGGATCAATATGCTATGGCTAACAACAGAAGGCGAACAACCATTTCGAATCATCTTATCAAATACTTTGATAGCTTCATCCATTCTATTTTGTGAACAGTAACCGTCAATCAAAGAATTGTAAGTGATTGTATTAGGCTCTACACCCCTCTGAATCATCACATTAAAAACTTCTTCAGCCTCTTTCAACTCCCCCTCCTTGCCAAGTGTGTCCACCAATATGTTAAATGTATACAAATCTGGCATGATTTTCCTTTCCACCATCTCATTCCATAGTTTAGTTGCCTCCTTCCACCGGGCGAAATTGCATAAGCCTTGAATTAAAGAACTGTAAGTGATAACGTTTGGCTGAATTCCTCTACTTGTCATTTCGGAGAAAAAAGTCAAAGCCTCAGTTATCAATCTATCCTTACATAAACTATCAATGATTATGCTATACATCACTACATCAAGTTCAATATTTTTTTCATCCATCTTTCTAAACAACCAATAGCTTCATTAGTCTTGCCTATTTTACACAAACAATTCATTATTGTTCCATAGGTAACTGCATCAGGTTTGTAGCCTATGTTCTCCATTTTGTTAACCAACTTTACTGCTTTAGCAATTTTACCCTGAAGACAGAGCCCCTTGATAAGAGTGTTTAGAACTATGCAGTTCGGTTGAAAACCAAGTTTCAAAATTCTTGCTAAGATAGAGAAACCAAAATCTACCCGATTCAAATGACAGAAACAATTAATCAAAACGCCCAGAATATAATCATCGGGAGCAATTCCAGCAACTTCCATTTCTTTAATAAGAGTAATAACAGTTGAGTGATGCTTCATTCTTGTAATTGCAGTCAGCAATTGATTAAAATCTACGATGGAAGGCAAAGGGTGCATGTGAAGCATTCTATCAAACACGCCTAAGGCATCATCAAGATTCCTAAAGCTACGAGATCTGCATCGATCCCTCACAGATTTCAAGAACTGATTGGGGCTTTCCACAATGTCTCTACCACTATTGGTAGTTTTAGCGAAAGTAGAACAAAAACAGCGATAATAATAATCATAATAAAAATTTTGAGCATTGGAAGAAAGCCTCAAATACGAATAATGATTGAAGAAGAAAGCAAGAGAGTTTATAGACTTAGTCGTACCCATTTCCTGACGAAGTGGAAGAAAAGCAGAAGCCGATCTGATGTAGCGGCTCTGCTCAAGAGAAATAACCAGAAGAAGAAGATGCAGATCTGATGCAAAAACACGTGTCAACTTCTTTGATATCGTGATTTTTGTTTTACACCTGAAAAGGACAGTCTTGCCCTTCTGGAACTAACGACCGAAATGAAGAAAAAAAAAAAAATCTTCATTTTTTTTATTTGCTGATTTCAAGTTGGAATTTTTTTTTTGATAAATTGCTATGGTGGTTGAATAATCAAGTAGGGAGGTGTGGAACTTGGCATTTTTTTTGGATCAGTTTCGTGTGGCTCTAAATAGATTTGAATGTTACAAAAAGATGTGACAACGTTATTGAAAATGTTTCAACGTATATAAGTTTGGATGATCACTTTGTAAATGTAAACCACATAACAAATAATTATGTTTTCAAGAGGTAGTTTAATTGGTTGAAACTACATTTAATGAAACGGAGATCACTAGTTTAAATTTTTCTCCCCCCTCTTGTGCAGCCATATAAAAAAAAAAACAATTCTTTGTTGAGTGAGATGTCATTTTCCCAAAACCACCGCCAATGAGCATAGTACCATCAAAAACGTCCCCAAACTTCAAATGAATAATACTCTACAACTCTGAATCAACAAGATAATTCAATAAATCTTCAAGATAACAATATAGGAAGAGCAATACACAATAGTAGTCCAAAAGATATGAAGAGAAATATTACCTTAATGACTTGCAACAAATATGTTTGTGAGTTACAAATTAAATTATTAGAGTATGAAATCTTTTCTGCTGGTTAAAGAATGAGAAAACTTTTACACAAATTTTTAAAATAGTTTTTGTAATGTTTTATCTGCTTGATTAGTAGATGACAAGTTGGTCAAAATGTTCATAGTAGTTGCATTTGCCGAGAAACCCATATCAAAATTGTGAGGATATCAAACGTAAAGCTTCCGCAATGACATTTAAGCATCCAAGTCCTCAATGTACTCAAAATGATAGAAACTTTCAAGTAAATTTTCAATAATATGAGATGGATTCAAGAAACTTGGGATCATCTGCTTCCAAAATCCAACTAATAAATTTCTTTCACTTTTAAGCAAGATCAAGAATTGCCATGTACCCACTTCCACTTCAGGGTAATTCTAATTTACTCAATATATATATATTTTTTTCTTGGTCAATTATTTCTCAAGTTTTCTAATTTCTTAGAGTTTCCTTGATATGTATTTGAATTTTTAAAGTTCTATTAACATTTTCTTTTCTCCAATTTGTAATTATAAGCCCATTTTTTCCTCCAATATTTATGGTAATGGGATATTCTCACTTTGATTTAAAATTAAAAGAAGGATCGGCCTGAATAGTGGGCCATTTCTATCTATCTATGATTGATCCTTGCATGTATATAGATGGTAATTAATTAAGATTTTTTTTTCGTCTTATGTGACAAAATTTTCTTACAAATTGGATTAGATAAATTTTCTCAAACCTAATTTTTAAACATAACATGTGTTCCTTAAGTATGTGAGAAGTACATGTTTTCTTATTAATGCTATTTTAAAAAAAACACACACACAAACACACATGAAAGAACACAAAAACTATTAAAAAAAAAAATTATAGCTCTTATATATATGCTAAGGAACATATCACTTTTAAAAGCGGGTCTGAGCAGTTTCCCCCAACTCATTTTATAGGATATTTTTATTTCTAGCGTAATTTATATTTTATTAAAAAAAATAAATGTAACGTTGTTGTGTGCATTAAAATCCAAAAAAAAAAAAAAAAAAAAAAAAATTAATTCACTCAGCAAACACTATTAAACAAATAAATAAAACTTCTTCAACTATATATCTTCATGTATATTAATTGGCAACGTAAGCTATATAATATTATAATTACAATTGAATGAAAAATAAAGGAAACTTTGAGTTGGCTTTGCCGAGGTTAATCCCTCTGGATATTAACATTTGGGTTTAAACATTGGGCCAATGCTCACTGAGGTTTCCTGACTTCCAAGTTGAAGAGCAACTCAAACCAACAGTTCCTCTTGTTTATGCTTGCTGAGCATTTGCTGTTATTTTTTTATGTTGGTATTAATTTCTTATGTTCGTGTTAATTCAGTACTATTGATAGAACTCATCAAATAAGACAGAATGAAGTCAATATAATACTTTGCTCTCTCTAGGTGAAAGTGTACCAGCCAAGTTAATTGTGATTTAGCTGATCAAACCTTTATGGATTGGAACACATTCGTAATCGAAGTTCTGATAGATTATTTTGATTACAGGAGCATCCTAATTTAACAAAAGCTGAAAGGAAGAAGTTATATGGACTTATGGATGTCAAGAAACTGTCAATGGATTCATCCATTCATGCTGCACAGAATGAGCACCTCCCGGCGGGCCACTTCGGGTTGTTGTACAAGTTCTCTCTCTCTCTTTTTTTGTTTTTTTTTTTTTTTTTGAGGAGGTTAAAGCATCTGCTGGTGTTCGGTCCCTTAACAACAACAACAATTCTGGCGATGCTTCACATTCCACGACAATAGCTGAAAATTGCAGGGCCCTCAAGAAGCAGATGAGTCAAATGAGGATAAAAGGTGATGAGCTCTGGAAGAACGGGAAATTGGCTAAGAAGAACAGCAAAAACAGCCGAAGTGGCATGCAGTTGCTGCCATCCCGGTCGAGGCGAATATTTGATAAACTGTGGGCAGTGGGTAAAGGACACGGAGACAACCGAAGCTCCGAGACATCTGGGAGTTCTCAGAACTTCATTGGTTCCTGGAGACACCAAATCCTCAGCTTCAGCTTCAAGACACAGGAGGCATTCCATCTCCTAGAATGGAATTTGGGGATTCATTTAGATCCAAACAAGTGAAGGAGATTTCAGAAAGTGTAAAAAGTGGTAGGTTTTTGTTATAGCTTATTATGGGTTTTAACTGTTTAATTAGCTGCAAAATATTCTGAAAATGGTGTACTGCAGAAAAAAAATGAAGAAAAGTAATGAGCCTTTTGGGTTCTTCCTAACATGTGTTGGCTCCAAACTGTAAGATTTATCCATCCTATAAAAGTCCATGTAGGTCAATGGAGTACTAGGGCTCTTAATGCTTTATTGATGCTTGATGTTCTCCTGTATGAGATCTTGATTCCTTTTATTAAAGGAGGTGATGATTCAAGATTTTCCTTGAGCTAGCTTAATTTTTCTGTAGGCACAAATTATGGGTGAAGTACATATATATGCTGAACCTTCAGTTCCCCATTGAAAATAAACAACCATATCTTAGTCAAATAGTGATTCGATAATATTTTCTTTTTAATTCGTTTCCCTTAAGTTCGATATGAAGTAGCACGGAAAGATTTAAAAATAGAAATTGTATGCTTATATGTGTTGAATGTGCATAAAATTTCAATGGTAGTATGGGTAAAGACAATGCTCACGCAAAGGTTTGGAAATCAGCTTAACCCCAAGTTTGGAAACCGGCTCAACCCTAAGTTTGATTTTTTAAGGGGCAGAGATGCTGATTATTTTATGTTGTTCTTTCTTGGGTGCATCCTCAAATATTGTTGGTCTTGTCTCGAGGTAGCTCAAATGACAAGAGATTTACGCATTTTAAAGCAAATGTCACTAGTTTGAATTATTTTTCCTCTCTTTAAACACACACACACACACACATATATATATATATATATATATATATATATATATATATATATAAAGGAGGAGAATGACCAACAATATAATATATATAAAAAATTGATACTCTTGAGCCTGTTTAAGATATATCTCTTTTAATAGTTAGAAGCTTTTTAAAAAATGTTTCATTTATAAGATTTTTTCAAAATGTGATTTAGCCCTTTTTTAGAGCAAAAAGTCAAAGAAAGTATTTTTGAGTTTTTACCAAAATGACGACATTTTATTGATCTTCATAGCTCATATTAGTAATATCTTTGAATATATTAGTAGTATCTTTGAATGAGGAAGTTGGAGAGCATGAAACTTCTGGTGTAAGAAGAGCTTGTAGATTCTCTCATGTACTATAGATTTGGGTCCTTATTTTCTTGAACTTTAGTAAATTTGGAGATTTCCCAATGGGACTAGCTTGTAGATTCTCTCATGTATTGTAGACTTCGGTCTTTATTTTTTTTGAACTTTTGGAGAAGTCCTAAAAGCATCTTCAGCAGAGCTTGTAAACTAGCTTATAGTTAAATTTAGTTATTTTCATTTTTTTTCTTACTCCAACAGAACTTGTAAAGTAAAGGTTTTTCTTACTAGTACTACAGTGAAAGTAGCACTAATAAAGTTCACTGTAGCACCTTGTAAGATTTGTTTATTATTTTTTTCCTCTCTTTATAAGAGAGGGACCCGACCAAAACCAGACTAAGATATGCCAGAGACCCGACTAGGACTCTGTTGGGACCGGCCAAGACATTTTCGTGTATATATATATATATATACATATCATTAATCTTTGGCAAAGGGGTTGAAGCTAAATCTTGAACCAAAACAAATGGCAAGAATTTACTCTTTTACCCCATTTTCCTCACACTTGTCGTAAATGATTTTTTTTGGCTTATGCACTTTGTCCTATTTTAATGGGTTTTTCATTTTAAAATAAAATTAGCAAAGGAAGAACTCAACAAAAATAAAAAAAAATAAAATAAAATTTAATGAGTTTTCCATTCTAAAGGAAAGAGTAATTTTTCAAGTACTTGAATCTACTATCAAGAGCTTCACATTAAGGGGCTATAATTAAGCAAGTGGTGGGTAGTTTTCTCATTTAATCTTCTCCATACAGAAACATCATTGGAACTTCAGTCAAACCCAACAATAAAAAGTAAACAAAGTTCGATCACTATAAACCAAAGTCACTTAGGTACACTTGAGGGTTTGCTTAATTATATCATAACAGTGATACATTTGTTTTATCTTAATTTTAGGTATTTCTCAACTTGAGTATTTTTCGCAGTTAGCTGGAAAGATTCCGTTATTGTTCTCCAAACCACCAAATCTCTTCTGCCATGGTCTGAGTATCTGGAGATTGTTGGAAGATGCATGGATTGCAATGCATCTAAAACTTCTGTGGATCCTACGAATATCACTTGGTCCTACACATATAATCGGAAATTAGAAGAACTTGATAGGATCATTGAGGATGGAGTGAAGTTTCCGGAGAAAAATGGAATCTGTTCCAAAGGATTGGTGGGTTGAAGACATGTGAGCTGAAGATCTATCACTATCAAATCAAAAGGAAGAATGGATGGTACTAAAAACTTATGCAATTAGATGGTTGCTCGATTCTGTCGACGCATTGGTTTCTGATGCTCCTGCCCAATCATTCTAAGAACACAAGCATGCGTACTTTTATTATCCTTCAGTCCTTTTACTTCGTTGAGCTTCTATTTAGTTTGCTTTGAACTTGGGCACATGATACACTGATATATAAAAAACGACAGGCAAATCTAGAACAATTGTCAAATGGGGTTGTTACAAAATTAAAATTGATTCAAATAAACACATAACTCAGAACAAAAATCTAATATTAAAAAATAAATAATTTAAAACTAAGAAAGACATAACTATGATGCTGTCAAACCAGTAGCATCCAACTTGTCATGCGCATTGAAGGCCTAGAAATCTTTTTTCTTTTTTATTGGCATCGGGTGTCCGGAGCTTTGCTCCGACTAATCTCAGGGGTGCACAGGCCCTTGGCAAGGAGTTTCCTGTAAGTGCACATCGGTTAAATCAAGGGGCGAACTTCTAGTCCGATGGCTCAAAGGAGCAGTTTGCACCCATGAGGTATTGAACCTTGGACCTTGAAGGGAGCAAACCCTCAAGACCAAAGCCTTCACCACTTGGGCCAACCCTAGAAATCTTTCACACGGATTTTAGAAAAAATTCTTCTAATGTTTTATCTGTCTGATTAGTAGTCAACAAGTCAATCAAAATGGTTACCATGGTTGTCAACCATCATTTGGAGATATTTCACAACCCATGACTTCTCATTATGTTGCAAGAAGCCTTGAACGATTGTGTTATAAGTAACATGGTCAGGTGAACAATAGCTCTCTTCCATTTTCTCAAATAGCTCACTCGCTTCAACTAGTAGACCTTTTTTGCATAGCCTTTTGATCATTATATTGTAAGTCCAAACATTAGGTTGCACACCTTTGGCAAGAAAAGTATTAAAGAGTTCTCTTGCAGTCGAAAGTTTCCCAACACTACACATACTATTAATCAAGATGTTGTAAATCACAACGTGAAGGTCTAATTATTTGTCTTCCATCTCTTGAAACAATGCCATTGCCTCTGGAAAGTATAGGTTCTTACATAGGCCATCTAACAAAATAGCATAAATTTGGACATCGGGATGTTGGTGATGCAGGAGAAATTTGAGAAAATTATTATTTTAATTATGCATGTGTGTTTTAGTTTTCCTTCTTCAATAAGGATTGGGTTTTTCCTTTCCTATTAGGATTTGTTTTCCTTTTCCTATTAGGTTTGCTTTTTCTTTTCCTTGTTAATTTAGGAGGTGCCTAGCCTATATAAAGGCATCTAGTCTTTGTTATATTTGAACTTAATTTATATTATCAATTAAATTTAAGTCTTTCAGAGTTATTTCTTTGTTTGCTTATTTAAGGCAATTAGGGACTCTCTTTTTCCTACTTGTTATTTTCTCTCTTCCTGAGTTCCTTTTTCTATCTTCAATTCTTAGCTTCTGCTGCGAATATATGCTGTCAGAACAATCTTAGTTCTGCCCGACGTCAATTGGTATCAGAGCTTAGTGTCTTCTTGGGATGGATTTTTTTCATTAGTTTTTCATGGCTGGTGGTCGTGGTCGACATGGATAGGTTCTGAATGAGGAAGTCCCTTACCATGAGCACAGTATACAAGACGTGATGATTGAAGATTTGCAGAGGCAGGTTGCAGAGTTAGCCCAGAGTCTAGCAACGCAAAACTTGGAGATGTATTGCGATATTGATGGTTGCAATTCAGAATCTAATTTCAAGAACCCGTATCACAAGCCTGTTCTGGTTTGGGAACAACATGTTCGAGATGAGTGGCATGAAGACTTAGACTTCATAGTTGAGTTTCTAGAAATTTATGGTACTCTCACATCCTTGACTATTGTTAGTAAGTCTCAAGCCCATATACCAAATTCATATTATATGGAGGAGGGAGATGAATTTATTGAGGAAGATTTTTTTGTAGATTGGACCTCTCCACCAATCTATGATATTTATCCTGGTGAAGATGATCTATTGGAGGAGGTAAATTTATTTCTTGATACCATAAATATTGTTGAAGAGATGTCCACGGTGTGTTTGACGAAAGTCCAAAGAGTGAAATATCTCAATGGGATCTTGAGAAAATTAATTATGTTGACTTTCTTGGGATTGAAAATTTTCTTTCAACTTTTCCTAAACAAAATTTTGACGTTGGTTTCGGCATATTGGAGGAAATTTTGAATTTTCGTGGCTAGGAAAGAACTCATTGTTTTTGGAAGTTTTTTACAAATGGTGAATTTATTAAAGTCA
Organism: Carpinus viminea; assembly: GCA_013348765.1. Taxonomy (NCBI): domain Eukaryota; kingdom Viridiplantae; phylum Streptophyta; class Magnoliopsida; order Fagales; family Betulaceae; genus Carpinus; species Carpinus viminea. Next base: position 14,713,161 of record CP054670.1, on the reverse strand, counting down.
ATCCAGAGCTTTTGAAGATTATTTTATCTCAAGTTGGTGCGAGTAACTTCAAATATAATACTTGAAGTCATGTTATGAAGGCTTGCAAATTGTTTATCTTCTGGTATCAAGTTGCTTTGATGTTGAGAAGTATGGGATGGAATGGATTAATTGGACATCCGAAAGATTGAGGAAAATATGATTTGAACTCGAGGGCGAGTTCTTTCTAACCCAGAGAGACTGATGCAGGAGAAATTTGAGAAAATTATTATTTTAATTATGCATGCGTGCTTTAGTTTTCCTTCTTCAACAAGGATTGAGTTTTTCCTTTCCTATTAGGATTTGTTTTCCTTTTCCTATTATGAATTGTTTTCCTTTTTCAATTAGGTTTGCTTTTTCTTTTCTTTATTAATTTAGGAAGTGCCTAGCCTATATAAAGGCATCTAGTCTTTGTTATATTTGAATTTAGTTTATATTATCAATTAAATTTAAGTCTTTAAGAGTTATTTCTCTGTTTGGAGGAAAACTCAGTTTCGGCATATTGGAGGAAATTTTGAATTTTCGTGGCCAGGAAAGAATTCATCGTTTTCGGAAAATTTTTACGAATGGTGAATTTATTACAGTCAATCCAGAGCTTCTGAAGATTATTTTATCTCAAGTTGGTGCAAAGTAACTTCAAATATAATACTCGAAGTCATGTTATGAAGGCTTGCAAATTATTTATCTTCTGGTATCAAGTTGCTTTGATGTTGAGAAGTACGAGATGGAAGGGATTAATTCGACATCTGAAAGATCGAGGAAAATATGATTTGATCTCGAGGGCAAGTTCTTTCCAACCTGGAGAGACTGATGCAAAAGAAATTTGAGAAAAATATTATTTTAATTATGCATGTGTGCTTTAGTTTTCCTTCTTCAATAAGGATTGGGTTTTTCCTTTCTTATTAGGATTTGTTTTCCTTTTCCTATTAGGATTTGTTTTCTTTTTCCAATTATGTTTGCTTTTTCTTTTCCTTGTTAATTTAGGAAGTGCCTACCCTATATAAAGGCATCTAGTCTTTGTTATATTTGAACTCAGTTTATATTATCAATTAAATTTAAGTCTTTCAGAGTTGTTTATCTGTTTTCTTATTTGGGGCAATTAGGAACTTTCTCTTCCCTACTTGTTATTTTCTCTCTTCCTGAGTTTCCTTTTATAATCTTCAATTCTTAGCTTTTGTTGCGAATATACGTTGTCAGAATAATCTTAGTTCTGCTCGGTGTCAGTTGGCCACAGCTTCACATCTCATGGAGTAGCTCTAGTGCCTTCTTAGGTCTCCCAACTCGACAAAACTCACTATTAAGAGTTGTGTAAGTGACAACCTTGGATTGTTTGATGAATTGTAATTATTCTACTAACTGCCTGAGCTTGCAACGTGTAGGAGGCGTATGAGGGTTGTGTGCTCTGTGTCTGGGACTGGCTTGGTTTCGTGATGGCTAGATAGTGGAAGTGGATGGTGGAAGCAAAGAGTTTGAGCTGGTAGTTCGAGGAGGGAATAGAGGAGTGAGGTTTTATGAAAGAAACAGCAAGACCAACAGGTCTATCTTTCTGCAAAGAGCTGAGGTAGCTGGTTGGATAGTGTTGTAGAGGAACTGTTAGCGATGAAAAAATTCGAAGTGTTCTGGGATTAGTCTAGAGCTGGATACCCCAGGATCTTTGCGGATAAATGTTCGAACCGGCATGGGAATTTTCTGACGATAGAGGAATTCGACGGCAGGAAAAGGTGTGGGTCGATTATGATTCTGGAGGGCCGGTACGGTCAAGGATGGGAACGACTAAAGTCAGAGGCGAGCAAGGCCAACTCTTCTCTTAGTGTAGGGGAGAAATGGAAATGCAAGAAGGTGATGCTGGGAAGGAGTTACACTGAGGTTGTGATGGAAACCCAAGCAGGTGGGTCTGAGGTTCATACACTGAAGAGTAGGTATGGTCCGACGAGGTTAGTGAATGGGCCAAAGACTGAATCGCAGAAAGAAAAGCAAATGCCAATGTTGGGGGAAGAGAATTTTACGACGACCGGAGAAGGCAAGAACGTTAGTGCTCCGGTGTGCAGTGGTCCTCTTTCGGCGAGTATTTACAAGACTGTACCATATCTCACAAATCCTAGCGTGGAGGCGCTGAGAGGACGTTTCGAGTCAGCAGGGGATGGGTCTGCGTCCTTCGGTCAGTTGGGATTATAAGTGGAACTGCAGGAATTAAAAAGCTTTCTAACTAAGCTTAAGGAAAATGTAGACATGGGTATCAAGAGGGTTGAGGTGGTGATGGGCTCATTGGAGGTTGGTGGGCTGAACTTGGGCTCGAGAGTTGGACAGAATATGGGCCACGATAAGGTAGCGAGTTACACATAGTCAAAGCCTAACAGGAAAAACAGAAAGAGGAAAAATAAAAACAAGAAGATACAATCGGGGCCTAAGCCCGGTATCTCACAGGCAAGAGATGACGTGGGAGCTATGTTCACATGACATGCAGTGGAGATGCGGTCGTTTCAAGTGGGGGAGACTTTTGAGGCAGGCACCACGCGCGTAACAGGTGCGTCTGGGACGACTTCATCATTGTCGTCGATCCTAGGTAAATATGAATGGATTTGCAAGACAGTGGCACCGGCGAGTCTGTCTGTGATGGGCTTGGCAGACCAGGGGTAGAGTGAGGCGGGCTTTTCTTCTTAGGTGGTGCCGGCTGTGGTGTCTGGGAATCGAGGTCATCCTAGCGATTTTGGGTGTCTCGGTGTGGGTCAACTTGAGGAGAATTAGATGATGTCGGTGAGTCTGTCTGTGCCGATTATGGTGTCTGGGAGTTGAGTTCAACCTGACGATTGTGGGCTTCTTGGTGTGGGTCAACCAGAGGTGACTCAGATGACATCGGCGAGTATGTCAGCGACACCTGGGGATTTCGGACTTAGCGATTCTAGGTTTTTTGGCATGGGTCAACTTGAAGCTCCTCTATGCGTGTCAAAAGGGTCAGTGTTGTCTTAGCCTTTGCTGGGAGGATAATTCACAAAGGAGGCAAGTTAACCGGGTGTAGAGGTTAGTATTTTGGTTCCTTGGCATTCTGGTGACTCTGTTTTGGATAGTGGATGTTTAAGTGGTTCTATGGATGGGGATCTTATTCCTCTGGAAATCTGTTTTGGGAGATATGAGGGGGATGGGATTGTTGTTCTACCTCAGCAGTCCACTCTGCTAGGGATGGAGTTGGTACCCTATGCAGATGGGGAACCTATTCCACTGGATTGGAATCTAGCCATGGAGGTTGGCAATGGAGGTGGGTCTCAAGGAGCAGAAAGGGAAATGGAGTTAATTATGGCCTTTCGTCAAAATGTAGGCGTTTCTTGTGATGGTCACATAGAAAGACTTAGGGCGGCTTTTGCTCACATATTGGCTCACAAGAAAAAGGAGGCTAAGAAAAATAGGGGGGAGGTTAGGTGGGTAGAAAAGGTACTAGAGAACTCTTTAATCTCTTTACCACGGTTAACTATGAGGGAGGATGTGGGAGTGTGACCCGCAGTTGAGGCAAGGGAATGAGGAACCGTATTGTGTTATGAAGTGCAACATCCTTTCTTGGAATGTAAGAGGGTTGAACAACCCAAATAAGAGGATGATGGTGAGGAATTTGCTGCATCAATGGTGGCTGGACATTGTTTGCCTACAGAAGACTAAGTTGGAGCATATTTCTAGAAGGTTGTTAATAGTGTGTGGGGATGCCCCTATGTAGATTGGTGTTATGTGGCTGCTGGGGCATATTGTTGATGTGGGATAAGATAATGGTTTCTAGGTTGGATATGGAGGTGGGGGAATGTGTGGTAGCTTGCTCTTTCAAGAATGTAGTGGATGATTTTAAGTGGGCTTTTGCAGGGGTGTATGGCCCTAATGGGGACTTTGATAGACATCGTTTATGGGATGAATTGGCGGGGTTGATGAGTTGGTGGGATTTACCTTGGTGTATTGGGGGTGATTTTAATGTCATTAGATTCCCAAGTGAGAGGTCCGGAGGAGGCGCAGTGGCGATGAGGAGTTCTTGGATTTCATTTTTTAGAAAGGCCTTATGGATCTTCCTCTCATCGGGGGTTTGTGCACTTGGTCCAATACTCGGTCTTAGTTTAGAATTGACCGGTTCTTGATATCGCCGGATTGGGAAGCAAGATACCCAAAAGATCTCCAAAAGAGACTCATTTGCCTATGTTCGGATCACTTTCCCATTATTTTAGCTTGCGGAAGGAATAAGGGGGGAAGGAAATCATTTAAGTTTGAGAACATGTGGTTGAAATAGGAGGGTTTTGTGGAACGGGTTAGAGGCTGGTGGGATTCGTACAATTTTCAAGGCATTCCTAGCTTTATTTTTGCCAAAAAAATCAGGGCCCTTAAGGGGTACATCATTAATTGGAACAAAATGGTTTTTGACAATGTTGGTGTGCTCATCAAGGAGAGGGTGGATGAATTAAAGGCCCTAGAAATTACTGCAAAAGGGGAAGGCTTAAGTGAGGAAGAGATGGAGAGGAAAAGGCAACTTTGTAAGGACTTGGAGAGAGCTCTTTTACAAGAAGAAATTAGCTGGAGGTAGAAATCCAGAAAGTAGCTCAAGGAGGGTGACAAGTGTACACAATTTTTTCATTTGATGGCTAATTCCAATAAGAGGTATAATACCATTGATTCGCTCCACATCGATGGTGTTTTGTCCTCCAATCCAGTGGCCATTAGAGAGCATGCAGTTAATTATTTTGAGTCCATGTTTGCTGAAAGTATGTTTTGGAGGCCTAAGTTGGATGATTTGGAGTTTTGAGTCTTTATCCGAAGATGAAGCTGCCTCACTTAAAGCCCCCTTTCTGGAAAAGGAAGTGAAAAATGTGATTTTTGGTATGGATGGGGATAAAGCCCCTGGACCGGATGGTTTCTCTTTGGCTTTTTTTCAAGCATGTTGGGAGGTGCTAAAAAAAGACATCATGGCCATTTTCTCTGATTTCCATGCTCGCGGCAAGTTTGAGAAGAGCTTGAATTTCACTTGTATTTCTCTTATTCCCAAGGTGTCTAGGGCAGCGGAGCTCAAGGAGTTTCATCCCATTAGTCTTGTAAGCGGGATCTACAAGATTATTTCCAAGGTCTTGGCAAATAGATTGAGGTTGGTGTTAAGCAGGATTATTTCTACTCCTCAAAATGCTTTTGTCAAGGGTAGACAAATCTTAGATTCAGTGCTTATTGCTAGTGAAAGACTGGACTTCCGTCTTAAGGTAGGAGAACCAGGGTTGCTGTGCAAGTTAGATATGGAAAAGGCTTATGATCATGTCATGTGGGATTTCTTGTTATATATGCTTAGGAGATGTGGGTTTGGGCAGAAATGGTGTTCTTGGATTGCTTACTGTATCTCTACGGCCTCGTTCTCAGTCTTGATAAATGGTTCGCCGATGGGTTTCTTCAATAGCTCGAGAGTGGTGAGGCAAGGTAACCCCCTCTCCCCGTTCCTCTTTATGATTGTAATGGAAGCCTTTAGTAGAATGGTTAAGGCCTCAGTTGAGCATGGTCTTTTCTCAAGTTTTGTCGTAGGCAGTAGGGGGAGTGAGCAGGTCCACATTTCGCATCTTTTATTCGTAGATGACACGTTGATATTCATTGGGGGCTTCTCGGGTGCAGGTGCAAACCATTAGTAATTTGTTTATTTGCTTTGAGTTGGTTTCTGGGCTTAAGGTCAATTTGGCTAAATCGATCTTGTGCCGGTTGGCGAGGTGAGTGATATTGGTGAGTTGGCGGAGATTTTGGGTTGTGAAGTTGGTTCTTTGCCTATTACTTATTTGGGTATGCCTTTGGGGGCTCGTTCAAGATGACGTGTTGGAATGGGGTGGTGGAAAAGTCGGTGAGAACTCTTGCCAGTGGAAGAGGTCTTATCTCTAAGGGAGGTCGGATTGCTCTTATAAAAAGTACTTTTGTCCAACCTCCTACCTATCTCCTTTCCCTAATGCCTATTCAACAGCGGTTGCTAAGCGCATTGAGTCGATCAATCCAATGTGACTTTCTATGGGAGGTATGGGTGAGAATTCAAATTCCATCTTGTTAATTGGTGAAAAGTTTGCTCTCCTATTCGAAGGGGTCTAGGTATTAGTAATTTGAGATGCTTCAATCGCCTTACTTGGTAAGTGGTTGTGGAGGTATGCTAGTGAACCTGGAGCTTGGTGGAGAAAAGTGGTGGGTGAGAGGAGAGGGGATGGGTCCAAAGTTGGATAAGTTCTCATGGAAGTGGCTTGTGGAAGTATATAGTAAGGAATCTTTGAATGATTGGGAAGTGGATGATTTGGTGTCTCTTTATAGCCTCTTGTACTCTTATAATTTGAGCGGTGGGACTGACAAAATTTGGTGGGTTCCGAATAGGAAGGGAAAGTTTGAGGTGAAATCTTTCTATTTTATTCTAAATTCTTTTATCAGTTTCCCTTTTCCTTGGAAGAGCATTTGGCGTGCTAAAGCCCCTCCGAGGGTGGCGTTCTTTGTGTGGTTAGTTGCTCTTGGCAAAATTCTTGCCTTGGACAACTTGAGTAAGAGAAATATTGTGTTGGTCAATAGATGTGGGATGTGCAAGAAAGAAGAGGAATCCATTGATTACTTACTTCTTCATTGTGAGAGTGCCCGATATTTATGAAACGCCTTTTTTAGTAGCTTTGGCTTGGCTTAGGTTATGCCTCAAGGGTTTGTGGACCTTTTGCATCGTTAGTAGTCGGGGGGGCGTCCGTGCAATGCTGTGGTTTGAAAAATGGTACCGCTTTGTATTATGTGGTGCTTATGGTCCGAGGGAAATGAGAGATTTTTTGAGGACTCCGAAAAAAGCTTAGAAGATCTTTTACATTCCTTCTTTATTACTCTTTTCATATGGGCGGCTGCTTGGTTGGCTCCTACTATGATTACTTTCTCTGATTTTCTTTATCTCTTCTCTAGTCCCTCTTAGGCGTTGTGCCCCTTTGAACTAGGGTTGTGCCCCCTGTGTAATAGGGTTGCACCCCTCTGTGCTCTTTTTATAAAACATTAATTATAAAAAAAAAACAATTGGGAATCATGCCATTGTTAGTCATTTCTCAAAAAAGAATCATTGCCTCATCAATTCTTCTATTTTTACAATATCTATGGATCAATATACTATAGCTAACAACAAAAGGTGAACAACCCTTCTCAACCATTGTATTAAATACTTTCAAAGCTTCAACCATTCTATTTTGCAAACAGTAACCGTCAATCAAAGAACTGTAAGTGATTGTATCAGGCTTTACGCCCCTCTGAATCATCATATTAAAAACTTCTTCAGCCTTCTTCAACTCCCCTTCCTTGCCAAATGTGTCCACCAATATCTTGAATGTATGCAAATCTGGCACGATATTCCTTTCCAGCATCTCATTCCATAGTTTAGTTGCCTCCTTCCACCAAGCAAAATTAAATAAGCCTTGAATTAAAGAATTGTAAGTGATAACATTTGGCTGAATTCCTCTACTTGTCATTTCAAAGAAAAAAGTCAAAGCCTTAGTTACCAATCTATCCTTACATAAACTATCAATGATTATACCATCAATTAAACTTTGGTCCGAATTAGCCTTAAAAGTCTAGTTTTACAGCACCCAATCACACATTGCCACATAAGCCAAATCAAAAAAATTGCATAAACTTAGCCTACAATCAAAATCACCTGATGAAAAAAAAAAGGAAGAAGAGAGAGAAAGAAAGAAAGAAATAAGGAAAAAGAAGGAGGAATAGAAGAAAAAATGGTCGTGGGTCTGGAGAAAGAAAGAAGCAGCGCCATGTGACCCAGCCAGACCCACGGTCCTGATGACGGGTCTCCCTCTCCGGCTCCAGTTTCCAGCCTTTAGGTAATAAAATCTCTAAGGGTAAATTTTTCTTTTAGGTTTTAGATTTGATTCCAAAAACAAGTTTTGAGGCATTAGAAACGAATTTTGGGCATTAGAAACAGGTTTTGAGGCATTAGAAATGAGTTATGGAGCATTAGAATCATGTTTTGAGGCGGATTTCGGTGGGTTTGAAGTTGGGTCATGGCCGGCGTGGGTCCAATCTAGGCCGGGTCGACTCGCGTGCCCACTTTCGCTTATTCTGTCCTCGACTAGAGAATTGACTTGTCTGTGTTTTTTTTTTTTTTTTTTTTAATATTTTTTTATGTGAAATTAGTTTCAGAGTTTGGATTCAATATGGAATATTAAGTTTGGGTTTCTTGTATTTCGTGGGATAGATACATTAGGTTTCGTGGGATAGATACATGAGGAGGCTAGGAAGTTTTTGAATCAAACCAAGGTCAAGATTGTTGTTGCGTACGGTGGGGCTTCGATTTCTTGGCAGGTTTATGGATTCTTGCGATCTTGCTACTTCTTTCCACTGCCAACGTTGGTCTAGACCCACTGTCGGCATGGGTTTGGCCAGACCCACGGCCGGCTTGGGTTTAGACTCACTGCCGGCGTGGGTCTGGTGGATCTACTGGCTGTTGGGTTTAGGTTTTTTTTTTTTTTTTTTCCCACTTTGATTTGTTGTTCTAGTTCTCATTTTGATTTTTTTGCAATTTTTTTTAAATGATGATGTGGCTCATGTTGATTGGGTGCTATAAAACACCACTTTTGTAGGAAGACCTGATCGTAGGGGCTTTCTTATGCTATACATCACTACATCAAGTTCAAGATTTCTTTCTTCCATCTTTCTAAACAACCCAATAGCATCATTAGTCTTGCCTATTTTACACAAACTGTTCATTATCCTTCCGTAGGTAACTGCATTAGGTTTGTAGCCTATCTTCTCCATTTTGTTAACCAACTTCACTGCTTCAGCAATTTTTCTCTGAAGACAAAGCCCCTTGATAAGAGAGTTTAGAACTATGTAGTTTAGTTAAAAACCAAGTTTCAAAATTTTTGCTAATATAGAGAAATCAAAATCCACCCGATTCAAATGGCAAAAACAATTAATCAAAACACCCAGAATATAAACATTGGGAGCAATTCCTAGCAGTTCCATTTCTTTAATAAGAGAAATCATGGTTGAGTGATGCTTCATTCTTGCAATTGCAGTCAGCAACCGATTAAAATCCACAATGGAAGGCAAAGGGTGCATGTGAAGCATTCTATCAAACATGCCTAAGGCATCATCAAGATTCCCAAAGCTACGAGATTTGCATCTATCCCTCATGGATTTCAAGAATTGACTGGTAGTTTTAGCAGAAATGGAAGTAAAACTAAGACAATAATAATCACATTTTTTTTATCTTGATGAAAGGTAAAAAGATGTATATAATAACAACACAACTGCACAATTCCATCTAAGTCCGACAAATTTATGCACAATCAAATACAAATATTATCAAATTAGAAAAAAAAAAAAAAAATTCTCAAGGTTGTCTCTCCCATTATTAATCACCCAGATGAAATGAAATAATTCTTAAGACACCAATCATTTGAAATCTAACTCAATATGATGCATGATCTCCCATCAAGAAGTAGGAGCTAAATATATAAAAAACGACATACAAAACAATGAATCGAGGACAATTGTCAAATGGGGTTGTTCCAAAATTCAAACTGATTCAAACCCATAACTAAGAAAAAAAAAATCGAATATTATAAAGAAGGCAACTGATTCTTGGGGTGCTTCGTATCAAGCTCTATTTCCGGAGCTCCCAAAGCTCGCATTGGAATAAACAATTCATCAACTCAATTATTTAGTCCTTAACATTTTCCTAAAACGTGCATATACTCAAACAGAGAACTTAAAAAAAGAAGTTGAAGGCATGACAAATACAACAGCTTCTTATGGAATAAATAAGCACAACAATCTCAAATTTTATTGGTACAAAACGACTCCACGAGCATTTTCTCATGATTTTGAATTAAGAAATCATCTTAACATAACAAACTGGTGCAAAAAATACATAATTTGAAACTAAAAACTAGTAGCAACATCAACCGAAAAACTAGTAGCTTCATCAACCAAAAACACTGGTAGCATCTAATTTGTAAAATCCAGTAGTGTCTTCAAACTAAACAGCACATAGCCACCAACATCTAACTTCCAATATCCAGCAGCACCAAAGAAAATCAAGAACACATAACCACCAAGCTCCTAGACCTTCAAGCATGTTCCTTCAGTCATGAGATCCCTGCAAGAATTTAAAACATTTGACTCTTAAAAATACATAAATCAACAACAACGAAACATGGTGAGTAATTACATCAAGAATAGAACTTTTTTTATTTTTTATTTTTTTATAAGTCAATAGAATTGTATATCAAAAAAGCGTAAATTTAAAGGGACACAACCTAATTATACAGGGAATATAACCAAGAGTGCCTACGTGCACTCAAAGAAGCTAGGCTTACTAAGAGCACCCATAAAAACCCAGAGAATCGCCCTAACAAAGCAACACCCTAACCAAAGGCAAATCCCAAACCCCACAGAAACACCCCAACAGCCCTACATCCTTACCGAATCAACCCACATCCTAACCTCAATCCTCGAGTCGCCACCCTTGTCCACAAAATAGACGGAGCAAGCAATCGAAAGCCTTTTTTCTAGCTCTCTACGAGAAATCCAATACAATTGAATAGCTTCCCTACATAAAGTAGACTTGGAGCCCAAATGTATATACTATAGCAGGGACATAAAATGTAGGAGCAGCTGCAGAAATCATCAGAAGGAAAGAAAAATGTTTCCCTCGCACAACAGAAGCATCCACAGAAATCACCGGAGTACCATCATCGGCCGTGGGGCTTGCCGAAATGTTGAGTAATTACAATAAGAATAGGGAATTTATATCAGATAGGCATGGGTGGGAGGTCCAAAATTATTAAATCCTTAATTTTTTTTTTTTTTAACAACAATAGGCATGGGTTAGTCGAGTTGTACCCTAAAATCCTTCCGTCCAATTTTGTTAATTGCCGTTACCTTTTTTCAAAACGCACCGTTTTTTATCAATAAAATATTATTTTTTTAAAATTTAATTTTAAAAATAAAATGGGGAAAATATGTTTTAGCCCCCTCAACTACCACCCTGCTACGTTTTAGCCCCCTAAAATATCAAAAGTTGTTAAATGGCCCTCTCAACTACCAAACAGTTACGTTTTAGCCCCCTCCGTTAGTTTTTACTGTGAAATTGGATGGAAACATCAAAACTACGTCGTTTTGAGATTTCAAGTTACCAAAATACCCTCAACTAATGGAGGGGGCTAAAACGTAACTTTTTGGTAGTTGGGAGGGCCATTTAACAACTTTTGGTTTAGGTTTTGGGGAGATTTCAAGGCCATGGCTGATCACAGGCCACCGACGAGTTACTACATGAGGTTCCTAAGGAAGACGACGCAATCGAGAACAATCTTTATCTATTTCAGCATCTCTTGCCGGACGGCAACCTTTTCATCTTCGCAAACCGGAGGTCGATCTTGTTCGACTATAAAAGAAACCGGATCGTGAAAGAGCTCCCTCTTATTCCCGGCGCGGTCAAGAGGAACTATCCGAGCACCGGGTCTTCGGTGTTGCTTCCTCTCAGGTTGAACATTTTCTTTATATTAACAATCATGAATACTCAAAAACATGTTATATATTTCCGCAGGTGCGACTGTAAAGCTACAGTGCAATAACACCAAGTATCCAACCGTGGAAACAGCGAAGACCGACAAGAACAACTATTTCTTCCTCAGAGCACCGAAGACCATCACCTCCTACGCATTCCATAAGTGCAAGGTGTTCTTGGTCTCATCTCCGGTGGCCGCATGCAGCAAGCCGTCCAACTTCCACGACGGTCTCAAGGGTTCCCTCCTCAGGCCAGAGAAGCCATATATGGCCAACAAGCTCCCGTTTGTTCTCTACACCATCAGACCTTTCGCTTTTGAACCCAAATGCCCACGTTAATTATTTACGCTTTAATTTCCATTTGTATTTTCCACTCTCTGAGGTTTCGTTTCGTCCCATGAATTAACTTCTCTCTAATGGCAGTTGTGATTTGGTTTATCATGTTGCTTGGTGACAATAAATGATATGGATTATTATTACTTCCATGTGCGGCTCGAGTCGTCGGACCACCCAAGAGACTTCAGTAGGTTGAGGCTCTTCTTGAGAGCTAGCATTACCAAAGCGTTGTCATCAGTTGGGTTTGCTTGAAAGCATGCAGAGAGGAAAAGTGAAGACAAACCAGCAAGAAAAATGGCCACAACCATTTTGATGCAGATGGGTTCTTAAGTTGATGCAGATGGGTTCTTAAGGATTTCGATACATAGCTTATTAAAACTGGATTAACAGAGAAGAGAGAGAGATTGGTTGATTCAGGGAAGATATTAGCTGAGAAGCTCTGGGAAGAGACAGAGAGAGAGAAGATGTTGGGGGAAGGTCTCGAGCAATTGTAACGGCCATCAGGGTTTGACTCTCTCTCTCAACACTGTAACGACATGGCGACCATGTTAGTCAGTGGGTGTGGGTGAGCAGTAGAAAGGAAAGTGAACATAAAGGAGAAGTGAAAAGCAACGTGTGGGTTAGTGGGTGTAGGTGAGGCTAAAATTAGAAGAATTTTGATTAAAACGCACGTGATCGGCACGTGGGTCGGATTCTCAAGTTGGAAGCAGTTGATTTTGCAAGTTTGAAACTTTGGAGGGTAAATTATCGCTTTTAAACTTTGGGGTTTAAATTGAAAACCACTGAAACATCGGGGTTAAAGTGAATTTTGCCCTAAAAATAAATATTTTTACTTGATGTGTCAAATTTTATTAAAAACAATAAAATAAAGTTTTACGCTCAAAAGGAATAAAATCGGTATCTACTAATAAAATATTAAAAATAAAAATAAAAACCTAAAGTGATCATGGCCTTGAAATCTCCCCAAAACCTAAACCAAAGTTGTTAAATGGCCCCCAACTACCAAAAGTTACGTTTTAGCCCTCCATTAGTTGAGGGTATTTTGGTAACTTGAAATCTCAAGCAACGTAGTTTTGATGTTTCCATCTAATTTCACGGTAAAACTAACGGAGGGGGCTAAAACGTGAATCTGCTTGGTAGTTGAGGGGCTATTTAACAACTTTTGATATTTTAGGGGGCTAAAACATAACAGGGTGGTAGTTGAGGGGGCTAAAACGTATTTTCCCCAAAATAAAATATATTAAAATTAAAAAAAAAGAAAAGAAAAAAAAAGAGGGTGGCGAACCACCCCCCAAACCGTCTATTTTTTTTTTTTTCATAGATTAAAGGTGGCTCTTAGGCCATGGTGGTTCCACCCCCAGACCATATAAGTGGCTGAACCATCCTCATGGCCCAAGTGGGTGCCACCACCCCCATGGGGTGGTTCGCCACCCTCTATTTTTTTTCATAGACTTAAAGGTGGCTGCCACCCCTTGAAGGCGGGTGGCCGAGCCACCCTTTAAGTCTATGAAAAAGAATAGGGGTAACCACTTCTCTATGGGGTGGTTCGCCACCCCTCTTTTTTTTTTTTAATTTTAATATATTTTATTTTTAAATTAAATTTTAAAAATAATATTTTATTGGTAAAAAACTTGCTTTTGAAAAAAGGTAATTCAGCTAACAAAATTGGATGGAAGGATTTTAAGGTACAACTCAACTAACCCATGCCTATTGTTGTCAAGAAAAAAAACTTAATGATTTAATAATTTTGAACCTCCCACCCATGCCTATCTTATATAAATTCCCTTAAGAATAAAACATGTTGAGTAATTACACTTAAACATGCCACTTGGCGCACTAATTTTTGTGTATACCTAAATAATTACACCATCTTGAGTGAGAGTTATATGACCATGCTGATCATCAGTTACTGAAGAAGGCAATATTAACAAAATATCATTTAAGGAGAAGTTTCAGATTTTGAAGAATGATAAAAAAGGAACCAAAAGCTTATTGTAAGCTTAACCGAATTATTTCTATTTTAAACGGTGAATTGCCAGTCAGGGACACATGTCCCATAAAATACAGCCATAACATATCCAAGTAGCCCTTGAACATACATCATTGAAGGAGCTCTTATGCGTCTTCATCCTCATACACATCCTCATTTGGATTGTTGCCTCCAATGTATTGACATTTACAGTTATATAATTACAATTCAATGAAAAATAAAGGAAACTTTGAGTTGGCTTTCCAAAAATGTTCAAAATAGTACAATTTTGTGTACATCGTTATGTAGCTAGCAGGAAAAATTTTAGTATTTGAATTGAATTTTAGTATTTGAATTGAATGACTTAGAGATATTACATTAGAAATGGTTTATTCCGGTCAGTCTTTTATTTCGATTAGAATTGGGATCTGAATGTTAGAGATAATATGTTATCATATTAAAAGTGATTTATTCCAATTAGTCATTTATTTTCACTATGCATTAATGTATGTGTCTATTTAAAGACATCAAAAAGTTAACAAAATGACAAATCAGCTACATTTGTTATTTGGAGCTTAGGATTCCTTAAACTACCCTAAAGTAAGGAGGCTTAGAATTCTTCGAATTATCCTACCAAAGTTCTATTCTACGTCACGTGACACACATCTACGAGTACAATATATCACCAAATTAAATTTCTGGCTAGTAGAAAGCAGCAATTGGACAAGGCTTGGTTTGGGTGTTGATGGTTTGAGCTTGTTGGTATGCAATCTTAATCCAATATTCTCTTTGTGTGAAAGTGGCACATCCGTAATAATTTCATTATATTTCTAAATTCTCTAATGTGGATAAGGTCAAGACTTCTAAGACTCAAATGAACTGCAACTTCATCTTTCATGACATACAAAGAAAGAAAAATTCGAGTCAACTGGAAACCACTCATAGAAGAGCAGGATTCCACCTACTAGCAAAAAGCATTTAATAATAGTTAGGCAACAAAATGTATTAGTGACAACTCCCACTTAAGGACCAAAATTAAACTGTTAATTAACACAAACAAATTAACCATAAAATAAATAAAAAAACAAAAGAGGACTAGCAATACATTATAGTAGTTGAAAAGGCAAGGAGAGAAATATTACCTTAATGACTTGTAGCAAATATGTTTGCACCTTACAAATTTACTGTGTAAGATTAGAATATCAAATTTGTCATGAATGTTGAAGAACAAGAAATTTTTCACACAAATTTTAGAAAAAAATCTTGTAATGTTTTATCTGCTTGATTAGCAGTCAACAAGTCAATCAAAATGGTTGTTGTGGTCACATTTGTTGAGAAACACTTGTCAACCATCATTTGGATATATTTCACTACCAATGAAGTCTCATTATGATGCAAGAAGCCTGATAGGATCATTGAGGATGGAGTGAAGTTACCGGAGAAAAATGGAATCTGTTCCAAAGGATTGGTGGGTTGAAGACATATGTGAGCTGGAGATCTATCACTATCAAATCAAAAGGAAGAATGGATGGTACTAAAAACTAATGCAATTAAATGGTTGCCAAATTCTGTCGACGCATTGGTTTCTGATGCTCATGCCCAATCATTCTAAGAACACAAGCATGCGTACTTTTATTCTCCTTCAGTCCTTTTACTTTGCTGAGCTTCTACCAAGTTTGCTTTGAACTTGGGCACTTGATACATTGATTCAACAATGCCCTATAAATCTAAGTAAATAAATAAAGTCTTCACCTTAAACATTGCTCCATCATCTGAAACAATGATGATTGATGATTGCAATTGTAATCAAATATTGAGAATCAAGGAGATTTGATTACTATACTTGTACGTAGATACCACCTTATAAATAGATATATATATATATATATATTGACATGTCCACACAAAAAAAGGGGGAAGAGAGATTTTAACTAATGACCTATGCTTTATTAAGCGTGGTTCACAGCCGATTAAGCTATATATATATATATATATATATATATTTTTTGACATATCCACACAAGGGAATGGGGAGGAGAGATTTGAACTAATGACTTCTGCTTCATTAGGCATGGTTCACAACCGATTGAGCTACTATCCTTTGGGGACTAGAGACCTTTGTATTATAGACAAATTAAGTTAATGAGCACAATATAGCCCTTAAGAGTGTCCCTAGTGGTGGACATAAGTATTTAACACCGAACCACCCGTATGTTCGTATATTCATTCTCTCTCTTACTTCCACTCAATATTCCTACATCATCATTATTTCCACATCTCCAATTTATATAACTTGTGTCGGCTCATTTATGTTTATTTAGTTGTTTGCTCATTTATAATTACCTAGATGAAGTGAAATAATTCCCAAGAAACTAAGGCCTCGTTTGGTTCGTAGATTGTCTAGTCTATTAAAAAAGGATTAGCTATCACCGAGAATAGAAAAGTGTGAAATAAATTAGCTATTCTCATTCTTTTGTTTGATTATAACGCTGAAATAGATTAGCTAATCATATTCATTTGTTTGGTACAACGCAATATGTTGGTAAATTGAATCATATTGTGATCTTCTTTCCTAAAATACCCATTTAGTTTTTCTCGAAACAAAAAAAAAAATATAATTGGATAAAACAGAATCAAACTCAATCTTGAATTATATTGTCAATCAAACTCAGTCAAGAAAAATAAATAGTACAAAAATTTAAAAAAAGAAAAAGACGTAGAAATAGAATCAAAAAGAAACATTACAGAGAATCGAAAGAAAAAAAAGAAATGGTACAAAGAGATGGAGAAACAAAATGTTGTTTACATTTCTAAAATGATAAAGTAAAATTAAAATGCAATAAAATGCCACTTATTATATTCCTATAATACCCTATTCTTTTAACAAATAAAATAATAAAATAATTGTAAAAAAAAACAATTTTAAAAATACAAAAAAAAAAAGAGCTAATAAATACAAAAAAAAAAAAAAAGTTTTGGAATAAATAAATATTTGCCCATTACTTTATAGTTGGGTTTTTACAATTATTTTAATATTTTATTTGTTAGAAGAATATGGATATTAATAAATCTATATTTTTCCAAAAACTGAGAAAGAAATCTAAAATGCATAAAAGAGAAGAAAAAAGATCCAATAAACATAGAGAGAATGAAATAACCAAGAAAAGAAAATCTAATAGAAAAGAGAGAGAGAGAGAGACACCTTGCACAAAGAAGAAAGATTGTTGCGCTTTGCACTGAGAGTCGCTTTGAAAGATGGAGATTGTGAGAGCCTCGTGACAAAGGTAGGGTTTTTTGGTGTGGCAATTTTACACATTAATTTTAATCCCACAGTATTGGATTGGCTAAGCCACACATTTTTGAGTTGCTTAGCAAACCTTATGTGTATGGGATTAGTAGTCCCATGGAATAAACTATTCTCGAATAAAGTACTACCAAACAAAGGACTAGTTATACCTAATGTTAGCTAGTTCAATCCAAAGGTTTAATCATGAACCAAATGGGGCCTAAATATAATGCCTCATCTCCCATCAACACACACTCAGGAGCTAAATATATCAATAACAAGAAGCAAATCTAGAACAATTGTCAAATGGGGTTGTTCCAAAATTAAAACTGATTCAAACAAACACAAATCTAATATTAAAAATACATAATTTGAAACTAAAAACACATAACTATGATGCTGTCAAACCGGCAGCATCCAACTTGTAAAATCTAGCAGTGTCATCAAACTGAACATTACCACAAGTGAAAATATACTGGCAAGTCAAACATATGATGAGTCAAATAAATTCACCCCATATTCCATAATTTAACCACTAAAATAAAATAATTACCTAGAAATAAAACAAAAGCAACAACCTAATTTTATATCACGAAAAGAACGTAAGTATGTCTTCAACAACAAACAAAAGGGACAACATATATATGTATGTTTCAGACAATAAGCATACAACCATTAAGAACCCCAAACTCCAAATGAACAATATTCTTCAATAGTTATGCATCAACAAAATGTTTATGAACAGCATCAACCGAAAACTAGCAACTTCATCAACCAAAAACTGGCAGCATCTAACTTGTAAAAATCCAGCTAACAACAGCATAACCACCAACATCCAACTTCCAATATCCAGCAGCATCAAACAAAATCAACAACACATAACCACCAAGCTCCTAGCTAGACCTTCAAGAGTGTTCCTTCAATCATGAGATCCCTGCAAGAATTTAAAACATTTGACTCTTAAAAATATATAAATCAACAAGAACAAAACATGCTGAGAAATTACATTAAGAATAAAACACGGTGAGTAATTACACTTAAACATGACACTTGTTGCACTAATTTTTTGTGTATACCTGAATAATTACACTATCTTGAGTGAGAATTATATGACCATGCTGATCATCATTAAAGGCAATGATATTTAAAATATCATTTAAGGAGAAGTTTCAGATTTTAAAGAATGATAAAAATAAAATAAAAAAGGAACCAGAAGCTTACTGTAACCTACCCAATTGAGTTATTCATCAATGTTATTAATAAGGCCAAATTAAATTTCTGGCAAGTAGTAAGCAGCAACTGGCCATGTCAAGTCAATTCAAAGTTCACACTAAAATTCTAGAATTCTAAGCCTCAAATGAACTGCAACTTTGTCTTTCATGGCATTCAAAGAAAGTAAAATTCTGGTCCACTGGACTACCATTTTGCAGGGAAGGAAAATTGTTAAGGACAACTAATTAGATAAGCGAACAACAAACAATAGCAAAAAAAATTTAATAAGAAATTAAACAACAACACATAAACAAATTAACTAAAAACAGATAACAAAATAGGAATAGTAATACACAACAATAGTGCAAGAGTCATAGAGAGAAATATTACCTTAATGACTTAGCAAATATGTTTCCTTACAGATTACAGATTTAGAATATCAAATTTGTCATGAACGTTGAAGAACTAGAAATCTTTAAAAGATTTTAGGAAAAAATCTTGTAATGTTTTATCTACTTGATTAGTAGTCAACAAGTCGATCAAAATGGTTGCTTGCATTTGCGAGAAACCCTTGTCAACCATCATTTGGATATATTTCACTACCCATGAAGTCTCATTATGATGCAAGAAGCCTTGGATGATTGTGTTATAAGTGACATGGTCGTGAGCAACCGTTCTCCTCCATTTTTCAAATAGCTCCCTTGCTTCATTTAATAGTCCCTCTTTGCAAAACCCTTTGATCATTATATTAAAGTTTTAAACATCAGCTTGAAAGCCTTTGGTAGGAAGAGTGTTAAAGAGTTCTCTTGCAATTGTAAGTTTCAAACATTGCACATACCATCAATCAAGATGTTGTAAATCACAATATTAAGATCTAACTTTTGTCTTCCATCGCTTGAAACAATGCCATTGCCTCCGAAAGTGTAAATTCTTACATAGGCCATCCAACAAAATAGCATAAGTTTGGACATTTGAGGTTGGCTACAACTTTGCATCTCATGGAGTAGCTCTAGTGCCTCTTAGGTCTCCCAACTCGCAAAACCCGCCAATAAGAGTATTGTAAGAGACAACATTGAATCATGTCATCATAGTCATTTCATGGAAAGAGAATCATTGCCTCATCAATTCTTCTATTTTACAATATCCATGGATCAATATATTATAGCTAATAACGGAAGGTGAACAACCCTTCTCAATCATCTTATCAAACATTTTAAGCTTCATCCATTCTATTTTGCAAACAATAACCGTCAATCAAAGAATTGTAAGTGATTGTATTAGGCTCTACGCCCTCCTCAATCATCATCACATTAAAAACTTCTTCAGCCTCTTTCAACTCCCCTCCTTGCCAAGTGTGTCCACCAATATGTTAAATGTATACAAATGGCATGATTTTCCTTTCCACCATCTCATTCCAGTTTAGTTGCCTCCTTCCACGGCGAAATTGCATTAAGCCTTGAATTAAAGAACTGTAAGTGATAACGCTTTGAATTCCTCTACTTGTCATTTCGGAGAAAAGTCAAAGCCTCGTTACCAATCTATCCTTACATAAACTATCAATGATTATGTATACATCACTACATCAAGTTCAAGATTTTTTCTTCCATCTTTCTAAACAACCCAATAGCTTCATTAGTCTTGCCTATTTTACACAAACAATTCATTATCGTTTGTAGGTAATTGCATTAGGTTTGTAGCCTATCTTCTCCATTTTGTTAACCAACTTCACTGTTTCAGCAATTTTACCCTGAAGACAGAGCCCCTTGATAAGAGTGTTTAGAACTATGCAGTTCGGTTGAAAACCAAGTTTCAAAATTCTTGCTAAGATAGAGAAACCAAAATCCACCCAATTCAAATGACAGAAACAATTAATCAAAACGCCCAGAATATAATCATCGGGAGCAATTCCAGCCAGTTCCATTTCTTTAATAAGAGTAATAACAGTTGAGTGATGCTTCATTCTTGTAATTGCAGTCAGCAATTGATTAAAATCTACGATGGAAGGCAAAGGGTGCATGTGAAGCATTCTATCAAACACACCTACGGCATCATCAAGATTCCTAAAGCTACGAGATCTGCACCGATCTCTGACAGATTTCAAGAACTGGTTGGGGCTTTCCGCATTATCTCTACCACTACTGGTAGTTTTAGCAGAAGTAGAACTAAAACTACGACAATAATAATAAAAATGATGAGCATGGAAAGAAAGCCTAAAATGCGAATAGTGATTGAAGAAGAAAGCAAGAGAGTTTGTAGTAGACTTAGAAGTCGTACCCATTTCCTGACGAAGCGGAAGAAGAGCAGAATGCGTTCTGATGTAGCGGCTCTGCTCAAGAGAAATAACCAGAAGAAAGAAGAAGAAGCAGATCTGATGCAAAAACAAGGGAGATCTTTCTAAACATACAAAGGACACGTGTCACCTTCCTTGATATCGTGAGTTTTGTTTTACACCTCTAAAAGGACAGTCTTGCCCTCCTGGATCTAACGATATATTGAAAACTCAAATTTTTGTCTAATAAATGTTTAATTTTTGTTTTTGTTTTTGTTTTGTTTTGTTTTGTTTTTTGTAATATTAAAAAAATAAATTTAAAATTTAAAAATAAAATCTGAAGGAATAATATATATTTTTGTCTATCTTTTTTTTGATATTTTTAAAAAAATAAAAAATGATATTTTTCTTCATAATAGTGACATCTTTGTTTTAAAATGATATTATTATGAAGAAAAATATTATTTTTCATTTTTTAAAAAATACCAAAATAAGATAAACAAAAAATATATATTATTGCTTTAGACATTTTTTTTTCTTCATTTTTTATTTTATTTTTTTAATTACAAAGGAAGGTAGAAATTAAATATTTGTTAGATAAAAAGGTTGGGCCTTTAGCGAGTTTATTTTCTTTCTTTCTTTTTTTTTTCTTGGAAAATTATTTCTCAAGTATTATAAGTCTCTCACGTGCATATTCTCTTACATTAGGCTAAAAATTACAATTAAATCAAAATTTTAGTAGTATTTTTAGCTGAATTATTTCATAACAGTGTTGTATTCCTATTATAGATTAATGAAACACTTAGGCCCCGTTTCTTTCAATGTAAAATAGTTTTTGTCGTAAAATATTTTAATGAAAGTCATTTTTTTTGAAAATATTTTCTAGCGAAAATATTTTACGGCGTTTAGCGTGCATAGAAAATCATATTAAACTCTAAATTTACAGATAGGTCTCAAGACGACTTGAGTAAGATCTATCGAGACTTTAACAAGACTTACACGGGACCCGCTTGGAACTTTACTGGGACCCGCCCGGGACTTGTCCGAGACCTACCCGAGACCAAATTGAGACTTGCTTTGGGACTCGCCCAAGACCTGCCCGGTATTTGACAGGGACCTGCCTGGGACTTATCTGAGACCTACTCGGGACCCGAATGGGACTCGATCGGGACCTACTTGGGACTTGATCGGGACTTACCCGAGACGACCTACCTATCTAGGACTTGATCAAGACCTACCTAGGACCCGTCCGAGACCTGTCGGGACTAGACCGAGACTCACCTGGGACTTGACGAGGACCTACCCGGGACTTGATTGAGACTTGCCCAAGTCGAGTCCTGAGGTCTCGGTCAAGTCCCAGGCGGATCCTAGACGAGTCCCATGTAGGTCCCGAGGTCCCGGTAGGTCCCGAGGGTCCCGATCAAGTCGAAGTGTCCCAATAAAGTCCCGTGGGTCCCGTCAAGTCTGGGGGTCTCCCAGTCATTAAAGTCCCAAGCGGGTCCCAGTAAAGTCTCGAACAACATCTGGTCAAGTCTCCAGGTCCCGATCATGTCTCAGGCGGGTCTCGATCAAGTCCCAGACAGGTCCTGGTCAAGTCCTGGGCGGGTCTTGGTAAAGTCCCAGACGGGTCCCGGGTGAGTCTTGACAAGGTACGTCAATTTGAGAATGAGATGCTCAAAATCGGAAAATGGTTTACGGTTTTCAAAATCGTAAACCATTTTCCGAAAATTAAAGAATAATTTTTGGTCAAAGGAAAAATGTTTTCCGTTGACTATTATTTTACGTCGCACTAAACATCGTAAAATACGGAAATCATTTTCCTGAAAACCATTTTACATCAAAAGAAACAGGGCCTTAAAGGTTTAGCTCGGCTGTCAATAAGCATACCACCATCAAGAACCCCAAACTTCAAATGAACAATATTCTACAAATTGAGTTTGTAAAGATTAGAATATGAAAGTAAAAAAGAAAACAAAAATCGCGTCTGGTACTATGCTTAAAGATTTGTTTGAATTGCCATTGCTTGTCCATTTAAAGCAACCTATTCATTAATTACTGTGATCAAACTCAATTATCTTACAATCCAGTTCGTTCAATTGATGAAGAAGTAATAAAACTTTTTTTTTTTTTTGACATGTTTACACAGGGAAAATGAGATGAGGGATTTGAACTAGTGACCTCTGCTTTATAAGGCGTGGTCCACAGCTGATTGAGTTATAATACTTTGCTCTCTCTAGGTGAAAATGTACCAAGTTACCTGGCCAAGTTGTGATTTAGAAGATCCAACCTTTATGGATTGGAACACATTCGATCCTAATCGAAGTTCTGATAGATTATTTTGATTACAGGAGCATCCTAGTTTAACAAAAGCTGAAAGGAAGAAGTTATGTGGACTTATGGATGTCAAGAAACTGTCAATGGATTCATCCATGCATGCTGCACAGAATGAGCGCCTCCCGGCTGCCACTTCGGGTTGTTGTCCAAGTTCTCTTTTTTTTTTAGCAGGTTAAAGCATCTGCTGGTGTTCGGTCCCTTAACAACAACAACAATTCTGGCAATGCTTCACGTTCTACGACAATAGGCAGGGCCCTCAAGAAGCAGATGAGTCAAATGAGGATAAAAGGCAATGAGCTTCGAAAAAAGGGGAAATTGGCTAAGAAGAACAGCAAAAACAGCCGAAGTGGCATGCAATTGCTGCCATCCCGGTCGAGGCGAATATTTGATAAACTGTGGGCAGTGGGTAAAGGACACGGAGACAACCGAAGCTTCGAGACATCTGGGAGTTCTCAGAGCCAAACTTCATTGGTTCCTGGAGACACCAAATCCTCAGCTTCAGCTTTAAGACACTGGAGGCATTCCATCTCCTAGAATGGAATTTGGGGATTCATTTAGATCCAAACAAGTGAAGGAGATTTCAGAAAGTGTAAAAAGTGGTAGGTTTTTGTTATAGCTTATTATGGGTTTTAACTGTTTAATTAGCTGCAAAATATTCTGAAAATGGTGTACTGCAGATAAAAAATGAAGAAAAGTAATGAGCCTTTTGGGTTCTTCCCAACATGTGTTGGCTCCAAAATATAAGATTTATCCATCCTATAAAAGTCCATGTAGGTCAATGGAGTAGGGCACTAAATGCTTTATTGAAGCTTGATGTTCTCCTTGTATGAGATCTTGATTCCTTTAGTTAAAGGAGGTGATGATTCAAGAATTTCCTTGAGCTGGCTTAATTTTTCTATAGGCGCAACTTTTGGGTGAAGTACACATATATGTTGAACCTTCAGTTCCCCATTGAAAATAAACCACCATATCTTAGTCAAATAATGCTTGGGTA
This sequence comes from Carpinus viminea, assembly GCA_013348765.1. NCBI lineage: Eukaryota > Viridiplantae > Streptophyta > Magnoliopsida > Fagales > Betulaceae > Carpinus > Carpinus viminea. The sequence continues at coordinate 14,689,229 of CP054670.1, read as the reverse complement.
ATATTTTCTTTTTAATTCTTTTACCTTAAGTTCGATATGAAGTAGCACGAAAAGATTTAAAAATAGAAACTGTATGCTTATATGTGTAGAATGTGCATAAAATTTGAATGGTATGGGTAAAGACAATGTTTACGCAAAGGTTTGGAAATCAGCTCAACCCTAAGTTTGATTTTTGAAGGGGTAGAGATGCTGATTATTTTATGTTATTCTTTCTTGGTTGCATCCTCAAATATTGTTGGTCTTGTCTTGAGGTAGCTCAAATGATTGAAGATTTATGTATTTTAAAGCGGATGTCACTAATTCAATAATATAATATATATATATATATATATATATAGTGTGAATGTATATTGTTGTTCATTCTCTTCCTTTCTAAGCGTAAAATATTGATACTCTTTGGCCTGTTTCAAGATATATATCTTTTAAAAGTTAGAAGAAGCTTTTTTAAAATGTTTCATTTATAATTTATTTTAAAAAAAAGTGATTTAGCTTAAGCAAAAAGTCAAAGCAAGTATTTTTTGAGTTTTACTCAATCAAGGATTTAGGGTCCTACTAAGCTTCGAACCTTAAACAAAGTAAGGAAAGGATGGAAGGATCGGATCTCTTACTGGATTAAAATTGTTGGCACAACTATTAAAAGGTAGAGGAAGAAAGACAATCAAACAAGAGATTCATGGTAAGTAATTTAGATTAAATTCATTAAAACTTTCTACAATTTTTTTCTTACAAAAGGAAAGAGGTCATTACAAGCTACAATGAACTATCATGATAGATTACAAAAATGGGATGTTTATTAAAATTTTCCTTATAACAAATAAATAAAAGCTTAGAAAGAAACCTAAAATAATATCTATAATTGGTGACATTGAAGAGATGGTTAACATAAATAAACAGAGTCATTACATAAAAGACGCTAAACCCTTAGTGAATTGATCTTTGAAAGCTAACCAAAGGGCATCTCACTAGACAAGAAAGCATCCTAACCAAAAGCAACTATTAAAGTTGTACAAGAAAGGAGGTTGCGTTACCAGTGCTCATAAAAGGAAGAATCACACGAGATGTTGGGTTTAGCCAAAGTACGAGACCACCAAAATCGACACCTCAAAAGTTGCCGAAATTCTTAGTGTCCACAAGGAGAGCAAACACCGGCGTGCATGGGCATCTTCATTTTTGTTTAAAACAAGTTCATCCTACCCTAAAGTCGAAAGTGGGCAGTCAATGAAACTCTCAAATCTGCGGTCACTTTCGAGGATAGAAATTCCAAACAATCTTGAAGAAAAATTTCTCTTTCCAATGCTTGTTGTTGGAGTATCTTGGTCTTCTAGCGACATTGAAAATTAAAAGTAAACTGATACTTAGGGTTCCTCGTTAATTTTATATATCTTTAGAAATTCTTGAACCGAGAGTTCATGTCCCTCTAGGACCCTTCTCAGGATCACACAAGCAAAGAATGTCTACCATGGCATTCTAAGGAGTTGATGAGGAGCTATTTGAAGATAGTGGAGCATCTCCTCACCACTGAACAGAATGGAAACCGCCTCAAACATATCTTCATAGATACAAATTTTGTGCTCATTCTCACGAAATTAGCGCCTCATTCTTCATGATGGAGTGAACTCATAGAGAAAAATGGAATGCACCTTGTGAAGTCAAGGCTCATCAACACAAGTTATCTTGGTTCTCAAAGCCGATAAGAAGTGTTTACATCCTGCAATTAGCATTAGATTCTTCGCCCATTCTTACATGAGTGATCAAAATATCGCTCAAGCCATTCAAGACATGAATTTTAGTGATCCCTCTTCGAGGCCTCGAGGAATTAAACATGAATTTCCTAAAGTCTTTTGATTAGAAATTAGGAAACTTGATACACTTATTCAAATTTATCCCAATAAATCTATGTAAAGTCAAGTTGAGCAAACCGTCAAAGTATTCAACCTCCTCCATCTGAACGTCACCCGATTTTGGATCATCTCTATCGAGGATCGATTCATCTAAAACTTCATCTATGTCCGAGGATCACATTTGTTATTAGATCCTTGGGAATATCCGAGATCATCGGTTTTTTACACATATCTGCCCATGCGTCATTAGACTATAAAGAAGAGCTCGCCCTCATTCCAAAGTATCCAATTCTTCTCTTTCAAATTTGTTTTCTCCAAGTTATCTAATTATCTTTGGAGTTCACATATTGACTTAGGCATCGAAGCTCCCATCGCAACACCACCGGAACCTCTTATCCCTCTTTCTCTTTGTGTAAAAGCCCAACCATATACCAACATCAAAACAAGCCCAATCATACGTCAACATCCAATACAACTTCTGTCCCTAAAATAAGCATGGGTTTGTATTAGAAAATTTTATTGGTTGTTTGGGGTTTTTAATAAGTAATGTAGGATTAATTATGTTGGAGTAATGTTAGTATTACACAAACCCATATGATGGGAACAAGTTGAAATTTTTGTCGATATAGAAAATGTCAGTATATATATGGTCTAGGTCGAGGACCTTGTTTATTTTGAAAGTTGTTGCCTTTAGACCAAGGCTTAAGACTTATATTATCGACTTGTGTAAATGAAATGGTGGCAAAACATTTAGGTCATGATCTTATAGTGTTGTATATAGTAACTTATGGTGGAGATGATGTAGTTGATGGAGATGAAAAGGAGGATTTAGTGTATGAGAAAGGGCAATTGTGTTTAGGAATGATGCATTTTGGGATTTAAGGCTTAGTGAGTCTGATTGTCTTGATTCGATGAGGATACTAGTCATCCTAGTTAGGACATTGATGAGGTTGGAAATCTTTGAAGGTTGTTCAAGATTACTAGATGTAAAGGGATGTTGTTCTGTGATGATGGTGATTCTTGTAAGGGATAACTTTGGTGGGTCATCGTGAAAGGTTGTGCTATGGAGGGTGATGGGGAGGTGAGAGTGATGGTAGTATAGAGGAGTATGATAGTGATTGTGTTAGAATCACCACATTCTAGTAGTGATGATAGAATAGTGTACTCAACCCATATGGATGTAACCAAAAAAGTCCTTTTGATCCTATTGATATGAATAATCCGACATTAATTGTAAGTAATGCATTTCACGATGCAACTAAATTTAGAAAAGTTGTGAGACAATACAATATTATTAGAGGATAACGGGATGAGTAGAAAATTTTGTTATCAAAATAAATTCTCAAACACATCTTACCAAATAATTTACAGCGTAAAATTTTTTGCCATGATTTTTAGTTGATGCATTTTTACAATGGTTTTTATACATTTGCAAATTGGATAGCTAAATGAATTAGGATAAAATATATGGATTGCTCCATCTTGTGGGATTTTATTTGGTGGATATTTACTTTCTTTGGATAGTGGGTAATTTCTCCGTGGATGATTTTCGAAATTGTATTAATTTCTTGGAAGTTGATTCTTAAGTTGAAGCTGAATTTCCTCGGTGACTTTCTTATAAAATTCAACTTCAATATATATATTTTTAACCCTAAACCATCAGCTTCACCATCTGTGAGACATGAGGTTTGACATTTTTTATGCAATTTGGGTTGGACTAAATTGTGATCAAATTGGACAAATGAGGTTGTAAGTGTTAGGGCACATGAGGTTAGTAAGCATGAGGGCAAAATGAATAAAAGCATATTTGGGATTGAGTTTAAGAAATAGAGATTTTAAGTTAAAAAAAAAGCTTTTGATCTAAGCTTTTTTACTACCAAAAGTGTTTTGACCATTTTTAGGCTTTTTAAACTCTTAAAAACATTTTTAATTCTTTTACCAAACAATTATTTTTCTTCATTTATAATTAGCTTTTGAGTATTAAAACGCTTTTAAACACAAACACAATCACATCAAACAAACCCTAAGTCAAATATTAAAAACCACGTGAAAATCACATAAAAGTCATTCCGTTTGGGTTTGTTCCACTCTGATAGATGAAAGAGTCTTAAATAAGAGTAAAGAAAGTTCAATGGATAGAGTTTTGAAAGTTTAGAAAAGAATTTATGCAATTGCTGGAAGTTCGTGTTACCGAAGTTTCCCAATAAATAAAGTCTTCATCTTAAACATTGCTCTAATTTATACAACTTGTGTTTATTTTGTTCACTCATTTATAATTACCCAGATGAAGTGAAATAATTCCCAAGACAAAATATGATGCCTCATCTCCCATCAACACACTCGCAAGAGCTAAATATATCAAAAGGGCAGGCAAATCTAGAACAATCGTCAAATGGGGTTGTTCCAAAATTAAAACTGATTCAAATAAACACATAACTAAGAACAAAAATCTAATATTAAAAATACATAATTTGAAACTAAAAGCACATAACTAACTATGATGCTGTCAAAACCGGCAGCATCCAACTTGTATAATCCAGCAGTGTCATCAAACTTAACATTACCACAAGTAAAATATACCGGCAAGTCAAACATATTATGAGTCAAATAAATTCACCCCCATATTCCATAATTTAACCACTAAAAATAAAATAATTACCTAGAAATTAAACAAAAGCAACAACCTAATTTTAAATCACTTAAAGAACGCAAGTATGTTTCAACAACAAACAAACGGGATAACATTAATATGTATGTTTCAGACAATAAGCATATAACCATTAAGAACCCCAAACTCCAACTGAACACTATTCTTCAATAGCTATGCATCAACAAAATGTTTAAATAAATTTTTGGTAGACGAATTAGCATCAACCGAAAAACTGGCAACTTCATCAACCAAAAAACTGGCAGCATCTAACTTGTAAAATCCAGCTGAACAGCACATAACCACCAACATCCAACTTCCAATATCCAGCAGCATCAAACAAAATCAACAACACATAACCACGAAGCTCCTGGCTAGACCTTCAAGAGTGTTCCTTCAATCATGAGATCCCTGCAAGAATTTAAAACATTTGACACTTAAAAATATATAAATCAACAAGAACAAAACATGCTGAGAAATTACATTAAGAATAAAACACAGTGAGTAATTACACTTAAACATGACACTTGTTGCACTAATTTTGTGAATACCTGAATAATAACACTATCTTGAATGAGAATTATATGACCATGTTGATCATCAGTTACGAAGGAAGGCAATGATATTTAAAAATATCATTTAAGGAGAAGTTTCAGATTTTAAAGAATGATAATAAAATAATAAAAAAAAAAAAAAAAGAAGAAGAAGAAGCTTACTGTAACCTACCCAAATTGAGTTATTCGTCAATGTTATTAATAAGGCCAAATTAAATTTCTGGCAAGTGGTAACCAGCAACTGGCCATGTCAAGTCAATTCAAAGTTTACACTAAAATTCTAGAATTCTAAGCCTCTAATGAACTGCAACTTCGTCTTTCAAGGCATTCAAAGAAAGTAAAATTCTGGTCCACTGGACTACCATTTTGCAGGGAAGGAAAAGTGTTAAAGGACAACTAATTAGATAAGCAAACAACAAACAATGATGAACTGGAAACCACTCCTAGAAAAGCAGAATTCAACCTACCAACAAAATGCATTTACTAAGAGTTAGGCAACAAAATGTATTGGTGACGACACATGTTTAATGGCCGAAATTAAACAGTTAATTAACACACAAACAAATTAACTAAAAAACACAGATAACAAAATAGGAATAGTAATACACAACAAGAATCCAAAAGTCAGGGAGAGAAATATTACCTTAATGACTTGTGGCAAATATATTTGTACCTTACGGATTAACTCTGTAAAGGTTAGAATATCAAATTTGCCATGAACGTTGAAGAACTAGAAATCTTTCACATAGAGGGGGAGAGGGAATTCGAATTAGTGACCTCCACTTCATAAGATGTAGTCCCTAGATGATTGAACTACCATTTGGGGACGAATAATTACACTATCTTGAGTAAGAATTATATGACCATGCTGATCATCAATTACCGAAGGCAATGATACTTACAAAATATCAATTAAGGAGAATTTTCAAATTTTAAAGAATGATAAAAAATAAAAAAAGTAACCAGAATCTTACTGTAAGCTTATAATCGAATTGAGTTATTCGTCAATGTTATTATTAGGCCAAATTAAATTTCTGGCAAGTAGTAAGCAGCAACTAGTCCAGTCTTAGTTTGGATGTGGATGGTTTGAGCTTGTTGGTATGCAGTTTTAATCTATTATTGGTGACAACACATGATTGAAGTATTGGTGACAACTCATGTTTAAGAACTGAAACTAAACAGTTAATTAACACAAACAAATAAACTAAAAAAAATTAAAAAAATTGATAACAAAAGAGGAATAGTAATACACAATAGTAGTCCAAAGTCATGGAGAGAAATATCACCTTAATGACTTGCAGCTTTGACTCTGTAACGGTTAGAATATGAACTTTGTCATGCAAGTTGAAGAACTAGAAATCTTTCACACAGATTTTAGAAAAAAAATCTTGTAATCTTTTATCTGCTTGATTCGTAGACAACAAGTCGATCGAAATGGTTGCAGTGGTCGCACTTGCTAAGAAACCCTTGTCAGACATCATTTGGATATATTTCATTGCCCATGAAGTCTCATTATGATGCAAGAAGCCTTGTATGATTGTGTTATAAGTAACACGATCAGGTGAACAACCGTTCTCATCCATTTTCTCAAGCAACTCTCTCGCTTCATTTAGTAGTCCTTTTGCAAAACCCTTTGATCATTATATTGTAAGTCCAAACGTCAGCGTGCAAACCTTTGGTAGGAAGAGTATTAAAGAGTTCTCTTGCAGTTGAAAGTTTTCCAGCATCACACATACCATTAATCAAGACATTGTAAATCACAATATTAAGGTCTAACTTTTTGTCTTCTCTCTCTTGAAACAATTCCATTGCCTTTGTAAAGGATAGATTCTTACACATGCCATCTAACAAAATAGCATAAGTTTGGACATCGGGATGTTGGCCACAACCTTGCATCTCATGGAATAGCTCTAGTGCAGTCTCAAGTCTCCCAACTCGGCAAAACCCACCTATAAGAGTGGTGTAAGTGACAACATCAGGAATCATGCCATTGATAGTCATCTCATGGAAGAGACTCACTGCCTCATCAATTCTTCTATTTTTACAATATCCGTGGATCAATATGCTATAGCTAACAACAGAGGGCGAACAACCCTTCTCAACCATCGTATTAAATACTTTGACAGCTTCAACCATTCTATTTTGCAAATAGTAACCGTCAATCAAAGAATTGTAAGTGATTGTATCAGGCTCACGCCCATCCCGAATCATCATACTAAAACTTCTTCCGCCTCTATCAACGTCCCCTCCTTGCCAAGTGTGTCCACCAATATGCTGAATGTATGCACATTTGGCATGATATTCCTCTCCACCATCTCACTCAATAGTTTAACTACCTCCTTCCACCGAGCGAAATTACATAAGCCTTGAATTAAAGAACTGTAGAACAACGCTTATTGAATTCCTTTACTTGTCATTTCAGAGAAAAAAGTCGAAGCCTCAGTTACCAATTTATCCTTACATAATCTGTCAATGATTGTGTTATACAGCACTACATTAATTTCAAATTTTTTTTCCATCTTTCTAAACAACTTAATAGCTTGACTGGTTTTACATATTTTACACAAACAATTCATTATCGAGCCGTAGGTGAAAACCCAGTTTGGATAAAATGGCTAAAATGAAGCTCCATTCCATACTGTCTAACGCTTTCTTCATATCAATTTTGACAGCCATTAGACCTCCTTTACCCCTTTTTGAATCAATAGAGTTGAAAAGCTCATGAACCAGAATAGCATTATCTTGAATATTTTTTGAAGGAACGAAGGCAGATTGGAAAGGGGAAATGAAGTGATGAAGAAGTCCTTTGAACTTGTTGGCTAGAATCTTCGAAATGATCTTGTAAATGATATTGCATAAGCTAATAGGCTAGAATTGATGCACAAAAGAAGCCCCCAGTTTCTTAGGAATAAGAGCAATAAAAGTGTAGTTTTGCTCTCTTAGAAGATGATTTTTCCCAAAGAAATCCCAAATGCTAGAAAGAATCGCATCCGTTACAATATTCCAATATTTTTTTTGTAGAAAAGCACAATGAATCCATCCACTTGGAGCTTTGGTTGAACCAATCATAAACCCGAGAAAATTTCTTGTTCCAATGGATGATAGAAGCGTTTTCCTCGGGAGAGATGCAATCATCAAAGAGGGACAAAAGATCTTCATCTAAAATAGGGTCAGAAGAGGTAAATACATTTCTAAAATGGGAGGTAAAGCAGTTACCTATTTCTTGTCTCTCATTGGACCAAACACGGAAGGAGCTTCGTAAAGTCAATCGATTGCCTCCTTTGATGATCATAGAAATATGGAAGAATTTCAGATTCAGATTTTTGCAACTAAGCTAGGTTTCCTTAGATTTCTTATGTCAAAGAGATTCCTCTTGGATTAGGAGATTGTCTAAAGACTTATGAAGTAAAATTTCTTGATCAAAGGAGAAAGTAAGGAAGAGATTGCTGAATGTGATCTACCTAACTGAGGAGTTGGCAATATGCTTCGGATATTCCCAAAATGGTTATAGTTCCAATACTAGAGCTGACTTGGTAGATTTGAGTTTTTGATAAAATAAAGGGGAAGGGGGGGTGGGGAGGAAGCCCCTAAAGTAATTATTCCAAGCCGATGAAATAGTAGAACCACATGATGGGTCCAGAACTCTTCAAATTTAAAGGGATGTGGAAGAGCAAGATCAGATGGAGTTGTTTAAATGATTAAATGCAATAAAATGCATTATTTTTTATATTCCTATAATACCCCTATTCTTTTAACAAATAAAATAATAAAATAATTGTAAAAAAAAAACAATTTTTAAAAAATACAAAAAAAACAAAACAAAACAATGAGCTAATAAATACAAACAAAAAAAAAAAAGTTTTTGGAATAAATAAATATTTGCCCATTACTTTTATAGTTGGGTTTTTTTACAATTATTTTAATATTTTATTTGTTAAAAGAATATGAATATTATAGGAATATAAACATATAAGTGGCCTTTTTATTGCATTTTGGTAGTTTGGAGAGCTACTTTATCACTTTTTGAACATTATGAGGCTAAATTGTAAACGACTAGTAGTTTAGGAGGCTTTTTTATATTTTTCCAAAAAAAAAAAACCGAGAAAGAAACGAAAAGCGGCATAAAAGAGAAGAAAAAAAGATCCAAGAAACATAGAGAGAATGAAATAACCAAGAAAAGAAAAATCGAATAGAAAAGAGAGGGAGAGAGACACCTTGCGCAAAGAAGAAAGATTGTTGCAGTTTGCACAGAGAGTCGCTTTGAAAGATGGAGATTGTGAGAGCCTCATGACAAAGGTAGGGTTTTTTGGTGTGGCAATTTTACACATTAATTTTAATCCCACAGTATTGGATTGGCTAAGCCACACATTTTTGAGTTGCTTAGCAAACCTTATGTGTATGGGATTAGTAGTCCCATGGAATAAACTATTCTCGGGAATAAAGTACTACCAAACAAAGGACTAGTTATACCTAATGTTAGCTAGTCCAATTCAAGGGTTTAATCTGCGAACCAAATGGGGCCTAAATATAATGCCTCATCTCCCATCAACACACACGCAGGAGCTAAATATATCAATAACAAGAAGCAAATCTAGAACAATTGTCAAATGGGGTTGTTCCAAAATTAAAACTGATTCAAACAAACACAAATCTAATATTAAAAAAATACATAATTTGAAACTAAAAAACACATAACTATGATGCTGTCAAACCGGCAGCATCCAACTTGTAAAATCTAGCAATGTCATCAAACTGAACATTACCACAAGTGAAAATATACTGGCAAGTCAAACATACGATGAGTCAAATAAATTCACCCCACATTCCATAATTTAACCACTAATAATAAAATAATTACCTAGAAATAAAACAAAAGCAACAAACTAATTTTATATCACGAAAAGAACGTAAGCATGTTTTCAACAAGAAGCAAAAGGGACAACATATATATGTATGTTTCGGACAATAAGCATACAACCATTAAGAGCCCCAAACTCCAAATGAACAATATTCTTCAATAGTTATGCATGAACAAAATGTTTAATAATTTTTTGGTTGACGAAGCAACTTCATCAACCAAACAACTGGCAGCATCTAACTTATAAAATCCAGCTTAACAGCACATAACCACCAACATCCAACTTCCAATATCCAGCAGCATTAAACAAAATCAACAACACATAACCACGAAGCTCCTAGCTAGACCTTCAGGAGTGTTCCTTCAATCATGAGATCCCTGCAAGAATTTAAAACATTTGACTCTTAAAAAAATATAAATCAATAAGAACAAAACATGCTGAGAAATTACATCAAGAATAAAACACGGTGAGTAATTACACTTAAAACATGACACTTGTTGCACTAATTTTTGTGTATACCTGAATAATTATACCATCTCGAGTGAGAATTATATGACCATGCTGATCATCATTTTCCTAAGGCAATGATATTTAAAAATATCATTTAAGGAGAAGTTTCTGATTTTAAAGAATGATAATAAAAAAATAATAAAAAAAGGAACCAGAAGCTTACTGTAACCTACCCGAATTTAGTTATTCATCAATGTTATTAATAAGGCCAAATTAAATTTTTGGCAAGTAGTATGCAGCAACTGGCCATGTCAAGTCAATTCAAGTTCACACTAAAATTCTAAAATTCTAAGCCTCAAATGAACTGCAACTTCGCCTTTCATGGCATTCAAACAAAGTAAAATTCTGGTCCACTGGACTACCACTTTGCAGGGAAGGAAAATTGTTAAAGGACAACTAATTAGATAAGCGAGCAACAAACAATGATGAACTGGAAATCACTCCTAGAAGAGCAGAATTCAAAAATTAAACAGTCAATTAACACATAAACAAATTAACTAAAAAACACAGATAATAAAATAGGAATAGTAATAGTAATACACAACAATAGTGCAAGAGTCATAGAGAGAAATATTACCTTAATGACTTACGGCAAATATGTTTCTATCATACAGATTAACTCTGTAATAGCAAATTTGTTATGACCGTTGAAGAACTAGAAATCTTTCACACAGATTTTAGGAAAAAATCTTGTAATGTTTTATCTGCTTGATTAGTAGTCAACAAGTCGATCAAAATGGTTGCTGTGGTCGCATTTGCCGAGAAACCCTTGTCAACCATCATTTGCATATATTTCACTACCCATGAAGTCTCATTATGATGCAATAAGCCTTGGATGATTGTGTTATAAGTGACATGGTCAGGTGAGCAACCGTTCTCCTCCATTTTTTCAAATAGCTCCCTCGCTTCATTTAATAGTCCCTCTTTGCAAAACCCTTTGATCATTATAGTATATGTTTTAACATCACCTTGAAAGCCTTTGGTAGGAAGACTATTAAAGAGTTCTCTAGCAATCGTAAGTTTCCTGGCATTACACATACCATCAATCAAGATGCTGTAAATCACAATATCAAGCTCTAACTTTTTGTCTTCCATCGCTTGAAACAATGCCATTGCCTCTGGAAAGTATAGGTTCTTACACAAGCCATCTAACAAAATAGCATAAGTTTGGATATCGGGATGTTGGCCACAGCCTTGCATCTCATGGAGTAGCTCTAGTGCCTTCTTAGGTCTCCCAACTAGGCAAAACCCACCAATAAGAGTGTTGTAAGTGACAACATTAGGAATCACATCATTGTTAGTCATTTCTCGAAAGAGAATCATTGCCTCATCAATTCTTCTATTTTTACAAAATCCATGGATCAATATATTATAGCTAACAACAGAAGGCGAACAACTCTTTCGAATCATCTTATCAAACACTTTGATAGCTTTATCCATTTTATTTTGTAAACAGTAACCGTCAATCAAAGAATTGTAGGTGATTGTATCAGGCTCTACGCCCCTTTGAATCATCACATTAAAAACTTCTTCAGCCTCTTTCAACTCCCCTTCCTTGCCAAGTGTGTCCACCAATATGTTATATGTATACAAATTTGGCATGATTTTCCTTTCCACCATCTCATTCCACAGTTTAGTTGCCTCCTTCCACCGGGCAAAATTGCATAGGCCCTGAATTAAAGAATTGTAAGTGATAACATCTGGCTGAATTCCTTTACTTGTCATTTCAGAGAAAAAAGTCAAAGCCTTAGATACGAATCTATCCTTACATAAACTGTCAATGATTATGTTATACATCACTTCATTAATTTCAAGATTTCTTTCTTCCATATTTCTAAACAATCCAATAGCTTCATTAGTCTTGCCTATTTTACACAAACCATTCATTATCATTCCGTAAACTGTCAATGATTATGTTATACATCACTTCATTAATTTCAAGATTTCTTTCTTCCATATTTCTAAACAATCCAATAGCTTCATTAGTCAAGTTTCAAAATTCTTGCTAAGATAGAGAAGCCAAAATCCACGCGGTCCAAATGGCAGAAGCAATTAGTTAGAATCCTTAGAGTACAAGCATTGGGAGCAAATCTTGACAGTTCCATTTCTTTAATGAGAGAAATAACAGTTGAGTGATGCTTCATTCTTGCAATTGTACCCAGCAATTGATTAAAATCCACAATGGAAGGCAAAGGGTGCATGTGAAGCATTCTATCAAACACGCCTAAGGCATCATCAAGATTCCTAAAGCTACGAGATCTGCATCGATCCTCACAGATTTCAAGAACTGATTGGGGCTTTCCGCATTATCTCTACCACTACTGGTAGTTTTAGCAGAAGTGGAACTAAAACTACGACAATAATAATAAAAATGATGAGCATGGAAAGAAAGCCTAAAATGCGAATAGTGATTGAAGAAGAAAGCAAGAGAGTTTGTAGTAGACTTAGAAGTCGTACCCATTTCCTGAAGAAGTGGAAGAAAGCAGAATGCGTTCTGATGTAGCGGCTCTACTCGAGAAATAACCAGAAGAAAGAAGAAGAAGCAGATCTGATGCAAAAACAATGGAGATCTTTCTAAACATACAAACCACACGTGTCACCTTCCTTGATATCGTGAGTTTTGTTTTACACCTCTAAAAGGACAGTCTTGCCCTTCTGGATCTAACGATATATTGAAATGAAAAAACATGAAAAACAAAAACAAATTGACTTTGTAAAGATTAGAATATGAAAGTAAAAATGAAAACAAAAATCACGTCTGGTACGGTGCTTAAAGATTTGTTTGTATTGCCATTGCTTGTCGATTTAAAGCAACCTGTTCATTAATTAGTGTGATCGAACTCAATTTTCTTGCAATTCAGTTCGTTCAATCTGATGAATTAATGAAGAAGTAATAATAATAATTATTATTATTTTTTGTCTACACAATAGAAATAGAAAAGAAAAATAGATTCAAATTAGTGACGCCAAGGTATAGTAACCAATTATACTACATTTTGAAGTTTTTTTTTTTTTTTTAAAATGTTTGGGATGAAGTCGACTCTGCTATAAATTTTGGCAGATTATGATGAAATTTTCCTTATTCTCATTGAAGGATGCAACTACATCTTGAATTACGTTGATTTCTCATGGCTGTTTACCGAATTTCAAAGCTAAATAACATGAAACAACATACAAACTATTAAAATATATATATATATATATATATATATATATATATATATGGTTGTTATATACAAAGGAACTTGTCATTTTTAGAATCTGAACAGTTTCCCATTGAAAATTGCAAGTATGTGATCTTGATTTTTAGCTCAATTGGTTAGGGACTACGCCTTAGAGCATCTCCAGTAGTGTAACTAAAAGGGAGATATTAGCTATCTTTAACTATTTTTGCTTTTTTTTTTTTATCATTACTCTTTGGTAATGGGTTTGAAGCTAAATTTATATATATCATTACTCTTTGGTAATGGGTTTGAAGCTAAATTTATATATATATCATTACTTAATCTTTTTTTTTTTTTTGAAAATTTTTATCTTCATTCCATAATAAAAGATCAAGAACATAAAATTCTTATAGTCACAGAGAAACATAGTCAAAGCTATGAAAATACAACATTGTAGATACACTAAAAATTTAACAATAAAAACATATCGACCTCCTCCGATCCAACCCATGTACGCACTTCATTTAATGGGGAGATCTGCTTTGGGCAAACTATATCTGAATACATGGGTAGGTATTATTCCTAAAGAAACACACTTTATTGAGCCAACTGTGAGACAAACCCCTCATACCGAAACTATCCCTTCTCAGCTTAAAGGCCAAGATAACACAACAAAACAAGAACAAAACAAAGAAAATCAGCATCAATGGCAAGATCTAGCAAGAAAACAGGAAGGGAACAGGAAGGGACAATTGTTGCTGTTGCTGAATCTGGATGTTGCTGTTGGGTTCCAAAATCAAACCCCTAGCAGAGAAAAGGAAAGAAAAAAAAAATTCCATTCCTCCCCCCTTCAAGGTCTCACTGGAGAGGGACAAGGTATTGAACCTAAATCTTGAACCAACAAAACAAATGGAAAGAATTTACTCTTTCACCCCATTATCCTCCCTCTCGTCATAAAAAACTTTTTTTTGGCTTATGCACTTCGTCCTTTTTTAATGGTTTTGCCATTTTACAATAAAATTTGCAAGGGAAGAGCACAATGAAAACAAAAATAAAATAAAATTTAAAGATTATACATTCTAACAGAAAGAGTAATTTTTCACGTACTTGAATCTACTATCAGGAACTTCACATTAAGGGGTTATAAAAAAGTAAGTAGTGGGCAGTTTTCTTGTTTTAATATTCTCCATAATGAAACATCTTCATTGTAACTTTAGTCAAACCCAACAATAAAAAATAAACAAAGTTTGATCACTATAAACCAAACTCACCGACGTACACTTGAGGGTTTACTTAACTATATCATAATAGTGATACATTTGTTTTATCTTAATATCCCTATTATGAAATATTTATCACATAAATGAAAAATTAATTTAATTGATGAAACACTTCAAAGTTTAACTTTTACTAAAGTAAATTATTTCTATTATATTTAACATTTTCTCAATTATTTAATACGTATTTTTGACCCAATAAGCGGGCTTTATTGTTGTTGTTGTGTATATATATATACCCAATTACCAATTATAACGGTGTTTGAAAATGAAAAAATTAGTAATCGCTTGAAAGGGCCAATTACCGGTTGGTGGCCAATTATAACTGGCCGAATATACTCCCTATTCATGACATTGCTCTTTCAAGTTTCAAGGTTAATAGATTTTTAAGTGGCGATGACACTATGAAAAATACATGCACAATCAAATACAAATATTCTCAAGGTTGTCTCTCCCACTTCTAATTAGCTAGATGAAATGAAATACTTCTTGAACGCGTAGGAGCAAAATATATCAAAAAAATGACAGACAAAACAACGAATTGAAGACAATTGTCAAATGGGGTTTTTCCAAAATTCAAATTGATTCAAATAAACTAATAACTAAGAACAATCAAATATTTTAAGAAAAAAAAAAAGTACTTCATTCCTGGGATGCTCTGTATCTCTCTGTTCCAAACTCTGTTTCTGGAGCTCCCAAAGCTCGCATTGGAATAATAATTCATCAACTCAATTATTCATTCCTTAACCATTTTTCAAAAAGTGGAGAACTTGCAAAGTGTGCAAGATGAAGAGGTCACTGTTACATGCAAGATTGGTTTTATTTTTTATTTATTATAACATCTTCCTTTGCTTGTGCTCTTCCTGTCCTTGCATTCCGCAAACAACTGTACATGCGTTTTCTTCATGAATCGCTGATGAAATGGTGGATGGAAAAATTGAAAAACTTTACTTTATACCCATAAACAATCACGTTTTTTAAGAATATTCTTTAAATTTTAAAAACTCTCAATTTTATTTCCTAAACTTTTAATTTGATGCAATGTATCACTTATGTTAGTTTTTAAATATTAAAAGTGATTAAATGTACCTTTGACTCTTTTATAAAATTTCAAATTTACCATTAATTTCAAATAAAAAATAAAAAATAAAAAATCACAAGGTGAATTGCAGTTAGGTCATATTGTGACATTTTTTTTCATTAAAAAAATAAAAATGTAAGGATAATTTGGTCTTTTTAAGGGTTTCTGTTAGGGTTTAACGACAAAAATTGACAAAAGTGGATAAATTGCATCAAATTAAAAGTTTGAGAGGTGAAATTAAGAGTTTTTAAATTTTAGGGCTCTTCTCGAAACGCGTAATAGATCAAAAGTCATTTATAAAGCTTCCCCAAAAAATTTCTAGTTCTCTTAGGTGTTGCTTTTGAGAAATCCTATACCCTGTTGATTAGCATCAGTTGATATAAGGATCACCTGCACCTTACTATCTTCACTAACTACAATTGTCAAACGGAAGCTTTACCAAATAATTTAATAGAAGAATTTTTATTTTTATTTTAATGATAAAATGACAAATAAATGCACAAAGCAAAAATCCTTATTGGGCTTGTTTTTGGGACTTAATTTTTTGTTCTTCGGAGATAGGAAACATTTATATGGAGAATGTGTTGCAATCCATAACTTTGATTATTGTTGGGTTTACTTGGGTGTTTTATGTCTTATCTATTGTTGGGGCCTCTTTTGAATTGTTTCGCCCTTTATTTTTATTGTTTATGTCGCAATAAGCAATAAAAACGTATTGTATGGTTATTATGTTCCATACCTTAGTTAATAGATTTTATGAAAAACATTTTACAGTATTTGGCGCGTACGAAAAATATCAATTTTTATTTTTATTTTTTATATAAATTTCCATTCAATCATATTAAACTCTAAATTACAAAAATGTTCCAAATAGGTCTTGGAGATATCCTAATTGATTCCCACTGGGACCCGACCGGAACCAGACTAAGACTTGCCATAGATACAACCAGGATCCCACCCACGACATTTTCGTAATTATATATATATAAAGAAAATGATTTCTTATAACTCCATAAATTTTAGATCGAGTAGTGACACGCACCAGGAACATTTTTTTTTCCTCCTTTTGTAGGCAATTATGTTTTACAGTTATTTTCAGTTGTGTTCTTTAGAATTCCTGCACATAAATCACATTTTTTCCTGATGAAAGGTAAAAAGATGTATATAACAACAACACAATTGCACAGTCCCATCTAAATCCAACAAATTTATGCACAATCAAATACAAATATTCTCAAGGTTGTCTCTCCCATTATTAATCACCCAGATTACAGCTCAAGCAATGGCCATCTGCTTTGCTGTGTTTTCTTCCCAGTTGAGATTCCGTAAGCATCACAGCATCGCACTCAAAATTGGAAGCAAGTCTTTCCGCTGATATTCTGCAAACTGTAGGAGGCTGTGGAAGTAGCAATTCATCTTGACAAAATTATGACTGCAAAAGACCAAGGGGGGGTCCTCTATGTAGGCATTAGACCAACCAATTAAAGCAATATAAAGTAAATCTTAAGACGCTTGATGTAACTAATACCCAAACTTTCTCTTCAAAAGGTCAGTTACTCTATTTAAATCCTGGAGTTCGAAACAAAGAGCCTAACATAATCATATAAGGATTCAGTTGCAAAGATTCAATCTCAACTATTGTTTGAACAAATAAATATTCAGGGAAATTTGCTAATTTTCAAGGTAAATATGTTTGATTCTTGCTGCCGAGTTTTAAGATTAGATGTGGTTCTTAAACCTCAAGATCTGACATGGGTTTTTCGTTTTTGAAATGATAGGAGGCTTTGAGAAAAATCAGCATAACAGCTGGACTCAAACACACAAACTATAGACTAGTCTCTTTACATCCCCAGACAAAACCAAATTACACACAAAACCACCAAGAAAGCATCAAGAGAATTGAATTGTCATGATAAAACAATTGTGGCACAGATTCTATACGAGTCTTGGAACTTGAAAGAAAGCAGAATTAGCAGCTCCTTTTCTTCAACAACCTTGAACATGCACTTCCAATCGGAGATCACTTTTGTATGAACACCTTTCTTATTTTCTGCTGAAGCAATTTGGGGGCCAGGGGGAGTGGTGATGCACATCTATTCTTCTACAACTTTATTTAAGTTACTTCAATAGGATGCCCATTACTGTGAGCCCATTATAGTGAAAAATCTCAACTAACTTTAACATGGAAGTGTCTGTTTTTGAGTTGAGACCAACGAACTCCCATGACCATTTTCTTTTATTTTGCAGAAGCCCCCATCACCGGTCCTTCAGTTGAAAAATCAGCTCAAACATGACAGGTTTGTGACACCATCTACTAAAAAGCCCAACAAAGGGACAAATCATCAAGTTGGACTTAACTGGACGCACGCCTTCAATTCCCAAGTCTCTCATTCGACCAACTATCACCACCTGCTCATGCGCCATGTCTCACATCTCCTCATTGTTTGCACTCATAAACACTTGCTATACAAGCTAACGCACCTAATTTTTTATATGAAATTTATAAGCATACAATCCTTCAAGATGAACACAAATTAAATCTCCTCCTTCAAGATGAACACAAACTAGCTCATCCACACAACAAAGATAAACACCAAGTAATATTAGCAATTCAGCCTACTCCAGCCTTTCTAAACACAGGTTTAACTACTTTAACCCATTTCTCTCTTGAAAACTTTTCCTAGCCTCTATACAACCCACTGAAATGTGAACCACCATGGGACGTACTTTCTCATAGGAAGGAATTATAATACATTAATTGGTTAAGGCAAAAATCTTTTATCTAAAAAATCCTTCACTCAGACTTTTTCACAATTAGGTAGTGCTCAAGTACTATTTGATTCATGAGTAGTAAAATTTGCTACCAAAAAATACTATTCTACATCCAGTGTATCTATGAATGTGGCCACTACTAGATGGACTGGAATTAAGAAAGCTGGGCTATCATGGAAACTCGGTTTGACAATCATAGAAGAGTAAAACAACACAAAACATCACAAAAACATCTTAAGAATTAAAGATTCAAAGAAACAAAATCAAAACATTTGGCACATATCTGAAAAAGAAAAAAAAAACATTTGGCATATTACTCTAATTGACAATGGGTATCAAACCAAGGAAACTTCAAAGACACACAAAACATTTGAATTGAGGCTCAAAATCCTACCCATATTTAGCATGTGACCCATCCCAAAGCATAGAAGCACAATCACAACACAAAACAATCAATATCCACCAAAACAAACGGATTAAAGTGAATCCAAGCTCAACCACATCAATTTCAAAAGACAAGTGAGATAAAGTCCAAATTAATCGGATGAAACCCATAAAACAAGGAGGAAACCTACATACCTTGTGAAAAACGAGCAATAAGAACAGATCGAGGCTTGAAAAGCACGGAAACAGACGCACAAGAGGAAAGATCAAAGACTTTGGAGATTTTTTGGAAAACAAAAATAAGGAGTCAGAACAATTATTGACCGAGAGAGAGATGAGTAGGAGAAAGAGAGAAGAAAAAAAAAGTGCCGGTGTGAAGGAGAAGATGATAATTGACTGAGAGGGAGAACTTGCTGGTTCGTGTGTTTGAGTGTGAAGGAGAGAAGAGTCGGGAGTCAGGTTGGTGAGGAAGGGTGTCCGAATGAGTTTGGGGAAAATGGTTTACCGAATAAAAAAGTGGAAACCATTTTCCAAAAAATATAAAGGCTTTTTAGTCAAATGGAAATTATTTTTAGTTTGACCATCATTTTACGTCGAAGTAAACACCGTAAAATACGTAAATCATTTTTTGAAAATTAATTTACGTTGAAGTAAACGGAGCCTAAGAAAAAAAAAAATCAAATATTAAAAAGAAGGCACCTAATTCTTGGGGTGCACTGTATCAAGCTCTGTTTCCGAAGCTCCCAAAGCTCGCATTGGAATAAACAATTCATCAACTCAATTATTTAGTCCTTAACAATTTTCCTAAAACGTGCAGACACTCAAACTGTCAAACAGAGAACTTAAAAGAAGTTAAAGGCATGACAAATACAAAAGCTTCTTATGGAATAAATAAGCACAACAATCTCAAATTTTATTGGTACAAAAAGACTCCACGAGCATTTTCTCATGACTTTGAATTAAGAAATCATCTTAACATAACAAACTGGTACAAAAAAATACATAATTTGAAACTAAAACTAGTAGCAACATCAACCGAAAAACTAGCAGCTTCATCAACCCAAAAACTGGCAGCATCTAATTTGTAAAATCCAGTAGTGTCATCAAACTGAACAGCACATAGCCACTAACATCCAACTTCCAATATCCAGCAGCACCAAAGAAAATCAAGAACACATAACCACCAAGCTCCTAGACCTTCATTCATGAGATCCCTGCAAGAATTTAAAACATTTGACTCTTAAAAATACGTAAATCAATAACAACAAAACATGCTGAGTAATTACATTAAGAACAAAACATGTTGAGTAATGACACTTAAACATGCCACTTGGCGCACTAATTTTTGTGTATACCTGAATAATTACACTATCTTGAGTGAGAATTATATGACCATGCTGATCATCAATTACTGAAGAAGGCAATGATATTAGCAAAATATCATTTAAGGAGAAGTTTCAAATTTTAAAGAATGATAAAAAAGGAACCAAAAGCTTATTGTAAGCTTAACCAAATTATTTCTATTTTGAACGGTGAATTGCCAGTCAGGGACATATGTCCCATAAAAATACAATAGTAGACAATAAGAATGGTCCACTAAAAAAGCCATAACATATCCAAGTAGCCCCTGAACAGCCATCATTGAAGGAGCTCGTATGCGTCTTCATCCTCATACTCATCCTCATTTGGATTGTCACCTCCCATGTATTGACATTTACAGTTATATAATTATGATTGAATGAAAAATAAAGGAAACTTTAAGTTGGCTTTCCAAAAATGTTCAGAATAGTAGAATTTTTAGCAGGAAAATTTTTAGTATAGAATTGAATGACTTAGAGATATTACATTAGAAGTGGTTTATTCCTGTTAGTCTTTTATTCCATTAGAATTGGGATTTGAATGTTAGAGATAATATGTTATCATATTAAAAGTGGTTTATTCCAATTAGTCATTTATTTTCACTATGCATTGTATGTGTCTATTTAAAGACATCAAAAAGTTATCAAAATAACCAATCAGCTACATTTGTTATTTGGAGCTTAGGATTCCTTAAACTACCCTAAAGTAAGGAGGTTTAGAATTCTTCGAATTATCCTACCAAAATTCTATTCCACGTCATGTAACCCACATCTATAAGTACAATATAGCACCAAACTAAATTTTTGGCCAGTAGAAAGCAGCAATTGGACAAGGCTTGGTTTGGATGTTGATGGTTCGAGCTTGTTGGTATTCAATCTTAATCCAATATTCTCTTTGTGTGAAAGTGGCGCATCCGTAATAATTTCATTATATTTCTAAATTCTCTAATGTGGATAAGGTCAAGACTTCTAAGACTCAAATGAACTGCAACTTCATCTTTCAAGACATACAAAGAAAGAAAAATTCAAGTCAACTGGAAACCACTCCTAGAAGAGCAGGATTCCACCTACCAGCAAAAAGCATTTAATAAGAGTTAGGCAACAAAATGTATTAGTGACAACACCCGCTTAAGGACCGAAATTAAACTGTTAATTAACACAAACAAATTAACCATAAAATAAATAAAAACAAAAGAGGACTAGCAATACATTATAGTAGTTGAAAAGACAAGAGAGAAATATTACCTTAATGACTTGTAGCAAATATGTTACTTACAGATTGACTATGTAAGTTAGAATATCAAATTTGTCATGAATGTTGAAGAACTAGAAATCTTTCACACAGATTTTAGAAAAAATCTTGTAATGTTTTATCTTGATTAGTAGTCAACAAGTCAATCAAAATGGTTGCCGTGGTCACATTTGCCGAGAAACCCTTGTCAACCATCATTTGGATATATTTCACTACCATGAAGTCTCATTATGATGCAAGAAGCCTTGGATGATTGTGTTATATGTGATATGGTTAGGTGGACAATCATTTCCTCCATTTTTCAAATAGCTCCATCGCTTCATCTAGTATAGTCCCTCTTTGCAAAGCCCTTTGATCATTATATTGTAAGTCCAAACATTAGCTTGAACCTTTGGTAGGAAGAGTGTTAAAGAGTTCTCTTGCAATGTAAGTTTCCCAGCATTGCACATACCATCAATCAAGATGTTGTAAATCACAATATCAAGATCTAACTTTTGTCTTCCATCGCTTGAAACAATATCATTGCCTCTAGAAAGTGTAGATTCTTACACATGCCATCTAACAAAATAGCATAAGTTTGGACATCAAGATGTTGGCCACAACCTTGCATCTCATGGAGTAGCTCTAGTGCCTTCTTAGGTCTCCCAACTCGCAAAACCCGCCAATGAGAGTGGTGTAAGTGACAACATCAGCAATCATGCCATTGTTACTCATTTCATGGAAAGACTCATTGCCTCATCAATTCTCTTATCTTTACAATATCCATGGATCAATATATTATAGCTAACAACAAGGCAACAACCCATTTGAATCATCTTATCAAATACTTTGATAGCTTCATCCATTCTATTTTGCAAACAATAAGAGTTAATCAAAGAATTGTAAGTGATTGTATCAGGCTCTATGCCTCGAATCATCACATTAAAAACTTCTTGCCTCTTTCAACTCCTCCTTGCCAATGTGTCCACCAATATGTAAATGTATACAACATTTGGCATGATTTTCCTTTCCACCATCTCATTTAATAGTTTAGTTGCCTCCTTCCACGCGAAATTGCATAAGCCTTGAATTAAAGAATTGTAAGTGATAACGTTTGGCTGAATTCCTCTATTTGTCATTTCGGAGAAAAAAGTCAAAGCCTCGCTTATCAATCTATCCTTACAAACTATCAATGATTATGCTATATGTCACTACATCAAGTTCAATATTTTTTTCATCCATGTTTCTAAACAACTCAATAGCTTCATTAGTCTTGCCTAATTTACACAAACAATTCATTAATGTTCCATAGGTAACTGTGAGGTTTGTAGCCTATCTTCTCCATTTTATTAACCAACTTCACAGCTTCAGCAATTCTATCTTGAAGACAGAGCCCTTGACAAGAGTGTTTAGAATTATGCAGTTCAGTTGAAAACCAAGTTTCAAAATTCTTGCTAAGATAGAAAAGCCAAAATCCACCCGATTCAAAATGGCAGAACAATTAATCAGAACCCTTAGAGTACAAGCATCGGGAGTAAATCTTGACAGTTCCATTTCTTTAATAAGAGAAATAACAGTTGAGTGATGCTTCATTCTTGTAATTGCAGTCAGCAATTGATTAAAATCTACGATGGAAGGCAAAGGGTGCATGTGAAGCATTCTATCAAACACGCTAAGGCATCATCAAGATTCCTAAAGCTACGAGATCTGCATCGATCCTCACAGATTTCAAGAACTGATTGGGGCTTTCCACAATATCTCTACCACTGTTTGTAGTTTTAGCAGAAGTAGAACTAAAACAGCGATAATAATAATCATAATAAAATTTGAGCATTGGAAGAAAGCCTCAAATACGAATAATGATTGAAGAAAGAAAGCAAGAGAGTTTATAGACTTAGTCGTACCCATTTCCTGACGAAGTGGAAGAAAAGCAGAAGCCGATCTGATGTAGCGGCTCTGCTCAAGAGAAATAACCAGAAGAAGATGCAGATCTGATGCAAAAACACGTGTCAACTTCTTTGATATCGTGATTTTGTTTTACACCTGAAAAGGACAGTCTTGCCCTTCTGGAACTAACGACCGAAATGAAGAAAAAAGAAAAAATCTTCATTTTTTTTATTTGCTGATTTCAGGTTGGAATTTTTTTTTTGATAAATTGCTATGGTGGTTGAATAATCAAGTAGGGAGGTGTGGAACTTGGCATTTTTTTTGGATCAGTTTCGTGTGGCTCTAAATAGATTTGAATGTTACAAAAAGATGTGACAACGTTATTGAAAATGTTTCAACGTATATAAGTTTGGATGATCATTTTGTAAATGTAAACCACATGACAAACAATTATGTTTTCAAGAGGTAATTTAATTGGTTGAAACTATATTTAATGAAGCGGAGATTACTAGTTTGAATTTTTCTCTCCCCTCTTGTGCAGCCATGTAAAAAAAAAAACAATTCTTTGTTGAGTGAGATGCCATTTTCCCAAAACCACAGCCAATGAGCATAGTACCATCAAAAACGTCCCCAAACTTCAAATGAATAATACTCTACAACTCTGAATCAACAAGATAATTCAATAAATCTTCAAGATAACAATATAGGAAGAGCAATACACAATAGTAGTCCAAAAGATATGAAGAGAAATATTACCGTAATGACTTGCAATAAACATGTTTGTAAGTTACAAATTAATTTATTAGAGTATGAAATCTTTTCTGCTGGTTAAAGAATGATAAAACTTTTACACAAATTTTTAAAATAGTTTTTGTAATGTTTTATCTACTTGATTAGTAGATGAGATTTGGCTTCAGTGCTATTATTGAAATAACAGCATGTATGCTATTATAATTTCAATGGTCAAGATTTGTCATAATAAATGATAGAAGTAATTAAAGGGTTTAGATTTATCATAATAAATACCAATAAATAAATAAAGTAATGGATGAGAGAGAATTTGATATTTATTATGATAAATCTAAACCCTTTAATTACTTATATCATTTATTATGACAAATATTGACCATTGAAATTATAACAGCATACATGCTGTTATTTCAATAACAGCACTAAAGCCAAATCCTAGTAGATGATACGCCGATCAAAATGTTCATAGTAGTTGCTTTTGCTGAGAAACCCATGTCAAAATTGTGAGAATATAAAACGTAAAGCTTCCGCAATGACATTTAAGCATCCAAGTCCTCAATATACTCAAAATGATAGAAACTTTCAAGTAAATTTTCAATAATATGAGATGGATTCGAGAAACTTGGGATCATCTGCTTCCAAAATCCAACTAATAAATTTCTTTCACTTTTAAGCAAGATCAAGAATTGCCATGTACCCACTTCCACTTCAGGGTAATTCTAATTTACTCTTTTTTTTTTTTTTTTTTTTTCCTTTTCTTTCTTTTTTTTCTTTTCTTTTTTTTTCTTGGTCAATTATTTCTCAAGTTTTCTAATTTCTTAGAGTTTCCTTGATATGTATTTGAATTTTTAAAGTTCTATTAACATTTTCTTTTCTCCAATTTGTAATTATAAGCCCATTTTTTCCTCCAATATTTATGGTAATGGGATATTCTCACTTTGATGTAAAATTAAAAGAAGGATCGGCTTGAATAGTGGGCCATTTCTATCCATCTATGATTGATCCTTGCATGTATATAGATGGTAATTAATTAAGATTTTTTTTTTCGTCTTATGTGACAAAATTTTCTTACAAATTGGATTAGATAAATTTTCTCAAACCCAATTTTTAAACATAACATGTGTCCCTTAAGTATGTGAGAAGTACATGTTTTCTTATTAATGCTATTTTTTTTTTTAAAAAAAAAAAACACACACACACATGAAAGAACACATAAACTATGTCCCCAAGAGGTAGTTCAATCGGCTGTGAACCACGCCTTATAAAGCGGAGGTCACAAGTTCGAATTCCCCCTCCCCCTACCCTTGTGTGGACATGTCAAAAAAAAAAAACACATAAACTATTAAAAAATAAAATAAAATTATAGTTCTTATATATATGCTAAGGAACATATCACTTTTAAAAGCTGCGTTTGAGCAGTTTCCCCCAACTCATTTTATAGGACATTTTTATTTCTAGCGTAATTTATATTTTATTAAAAAAAATAAATTTAACGTTGTTGTATGCATTAAAATCCAAAAAAAAAGAAGAAAAAATTCACTTAGCAAACACTATTAAACAAATAAATAAAACTTCTTCAACTATATATCTTCATGTATATTAATTGGCAACGTAAGCTATATAATATTATAATTACAATTGAATGAAAAATAAGTTTGAAGTGAAATCTGCTTTGGTTGCTTAAACCAAAACCACAAAGATAACATATATTTATAATACACTGAGGATGACTTTTACAGGTAAGAAAATTAATGTTATAGGTAAGTAAATTAAAGGAAAGTGAGATAGGTGAGAGAGGAAACTTAATGCTACGGCCAAGCAAAACAAAAGGAGCATGGTGATGGCAGCTAGGAGCATGGGCAGCACCGGCGTCAGTGAAGAGCACGGGCACATTATGGGTTCTTGTACTCTTCGAGATTTATCTTCTAACATTCTCCCGCAAACTGATGGTAGGAACTACAATCAATTTGACTGAAAACCACAAATAAGTACAATTATAGTGAAACAGTTAAATCTTGTTGTAAATCACTAGGGCGGTCAGATCTTGCCGGAAACACCAAGGACCGGTCGGTCTCGCTGTAAAACACCATGGGGGGTAGTCGGATCACGCTGCAAATTACCTAGGGACGGTCAGATCATGCCGAAAACACCAAGGGCTGGTTGGTCTCGCCGCAAACCATTGATGAAACTGTCAAATTTCATCGCAATCTACCAAAAGCCGACAATAACCAAATATATGATGATTTTTTTTTTCTTGCTCACATGAGTGGTCGGAATGGGCCAACTATGAGCCTTACATGAAAGCCAACTAAGGGCTAAAATGGGTATGGACAAAACCACAAATGCCAAATTACAAATAATGGGCCAATGGCCAAATATGAAAGCCAACAATGAGCTAAATAGAGCCTGAGTTTTAAACAATACTACAAAGGCCAAATTATATGGGGTCAACTATGGGCCAACAAGCCAACTATGGGCTGAGAAAAATAAAATGGGCAACTTTGGCCTCTTTTAATGGGCAACATGGGCTTTTTTGGTGGGCAACTTTAGCCTCTTTTGTGGGCATCTTTGGCCTCTTTTGATTTTTTTTTTTTTTTTTTGAAAGGTGACTGGAAACTCGCCGGAATGGTGGCCGACGGCAGACAAAGGTGACGACTGAAGGTGGCAGTGGCTGATCCTAATAGCTTGCTGAATAGGGCCATGAATTGGACTGGAATGACTTGGACCATCAATGTGGGCCTTGATACAAAGGCCTTAATGACAAAAGAAGTGACCCAAATGGTATGGGTTGAAGCTGTTGGATCCAGGTGTGTTGACCCGGTCCTAACATGAGCAGCGTGTGCAGAGGCACTTGGAGGGGACAAAGACAAACTCGTTCCTAAGGATGGGCAAGGGTTCATGCCCATGTGCAAGTGTGTAGGGGACAAGGCACGGCAAGCAATGAACACACAAACCGAGGAATAATTTTCGGTGGAATTGGAATATAGGCAGCAGCTCATAGCTACTGGAGAGACCTGAGAAGACAGTGGTCCAGTGGAGAACAGTTTGGATATTTTAAGGTGATGGAAGAAAGAGAGATATGCAGAGGATGAAATGCATATTTGAGAATAAACCACCGGTAAGTGTGATTTTGGAGAGCATTGGGAAAATCTGTGTTAGATGAAAAAGAATGAGCATAAGTGTTTGAATAAATGCACAAAAGTGTGTGGGCAGCAGGAAGAAATAGAAGATGATGATGACTGAGAAACCGTGGTTGTGATGTTTGAAGAAATGCTTCAAAGAGCAGCTTGTAATATGAATAGCTCTTTTAGAGCTTTCACAAGGCACTGCCCGTGTGAGCATATAGCCCACACGGGCTGTGCTGCTATCAACAAAGGGAAGACCAGGAACTGAAGAGAAGGCTTTAGCCAATAAGCTCTGATACCAAGTTTGAAGTGAAATCTGCTTTGGTTGCTTAAACCAAAACAACAAAGATAACGTATATTTATAATACACTGAGGATGACTTTTACAGGTAAGAAAATTAATGTTACAGGTAAGTAAATTAAAGGAAAGTGAGATAGGTGAGAGAGGAGACTTAATGCTACGGCCAAGGCAAAACAAAAGGAGCATGGTGATGGCAGCTAGGAGCATGGGCAGCACCGGCGTCAGTGAGGAGCATGGGCACATTATGGGTTCATTATGGGTTCTTGTACTCTTCAAGACTTATCTTCTAACAAAATAAAGGAAACTTCGAGTTGGCTTTGCCGAGGTTAATCCTTCTGGATATTAACATTTGGGTTTAAACATTGGGCCAATGCTCACTGAGGTTTCCTGACTTCAAGTTGAAGAGCAACTCAAACCAACAGTTCCTCTTGTTTATGCTTGCTGAGCATTTGCTGTTATTTTTTTTTATGTTGGTGTTAATTTCTTATGTTCGTGTTAATTCAGTACTATTGATACAACTCATCAAATAAGACAGAATGAAGTCAATATAATACTTTGCTCTCTCTAGGTGAAAGTGTACCAGCCAAGTTAATTGTGATTTAGATGATCAAACCTTTATGGATTGGAACACATTCGTAATCGAAGTTCTGATAGATTATTTTGATTACAGGGGCATCCTAGTTTAACAAAAGCTGAAAGGAAGAAGTTATGTGGACTTATGGATGTCAAGAAACTGTCAATGGATTCATCCATGCATGCTGCACAGAATGAGCGCCTCCCGGCCAGCCACTTCGGGTTGTTGTCCAAGTTCTCTCTCTCTTTCTTTCTTTCTTTTTTTTTTTTTTTTTTTTTTTTTTTTGGAGGAGGTTAAAGCCTCTGCTGGTGTTCGGTCCCTTAACAACAACAACAATTCTGGCGATGCTTCACGTTCCACGACAATAGCTGAAAATTGCAGGGCCATCAAGAAGCAGATGAGTCAAATGAGGATACAAGGTGATGAGCTCCGGAAGAACGGGAAATTGGCTAAGAAGAACAGCAAAAACAGCCGAAGTGGCATGCAGTTGCTGCCATCCCGGTCGAGGCGAATATTTGATAAACTGTGGGCAGTGGGTAAAGGACACGGAGACAACCAAAGCTCCGAGACATCTGGGAGTTCTCAGAGCCAAACTTCATTGGTTCCTGGAGGCACCAAATCCTCAGCTTCAGCTTCAAGACACAGGAGGCATTCCATCTCCTAGAATGGAATTTGGGGATTCATTTAGATCCAAACAAGTGAAGGAGATTTCAGAAAGTGTAAAAAGTGGTAGGTTTTTGTTATAGCTTATTATGGGTTTTAACTGTTTAGCTGCAAAATATTCTGAAAATGGTGTACTGCAGAAAAAAAAATGAAGAAAAGTAACGAGCCTTTTGGGGTCTTCCTAACATGTGTTGGCTCCAAACTGTATGTAAGATTTATCCATCCTATAAAAGTCCATGTAGGTCAATGGAGTACTATGGCTCTTAGTGCTTTATTGATGGTTGATGTTCTCCTGTATGAGATCTTGATTCCTTTAATTAAAGGTGAATAGGTGATGATTCAAGATTTTCCTTGAGCTAGCTTAATTTTTCTATAGGCGCAACTTTTGGGTGAAGTACATATATATGCTGAACCTTCACTCAGTTCCCCATTGAAAATAAATCACCATATCTTAATCAAATAGTGATTGGATAATATTTTCTTTTTAATTCGTTTCCCTTAAGTTCGATATGAAGTTGCACGGAAAGATTTAAAAATAAAAACTGTATGCTTATATGTGTTGAATGTGCATAAAATTTCAATGGTAGTATGGGTAAAGACAATGTTCACGCAAAGGTTTGGAAATCAGCTTAACCCCAAGTTTGGAAATCGGCTCAACCCTAAGTTTGATTTTTTAAGGGGCAGAGATGCTGATTATTTTATGTTGTTCTTTCTGGGTGCATCCTCAAATATTGTTGGTCTCGTCTCGAGGTAGCTCAAATGACTAGAGATTTACATATTTTAAAGCGGATGTCACTAGTTTGAATTATTTTTCCTCTCTTTAAACACACACACACATATATATATATATATATATATGTATAAAGGAAAAGAATGACCAACAATATAATATATATATATATATATATATATATATATATATATATAAAATTGATACTCTTGAGCCTGTTTAAGATATATATCTTTTAATAGTTAGAAGCTTTTTTAAAAAATGTTTCATTTATAAGATTTTTTTTCAAAAATGTGATTTAGCCCTTTTTTAAGAGCAAAAAAGTCAAAGCAAGTATTTTTTGAGTTTTTACCAAAATGACGACATTTTATTGATCTTCATAGCTCATATTAGTAATATCTTTGAATATATTAGTAATATCTTTGAATGAGGAAGTTGGAGAGCATGAAACTTCTGGCGTAAGAAGAGCTTGTAGATTCTCTCATGTACTATAGATTTGGGTCCTTATTTTCTTGAACTTTTGTAAATTTGGAGATGTCCTAATGGACTAGCTTGTAGATTCTCTCATGTATTATAGATTTGGGTCTTTATTTTTTTTTGAACTTTTGGAGAAGTCCTAAGAGCATCTCCAGCAGAGCTTGTAAACTAGCTTTTAGTTAAATTTAGTTATTTTCATTTTTTTTTCTTGCTCCAACAAAACTTGTAAAGTAGAGGTTTTTCTTACTAGTGCTACAGTGAAAGTAGCACTAGTAAAGTTCACTGTAGCACATTGTAAAATTTGTTTATAATTTTCTTTCCTCTCCTTATAAGAGAGGGACCCGACCAAAACTAGACTAACATATGCCAGAGACTCGACTAAGACCCCGTTGGGACCGCCCAAGACATTTTCGTATATATATATATACATATCATTAATCTTTGGCAAAGGGGTTGAAGCTAAATCTTGAACCAAAACAAATGGCAAGAATTTACTCTTTTACCCCATTTTCCTCACACTTGCCATAAATGATTTTTTTTCGCTTATGCACTTCGTCCTATTTTAATGGGTTTTTCATTTTAAAATAAAATTAGCAAAGGAAGAACTCAACAAAAAGAAAAAACAAAATAAAATTTAATGAGTTTTCCATTCTAAAGGGAAGAGTAATTTTTCACGTACTTAAATCTACTATCAAGAGCTTCACATTAGTCTTCAAGAGGTAGTTTAATTGGTTGAGACCATACTAATGAAGCATAGGTCACTAGTTTGAATCCTCCCTCTCTTGTGTGGACATGTCAAAAAAAAAAAAAAAGAACTTCACATTAAGTGGCTATAATTAAGCAAGTGGTGGGTAGTTTTCCCATTTAATCTTCTCCATACAGAAACATCATTGGAACTTCAGCCAACCCAACAAATAAAAAGTAAACAAAGTTTGATCACTATAAACCAAAGTCACTTAGGTACACTTGAGGGTTTGCTTAATTATATCATAACAGTGATACATATGTTTTATCTTAATTTTAGGTATTTATCAACTCGAGTATTTTTTGCAGCTGGGAAGATTCTGTTATTGTTCTCCAAACCACCAAATCTCTTCTGCCATGGTCTGAGTATCCGGAGATTGTTGGAAGATGCATGGATTGCAATTAGGGTCGTAGAACGAGCCGAGAGCTTAGCTGAGGTTGTCCAAGCTTGCTTATTTAAAAATTTCACGAGTTCGAGCTCGAGCCGAGCTTTATGCCGAACTTAAAATTTAAGCTTAACTTGGCTCATTAAGGAAAATTCCTTGTGCAAGCCGAGCTCGAGCTCGTCTAGTACAAGTCGAGCCGAGCCGAGCCAACTTGGCTAAGACAATTTATCAACAATAATATCTCATGCTATCAATTCCAAATTTCAAATGACAATGTCAATACTTAATTTGTAATTATATGACGTTACATGCATTGTTAATTTGTTATTATCAATTTTAAATTTCTAATTCTAATCATTTCATTTAGGATTATTCTAATCACATTTTCATTATATATGATATGAATTATATGAATCAATATGATTATATGAATAATATGATTAAGTATCAACGTATCATGGTTTTTATTTAAGATATAATCATATGATTAACTTTTGTCATTCAATTATATATTATACATTTACTTATAATCATAGATATAATTATATATTGTATACCAATTAATTATTGTTATTCTTTTTTGAGAAATACTTAATAATTAATATATATTGACTATTGTTAAATTGCTATTAAATAATAAGTAATATACTATATAAGTTATTTTTATTAAATTTATAATATGTATATATAATAAATATATACGAGTCGCTAATAAGCTTTAGTAACTCTTATCAGTATGTTCACGAACTTTAAACGAAAGCAGTCGAGTTTTATACTGTATGTATTGTTTAATAATCAAGTCTGATTTTGTGTCCACGAGCGACTCATTTAATAATCGAGTCACGATGAGCTTTGTGAGCCGAGCAGCAAGCTCACGAGTAGCTTTGTTCGCTTACAACCCTAATTGCAATGCATCTAAAACTCTGTGGGTCCCTCTGAATATCAGTTGGTCCTACACATTTAACCGGAAAATTAGCGAACCTAATAGGATCATTGAGGATGGAGTGAAGTTTCCAGAGAAAATGGAATCTGTTCCAAAGGATTGGTGGGTTGAAGAATATGAGCTGAGATCTATCACTATCAAATCAAAAGGAAGAATGGATGGTACTAAAACTTATGCAATTAGATGGTTGCCCGATTCTGTCCGACGCATTGGTTTCGATGCTCCCCAATCATTCTAGGAACACAAGCATAAGTACTTTTATTATCCTTCAGTCCTTTCACTAGTTTGCTTTTGAACTTGGGCACTTGATACACTGATATATCAAAAACGACATAGGCAAATCTAGAACAATTGTCAAATATGGTTGTTCCAAAATTAAAATTGATTCAAATAAACACATAACTAAGAACAAAAATCTAATATTAAAAATAAATAATTTAAAACTAAGAAATAAATAACTATATGATGCTGTCAAACCAGCAGCATCCAACTTGTAAAATCCAGCAGTGTCATCAAACTGAACATTACCACAACTCCACAAGTGAAAGTATACGGGCAAGTCAAACATATGATGAGTCAAATAAATTCACCCCATATTCCATAATTTAACCACTAAAAATAAAATAATTACCTAGAAATAAAACAAAAGCAACAACCTAATTTTATATCACGAAAAGAACGCAAGTATGTTTCAACAGCAAACAAAAGGGACAACATATATATGTATGTTTCAGACAATAAGCATACAACCACAAAGAACCCCAAACTCCAAATGAACAATATTCTTCAGTAGCTATGCATCAACAAAAATTTTAAATAAATTTTTTGGTTGACGAAGTAGCATCAACCGAAAAACTAGCAACTTTCATCAACCAAAAAACTGGCAGCATCTAACTTGTAAAATCCAACTGAACAGCACATAACCACCAACATCCAACTTCCAATATCCAGCAGCATCAAACAAAATCAACAACACAACCACCAAGCTCCTAGCTAGACCTTCAAGAGTGTTCATTTAATCATGAGATCCCTGCAAGAATTTAAAACATTTGACTCTTAAAATATATAAATCAACAAGAACAAAACATGCTGAGAAATTACATTAAGAATAAAACACGGTGAGTAATTACACTTAAACATGACACTTGTTGCACTAATTTTTGTGTATACCTCAATAATTACACTATCTTGAGTGAGAATTATTTCTCAAGTATTCTAATTCTCTCCCGTTTTGTCCCTTCCTCTCTAACTTTCTGCGAGTTTCTCTCTTTTTTTTTTTTTTTGGACAATTATTTCTCAAGTATTCTAATTCTCTCCCTTGCAAATTCTCTTACATTATGCTATATTTCATAACAGTGATGCATTCCTATTATGGATTAATGAAACACTTAAAAAGGTTTAGCTCGGCTGCCAATAAGCATACCAGCATCAAAAATTCCAAACTTCAAGTGAACAATATTCTACAAATTGACTTTGTAAAGATTAGAATATGAAAGTAAAAAAGAAAACAAAAATCGTTGTCTGGTATGGTGCTTAAAGATTTGTCTGAATTGCCATTGCTTGTCGATTTAAAGCAACCTGTTCATTAATTAGTGTGCTCGAACTCAATTTTCTTGCAATTCAAGTTGTTCAAACCAATGAATTGATGAAGAGGTAATAAAACTTTTTTTTTTAACATGTCCATGCAGTAGAAGGGGGAGGGGAGATTTGAACTAATATCCTCCGCTTCATGAAGCGTGGTTCACAACCGATTGATCCATTTTTTGGTGTTTTTTTTTTTTTTTTTTAATTTATTAATGTTTGGGATAATTTAACTCTGCTATAAATTTTGGCAGATTATGATGAAATTTTCCTTATTCTCATTGAAGTATGCAATTACATCTTGAATTTCGCTGATTTCTCATGGCTTTTATCGAATTTCAAAGCTAAATAACATGAAACAACAACGCTCACAGCTTATTATATCTCTGATCTAATCTATGTTCCTTTTACCTTGTTAAAGCTTTTTTGTTTCTCCCACATAGTTGCTATTCTGGTTAATTGCTTTTTCTTTGCATTTATCCTTCTTCTTTTTTTATTTATTTTCCTCTCATTTGGTTGGGGCAAAATGTTTTATTTTTGCAGTAGAAAATTGTTTCACTGCTACCACTATTTTCATAGAACAAGTATAGCTCCTACTTTCTGGTGTCCTTTCTGATAATTTCAGTGCAGTACTTCCTGTACCTCTCTGCTATCAATGCCTTCTTATCTGTTATATGATACTTTTCTGCAAATCGTTAGCTTGGTAATTAGTTCGAAAATAGTGCAGATAGAGCTGTTGAGTTCTCATGGCCTGTTTGGGACCTAATGTAAGGATGCATTTAATAGATTGGATTGGTGCTTTTTTGGTACTTTGAAGCCGTATTGTTTATTTTACCTTTTTTTTTTTACCCTTTTTATTTCTCTTCATGATTTGGAATTTCGTGATTCAAAATTTTCTTTGGGTGATAGTTAATTAATGTTTTTCTGTTGTATCAATAATATTAAGGTCCACAATAGGCATTCTAACTAGTTGCATTTTTATGTTGTTTATAGATGGATAAAATAATTCTTTTGACAGCTACAACCACAGTTGCATCTGTTCTTGCTGTTGGGCTTGTAATCTTAAAAGATATTAGATCTAGAAGAGTATTACGTAGGGAACCTCATGTTAATTGAGAGTATGAACGAGGATTTATATGAATAGTATTCTCTATGGAAGTAGACAAGATTGTATTGATAAGAATGAGTCCTATAGCTTTTTTTGAATTATGTAAAATTCTTATTGAGGACAACCCTTTGAATTATGTAAAATTCTTCAAAGAACAACCTTTTCTTTGAATTATTTAAAGACAGCTTTGCTTTTTCAAGTAAGATAAAAGTAAGTTACTTGCCCTTTCATATATGTCAACCTTTTGTATCTTTACGTTTTCTTTGATTATTGAGATATATATATATATATATATATATGAAACTTTATTGTGTTTGGAGATGGGTTTTATATATTAAATTTGTGTTTTTGAAAATTCTTAAGAGTCATCATGAGTTTTTGTATACCCTCATCCAAATTCAAGAAGAAACCCACACTATTGCACTCACTCTTTGTATTAGATGAGTTCTATATATGTGTTCAGCACACCTTTTTATTTATTTATTTTATTTTATATATTTTTAAGCAATATGAAAGTTTTGGTTTTGGTGAGCAGAAAATTTTGATTTGGAAGAAAAAAAAGTTTGAAATTTATATTTTTTTTATAAGTTAATATAATTAAATGAAAAATATATAAAATAAAAATTGA
Organism: Carpinus viminea; assembly: GCA_013348765.1. Lineage (NCBI taxonomy): Eukaryota > Viridiplantae > Streptophyta > Magnoliopsida > Fagales > Betulaceae > Carpinus > Carpinus viminea. The sequence continues at coordinate 14,653,655 of CP054670.1, read as the reverse complement.
TTTTTCGTGCCATTTTACAGAAATGTTTTTTGGCACATTTTAGGAAAATAACTTTTCGAAAATATTTTTTCATTTGAAATCATTTTACGTCAAGTAAACGGAGTCTAAGAAGGAAATCCATACAAGCTTGAAGGTTTGTAATCCATACATGAGAGAGCACCTTCAAAGAAGGTAGTGTTGAGCCAAATTTAATAGAAACCGGTCCTTCTTAGTCCAGAAGTGATTTTTGGATTAAGAACAATTTGTCCATCTTCTTTGGACAAGAATTTATGGACAAACCTAATACCCATTATCAACGATCCCCATCGATCATTTGATGGGCAAGACTTGTTGCTAGATATAATTTTTACAATGTACATTTTGGGTAAAGTTAGGAAGGATAAATGTGGTTGCGTTAGACCTGCACTCAAAGTGGTAGCAAATAGAGCCATTGATATATATATATATATATATATAATAAAATAAAAATAAAAAAGAAAAAAGAAAAAGAGGAACCGGAGGGATCAAAGAATTGGTGTTGGCCTTTAAGGCTCTAATACCATGAAACAATATTTGAATTGTTTGGGAAAAACTTAATTCTAAAACAAAGGTTGAGAAAAACTAAACATAGCTAGAATATGAATAAGAAGAAATTTAGTGTGTATTAGTTGATGCTAATTGATTTACACAATAGGGTATTTATACAGAAGCTTAGGCTACATAGCCGTTGTAAAATTAATGGTGAAATCTTCTATACATGGAAGTTGTTTATGTAGAAGGAATGTTAATGTTGCTGGTTGAGGATTTTCCTTTTCTCAATTGATTTATGACCATTGCACATATTTGTTTCTTAACACTCCCCCTCAAGTTGGAATGGATATTCATGACACCCAACTTGCCAAGTAGATAATGGAATTGTGTTGAACCCAAGGCCTTAGTAAATAGATCACGGGTTGTTGAGTGGTAGGTGTGTGGAAAGTTTGAATTATGCCATCTTGCAGTTTTTCTCGAATGAGGTGACAATCAAGTTCTATATGTTTTGTTCTTTCATGAAAGATAGGATTCGATGCGATGTAGATGGCCGCCTTGTTGTCGCAATATAATTTCACTGGTTGTGGATGTGAGATATGGAGGTCTGCCAACAGTTGTTTCAACCAGGTAATTTCACAGTAAGTTGAAGCCATAGCTTTATATTTCGTTTCAGCTAAAGAACGGGGATATTGTTGTTTGCTTCTTCGTTTTCCAAGATATTGGTGAGCTTCCAAGAAGTATACAATATCCTGTAACTGAACGTCGAGTATCTCTGCATCGTGCCCAATCCGCATCACAAAATGCATGTAATTGAATGTTGCTTGTCCTAGAGATTGTTTGATGTACCGTAACACTCTATGTGCAACATCTAAATGGGATGTACATGGCTTGTCCATAAACTGACTTAACACCTGCACTGCATAAGCCAAATCTGGTCTGGTAATGGTTAAATAAATCAACTTACCAACTAGTCGACGATATGACAAGGGATCCGCAATGAGGTCACCATCATTTTTAGCAAGTGTCAAATTTTGCTCCATGGGAAAAGTACTAGGCTTAGCACCAAGAAAGCATGTATCTTCAAGTATTTCAAGAGGGTACTTTCTTTGTGATAAGAATATACCTTTCTTTGAACGAGCGACTTCAATACCTAGAAAATACTTCAGGTTGCCTAAATCTTTGAGTTTGAAATGGTCACCTAAATGTTTCTTCAGTTTCTGAATCTGCTCCAAGTTATTACTTGCCAATATAATATCATCTACATATACAAGAATGGCTATGAAGTTACCTTCGTGGGATCGGACAAATAGTGAGTAGTTTGCCTTGGATTGTTTGTATCCTGCATTAATGAGAGTGGAAGAGAGTTTTGCATACCATTGTCTCAAGCTTGTTTAAGCCCATACAAGGATTTGTTGAGTTTGCAAACTCGTCTCCCCCTTTCTTCCGAAACCCGTGAGGAAGGTGCATGTAGACTTCTTCATCAAGGTCACCATGAAGGAAGGCGTTGTTGACATCAAGTTGATGCAAATGCCATCCACAAGAGGCGGCAAGGGCAAGGAAAGAGCGGATAGTGACCATCTTAGTGATGAGCAAATGTCTCCATAATCAAGGCACTTGTTGGTTGTAACCCTTAGCCACTAACCGAGCTTTGTAGCATTCCACAACCATCTAGGTGATATTTTATTTTGTAAACCCATTTACAACCAATGGGTTTCTTTCGGGGGAAGAGAAGTCAAAGTCCATGTATGAGTCAACTTTAGAGCATCCACCTCAGCACGCATGGCATCACGCCATTTGGAATCATGGCCGCAAAAAAGATTTGGGCTCTTGTGCAAAGGAAATAGCAGTAGTAAAAGGCACGATGATGGTTAGAAAGACATTCGTAAGATAAAAATGCATCAAGGGAGTAAGGGGTACCTGAGAACGCACCAACGCTAATTCAGATGATTGAGTGGTACAAGACGGTAAAGCCTGTGCAAGATGAAAATCACGCAAGTATGCAGGTGGTTGGTCGATCGCCGATCGAGTGATCGGAGGTGGGAATGGGTAGTTTGAGTGGTGGAAGGGCAACTGAGCTTGACAATAGGTGACAAGTGGGTAGTGACATCATAGGGAGGTCAAAAGGGATAGGTAAGACTGGGAAGATGGCTTAGGGGTGGTTTGGGAAAAAGGGAAATGATCTTCATAAAAAAGAACATCACGAGAAATAAAGGTTTTGTGGTGATCAAGATCATTTAGACGATATCCCTTTTGACTATAAGGCTAGCCTAGGAAGACACATTGTATAGCACATGGGGCAAATTTTGATGGATTTTGTGAATGAGTGGAAGCAAAGCACAAATACATTGAAAACTTGTAGTGATTGTATTGAGGTTTGGAGTTGTGTAACAACTCACATGGAGTCTTGCTGATAAGAGGGGGAGTAGGAGTTCTATTGATCAAATAGGCAGCGGTTAAGATGGCATCTCCCCAAAATTTTGTGGATAAGTGGGCTTGAAAGAGTAAGGCTCTAGACATATTAAGAAGGTGATGATGCTTGCGCTCAACAACTTTATTTTGTTGTGAAGTAGAGACACAACTGGTTTGATGGATGATTCCTTTATCAGAATAAAAGGATGGAATAGTGAATTCAGGGCCATTGTCACTACGAATTATTTTGATGGTAGTCAAGAATTGGTTTTCAACAAGAGTAATGAAGGATTGTAGAAGGGAGTGAGCTTTAGATTTATGTTGCATCAAATAGACCCAAGTACATCGGGTGTAGTCATCAACAATAGTAAGAAAATAACATGCTTCATTAATGGAAGGTGTGCGATAACCACCCCAAATGTCAATGTGTAGTAATTCAAAAGGTGTAGTGGAAGAAATTTGACTAGTTGGAAATGGAATACGTGTTTGCTTAGCCAAAGGGCAAAACTACAAATGTCTTATCACTCTAGAAATTTTAGATCGAGTAGTGACATGCACCAGAACATTTTTTTCCTCCTTTTTAGGCAATCATGTTTTACAATTATTTTGAATCGTGTTCTTTAGAATTCCTGCACATAAATCACATTTTTTATTGATGAAAGGTAAAAAGATATATATAACAACAACACAACTGAAAATTTTAATTTCAGTTTCCTTGTCTAATTGTAGATTTTTGGAAGAATTGTCCATATCTTACAATCCCTTGGATATTACTCTTCCAAATTCTGTTGGAAACTACTCTGATTCCCTCCACTCCATTTATGCATTCCAAAGCCAAATAAAGGGTCATCCCTATGGGAATCGGTTCCTTGAAAGGCTTGGCCTTGCTTGTTTTGGGCCATAACAATTTGACCGGAAATATACCGTCGACGATTGGAAGGTTGCAGCTGTTACAAAGACTGTGTCTTTTGGATAATAAAATTGAAGGATTTAGAAGATATATCTCAATTAAAGAATTTAGCGAGTTAGATCTCTCAAATAACAAAATTTCGGGACCCATTTAAAATTGCATTTCAAACCTCAATCATCTGCAAAGGCTATACCGAATTCTAATAGGCTAGAATCACCAATACCATTTAATATATGAAGCCATGAAAATCTATTGTTTTTGAACTTATCATCCAATTTTCTTGGTGGATATTTGTCTCCAAACATGAAAAATTGGATGTTATTGAATATGTGGATTTATCTCATAATCAAATTACGAGATATTCCAAGCATCATTGGAGCTTTTGAAAGCCTAAGTTATCTTGATTTGTCAAGAAACTCATTTCAAGGAGACATACCACAATCTTTTGGAGACTTGAAAGGATTGGATATCTTAGACCTCTCATATAATAATCTCTAGTACAATTCCTAAGTCTTTTGAGTCACTTTCACATCTCAAGTATTTGAACTCAGATGTTTAATAAGTAAAAGTAGTTTTATCATGACAGCTTACATTATCGTGATATATATATAATAGATGGTATATGTATATGATGTAACAATCATAGTTCAACAGATAATCTACCCGAAATATTACCCATTTTAGCAGATTACTGCTCGAGGGACCTATAGTACAATGTCAGTGCCCTAACCATTGCACAACATACCATATGTAACATTAGTGGCACGATCAAGTCTAACCTCGAGTGGCCCACACCAACTAATGACATTCATCCTATAATGATCGAACTATTGGGAATGATTGCATCGTGGTCACGAAACCAATAAATCAAAAGCCCTCATATAACACACATATTTGACCATAAAGCTAACATATATAGTAAGCCCATGGCCATTACTACCGCACTACCGGTGTACCATGTTATATAATAAAAATTATCTTGTCTATATTTTACATGCATGTCATTTTACAAGTCTCACTTGGATAACATGTTCAACACAATGTTTTTCTCAAAATGCCAGAGTTCATGTGCAATAAGTATAAATTGTGAGAGTTGTAAAATATACATGTTTTCTCGATATACAAAATAGATGTACAGTGCATGGAAAATAGTAACGAGCATTATGTGAGTTAAAACTCACCTGGATCGAAAAGCGTCTTTAAGTACTCCGAAAGATTCAGATTCTCCAAATCTGTGAAAAATATTCTATTAGTCCTAATTCTACTAAAACAACTCTAAAATAAGGAAAACATGAGCAATGAGACGGCTGGTGAAAATAGAGTTTCTCTGTCACACACTGACTGTACGTCCGGGCTCATGGCCGTACGTCTACCACGTCATGACGAGCCGTATGTCTGATCACGATACCGTACGTCCGCTATGAGGGTTTTCAGGGAGAACCTCATTTTTTCTCCACTTTTCGCTTATTCTCTGACTCGTAGGGCTACTAGAAACACCTTAAAGCCTCCTAACCGAGATTACAACCTCCACGCAATGTAATAACGCTAAGCTAGCAAAATGCTAACCTAAACGAGATTCAAAGCATATCTAAACTAACAACTACAACCAAACAGAAATCAAGTAGTATAACGACGTATTTAAAAAGCTAAGGATTGAACGTTACCTCCTTGAAACAAAACTACAAGAGTTTTGCCTTACGAACGTTCCAAAACACATGAACACTCCACCAACGCTCACAAAGCACTTACAAAGCACACTCAAAACACTCTAGGAACACTCTGGCAGCTTGGAGGTGTCTGAAACTTATGCAAAACACGAAGGGGGTAGGGGATATTTATAGGCCTAGAAAGCAGCGAGACGTCCGGCCAAAGGGGCGTACGTCCTGTGGTTCTTGTCCAGCAGTCCAAAGGCTACCTCCTATGTCCAGGTATTAATCAGAAGATATTCAAAAGTAGCGTACATCCGGTGGTCCCACGTATGTCTGCTTGTACGGCTTGTAGAACGTATGTCTAGTAGTCCCCCTCGTATGTCCGCACTATAGACAGCATTGTATGTCCGCCAGACCTAGCATACGTCCGCCCAAAAGTCTAAATTGCCCCTCTAGTGTCCCTAGTGACCCAAAGCCCAAATTAACTCCCTAACTAAGCTACTTATGCCTAGTTAATAATTTGGATCACTACACTAAATCATTCACAATCCAAAAGGCCATAATGCTTTATTACAGGAAAAACAACTAAAGCTAACTCATGTACTAGATTTACATCAAACAACTAAGATCTAGGACATGAGTAGCCCAAACACAACCACAAAAAAACAAAACTTAAAAAACTAAAAAACTCTACAAGCATCAGCGGAGGAGCCCAACATCAAAGAGATCCCCAAAAAGACACACCAAGGCTGATGAAGAAAAGTAGATCTAAGAAAGAGAAAACTAGATCTAGAGCAAGATCTAGAAATACAACTTAGATTTGAAACAAACACCCGCCCGAAACGAAGACTGGAGGACATACCAAGCACTGTTGTTGTAGAGGGGGAAGGAGGAAAAATCTAGATCTTTCCTCCTCAAGGCTTTTTACTAGTTTTGTTGCCTAAAGGAAGAGTGAAGAAGTGGTTTCTACAATGAATGCAATTTAGATATACATTTGCATGTATGTAATATATATCTATATCTAAGTACATACCTTTTTGTCTCCAAAAGGTAACTCAATTGGTTAGGGTCATGCTTAATGAAGCAGAGGTCACTAGTTCGAATCTCCTCCCCTTTTGTGCGGACATGTCAAAAAAAAAAAACTTTTTTTTCTACTTTTTCTTTTTGGCTGAGATATGTGGACAACTTTCTTTCTTTCTTTTTTAATAAATTTTGAATTACTAACTTAAAGGCCTTTTGTACAATTGCGAGCTTTGGATAGAATATGGGTTTCAAGGAGAAGCGTCCATCAAAGGTGACATTTATAGCTACGGTATAATATTGCTGGAGATGATCTCAAGGAAGAAACCTACAGACGACATGTTTGTAGGAGAATTGACTATGAGGCAATGGATAAATGCATCACTTCCCGACCAAATGATGGAAATTGTGGATGACGGGTTATTGAAAACAGAAAATGGAAGAGATATAACTGTCATGCAAAGTATTCTTTCATCCATCGTTGAAATAGGCATAAAGTGTTCTAAAGAGTTTTCAGATAAAAGAGTCGATATCAAAGATGTGCTTGTGAAGCTTAAAAAAATTAAACTTACACTTTTTGAAGACATAAATGGAGGTGTTTGAAATCTTCGATTTAGGTTTTATATGGTTTGGCTTTATTATTTCTTAAAGTACTTATAACTAGTGTGTTTTATATTTGTGTGATTTTTCACGTTTAAATAAATGGCTTGGGATGTTCTAACATCCTCCTTGAGCCTTTTCTCATCTTAGATAATTAGTCATTATAGAATAATTACTCTATAAGATTGATTGTAAGCCGATTTGATGGTAATTGTAATTGGAATTTCGTAACAAGGTGAAAGAGATGAAAGCTCATAGAGGCTCGGAGGCATGCATTCATATGTTAAAACCTTATAATTAAGCTTTATTTTTCCTTACAGATGTGCAGGTGATTTGAATAATTTAAAATGCAAACAAATCTTAGGGTAACCAAATCATAATTTATAATAAATGATTTATATCTTTATCATGCCTTGGTAAGATAAACGGTCCATTAGCAAAAGTTGAAGAATGACTACTATGGTTCGATTTAGAACCTCAACTGTTATAAAACTTAAACATCTTGATTAAAAGAATGCTCAGATGGTGAAGCGTGTGTTTGATCCAACAATCACTCCAAATTTCTTTAGCAAGTTTTCTATGTTTATTCCTATCTATTGGCCAGTTTAGTTTTCAATGTTTCTTCCTGTCTATTGGCCTTTTTTTCTTTTTCTTTTTTTCAATCACTGGACAACAAGAAGGTCGGGAAAACATTCCTGACCTCTAAAATTATCTTGTTGGTCAATCTATATAACATTACATAATACTTATTAACTTAATCACTAAAATATAAATATTAAAAATCTACGATAAAAGTTAAAAGGTACAGTAAGGTAGACATATATATATATATAATGAAATGACAATAATAATATATATAGACATTAGACACATTGAAGCAGCGCTAAGTTTGACATTTCAATTTGAAATCTTCCTAATCCACCATGTTTATACTAATAAGACACAAATAAAATCAAATTACTCAGAAGACTTTGGGTCTTCGTCCCTCCTGTGTTGACTCTCATTTTTAGAGTCTTCTCCTAAGGTCAATTGAATTTATTATGATGGTGGCCGATCGACCAAGAAACAGAGTATCACATTAGTATATGTTAAGACCTTAGAAGTATAGTATTGGATATTTTTATGCTGATTGATTGTATCTTAAATTAATATAATCATAATTAATTAGCATCATCACGCAATATTAAGCCCAAGTTTAGTTGGAGATCGGGAGCAGCTCATTTATGATCAAATTTATATGAATTAATTTGAGGCAGAGGAAGATGTGCAACTTTTTTTCTATCCCTGCCTTCACGGCACAACCAGGTACACAATTAATGTATGTCAACCTCCGGAAACCAGTATCAACATGACAAAATCTTGGCCATTTTTTCCAATTGTCGTAGAAATATTCTTTCCATCCATCGTCATAGCGGTCGTCATAGAAATATAAAAAATATATATATTTATAAAAGTTTATAAATATATGTCAAAATTAGTAGTGAAAATGTTTAATTAAAATGATAAAAATGTATTATGAATGAAAATTAGTGTTCAAAGTTGCCTAAATGTTGAGGTAACAATTATGTATTCACCTATTTAAGATCATTGACTATTGGAATGACATGAAACTGGAACATGATACTGTCCAGTTGATTCAAATTGAATGAACGAAAGAATATCCAGTTAGTTATGGTGAAGAGGTATTTTTGTCTATTCACTTTTTTATCCTTCCACTATAATTAATTGAATATTATCTAATTCAAATGAACTGGATCATAATAGAAACGCCCTCCAATATTCTCCTACTCTTGGATTTTTTGTTAATGCAGTCATGCATGTTTCAGTTGGACCGGAAGTTAATTCTAAAATCACTTCCAGTCCAAACAAAACTGTATTGGCATATCTTCTTTCATAATATGCCTCTGGTTACGATAGACTTATTTAACATATCCTTTTTTGTAACATATCCTTTCTAATAATATGCCCTGGACCGGAAGTGACATATTATTAGAGAGATATGCCAAGACCCTCTTTAATTAAAGGGATCAAGTTAAAATAGACTTATTTAGTCTTATACACATACTTTGATATAATCCAAACTCGATATACGAACACGAATTGCAACCCCAACATACAAGCACAATTAGTGAAGCACGGGAGCAGTCCATTTATATATCTTCCTTCAACAACTCGGCCACTTTTTCCTCGTTATGTTTCATGAAATTTATTGTAATAGCGAGATGGTTTATTCGTTTATGTTGACAGGAGAGAAATTTCGGAAGATACTTTTAGAAGATAAGTCTTGAAGCAATAAATACAGCATATGCACAAGCGACTTTCTACCTCTAGCTACCATTCACACTTGAAGTCCACCATCAGCATTCAGTGTCCAGACTTGAAGTCCTCCTTCAGCATTCAACCTCCACCAATTGCATTCAATGTGTTCCCTTTAATATGCCTATATATTGTGTCTCTTGTAACCATTTCAAAAAACTGAATCAATATAGACAAAAAGTAGTCTTACATTTATTTTGTGTTCTTCTCCTTCTTCCCTCTCTTCTTCCTCTTTGACCAAACTTTCATCTGCATTCTAAATTCTAACTGATACAAGCACATCTTAGCGAAAGCTCCGGAGTCAATTGTGGTATCATATTTATATATAAAAAGCAAATCACTCTCGGAAGTGTCTTAATATTACAACATGTGCATTTAACTATTTTTTTATTGTAATGTTAAACCGGTTTTTAAGACAGTTTAAACTGGTTTTTAAGATGAACGGTTTTTAAAAAAAACCGGTCATTAATTAGCATCATTAATTATATTTCAAGAGTTTTCCATGTATAAATTATTTAATAAATTAAGTATTATTAATGTCGAATGGAAACAAATAATATAAAACAAATTATTATGTATTAATACATTTAGTCAATTTAATATGTATATTAATACAGTTAGGATTCTAAAAAAAAAAAACGTTATATATAACCGGTTTTTTCTTAATAAATCAGCTACTAATTGCATTAATTATATCTATATGACGTCATTAATTGCATTAATTATATTTTAATATAATCCATATGTCATTAATTAGCGTCATTAACTATGTTAACTATATTACAATTCATGTATTATTCTTACTATAATTTTTTCTTTATACTATTTATTTTAAATTATATATATTTATAGGAACAAAGATTTAATTTTTTTTTTATTTAAAGAGTTCATTTTAACTTATAATGAAAATTATGTGTTTAAATTCTAAAATTAAAGTAAAATCAATCATTAAATTAGCGTAATTAATGATGTTTAATTATATTTCAAGAGTTTTCTATATATAAATTACTTCATAAATTAAGCATTATCAATGTCCAAATCAAATAAGGAAACAATTAATACACATCAAATCATATATATCATCATATATAATAGCCGAAATCTTCTTTTGAAGTGCCTTCAAATTGCGACATGTGGTGTAAACTTTTTTTTTTTTTTTTAAAAAAAAGACTAAACCAATTTTTTAACTCATTATTTAAAAAATTGAATATTTAAAAATTAATTGGTTTATATTTTTGTTTTCTCTCTATCTCTCATTTATCCTCTCTCTCAACGTCTCTCTTTCTTGTTTTTTTTTTCTTTTTTTTTTTCTAAGTCATTCACTCTCATAACCCGTGCTATGCGTATGATTCTTCATTCACTATATTTATATGATTTACTCGAATTTATATGTTGAATAATATATTTGTGTATACCTTTTGGTATGTCTTTTTTATTTAAAAATGCTATTGAAATCCAATAAGTATTATACCAACAATATTAGAAATTCTTTCTAATTATATATTAATGTTTTGATTAAGCAAAATTCAAGTTTTCTTCATACAATTATGAAAAGTAAATTTCTTAATACTTATAAAAAGTACAATTATAATATAACTTTAAAAATTCCACATATTGCACGGGTAAGTTCGTTTTCTTTAAAACATCTAGGTGTTGATTGAATTATGACTAGAATCTCGGGACTCGCTAGCGCCTATTAAGGCTATCAAAGTGTGATAAAGATGTATAACATGTACGTTATCTATCCCTGTGGTTTTGCCGTAGGTTTCGGTCTAAAACACAATTAATGTTAAGTCATTTTCATCTTTGTCATGTCTCGTAGAAATAATCTCTCTTCATAGAGAGTCATTTTATTCGTTTATGTTGACAGGAGAGAAATTTCGGAAGATATTGTTAGAAGATAAGTCTTGAAGCAATAAATACAGCATATGCACAAGCGACTTTCTACCTCTACCATTCACACTTGAAGTCCACCATCAGCATTCAGTGTCCAGACTTGAAGTCCTCCTTCAGCATTCAACCTCCACCAATTGCATTCAATGTGTTCCTTTTAATATGCCTATATTGTGTCTCTTGTAACCATTTCAAAAACTGAATCAACATAGACAAATTGTAGTCTTACATTTATTTTGTGTTCTTCTCCTTCTTCCCTCTCTTCTTCCTCCTTGACCAAACTTTCATCCGCATTCTAAATTCTAACTGATACAAGCACATCTTAGCGGAAGCTCCGGAGTCAATTGTGGTATCATATTTTATGTATAAAAACCGAATCACTCTCAGAAGTGTCTTAATATTACGACATGTGGCGTGAACTCTTTTTATTGTAATGTTAAACTGGTTTTTTAAAACAGTTTGTGAACCGGTTTTTTAAGAAAAAACCGGTCATTAATTAGCATATTTAATTATATTTCAAGAGTTTTCCATATATAAATTATTTAATAAATTAAGTATTATTAATGTCCAAATGGAAACAAATAATATAAAACAAATTATTATGTATTAATACATTTAGTCAATTTAATATGTATATTAATACAGTTAGGATTCTAAAAAAAAAAAAACGTTATATATAACCAGTTTTTTCTTGTTGTAAAATCAAAGAAAATAATAAAATAAGATAAAGAAATTGCAGTATGTGAAATTAGTTATTCAGGAACTAGATAAGATTCTTCTCTATTATTGTGTATTTTACAAACTAGCCAATACTCCCTTTTATAGGCATGGAATAATGGGAGGTTAAAGAATATGAAAAGGGAATATAAATGGGTGGTACATGAATCAATTGGCTATATCAATGTATACATGAATGTTATAGGAATTCTAAAAGGTTACATAAATGTGTAGAATTTCACGAGGTGAAACAAATGGTCATCTACCAAATGCATGAATGCATTCATAACATTTCTTAATAAATCAGTCACTAATTGCGTTAATTATATTTATATATCTATATGACATCATTAATTTCATTAATTATATTTTAATATAATCCACATGTCATTAATTAGCGTCATTAACTATGTTAACTATATTACAATTCATGTATTATTCTTACTATAATTTTTTATTTATACTATTCATTTTAAATTATATATACTTATAGGAACGAAGATTTAATTTTTTATTTAAAGAGTTCATTTTAACTTATAATGAAAATTATGTATTTAAATTTTAAAATTAAAGTAAAAATCAATCATTAAATTAGCGTAATTAATGACGTTTAATTATATTTCAAGAGTTTTCTATATATAAATTATTTTATAAATTAAGCATTATCAATGTCCAAATCAAATAAGGAAACAAATAATACACATCAAATTATATATAATAGCGAAACCTTCTTTTGAAGTTCCTTCAACATGTATGGCGTAAACTTTTTTTTTAAGAAAAGACTAAACCAATTTTTAACTCATTATTTAAAAATTGAATATTTAAAATTAACTGGTTTATATTTTGTTTTCTCTCTATCTCTCATTTATCCTCTCTCAACGTCTCTCTTTCTTTTCTTTTTTTTAATCTAAGTCATTCACTCTCATTCAACGTCTTTTTTTTTTTTTTTTCTAAGTCATTCACTCCTATAACCTGTGCTATGCATATGATTCTTCATTCACTATATTTGTATGATTTACTCGAATTTATATGTTGAATAATATATTTGTGTATAACTTTTAGTATGTCTTTTTTATTTAAAAATGCTATTGAAATCCAATAAATATTATACCAATAATATTAGAAATTCTTTCTAATTACATATTAATGTTTTGATTAAGCAAAATTTAAGTTTTCTTTTTACAATTATGAAAAGTAAATTTCATAATACTTATAAAAAGTACAATTATAGTGTAATCCTAAAAATTCCACATATTGCTGGGTAAGCCCGTTTTCTTTAAAACATCTAGGTGTTAGATTGAATTATGACTAGAACCTTGGGACTCGCTAGCGCCTATTAAGGCTATCAAAGTGTGATAAAGATGTATAACACGTACATTATCTATCCCTGCATTGCCTTCACGGCAAAACCAGTAGGTTTCAGTCTAAAACACAATTAATGTTAGTCGTTTTCATCTTTGTCATGTCTCGTAGAAATAATCACTCTTCATAGAGAGTCGTTTTATTCGTTTATGTTGACAGGAGAGAAATTTCGGAAGATACCGTTAGAAGATAAATCTTGAAGCAATAAATACAGCATATGCATGCGACTTTCTACCTCTACCATTCACACTTGAAGTCCACCATCAGATTCAGTGTCCAGACTTGAAGTCCTCCTTCAGCATTATTGAAGAGGGAGTAATCATAGAAGATGCAATGCTTCACTTCTACTATAAAAGCCGCTTAACACCCTCTATTCTCTGCACGCCTTCTTTTCTTATAAACTCTTCTCTCACTCTCTGTCTCCAATCTGTTGCATCATGTTGCTTATGAAAAGGCCCTCGGCCATTCTCCTGCTCTTGTTAGTGCAGTCATGCATGTTTCAGTACTTGGCCCAATCTTCCACCAACTTTACTGACCAATCAGCTCTCATTGCCTTCATTTCTAAAATCACTTGGTCCAAAGCAAACTGACTTGCAGGTAACTGGTCCACAACAACAAACTTCTGCAATTGGATTGGGGTCTCATGTAGCGTGACAGGAAAGAGTTACTGCTTTGAACCTTCCTTACATGGGGCTCCAAGGCACCATTTCTCCTCATATTGGTAACCTCTCTTTCCTAGTTTACCTTAATCTACGCAACAATAGCTTTTTGGTTCTTTGCCCCTACATCGCTTGAGAATACTCCGCTTTCATCCAACCTATTGGAAGGTAGTATCCCTCCAACTTTGCATAATTGTCGGAATCTTCGAGAAATACATCTTAGTACAAACCATCTTACGGGCCCAATTCCATCAACCCTCGCCAACATGTCACTGTTAGAGGTCTTGAATCTGCAATACAACAGTCCCACTGGTCCATTTCCTCTTGTCATCTTTAACATATCCTCTCTAGCCATAATTGCTCTTACAGGGAATCACATCTCAGGAACTCTTCCAATGGATCTCTGCAGGCATTGTCCTAATCTTCAGGGACTTTATCTTTCAGACAACAAATTCAACGGTCAGCTCCCTTCACAAATGAATTACTGTGGAGAGGTTGCAATCTTAGACCTATCATACAACAAATTTGATGGGAGTATTCCAGAAGGTTTTGGGAGTTTAGAAAAGCTTGAAGTGCTACTACTTGGAGGTAACAACTTAATCGGTAATATACCTCTTACCATAAGTAACTTGTCGAGGTTATCTATGTTTGCCATTGAGGATAACAATATTAATGGAAGCATTCAAGAGATTTATGGTGGCTTCCAAATCTGGAAATATTGCATGTGATTCAAATTATCTCACAGGACAATCCCCAATACATTTTCAACATTTCCTCTCTACAATATATCGCTTTAGCAAATAATTACCTATCTGGCAATCTTCCATCAAATTCTGAATTTTCCTGCCCCAATCTTGAACATCTACTTTTTGCTGTTAACAAATTTAGTGGCCCCATCCCATTGTATCTTTCAAATTGTTCCAAGCTTCTCCAAATAGATTTTGCTTTAAACATACTCTCTGGACCAATACCAAAAAGTCTTGGACACTTAAAATATCTTAGAATTCTTAATCTGGATGACAATCAACTGATAGGAGAACCTGGAGATCAAGAGCTTAATTTCCTTTCATCTTTCTCTAATTGTAGAGTTTTGGAACACCTGGCCATATCCTACAATCCCTTGGATATTACTATTCCGGATTCTATTGGAAACTTTTCAACCACCCTTCACACCTTTCTTTTATTTGGAAGCAAAATAAAGGGTCATATTCCTATGAGTATAGGTTTCTTAAAAAACTTGACCAGGCTTGGGTTGAGAAATAACAATTTGACTGGAAACATACCATCTACAATTGGGGGATTGGAAGGGTTACAAAGATTGGAACTTGGTGATAATAAAATTAAAGGATTCATTCCAGAAGGCATATGTCAATTAAAGAACTTAGGTGAGTTAAATCTCTCACATAACAAAATCTCTGGATCCATCCCAAGTTGCATTTCAAACCTTAATCTTCTGCAAAAGCTATTCTTGGATTCAAATAGATTGGAATCGTCAATACCGTTAAATTTATGGAACCTTGAGAATCTTTTGTTTTTGAACCTATCATTGAATTCCTTGGTGGGTATTTGTCTCCAAACATGAAAAATGAAGGTTATTGTAGCCATCGATTTATCTTGGAACAAATTACTGGAAATATTCCAAGCATCATTGGAGCTTTTGAAAGCCTAAATTATCTTGATTTGTCAAGGAATTCATTTCAAGGAGACATTCCACAATCTTTTGGAGACTTGAAAGGATTAGATGTGTTAAACCTCTCATACAATAATCTCTCTGGTGTAATTCCTAAATCTCTTGAGGCACTTTCATATCTCAAATATTTGAATGTGTCTTTCAACAAGCTATCCGGAGAGATACCATCTAGTGGGCCTTTTGCAAACTTCACAAGTAAATCATTTTTAGGAAACAAAGCACTTTGTGGGAATCCAATTTTTGGAGTTTCACCTTGTCCAAGTCTGAGCTCCAAAGGATCAAAGGTGAAACAAAGTTTGCTCAAATATTTTCTTCCTGCCATTGCTTCAATTGTACTCTGTCTAGCATTGGTCTATATGTTGAGAAGACACCGAGAAAGTAAAATACAGCTTCCAAGTTTATTTAGTACATTGTCTTTATCAAAACATAGAATGATATCATATCAAGAGCTTTGCCAAGGGACAAACAACTTTTGTGAAAGCAACTTGCTTGGAGTTGGAGGTTTTGGCTCTGTGTACAAAGGCGTACTATTTGATGGAACTGTTGTTGCTATTAAAGTTCTAAATTTGCAATTGGCCGGTGCTTTCAAAAGTTTCGATGCAGAATGTAAGGTATTACGGACAATCCGACATAGGAATCTTGTTAAAGTCATAAGTACATGCTCCAATCCTGAGTTTAGAGCTTTAGTACTACAATACATGTCAAACAATAGCCTTGAAAGGTGGTTATATTCTTATAACTACTGCTTAAATCTTCTTCAAAGAGTAAACATTATGGTTGATGTTGCATCGGCATTGGACTATCTCCACCACTGTCTATCAGAATCTGTGGTTCACTGTGATTTGAAGCCTACCAATATCCTTCTAGACGAGGACATGGTTGCACATGTGGGAGACTTTGGCATTGCAAAGATTTTGGCTGAAAACAATGATGCTACACAAACCAAAACTCTTGGTACACTTGGCTACATCGCTCCAGGTACATGAATTCACCTCTATTTATTGCTAAGATGTTATCTAATAGTGGCTAATATTAAGAACAACAGTAGTTGCTACGTTTCAAGAATATCAGTGTACATGTCAATTTTCCATAATCCAATTTTATATTGGCCTTAGATTCATATGAATATACACTAATGATAAAAATTACACAAATCATGATGCTTAGTCAGCAGATAATTACCTTTTGTTCCTCTTATTTATTGATTACTAATTATTATAAAATATGCTAAAGGAATATTTATATCAAAGACAATTATATAATGTGCTTCTTGCTCACTATGTTAATGGAGTAATTTAATAGAATAGGTATAGTGTAGTTTCGAATACAAAATGTATTGTAGCAATTGCTTTAAAATTGATATTTAAAAAAAAAAGCAAAAAAAAAAAAAAAAAAGCTACCAATGTGTGATGATTAATTTATGTTTAACTTTGTGAAGTAAAGTTATTCTTATTTATATAAATAATTACTTAAAAAAATAGAACATTTCCCTTACGATAAACAAAGGTCAACGGTCCACTCATAAAAGTATGTGGACTTATTAAAAGTTGTTCATAGCACAATTATAATTTGTCTTTATGAATATGGTGTGTATATAGTATGTATATATATATATTTTTTTCATTGATTATATATATATATATATATTTAAAAATTTGAATCACTAACTTAAAGACTTTCTGTACAATTGCGAGTGTGGATAAGAGTATGGTTTTGAAGGAAAAGTCTCCATTAAAGGTGATGTTTATAGCTATGGTATAACATTGTTGGAGATGATCACAAGGAAGAAACCTACCGACAACATGTTTGAAGGAGAATTATCTATGAGGCAATGGATAAATGCATCAATTCCTGACAGAATGATGGAAGTTGTGGATGATGGTTTATTGAGAATAGAAAATGGAAGAGATGTAACTACCATGCAAAGTGTTCTATCATCCATCATGGAATTAGGCTTAAGGTGTTCTGAAGAGTTACCAAATGAAAGAGTCGATATTAAAGATGTGCTTGTGAAACTTCAAAAAATTAAGTTGACACTTTCTGAAAATAGAAACCGGGGTATCTGATATCTTTTATTGGGTTTGACTTTTTTATTTCTTAAAGTACTTTTCAATTGGTGTGTTTTATGGTTGTATGACTTCTCATGTTTAAATAAATGCCTGGGATTTTCTAACATCTTTCTCTTGACCATTTTCTCATCTTTTTTTTCTTCTTACATTTCTTACTGAGATATATCAAATTTACTTGAGGGTTATTCTTTATGCTTCACAGCACTAAATTAATATAATCTCAAACGCCAAAAAGTTAATACGACCAATTTACTAACTTATATATATATATGTACATATATGAACTTAAAATATATATATATAAAGAAGCCTACATTCATATTAAAACCTTAAAAGCTACAATTTCTTTTTTTTTTTTTCTTCCTTTTCTCAATTGATATAATCATATACAAAACACTATTTATAGAGATTTGCAAGTGATTTGAATAATTTCAAACATATATAAACAAATCTTAGGATAACAAAATCATTATTTATCATAAAGAATTTTATTATTATTATTATTTTTTATTTTTTTATCACGCCTTGGTAAGATAATCGGTCTGTTTGCAAGGGTTGAAGAATGACTGCTATGTCTTGATTTAGAACATTGACTGCTTAACTGAAATTATCCAATGGTGAACTGAAGCATGTGTTCGATCCGACAGTCACTCTAAATTAATTTAATCATTCTTAATTTAAATAAGAGTGATCCATTAGGAAGTAATTGATTTCTTTAGCAAGTTTGTACTATTGGCCAATTTAGTATTTTTCTCCGCTCATCAATTAAAAACTTGAAGCTGCTGGCAAGCTAAAAGCTCACGAAATCGGCTAGTTATATCACCTAAGAAGCTTCTACGTTACGTTAGTTAATTCATGTGAACACAGAAACGAGCTTTGAGCATTCAAAATTAAAGAAGGAGATCATAAAGCTATCAATTTTCAAATATTAAAAAGAAAAGTTGGTCTTTTGGTACATATATGGTATCTCAACAAGAAAAGCAAGCTTATTATATATAATTAAACAATTTTTTTTATTTGAACAAGTGGAATATTTAAAGGTTTATATATATACTAAACCCAAACATAAATTCAATTTTCAAATAAGTAAGGATTATTATAACCATTCAAAAGTAACAAGTAAAGACTAAAGAGGTAGGTTGGCTTTCCTTTCTTTAATCTTTTATAAAAAAAAAAAAAACATTTTGAATTCAATTTAATAAATAATAATTTAACATAATATTAGTATTAACGCTTTTGAATTCAAACAACGCACCAACTTCTTGCAATGCTCTCCTTATTTGGTTTTTGACAATGCTCTCATTGCAACAACTTATTAATTGTGGTTTTGCTCGTACTGCTTGGAGCTCTTAACCAAGTCCTTTTGCACCTAAATACCACTTCGTGCGGCCCTTAGAGGCCCAAAACCTTTTGGAAACCATTGCCTACTACTTTTGTGTTTTTCCTTTATTGCTATTTTTTGTTTGGGTCTTGTTGTTGAGGAACCACCCTGCTTTGTTTGTTTATTTCTCTATAACTCTTGTCTCATTATTGCTTAGGGAAAAAATAAAAAAAAAAAAAGCACCAAATATATATTTTAATTAATTAAATAGATAAATTTATCTACTGTTTTACTTATGTGGTCTCCGTCGTCGTTGCTCGTCGTCGTCCAGGGAAGGCTTACACACATGTACCTTACGTTAAGAGACCCAAAACCATAATATATACCTTTTTTTTTTTTTTTGAGAAACCATAATATATACTCACAAAATAAAGAAAGAAAGAAAGTAAAGTTGACTTGATTAGTAATATTAATTAGCGAAATATATTGGATTAGTAGAAGAACTTCCGTGACTTTGAAGCCCCATATAATTACACTACAATAATAATATAATCCGAATTTTGCCATTTCTGTTAATCAGCATTCAGCACTTCGCTCTCTCTCTCTCTCTCTCCCCATGTACATTGCGTGTGTGTGTCACTGTCACCCTCCCAAAATCCCATTCGCCGTGCTCGTCTTAGTGGTCTATTGCGTCCTTCCGCCCACCACCATTCTCCCTCTGGAGAGGGCCTTTCCTTTGACTCGCCGGGTCGAGCTCGACCGCCTCAGAGCCCGAGACCGAGCCAGGCAAGCCCGATTCTTGCGAGGCGCGGTCAGGGCGTTGTCTACTTCTCCGTCAAAAGCTCCTCAGATCCCTACTTTGTCGGGTACCAATCATCTCTCATTTTCACTGTATGTATTCGTTAAGTTTTTTGTATTGGGTATTGTAATGCTCCTTTGGGCACTTGAGAAAATGGAAAAGAGAAAAAATGAAAAGGAATAAGAAAATTAACGAAAGAATGAGTCTTGCGGGTCTTCTTGCTGTTGATTCTTGAAAATGAGTACATGTTCTTGAAAATGAAAATGAGTACGTTTTTGCGAGTTTAATGGGATGGGTTTGAAAATTACAGGTGAGGCATGAGGTTGTTCGCATGGAGGTGGAGGTTGGGCTGCTGCGTGGAGAAGGGAAGTGGTGAAGAAGACGAACCTGCGGGGACTGCTGTGTGTTTAGTGTAAGGGTTATTTTTTTAATAAAAAAAAAATAATAATAAAGCCAAACGAGGTCGTTTGGGTGGCATTTTTCAAATTGATTTTTTTTTTCCAACAGGGCATTTTAGTAACTTAATCTCAAAAAATAACGTAATGCATTTATTTTTTATCCAATTTGAAGGTACTGACTAACGAAGTGGCCAATTTGATATTTTTTTGGAATTTTGTGGAGTTATTTTATTATATTTTGAACATTGGGAGACCAACTTGCAACTGGCTAATAGTTTGGAAGGTAATTTTTAATTTTTCCCCATATTAAATTAAAAAAATTAGAAATAAATTAGAATAAAACTTATGTCTGAACGAGATAAATGCGTCGTCCACATATGAATCTCACCCTTTGGGTCTTCATACCCCAAGCCAAGCCTTGGCCTCAACATCCTAATTAACTTAAATAAACAAATTAAAAAAATTAAAGCCTTTGATTGCTGCAATCGAACTATAAATTGTGTACACTACAAAAAAATAGAGATTTTGTGATGATTTTTTGGTAATGGTTTAGAGCTATCACTACAAAGGTAGTGACGGTTTTGTAGTGACAATTCCAAATGGTAACTAAACAAGGGTAGGGAAATGAAAAAAAGTGTTTGTTTAAGCAAAACCGACACTAAATAGTGTCAATTAGTGTCGGTTTGTCCAAACCGACACCTTTTAAAAGGTGTTGGTTTAAAAACCATCACCTTCAAAAAAGTGTCGTTTTTTTTAAAAACCATCACCTTTTAAAAGGTGTCGGCTTTTACTGTTTTTTTTAATATTTTTTTATTTGATTTTTTTTAATTTATTTATCAATTTTTTCTTAGCTTATTGCACAATGAAAGAAGCTGGCCAATTGTCCATCTTAAACATAATTGGAATTCTATAAATGGGAATAGTAAACTACATTAGACTATATTAGAATCAATAGTAAACATAATTGGAATTCTATAAATGCAGAGAAGCAATAGTAAACTAAATTAGACTATACTAGATTTAGGTAGAACAGAGAATCATAGTTCATTTTAACTAGTTTCTCTTTGAGCTCAAGAATGTCATCATTAGATTTCTCTTGATTTAAACATGCTTGCTTTTCAGCCTTGCCTTCGCTTTTCCTTTGTCCAATCGTTGCTCAAGCCTAGTCATTGTCTCTTTGAGCTTCAACTCAATCTACACAACAATACATCGATCATCAATAAACAGAATTAACTAAAATAAAATCCAAACTAAGTATTTTTGCTAATTAAGTGACTTTCAATAAAAGTGCATGTTGTAGAAAGAATGATACATGATACGCTTCAAGAGACAATGTATCAATATAGTTCTAAAACAGCCTGGGGCAGGTAGCTTCATCATCAACAATTATCTTGCCCTATGTATTTCCAACTAGTGCCACCTTTAAAGAACCCATAAACCTAACGCCGTAAACTAATATCACCGATTTGATGTGTATATTGAAGTTTGAAATCTCGTGCTAAAACAATAACAGTAGAACCTACAAAATTGAAATGCCTAATGCATAAATTGAGATAACTGTAGCAAACTATTGAACTTGAGGCAGTACTTTGATTGGCTGAAACACTCATCCAAGAAAAAGTAACCTCTTCCTAAGATTGTTTGGATTTATTTGATTCAGGCAAACTTGAAATTAATAAGAAACAAAATATTTCTAATCAGCTTACCGCAGTCCAAACTCCAAACTTGAAATTAAATCAATCAACTACCACTAACAACTTCCTAATCTTTTGCTTCCAAAGGACATTTTATGTGGATCATAAGTATTATGTTCCCAACCTCAAAGATTACCATAATATACCTAGTGAATTTGTTACACATATATCTAATTACCTCTTGATATATATAGCACTTGGATAAACAACAATGACGAATTTGTTACACTATCCGTTGTATCTATTATTTGGAAAAACAGCTCCTGAATTCTTTAATCATGTTGACTAGCCAATCTAGATGGTGTATGGTGTGGCTTTGAATACAAAATAAGTACTTCAGATAAATGAAGAAACAACAGCATATACATATGGCCTAATTAATTGTAAAAGTGGGCATGAACATTAAAGATGATACAAAAACAACATATTCCAAATCTTAATTAGCCCCATTAAACCAATGGATTGCATGAAAGTGTTTTTGAAAAGTCAGTTTCAAGCATGCTCAGCAAAATATAAGAAAATAGAAAGAAAAAAAATTGGTTACAACTTACAAGCATATAAGCATATATGCTTGTAAGTACTCCAGATAAATGAAGAAACAGCAGCATAGACATATGACCTAATTAATGAAGAAACGACAGCATAGACATATGGCCTAAGTTCAAAATAAGTACTCCAGATAAATGAAGAAACAACAGCATAAACTTGTCCAGTTAAAATTTTCAAGACAATAGGGATATATACGTACTTTATGATGAATTACGAGAAATGTGCGTAGCTCCGTTCATCACAAAGCCTACTCCATCATCTGCAGTTGCAACTCCATCACCTACATATATATTATTTGATCCCTTAAGTAATGGTTACTAAACAAACGCAACCTATTTTTTAGGAAGATGAGAAATAGGCTTCATCTTCAACCTATTAAGTTCAAGCACATGCATAATAAATAAGTCATTGTATTATTTGCATCATAGGCCAAACCAAACCATACACTTGGCTAAATAATACCTTGCATTATTTGCACCACTAATTAACTAGTGTTTATGTTACCTTATACTACCATTCATATATCTCATAAAGGTGAAAGTAACATTATTACCTGGATGACTAGCCACTGATGATCTTGCTCTCACATGGCCTCGGAGAGTACTGTGCGACATTGAACGCTGGTCGCTATTTCCAGATTAGCAAATAACAACTTCAAGCATCCTCTGCATCTGGAGCATGTCCTCCTGTTGTTTGTGGATGAGTTGCTGCTGTGACTCGTACTGTTTTACATGTGCCTCGAACCATTCTTGCTGTGCCATCAGTAATCCCTTTAACGTACCAATCTCACCTAGTAGAGTAGGAACCTATGAATCTTGTGATGATGGCCTAGTCGAACGACTGAAAGATTTACGTGGTAGTTTCCCAGGTATGCCTCGTACACGGCCGGAGTGTTCTGTCTTCCCCATAACAAGAGCATACGCGTCGTCCTCTGACCATCGTATTGAGCCCGTTGTGGAATTGGATGTTAATGCGGTGTCATTTGACATCAATTCCTTCATCTTTTCCTACACAATATATATTTGGGATAAGCACAAGTATAGCTTCATTGAAGACTTAATATATTTCTATACGAATTAATAGCTAGCACAACATTTATTGATGTTAAATAAATGTTTAGTTAATGCATATACAATTTTTTCCCTGGTATCTGTATTGACGACAGTGCCATTCTCTCTGGTATGGGTTACTTCGAACATGACGGTGCGAGTCGGTTTTTCACAACTGCCTATCTCCTACAACAAATACATGTAACAAAATAAAAAATAAAAATTTGAATAAATAATACAAACTTTATATTCATGAACTTATAAGACATATTTAGAACATACCATCTCATTAGCAATTGAAGCATAACTCCTCGACCCACAAACGTGTGGATGCAAGTGCAACTTTCGTACTTCCGCATTAGTCCTTGCCCTATCCTACAAAATTTACATTAACAATATATAACTATATAGACTTATTATTATGTGGTATATAATTTGAAACATATCTTAGAGGGGACATACCTTATCCTCCTGGGTCAACCATCCTTGGATAGTGATTTCATAGTCTTCTGCATCGAACATATCAATGTTTGGCGTCGATGCCAAAATGCTCTGTAGATTATCATTATCCTGAAGCTTAATGGCTTTTTTGGTCCGATACTTGTAATCTTTTCTCTTTTTACCAAAATCCTGGAATGCTCGATGTCGGACAAGATCGATTGAATTATTAGGCAAGATATGAAATTTCATCTACACACAATGAAATAAAAAATATATATTATTATATATATTAATAGACAATTAAAACTGACAATGTAACAAATTGCACTAGATTCATACCATCAAGAACTTCCAAATTTGTTCCTTTTTATCATTCTCTATCCTCCTCCAATGCGGAGCAGATAAACCAACAAATTTTTCGGACCGCACATACTTCCGACTAAGTCTTTTGAACTTTTTACCACTTGTGCCTATGGGCATCCCGGCTGAATTCAACTCAAGAACAACCTTTTCTCCAAGAGGGATTCCCCATATATCACGATCAGCCCCCGCATCCCTCTCATGAAATCCACCTTTTCGATCTATATTATTGTTTAACACATTGGACATTGCGTGGCAAGCCGCGGGCATATATGTTCTGCCATTGTTCTTGGTAATAGGATGGAGTTTCAGTCTCAAACCCATTTTACGGAGGTCATTACAGGCTTTAAGGTTGTCTTTTGTCTTATCTTTCATGTCAAGAAGTGTGACAATTATATTATCCATCACATTTTTCTCTATGTGCATAACATCAAGGTTGTGTCGTATTAAATTATTCTTCCAATATGGCGAATCGAACAAAGCACTTTTCTTACGAGAAAGCCAACATCATTTGGAATTTGACACTCTAATTGCCTCAATATGTCATCGCCATTTGGCACAATAGGCGGACCATCTAGTTCTACGCACATCAAATCTTGACTTGTTCATTCTCCACGGATGATCAAGTGGTAACCATCGCCTATGCCCCATATAACAATATTTTCCGCCGTGTGTTAACCATATTGACCTTGTATCCTGCATACAATAAGGACACATTTGTTTGCCCCTGGTACTACATCCATACAAATTAGCGTATGCCGGAAAGTCATTTATTGTCTATATAAGTGCTGACCGCAACAAAAATGACTTTCTCATTGAGATATCAAATGTTTTTACCCCTACATTCCATAATTCTTGTAACTCTGATATTAAGGGTTGTAAGTAAACACTTATATCCATTCCAGGTGAAGATGGCCTTGGGATAATCAATGATAAGATGAAAGATTGTTGTTTCATGCACAACCAAGGAGGCAAATTGTACGGAACCAACGTGACTGGCCAAGTGCTGTGGGATGAGCTCATGTTCCCAAAAGGATTAAAACCATCTGCGGCTAACCCAAGCCTTACATTTCGTGGGTCCGATGCAAAGTCTAGGTATCTCTCATCGAAGGACTTCCATGCTTCATCGTCTCGGATGCCTCAAAACACCATCTTTTGTGCGACCATTAACGTGCCACCTCATATGAGAAGCGGTATGCTGTGACATAAACAATCGTTGCAATCGTGGTATCAGTGGAAACCACCACAACACCTTCACGGGCCGTTTTTTAGTATTACAGTATTGCCCATCTTCATCCATAATTTCATCTTTCCATTTTGATTTACCACAAAATTTACAATAATCTAATGCCGCATCATCCTTCCAGAATAACATACATTTATTTATACACGCGGAATCTTCTTATATCCAAGGCCCAAGTTTTTCAAAAACCTTTTTACCTCGTATGCATTTTTTGGCAAAGCTTCACCATCTGTTGGTAGCATCTAGTTCATAAGTTCAAGCTGAGATGTGAAAATCTTGTTACTGATTCCACCAATAATCTTCAAATGGTAGAGATTTACAATTGCACCTAACTTGCTTTGTTTAGTCTTTTCATGAAGGGCTTTTCTGCTTCTTTAAGCAAACTGTAGAATTTTCTCACATTTACCTCATCAACCTCTTCATGAACTGCATCTACTACATTCGATTGCAGTTCCATTTGAGAGAAACAGTCATTCTCTCTAACTTCATGCATGCCGAAAGCATCAGCCAACATGGCATGCATAGTTCTAGACTAATGGGGGGTGTATCTGTCACGTCGAGGTTTAATTGGATCCTTGAACAACAGGAGCATCAACATTTTCACCATGCAACACCCATTCAGTGTAACCAGGCAGAATGCCTATTCCACCAGTCAAATGGTCATACACTTGTTGTGGTCGTAGTCTCTTCCTTAATCGACACTGCCTACAAGGGCACACGATTGTCTCATATTCTCCGGTGTTGTGAACTGCAAAACTCACAAATGACTTCACTCCTTCCATATACTCCTCAAGATCTAGATTTTGTCATCCAACTCTTGTCCATAGTGTGACTACATTATAAATACGAGTGTAAGTTATACACAATAACGTCTACTAACGCTATCATATTACTCAACTAATTTTCTTTCTTTTCTTCAAAGTAATTGAACCTTTCATATTTTTTTTAAATAACAAAAGCCAATCCAGAAGCCAAAGGAAGCTGAAACACAATTTCTTTTATATTTACTCAGAAGAAGATAAGGCATCAATGACGACACATAGTTCAAGGTTCGGACTTGGTTCAAAAGTGAATTAAGTAGATGTTAATCCCAATCCAAACATTCATGAAAAAATTAAAAATATTAACAATTTGATTTTTGTTTAAATAATAAAAACAATTTGAAGTTTCACAAACAAGCGTGGCTCAAGATTACTAACGACGAGAGCCGGAGGAGCCAACAGGGAAAACTAACGTAATTAGTTACGGCTTGGCAGGAAGTGGAGTTGGGACAGAATGGTCTATGGTAGCAAGATAGGAAGATAAAAAGGGCATAAAAGTGACATACACGTGGTCAAATAAAGATAAATAAAAACCATTATATAAAAAGCAAAAGAGATCGTCTTGTTATCTAAACATGGCGCCTCATGAAGGGCAACAATAGTGCTCTCTATGGCCATGGAAAGAACAGGTCAATGGTATTTTATTCTCTCTCAGAATTAGATGATTAACAAAAATATGAATCTATTTTTTTTAACAAAATGAATTAAATATGTTGCAGGGTTTTCTCTCAAGAAATTCCAACCGATGTTGTTGTAGTTGGTGAAGCAAACTTCTCCCTTCACAAGGTTTGAAAATATTTCTTAAATTATGGGTGTGTATGTTCTGTGTGTATGTGTGTGGGTTTTAGAGAAGGTAGTAAGAACTTTTAACGTTAAAAGATTAATCATGTCAGAATCCATAGACCATAAACATGTGAAAAGGGAGATTCTAACAACTGGAAAAGAATTATAAGAAATGGAAAGGAAGAAGCACTAAGTCTTGTCAAGTGTGTGAAAAGGGCAAGTTGAAAAGGTTGAGAAACGTGATTTTTTTCTTTCTTTTTAAAGAGTTTCTTAAAAACTGCAAAAGAACTTCCACAAAATTAGCAACACGTCAGCAAAACTTTTTACAATTCACACAATCAACATTCAAGAAATTATTATCACTCCAACACTTACATGAACAGAGCTAATTTTCTTTTTAGAGAAAACTAAAATACAAAATAAGCATGTTACACGATGTGTATGAATCTGATGGACAAAATTAAATGAAGGCCTAAGCAATTTATGAAAATAATTAGACTTACTTCTAAAACACAGAAATCTTTGTTAGCTTCTTACGAGATCTGGTACACTACCACAATTTGTTGCCATAGCAAAAGGGAGGGTTGAATGGATTAGCCTAGAGTTTCCATAAACATGTGAAAAGGGAGATTCTAACAAATATTTTAAACAATTACAAATGCGTAGATTGTGTCAAACTCATAAATTATAAAATTACGATCACACTTGTGGTTCCACTTGACACCATTCAATTATCACAAATTACAAAATTTCCTAAAGATAAAAACTAAATCGAACCCAAAACCTAGATGCAAATAGATTCGATAGATGACATAAAGCTTATTCTGACAATATCTCCCACCTTAAAAAAAAAGATCAAAAACCAAATCCCCATAATAAAAGGAATTGAAAAAAAGTAGAGAGAGCTAAACAGAGATGAAGAATTCTTACCGTGTGATGAAGATAATATGCTACAATCTTGTTTCTCGGTGTGTGAGTGTGTGTGAGCTCGATAAAGCGAAATGAAATGAAATGCAGCCTATAAGAAGAAAAACAGGGATATAAATTTGATTCCATGAAGATAAGTAGAGAATATATACAAAGATGTGCGGTATATCCTAATCCAAGTTGAAGGAGCAGATTAGCATAAAGCATATCTCATAGATCAATGGTGCAAAGAATCAGCAGGTATGAGAGATCTGGAAGGGCAATGGAGAATCAGAGTTCAACTCATGGATGGTAACAAACTTAAGAATCAATGGGAAAACCCAAAAAAGGCATGATAGACAAAGAAAGCAGTCCTTGAAAAGGCAAAACTCCAAGAACTGAATTTAGCAAACTGCATGAAGCTCAATAATCGGAAACTTCAAACAGAAATTTCATATTAAAAAATTTGAGAAATCTCACCGATGGTCCTCCTTCTTGCAGTTTGAGAAATCTCACCGATGGTCCTCGAAATGGCCACAGCCGATGGTGCTGACGGAGAGGAAAAATATAGATTAGGGCAAAAGTGAAGTGAGAAGAGGGTTTAGATTTTTGGTGCGAATTTTCACTGCTCCAGTGTTTTTTCCCACGATTCGGGTCAACGGGTTATTACTTTCGAGACCTATGACAGTTTTTGGGAAGATTGGCTACAAAGGCTTCACGGCGATGGCTATCGATGTAATAATCAATCACCAACTGCCGTGACAAGTGAGATGGGATCCTTCTACTACTTCCTTCTTCAACTACAAATTGAGAGGGCTAGATGAAGCTACGATTCTTGAGAGAGCTAGATGAAGCTCTGATTCTTGAGAGACCTATATGAGAGAGGCAAAAGAACAGAAGAAAAGAAATTAAGAAGAGATGGAGGCAGGTAGAAGCTAGACGAGAGAGGCGGGGTTTTAATTTGGGAAAAATTCACTTTAACCCATGAAGTTTCAGATTTTGCAATGTTAACCCCAAAGTTTAAAATTTGCAATCCACCCCACGAAGTTTCAAAACTTGCAATCTTAACCCCAACGTCAATTTGGCCGCCAAATTGACGGATTCCGCCCCACGTATGCCTCAAGTGACCGCTTAGGGTTCACTCTTCCCGCTTTACCCTCATCTTTGCCCACCACCCACACGTGCTCCCCGACCCTATCCTCTCTCTCATAACTCAAACACACACCCAATCGACCCACACACCAAACACACGAGATCGAGCACGACAACGACCCTCCTTACGGAACTCTCGTTCGCTCGCGTCTCACCCAACGGCAAGTTTGAAGTCCACAAGGTTTTTGGCATTTCTCTTCGACAACGACCTATCGAACACTGGAACTCTCGTCAGGTGCTCTCACTTGAGCGACAACTTTGGAGTCCACAAGGTTTGAACCGATTTCCTCTTGATACCAGACGATTTCGGCATTTCCCCTCTTTCAAACACACAAGAGGTATGCCCAAATTTCAGCTCGTGTCTGTAAAATTTGGTTTTTGTGGGAATATTTGTTAGGGTTTCTTGTTGTTTATGGGAATATTATGGTTTAGTCTTCAATTAACATGAATTTTTCATGCTGCAACGATTAATGGATGAATTTAGTAGTGTACTGAATTTCGACTTTCTACTGAACTGTTATAAGTAATTGTTATGTCCACTTTATTTTCTGTTTATGTAAATAATTAAAGGATGATAGGATCAGAAAGCTCGTCAAAGCTCGTCAGCATGTCCACTTTTTTTTAATGGATATATAAAAAAAAAACCAATAGAGTGTGTTAGGTTTCAGAAAACCTTGGTCTGATGCATGCATGAATTAGGGCCTTTGGTCATTTCGAGATGGTAGTTTGGTGCAAGCTTTGAAATGTGATAAACAATTTTTAAATGTGCAAGCAAACTAATTACGTATTACTATATCATGTAGAATGGATACCTCGAATGAAAGTGCAAGTTTCCATCATGAAGGTACAAGCTTTTATTATGATTCAGGCAATAGCAGTGCTTCAAGTGCAGTGCAGCATGTTTGTTTTTGTGAACGTCCCACTGTTGTGAAAACCACAAACACTGAGAAAAACTTTGGAAGGAGGTTCGTCAGTTGTGAAAATTGGAAGGCAAGTTCTTCATATTTTATGTAGCAATCCTAGGGCATAACTTCATAATTTTGTTTAGTTTATCTATTCAATTAATTCAGGCTAGTAATTGTGAGTTGTAATGTGTTTTGTAGATTAATCAAGACTGCGGTTTCTTTCAATGGGTTGATCCTAAAATGTGCTCATTTGGTAGGAGGGTGGTACATCGTTTGCATCAAAGGCATGAACAATTGGAGGCTAAAGCGAAACGATGT
The DNA here is from genome assembly GCA_013348765.1 of Carpinus viminea. Taxonomy (NCBI): domain Eukaryota; kingdom Viridiplantae; phylum Streptophyta; class Magnoliopsida; order Fagales; family Betulaceae; genus Carpinus; species Carpinus viminea. Next base: position 14,623,112 of record CP054670.1, on the reverse strand, counting down.
CAAACATTGGTTGAAGTTGAGGTTGGAAAGGTGAGAGCAGAAGATGAGGGAAAAATGGTGCAGCTCAAGGCAGAGATGGACCAACTTGTGAATGAGATATCAAATTATCGTAAACAAATCGAGATTGGGGATATAAAGATGCGATGAAGAAGAATTATCATACTATCATTGTGTGTTCGTGGATCATCGATGTTTGCATTGTGTATGTGCCTCTTTGGAGGCTCTCAAATGGAAAAGTTGGCTGCAACTTTGGCCATGGAATGCTGTCATGAGGTTGTTCCTCATGGTGGAGGCGGTGGATCATGTTCTACTTTTTTGTGTAGTTATGGTTTCATTCCCATGTGGGATTTGTTTACGGTTTAGACATTAGTCCGTCTGGGTTTGATATGCCATTGGCTTTTGTGGGTTGGTTTGGTGTCACTCCCATGTGGGAGTTGTTATATATTAGTCCCATGTGGGTTTGTTATGTATTATTAGTCCCGTGTAAGAGTTGTTATATATTATTAGTCCCGTATGGAATTTGTTATATATTACTAGAAGTGAATCAACAACCATCACTTTAAATCCATATACCAATTTTTTGCTTCTTTGGATTGATATATGGGGTTACATATTGAATGAATATTATTAAAAACAAAAAAAAAAAAAAAGAAAAAAATGTAAATGTTTTTTTTTTTTCAACATATATGGGTTTAGGTCATTTACCTAAACCATTCTTAGGTGGTCTTTGTGTTGCTAATCGTGGTAATGAAGCATGCAATAATTGAACTAAAAATAAAGATAAAGGTACATGCAATAGGGTTTGGGAACACAACACAACATAAGTAAGAAGCCAATATCCAAAATACCAACACCATAATTGGCCTTCCTACCAACACAACATACAAATATCCAAAATACCATAATACCAAAATATCAAATCTTCACACAACTATGGTATTGATCTTCATACCAAATCACCTTCCAAAACATAATACCTAATATTTTTCATTTCTATGCATTTCATATGGTTTGGCCTTCATAATGCCAACACAACACACAAATAATCAAAATGGCAAAATACCATAATATCTAAGTTTCATTTCATCACTGCTTACATCCCCATATCTAAACAACATACAACTTATAATTACATAGCACAAACATATAAACGAATGTGCATACTAAAACCAACATTGTCAAGTAAAAAGTTTGAAACAACAAAGTTTTATGGCTTCCAATCTCGTTTCTTTTCTTTTCATTTTGATTCCATAATTTCTATTCCTTTTTCTATGCATGTGACAATTGCTTTTCCTTGACTTGGTTTGACGATTTAAACATTTCCACCACCTCTGCTGCATTTCCACCACCTCTAGCGCTGCCCCACCTCTAGCCCCACCACCTCTAGTTGTCCCACCTCTAGCCTGCCCCCACCACCTCTAGCTGCCCCACCACCTCTAGCTATTGTCCCACCTCTAGCTGCTGCCCCACCACCTCTAGCTGTCCCACCACCTTTATTCTTAGGACCTTTTCTTGTTGTCCCACCAGTGGCTGTACCACCTCTAGTTCTAGGCCCTCTTCTTGCAATACTTTCACTTCCACTATCAAGGTCTTCAGTTAAGTCAATGTGTATTGGGCCAGTGTTTTTTATTGGGCTGACAAATACCACTATCCGATCGAACAGAGTCTTGTTGAGCCCTCCTATGGAGAACCTTGGGGAAAGTATGAGATCATTGGTTAAGGCTCTAAGTGACACACCCCATGCTAGAGGTAATACAATGCCTGCAGCAAATCCAGGGGGTGGTGATACTCCTCCTTCATCAGCAGCTCCGGTAGGCGATAATCATCTGCGTTCATCAGCAAATCCAGAAGGTGGTGTGTGCTCTCTCTCATCAAGAAGATGTGGGATGTGGATTTCTTTGCCGGTAGATGCCTTGCTGGTAGATGCCTTAGTGCTGGTAGATGACTTCTTCTGTACATGTTAAAAACAAATCAACAATGGTGACAAGTCAGGAAAACAAATAACCAAAACATAGCAAAACAGTTTACAGTTAATTACCTTAAAAACAGAAGCTGATTGTTTGCCTTTGTTTACCCGAGGTGTAGTTGACCTAGGGCTATGCGACTGCACACACAACCAAAAAAAAAAAACAAAGGCACAAAAATTATTCAGTCAAACAGTGGACTGCCTTGTGTAAGCACTAAACCCTATATAGCACACATACAATAACCTTATCCACACTGCTTTGTTTGCCTTTGCCCTTGGTCAGCTTCGGTCTCCTGGAACCAACACTTCTTGCCTACACACACAACATCAAAAATAATAAGTTTGAGTATAATGTGAAATTGCCATATAAAACATTTCAACATGTCAACTTTCATTTATGAAAAAGCTTACATTTGAAACTTCACTTATGTTAAGTGGACATGCCCTTTTGTTGTGTCCAAGACTATGACACTTCCCACATTTCATCCTTGCATCAAATTTTCTCATCCAATCCGGGTTCTTCGAGTCTCTACTCTCATCGACAGCCCTTCTCCTTTGCTTCTTTGTCCTGCCAAGTGCAATTCTTCCTCTTGGAGGTGAGGAAGAATTACACTAAACTAGGGTGTAGTACGACCCGTCTTCCCTAGGCATGGTCTATCTTAATCCTATTAATCATATGCCTATTAAACCCATAATCACAGAAAATAGGAATGATTTGAGTTCAATAAAAGTAAAATACTTTCTAAGACAAGATAAGAATTTCACAAATATTGATTTTGGAATTTAAGAACAATTGCATTTAATAATTAAGAACAGAATTCAATTGTAGTAATTCTCACAGTTATATAATCAATATACATAAATTGAAAGTCTGGAAATTAAATACAATCAAACCATTGTGCTTGGATAGGGTTACATCAACACCCCACAAAGGGGTTAGCCGCTCATGACTCCGCTAAGCCTCCAAGAATATTTTCTGCCTAAAACTAAGTTTAAAACTGAGTATCTCTTCTCTTGAAGCATAGAGGCTTATTTATAGGGAGCAACAAGTCCTAGAAGCCCTAGTAAACCAAGAAAATTCGGAATTCATTCTCCTAGTTGAATTAGGAGTCAATCCATGTACAAGTGTGGAAAGGATTCGTCCAAATTTTCCTCCTTCACTTGCAGGGCGATTTTGGCATAGCAGGAGTCCGATTTAGGAAAATCTTATTTCGGCATGATTTGTAGAAAATTGAATTATCTTTCCAATGCCACTGGAATCACCTCAATCCGATATTTGACCTGAAATTTATGGCCAAAATACTGAGACGTGTTCAAAATCTGAAATTCTATCTGATCCGATTTTGACTCAAAGTGGAGAAATTCCGATTTTATCCTTTTCTTGTTATGATTAAACTTAACCACATCATATCTATCCTCTATTGTGATTGATTAAGCTTAATCATATATTCTAAGTCCACTCAAATTGTGCTTTAAACCCAAATTTAATGGTTTTCTTGCATCTTTATTAAATACACAAAAACAACACAAAATCAAACAAATAACAATGCTAAGGAATTAACAAATGTGAGTTAAGGGGCTTGAATGTGCAACATTCGCGCTTATCACACCCCAAACTTACATATTGCTAATCCCTTAGCAATACAAAACAGAAAATAAACTGAAAACATAAAGATAAATCCAAATTTGGGATGTGCTTGCATTTGGCATATGCAACAAGCCTTTTAAACCCCTAGGATTCCCTAGAGGACGAGTGGAGTCTCGTGAGGGTTTTCCATAAATGAAACCCACAAACATTATGCACAGTTCATGTTATCTAAAAATTAAAGCATCACTCAAAACCATGATTTTGGGGTTTCTTCACCAAAATTAAAGCATCACTCAAGGAAGTGAGCGCTGAGGCTTCTTCACCATCAATTCTTATTCCCGAGGCGCCATATGAGCTCCGGGCCCTTATTCCAGGTAATCTAAAAATTTCATTTTAGATATAGTGACAATTTCCCAGTCATTAGTTTTTATGACTTACCAATAGGCCGGAGAGTAGACCATTAGGCTATTAGAAGAGCAAAAGAGACCATCGAGGTAGAAAAATTCACAGTATTCTCCTCATTTTACTCCAGTTCATGATTCCCTACGGATGAGAAACTGTTTGAGAATACTCGAGAGGATCTACCTCAATATACAAAAATTCAAAATTACCTGTCTATAGGTAAAATCCATTCTGTGGTCCAAGAGAAGAAAAGATTGGTGTTTCAAATTTAAACTTAAGGGTTTGAGAACACAGCGCATCAAGGATGTGGATTCCTTAATTTGGCGGATTCCATATATTTACTACATGAGTCGGCTTTATAGGATCAGCGTAAACCAGTGCGCTTGACTCCTCACTTCACCGGTACATGATCTCCATCCGGTATTTTATCCATTGTTGTCCATTCTTTGTTAATTTCGTGGTTCACTCAAGTGGGAATGGCATTCTAAGGAAGCGACGATCGCACTTCATAGGGCGATCGTTAGAGAACTCTCCTCAGTGCCAAACCTCGAGGAAGCAACGATCGCACCTCCTAGGCGATCGTTCACTCCTCGCCAGCGTGCAAGGGTGCACGTCGTTCTCCCACCGATACCCACACCAACACTCAAGTCGAGCGTTCACCACCCTTGGGCGTCGTTAATCCTCGAGGAGAATGTCTCACGTGACTTATTTAGGTCACTTTTTCCCCTTCCCCCCATTACTTTTACAACAATGTTGCACTTGATTGTTCTTGGTTGGAGTATCAATTTTTTTCAGGACATGTGTTTTTGGATACAAGTTTGGGGGTATGATATACCCACATCTGCTCACTCAGGTACTCCTATACCCTTCACCTCATTTTTCAGTTCTGTACATATATTGGGGACAATGTATGATTCAAGTTTGGGGGTATGAGAGACACATTTACACACACTTGTCTTGTTTTTGAAAGGAAAAAAAAAATGCATGTTCATGTTGTCCTTAAATTTTGGTTGACCTAAAAATTTGTGATTTGATTTCATCAGTGAGCTTAAAAGTTTGAACACATGATCTGATGTTGGATTTTTTAGTTTGTTACTTGCTTTAGGCAATTGAGAATTCACATGTTTGATATGCTCTGACACAAGCACATTAGCACATGATTGGTGGGTATAACATGTAGGTTTAATGTGTATGTTTCTATGTTTTGGGTGACACTTTGGGTGACTTATTGGTTGGATACATTGGCATAAATAAATAAAATAATAATAAAAATTTGACCATTGATAAACTCTTCATTGAGTAATCGGGCCTCTTGCCTTAAAGCGGTGAGTGCTCACGTCAAAAGATGAGGAGCTTTGATGTGGTTAAATTTATATAAAAAAAATGAAATGATGATAATCATTGATGAATTGTTCACTAAACTGGACCTCTTGCCTCATTAAGCATTGAGTGTTCACGTCAAAAGGTGAGGAGTTTTGATGTGGTTAACATTATGGCTAGTTTAGTTTCGTAGCCTTTTGACTTGAGTTAATAAGTCCTTAGGGGTGTCTCTACACCTAATGCCCTAAAACCATCTGGTTTGGGAGTCATTGGCTCAACACTCTACATAGGTCAATTAGAAAGTTTAAGGAACTAAGCATTGCGAGCCTAATAAAATAAATAAATAAATAAAATAAGAAAAGTATGCCATTGTCGTTCATTACAGGACTTCCAGTGAATCTTGATATTGAGACTTTGCACATTGAATTTGTTTGGAAGCTTCATATTCTTGTGGTAGTTCACTTTACCTTTATTTGAACTTGTGATGCCTCGGTTTGCTTGTTGTAAGTAATTAGACTTTAATTTCCAATTCATTGTGAAGATGGAGTTTAATCTTTTAAGCTTGTTAATAAATGAAAATCATAAATTTTTAGGTCAACCAAAATTTAAGGACAACATGAACATGCATTTTTTTTTTCCTTTCAAAAACAAGACAAGTGTGTGTAAATGTGTCTCTCATACCCAAAAGATGGTGGAAAGGGGCCCATGAAATCAATACCCCAAATGTCAAAAATTTCACTATGAGGATGGGGTTTAATGGCGCATATCTCTCCGGACATAGCTCCTAACGTTGACATCTCTCACAAGCCCGACAAAAGTCATAGGCATCCTTGAACAAAGTTGGCCAAGTGAATCCACATTGTAGAACCTTGGCTGCGGTTTTCTTGGCACTGAAGTGACCCCCACAGGCTAGAGAATGGCAAAATGTGAGGATATCGGAACTCACTCTCCGGACGCAGCGTCTTATTATGATCGAAGTGCTTGAACAATTCCAGATCTTCCCAAAGTAGAATTTCATGATGAGCCAAAATTGATGTGGTAAATTTGTGACCAAATTTATCAATAATAAAAATACCACTAATAGGACGAATCCAGAGGATAGGGCTATATTGAGGTGTCGAACCTCAAGGACTGTAAGGGTTTTGCTATTAAATTCAAAGAACTAATTTTAACCTAATTAACAAAAGATGTTTGATTGTTTGTGAAATTGAGTGCATGAAAGTAAATGCAATTAAAAGTAAATATATGAGAGAGAAAAGTAAGGTACCGATTTCACCACAATCCGCACAACAATGGCAACTATTTAATTCCAAAAACTCAGAATATGTATGTTATAAAAGAACAAGAAAATACAATATCAAGGGATAAGGATAATCTATCTTGTTGCGGATCGTCCACCTAACCACTAAGATGCGACCCGTCTTCCCTAGGCATAAACTATAAAATCCCTTAATAAGTTTTCATACAATCAATGGAATAGCATAACCCATCTTGTTGTACGGATCGTCTACCTAAATTATACTAAACTAGGGTGTAGTACGACCGTCCTCCTAGGCATGGCCTATCTTAATCCTATTAATCATATGTCTATTAAAATCCATTGCATAACCATCAATCTTATAATCACAGAAAATAAGGTTGATTTGAGTTCAATCTGAGCAAAATAATTTCTAAGACAAGAATAGAATTTTGCAAATATTGAAATTGAATTGAATAACAATTGCATTGAATATTAAGAACAGAAATCTAAAGATGCAATCCTCACAGTTATGCAATCAACATACATAAATTGAATTAAATGAAATCAAATACAATCACCATTGTGCTTGGAAAGGGTTTACATCGATACCCCACTAAGGGGGTTTAGCCGCTCATGATCTTCTAAGCTCCACTAAGCCTCCAAGAAATATTTTCTGTCTAAAACTAAGTCTCAAACTAAGTATATCTTCTCTTGAAGCATAGAGGCTTATTTATAGGGAGCAACAAGTCCTAGAAGCCCTAGTAAACCAAGAAAATTCGGAATTCATTCTCCTAGTTGAATTAGGAGTCAATCCATGTACAAGTGTGGAAAGGATTCGTCCAGATTTTCCTCCTTCACTTGCAGGGCGATTTTGGCGTAGCGGGAGTCCGATTTAGGAAAATCCTATTTCAGCATGATTTGTAGAAAATTGAATTATCTTTCCAATGCCACTGGAATCACCTCAATCCGATATTTGACCTGAAAGGTATGGCCAAAATACTGAGACATGTTCAAAATCTGAAATTCTATCTGATCTGATTTTGACTCAAAGTGGAGAAATTCCGATTTTATCCTTTTCTTGTTATGATTAAGCTTAACCACATCAATCTCCCTAAAAAACATAAACTATACCCTCCTCGAAAGAAATAATGTATAACTGAACAATGTTATGAGTTTTATGTTGTTCAACCATAAATAGTACATTATAGTCAGATGTAATCAAATGCAAACCATTGGTTAGACTTTGACCAGGATGAAGAAAAAATATTAAATCCCCTGACTTGTACCCATAAGGTCGGCATATGGCTTCCAATTCAAAATAGGACAATTCATTAGGGTCAACACTCTCTGTATGGAATGCCACTTCACCCCCCATGTATTGACACCCAACTGTCCTATCAAATCTGTCACCATAGTGGACCTCAAACACTAATCTTGAATTGGTCATCCTACAATGACGAATAAATATTGTTATTGAAGGTGGTGTTTATCCTAAACCTAATAAAACCCATAACTCTATATATATATTTTTCCCTACTAATCCAAAGGTGTTTTACAAAGGACTAATTTAAAGCTTAAACCAACAAAGCACACTAAACAGAGAGAATGAATTTGAAAATTCCATTGGATAGGTGTTCATTTATAAAAGGAAGAAGTACCATTGGACCAATCAATGGTCCAAATGACGTGACTAAACCCTAAATAAGAAATCATATCAATTTTTTGATAAGTAAAAATCATATGAAATTCAAAGCCAACAAACCCTAAATATACCATTAACCCCTAACCTAACCTTAATCCTAGAATGAATTTCATCATAAAGCAAGCCAAAACCGCCAATTGAAGGAAAAAGGCTAAATGAAATGAAAGAACACAAAACCCTAACATTATCCCAACATGGTTATCAACATGGTGCATGCCAGACAAGCATGAATAATGGGTTATGAGGGACAAATGGACAAGAACCCTACAAAATTTTATATTCCCCCAATTGCCAATAACCACAAACCCTAATATTCCCCAAAAATATTTTACAAAAAACCCTAAAGTACATGGTCAAAAATTAAAACGAAAATTGGAGCATACCTTGTAAGAAAAAGAAATTTACTTTTAAGCGTTGTCCCTTTCTCTACGCACCAATCGCAAAAGCGAACGAGGGGACCACGAATTTCTTCACCGAAACTGTCGGCTTCATGTGTGTCGTGTGTGGGTGGGGTAGCAACACACGAAGGCCAACAATCCCACTTTCAGTACTCGCGATTTGTTACTTGAATCAACTAGGAGACCACTTTCGGAAGGTTCTTCTTCTTGTCGCTGCTCGTGTGTGTGGAGCGTGGGTGGGTTGTTTGAGTGAGAGGCAGCGTATGTTGTGTGTGTGTGTCAGTGTTTGAGAAACGAAAAGGGTGTGGGGTTTATTTTAGCTAAGTGTGAGAAAGAGGCATTACCCTAAATGAGGGGTAAACCAGGAAGAGTGAACCCTAAACGGTCATGTGAGGCGACGGGATTTGAATCGTCAATTTGACGCCAAATTGACGTTGGGGTTAAGATTGCAAGTTTTGAAACTTCGTGGGGTGGATTGCAAATTTTTAAACTTTGGGGTTAACATTGCAAAATCGCTGAAACTTCATGGGTTAAAAGTGAATTTTTCCCTTTTAATTTCTTTTCAAAGGCATGTTGAACTGACACCCCTTTTATTATTAAGAGTGTCGGTTTTGTTAAAAACAACACTATACTATTTAATAGTGTCGGTTTTCATAAAACCAACACCTTTTTTACTCTTTTAAAAAAGAATGTCGGTTTTGTTAAAATCAACATTATTTAATAGTGTCGGTTTTAACAAAATCGACACCCCTTAAAAAAGGTGTCGGTTTCACTAAAACTGACACTATTAAATAGTGTCAGTTTTAATGAAACCGACACTAATACATGTTCAATAGTATTAGTTTTAAGGAAACCAACACCCATTTTTCTAATAGCGTCGATTTTGCTAAAACCAACACTATTGGGCATGTATTAATGACGGTTCCTTAAACTGACACTATACCAACCGTCACTAAATTTAAGTTTTTTTGTAGTGGTACTTCTAACTTGGTAGACTTGGCAGTTAACTTCATCGAGTAGCGCCAAATCTGACATGTCAATGAGTTGATTAAAAGGTTGGCAATACGGTCCTATTTATCCACAAATCAATTACCACTCCTCCACCCTTGCTATCTCACCATGGAAAACTCACAATCAGCCCTTCAAGCCACGATCGACGAAACTGAAGCGTTAGGTTGGGACCTCCCTAACCAACTTGATGTGCTTGAAGATCCCCCACCCAACCAAGAGGCTTTTGCCCTCATAGGTAAGCTGGTTACCTTAAAACCCATCCACTCACAACTGGTCTGTGCCACTTTAGTTGCTGCATGGAACTTTGCTGCTCCACTAGCTGTCGAAGTCTTAGCTCCCAACAAATTCCTATTTACAGTCCCTCACCAGTATCATATTGACCGTATACTGAATCAAGGCCCTTGGAATATTCGTGGGTCACTTTTACTGCTTCAACCATGGACCCCAAATCTAGCTATAAACGAGATTGAGCTATATCTTTATGCTTACTGGGTTCAAGTGCATGGGCTTCCCCTGCAAAGCATGACCACCCGCAACGCAGTCAAAATCGGTAAAGCTTTAGGCTCTCTTATGGAGGTTGAAAACTGTGTAACTCTGGGGCATATTTGTCGCCAATATCTACGGTTCAGGGTAGAGATTAATACTACTCTGCCTTTGGTCCCGGATTCAACATCCGATGGTCTGGGAATGACCCTCTTTGGGTCAGCTTCAAATATGAACGTCTACAGATTACTGTACTTTGTGTGGCCTCATAGGCCATAAGAAGAGCATCTTCCTAGCTCCTCCATTGGCTACCCCAAATGAGAAATATGGTCTCTCCCTCAGAGCTACTGTCAATTCCAGTCCCCGTATGGTCTCAGCTTCTCCAGTTGAGGATTCGGATTCTGGCATGTCATCAGAAAGCAATGCTCATCCCTGGTCTGCAACCTCCGTTGAGTCCACACATGGTGGTGAGTCAACCAATCTCCAACTCACCCAATGCCCAACCCTGGCAAGGATCATCACCCACGTGGCATCTGATCAACCTGTAAGTTTCTACTCAAACACTCAAGTCTCTCCCAGCCAACACGTAGCACATTCCCAGCCTCTCCTTGCATTGGGCGGCTTCCACTCTGCCACTTCATTCTTTCCAGGTTCTCCTTCCCATCCTAAATAGACAAAATTCAACTCCCAAGAGAGAGGAAAGTCTTCTCTTCTCACATTGGTATCACCTGAACCTCCTGACAATCAACCCCTTATAAATATCTCACATCTCCCCTACCCTTTTTACTACGGATACCACCCATGGACTCAACTATCACAAATATCCAAGAAATACCCACAACCATGACCCTACAGCCCACCCAAATACCACTTTACCCACCCCACTTATTACACCAAAACAACCGGCCCAATTTAGGGACTACATAACATCATGGGGCCTCAACCAATTCCACCCCCCTACACTAATCCCCCCTGCTCCTGACCAGATTGGGCCTCTCACCAAACATAGCCCATATCAGCCCCTCCAATCTCCCTATAAGCCTTACCCAACCAGCCCACTTCAAAAAAAATCATCAAACTGCAAACACACCAATACTACCCTCAAATTGTCACGTTTCCACCCTTATGCAATACCTAGGGCCGGCAAATGGGTCACCCGGCACAACCCGTTTACGACCCGGATGACTCGCGACTCGTTTAGCATAGACCCAGACACGACCTATTTAAATAAACGGGTCTAACAGGTAGACCATGAATTTTCACGAGTCACCCGACACGAACTTGCAAACCCGTTTAAGCTAAATGGGTCTAACGAGTCTACACGACCCATCTGAATACTAACTAGTAACCCCACCCTTGGGTTTTGTTTTGTGCCTATGACTATGATAATTGAGAAACAAAAACTGAAAAACAGAGGCTAAGCATTCAAGAAAAAAAATTAGGATTCAGGAAACAATGCAAAGTGTAGCCAAGCACTCACAAAGCAGAAGTATTTGGTTAATTTAATTCCCCTGTGAAAGCTATTCTCAAAACTTCTTACTGCACAACCTACAAATTGAGAGATTGAGAGAGAGAGAGCGAAGAGCAGAGCTGAGGCCTGAGAGAGACTGCGGCCGATGAGGGAGAGAGAGCAACAACTAGCGATTTGGAGAGAGAGTGGCGGCTGACGAGTGGGAGAGAGCGACGCCAACGAGCGGGAAGGAGACTGAGTGAGCCAGAGCGTCGGAGGCCATGACTCCTAAGTAGGCTGAGCGGCGAGCAAGGCTGCGGGAGAGAGACTGAAAGGCTGAGATCTGAGCTATGAGCGTCTGGGCGGCGCTGAACAGCCTGAACTGCTGAAGAGTGAAGGATTTTTTTTTTTTTTGTTTACCTCTTTCTGCGTGGTGCGAGCAGTGCAGCATCTTTTTGACTTTTTGTTTTCTACTTTTCTAGACTATTCCTCCAGATTTTTTTTTAATTAAAAAAAACATAAACATAGGTGACACTGATTTAAGTAAGTAAGATAACGGGTCATAAATGGGTCGACCCATTTATGGTAAACCTAAACACGTTAATTTTGTGTCGTGTTCGTGTCGGGTTCACGGGTAGTGTCAAATGCCAGCCCTAGCAGTACCATCTCCCTACTCTCACCAGCATGACCTCTTGTCCCCACTGCCTCCCTCTCCTCCCCCGATACCCTTCCCCTCCTTATCACCTAAAATCTCCTCCAAAGCTAGAGGAAAGAAGAAAGTTGTTCCAAAGGAAGAAGAAATTTTCCTGGCATCCCTGAAGAAATAGAAGCTGTCTAATCTGGAAACAGCTACTAGCTCCCTAATTTCTCTCAGGGACTTTTCTCCTCCCCAGGGGTTAAAGCTACTTCTCTGGCCAATCCTTTCACTGAATCACGGATGAAAATAGGATTTTCTAGTCTACACATCATTCAACCATCCCCAATCACTGATGATGTGGCTACAATATCTTCGGCTATTACCAGTCATCTCCCGCAGGTTCTACAAAGTTAACAAGGGCGATGTCTTTCCAATCCAAGGCTACTTGAACAAGATGAAGATATGGTCACTCAATCTTTGGACAAACTAGCAATCTCAAAGGTGGGCCACCTGGGCTCTCCTCAACACTGAAGATCTTATCTTGGAATTGCAGAGTGTTAACCCATGCCTCTGCAATTCGTAGCTTAAGGGTGAAGGTTAGGAGACATTCTCCTAAGGTTATCTTTCTGTTAGAAACAAAAACCCCTACTTCTGTTGCTACTTCTATTTTGTATCGCGAGATTCGTGGGAAACAGACGCCGGGTTCGATGGCACCGTCGTCTGAGACGAAGCAGACGCCTGAAGAACGTCACTGGAGGCTGTGCGGTTGGGTGGGAGAAACAGAAGAGCCAGTAAAAAATATATATATTGCCGGCGAGGGAAAAATATATATATATATATATTGCCGGCGAGAGAAAAAAAAAATTATATATTACTGGCCGGCAAGATGGGGTGCGTTGCCGGTGAGAGAAAAAAAAATTATATATTCCTGGCCGACAAGATAGGGTGCGTTGCCGGCGAGGATAAAATATATATATATATATTGCCGGCCGGCGAGATGGGGTGAGTGGCCGGCGAGGGAAAAATATATATATATATATATATTGCTGACCAGATGGCTGCATGGCCGGCAAGGGAAAAAAAAAAAAAAAAAAGAAACAAGAAGATAGTGGAACATGTGGTTGGAATTCAAAATTTGAAAAGAATTGCATGGTCAACGTACAGTATAACATGTGGTTGGAATTCAAATTTGAAAATATGGTAGGAGAAAATGTGTGATGGAATTTTATTTTTTTTAATTATTATTTAACCTTAAGTAACGTTTGAAAATTTGAAACATTAGAAAATTTTAAAAAAAACGTTGAAAATTTGAAACGTTACCAAAGGAGCCTAAACATTTAAAAAAAAATTCCAATGGTAACGTTTCACTTTTTGAAACATTACTAACGATGCCCCAAAAAAATAATAATAATAAATTAATAGTAACGTTTCAAAAAATGAAACGTTACCAATGGTCCATTAGCAACTGTAACTTTAGTAACTGACCAATGGTAACGTGTTTGGCACGTTACCATTCATTATTAACATTTTGATTGCCCCCAAAACGTTACCAATGGTCAGTTACTAAAAATTGGTTTTTGTAGTGAATAGTATAAATCTGTCAAAACATTTGCTCAATACATTATGCACTCTAAAATATATTCCAGGAGAATGGTTCACCAAAGCAACCAAAATATGTCCAAGTAACCTTCAACAACCATCACTGAATGAGCTCTTAAGTGTCCTCATCCTCAGACTCACCCTCTCCTCATATGGATTGTTACCTGCAGAGTCAACATGACATTTTATATATCTAATAAAAAATCAAAAGACAATAAATAAGTAAATGAGAGTATTGAGTTGATGGACATCTTGTAACATTTTCTTGAAGCAGACATAAATCTAACGGATCTAGCTAACTTGTATGTTGTAGTTAAACCTATAACATACATGCTATTATGAATTGAATTGTGAGAATTTCATTGAAGTAATTAAATGATTCTTGAAGGGTGGTGATCTATCATAATAAATACCAATAAATATATGAAGTGATAGATGAAAAAGAAAATTAGTATTTATTATGACACATCTTGACCCTTTAATTACTTTAATGAAATCCTCATCATTCAATTTTTTAATAGCATGAACTATAGCATACAAGCCGGATCCAAATCTAACATGTCTTGACATTTATAGCTATATAATTACAATTGAATGAAAAATAAAGGAAACTTTGAGTTGGCTTTTCAAAAATGTTCAGAATAGTACAATTTTGTATACATTGTAAAGCGTCTAGTGGGAAAAATTTTAGGTATTTCTTGCAGCTGGAAAGATTCCATTATTATTCTCCATACCACCAAATCTCTTCTGCCATGGTATGAGGATCTGAAGATTGTTGGAAGATGCATAGATTCCATTGCATCTAAAACCTCTGTGAATCCTACGAATATCACTTGGTCCTACACGTATAACCAACAGTTCTAGGCTTTCTCGTTATCTATAAAGTGGCCTTTCTCATGTTATATGATACAAGCAGATTACTGAAGAAGCCATGATCATCACCAATTCTTAGGACTCTGACAGTATCCTTTAGCATGTAACTTATCCCTCCATGCCTCTCAAGTACCCCAACCTTACACATCTTAGATAATTGCCGAGGTTAATCCCTCTGGATATTAACATTTGTGTTTAAACGTTGGGCCAATGCTCACTGAGGTTTCCTGACTTCAAGTTGAAGAGCAACTCAAACCAACAGTTCCTCTTGTTTATGCTCACTGAGCATTTGCTGTTATTTTTTTTTTTTATGTTGGTGTTAATTTCTTATGTTCATGCTAATTCAGTACTATTAATACATAACTCATCAAATAAGACAGAATGAAGTCACTATAATACTTTGCTCTCTCTAGGTGAAAGTGTACCAGCCAAGTTGTGATTTAGAAGGTCTAACCTTTATGGATTGGAACACATTCCTAATCAAAGTTCTGATAGATTATTTTGATTACAGGAGCATCCTAGTTTAACAAAAGCAGAAAGGAAGAAGTTATGTGGACTTATGGATGTCAAGAAACTGTCAATGGATTCATCCATGCATGCTGCACAGAATGAGCGCCTCCCGGCCAGCCACTTCGGGTTGTTGTCCAAGTTCTCTTTTTTTTTTTTTTTTTTCTTTTTTTGAGGAGGTTAAAGCATCTGCTGGTGTTCGGTCCCTTAACAACAACAACAATTCTGGCGATGCTTCACGTTCCACGACAATAGCTGAAAATTGCAGGGCCCTCAAGAAGCAGATGAGTCAAATGAGGATAAAAGGTGATGAGCTCCAGAAGAACGGGAAATTGGCTAAGAAGAACAGCAAAAACAGCCGAAGTGGCATGCAGTTGCTGCCATCCCGGTCGAGGCGAATATTTGATAAACTGTGGGCAGTGGGTAAAGGACACGGAGACAACCGAAGCTCCGAGACAACTGGGAGTTCTCAGAGCCAAACTTCATTGGTTCCTGGAGACACCAAATCCTCAGCTTCAGCTTCAAGACACAGGAGGCATTCCATCTCCTAGAATGGAATTTGGGGGTTCATTTAGATCCAAACAAGTGAAGGAGATTTCAGAAAGTGTAAAAAGTGGTAGGTTCTTGTTATAGCTTATTGTGGGTTTTAACTGTTTAATTAGCTGCAAAATATTCTGAAAATGGTGTACGGCAGAAAAAAAATGATAAAAAGTAATGAGCCTTTTGGGTTCTTCCTAACATGTGTTGGCTCCAAACTGTAAGATTTATCCCTCCTATAAAAGTCCATGTAGGTCAATGGAGTACTAGGGCTCTTAATGCTTTATTGATGCTTGATGTTCTCCTGTATGAGATCTTGATTCGTTTAATTAAAGGAGGTGATGATTCCAGATTTTCCTTGAGCTAGCTTAATTTTTCTGTAGGCGCAAATTTTGGGTGAAGTACATATATATGCTGAACCTTCAGTTCCCCACTGAAAATAAACCACCATATCTTAGTCAAATAGTGATTGGATAATATTTTCTTTTTAATTCGTTTCCCTTAAGTTCGATATGAAGTAGCACGGAAAGATTTAAAAATAGAAACTGTATGCTTATATGTGTAGAATGCGCATAAAATTTGAATGGCATGGGCAAAGACAATGTTCACGCAAAGGTTTGGAAATCAGCTAAATCAGCTCAACCGTAAGTTTGATTTTTGAAGGACAAAGATACTAATTGTTTTATGTTTTTCTTTCTTGGGTGCATCCTCAAATATTTTTTGTCTAGTCTCAAGGTAGTTCAAATGACTGAAGAGGTTTGGAAATCAGCTAAACCAGCTCAACCGTAAGTTTGATTTTTGAAGGACAGAGATACTAATTGTTTTATGTTTCTTTCTTGGGTGCATCCTCAAATATTTTTTGTCTAGTCTCAAGGTAATTCAAATGACTGAAGATTTACTCATTTTAAAGGGGATCTCACTAGTTCGAATTCTATTTCCTCTATAAACACACACACACATATATATATTGCTGGTCTTTCTCTTCCTTTTTAAACGCGTAAAAAATTGATACTCTTGGCCTGTTCAAGATATATATTTTTTAACCACTAAAAATAAAATAGAAGTAATTACCTTTTGCCCCCATAAACTGCAGAGCCTTAACACTTTCTTCTCATAAACTACAAACTATGACACTTGACCCCATTGAACTACCATCTTATGACATTTTCTCTCTTTCCATCAGTTAAAGGAGTTAAATCTAACGGTCAACCATTTTAAATTTTTTCCTTCTATTTTTGCCCTCACTTCAGATCAATAAAATGACGCTTATACATTCTTAAACCCTAATCCAAGAATCTGAAGTGAAGATAAAAATGAAAGGAAAAAAATTTAAAATGACACATGCAAGTCATATGACCATTAACCATTAGTTTTAACCCCTTTGATTGGTGGAAGGGGAAAAAATGTCATAAGATAGTAGTTTGATGAGGTAAAGTATCATAGTTGATAGTTCATGGGGGGAAAGTGTCAAAATGCTGTAGTTCATGGGGGTAAAATGTAATTACCCCAATAAAATAATTACCTAGAAATAAAACAAAAGCAACAACCTAATTTTATATCACGAAAAGAACACAAGTAAGTTTCAACAACAAACAAAAGGGACAACAAATATATGTATTTTTCAGACAATAAGCATACAACCATTAAGAACCCCAAACTCCAAATGAACAATATTCTTCAATATCTATGCATCAACAAAATGTTTAAAAAAATTTTGTTTGACGAAGTAGCATCAACCGAAAAACTAGCAACTTTCATCAACCAAAAAACTGGCAGCATCTAACTTGTAAAATCCAACTGAACAACACATAACCACCAACATCCAACTTCCAACATCCAGCAGCATCAAACAAAATCAACAACACATAACCACCAAGCTCCTAGCCAGACCTTCAAGAGTGTTCCCTTAATCATGAGATCCCTGCAAGAATTTAAAAAGTTTGACTCCAAAAAATAGATAAATCAACAAGAACAAAACATGCTGAGAAATTACATTAAGAATAAAACACGGTGAGTAATTACACTTAAACATGACACTTGTTGCACTAATTTTTGTGTATACCTCAATAATTTCACTATCTTGAGTGAAAATTATATGACCATGCTGAGCATCAGTTACCGAAGGCAATGATATTTAAAAAATTATTTAAGTAGAAGTTTCAAATTTTAAAGAATGATAATAATGAAAAGGAACAAGCAGCTTACTGTAACCTACCCAAATTGAGTTACTCGTCAATGTTATTAATAAGGCCAAATTAAATTTCTGGCTAGTAGTAAGCAGCAATTGGCCATGTCAAGTCAATTCAAAGTTCACACTAAAATTCTAGAATTCTAAGCCTCAAATGAACTGCAACTTTGTCTTTCATGGCATTCAAAGAAAGTAAAATTCTGGTCCACTGGACTACCATTTTGCAGGGAAGGAAAAGTGTTAAAGGACAACTAATTAGATAAGCGAACAACAAACAATGTTGAACTGGAAACCACTCCTAAAAGAGCAGAATTCAACCTACCAGCAAAAAGCATTTAATAAGAGTTAGGCAACAAAATGTATTGGTGACAACACATGTTTAATGGTCGAAATTAAACAGTTAATTAACACATAAACAAATTAACTAAAAAACATAGATAACAAAATAGGAATAGTAATACACAACAATTGTACAAGAGTCATAGAGATAAATGTTAACCTTAATGACTTGCAGCAAATACGTTTGGGCCTTACAGATTAACTCTGTAAAGTTTAGAATATCAAATTTGTCATGAATGTTGAAGAACTAGAAATCTTTAAAAAGATTTTAGGAAAAAATCTTGTAATGTTTTATCTGCTTGATTAGTAGTCAACAAGCCGATCAAAATGGTTGTCGCTTTTGCATTTGCCGAGAAACCATTGTCAACCATCATTTGGATATATTTCACTACCCATGAAGTCTCATTATGATGCAAGAAGCCTTGGATGATTGTGTTATAAGTGAGATGGTCAGGTGAGCAACCGTTCTCCTCTATTTTTTCAAATAGCTCCCTTGCTTCATTTAATAATCCTTCTTTGCAAAACACTTTGATCATTATATTAAAAGTCCAAACATTAGCTTGAAAGCCTTTGGTAGGAAGAGTGTTAAAGAGTTCTCTTGCAATTGTAAGTTTCCCAGCATTGCACATACCATCAATTAAGATGTTGTAAATCACAATATTAAGATCTAACTTTTTGTCTTCCATCGCTTGAAACAATGCCAATGCCTCTAGAAAGTGTCGATTCTTATGCAGGCCATCTAACAAAATAGCATAAGTTTGGACATCGAGATGTTGGCCAAACCTCGCCTCTCATGGAGTAGCTCTAGTGCCTTTTTAGGTCTCCCAACTCGGCAAAACCCGCCTATGAGAGTAGTGTAAGTGACAACATTAGCAATAATGCCATTGTTACTCATTTCACGGAAAAGATTCATTGCCTCATCAATTCTCTTATCTTTACAATATCCATGGATCAATATGCTATAGCTAACAACAGAAGGTGAACAACCATTTCGAATCATCTTATCAAATATTTTGATAGCTTCAACCATTCTATTTTGCAAACAGTAACCGTCAATCAAAGAATTGTAAGTGATTGTATTAGGCTCTACGCCCCACTGAATCATCACATTAAAAACTTCTTCAGCCTCTTTCAACTCCCCCTCCTTGCCAAGTGTGTCCACCAATATGTTAAATGTAAACAAATTTGGCATGATTTTCCTTTCTACCATCTCATTCCACAGTTTAGTTGCCTCCTTCCACCAGGCGAAATTGCTTAAGCCTTGAATTAAAGAACTATAAGTGATAACGTTTGGCTGAATTCCTCTACTTGTCATTTCGGAGAAAAAAATCAAAGCCTTAGTTACCAATCTATCCTTACATAAACTATCAATGATTATGTTATACATCACTACATGAAGTTCAATATTTTTTTCATCCATCTTTCTAAACAACCAAATAGCTTCATTAGTCTTGCCTATTTTACACAAACAATTCATTATCGTTCCATAGGTAATCGCATCAGGTTTGTAACCTATCTTCTCCATTTTGTTAACCAACTTCACTTTGTTTGACAATTTTACCCAGAAGGCAGAGCCCTTGATAAGAGTGTTTAGAACTATGCAGTTCGGTTTGAAAACCAAGTTTCAAAATTCTTGCTAAGATAGAAAGCAAAATCCACGATTCAAATAGCGAAACAATTAATCAAAAGCATGAGAATATAATCATCGGGAGCAATTCCAGCGGTTCCATTTCTTTAAAAAAGATTCATTGCCTCATCAATTCTTCTTATCTTTACAATATCCATGGATCAATATGCTATAGCTAACAATAGAAGGTGAACAACCATTTCAATCATCTTATCAAATACTTTGATAGCTTCATCCATTCTATTTTGCAAACAAGAATCACAATCAAAGAATTGTAAGTGATTGTATTAGGCTCTACGCCCACCGAATCATCACATTAAAACTTCTTCAGCCTCTTTCAACTCCCCTCCTTGCCAAGTGTGTCCACCAATATGTTAAATGTATACAAATTTGGCATGATTTTCCTTTCCACCATCTCATTCCATAGTTTAGTTGCCTCCTTCCACCGGGCTAAATTGCTTAAGCCTTGAATTAAAGAACTATAAGTGATAACGCTTTTGAATTCCTCTACTTGTCATTTCGGAGAAAAAAATCAAAGCCTCAGTTACCAATCTATCCTTACATAAACTATCAATGATTATGTTATACATCACTACATGAAGTTCAATATTTTTTTCATCCATCTTTCTAAACAACCCAATAGCTTCATTAGTCTTGCCTATTTTACACAAACAATTCATTATCGTTCCATAGGTAACTGCATCAGGTTTGTAACCTATCTTCTCCATTTTGTTAACCAACTTCACTGTTTCAGCAATTTTACCCCGAAGACAGAGCCCCTTGATAAGAGTGTTTAGAACTATGCAGTTCGGTTGAAAACCAAGTTTCAAAATTCTTGCTAAGATAGAGAAACCAAAATCCACCCGATTCAAATGACAGAAACAATTAATCAAAACGCCCAGAATATAATCATCGAGCAATTCCAGCCAGTTCCATTTCTTTAATAGAGTAATAACAGTTGAGTGATGCTTCATTCTTGTAATTGCAGTCAGCAATTGATTAAAATCTACGATGGAAGGCGAAGGGTGCATGTGAAGCATTCTATCAAACACACCTACGGCATCATCAAGATTCCTAAAGCTACGAGATCTGCATCGATCTCACAGATTTCAAGAACTGATTGGGGCTTTCCATTATCTCTACCACTACTGGTAGTTTTAGCAAAAGTAGAACTAAAACTACGACAATAATAATAAAAATGATGAGCATGGAAAGAAAGCCTAAAATGCGAATAGTGATTGAAGAAGAAAGCAAGAGAGTTTGTAGTAGACTTAGAAGTCGTACCCATTTCCTGACGAAGCGGAAGAAGAGCAGAATGCGTTCTGATGTAGCGGCTCTGCTCAAGAGAAATAACCAGAAGAAAGAAGAAGAAGCAGATCTGATGCAAAAACAAGGGAGATCTTTCTAAACATACAAAGGACACGTGTCACCTTCCTTGATATCGTGAGTTTTGTTTTACACCTCTAAAAGGACAGTCTTGCCCTCCTGGATCTAACGATATATTGAAAACTCAACCTTTTTGTCTAATAAATGTTTAATTTTTTTTTTTGTTTTTGTTTTGTTTTTTTTGTTATTGTAATATTAAAAAATAAATTTAAATTTTAAAAAAAATCTGAAGCAATAATATATATTTTCTGTCTATCTTTTTTTTTTTTTTGATATTTAAAAATAAAAATGATATTTTTCTTCATAATAGTGACATCTTTGTTTTAAAATGATATTATTATGAAGAAAAATATTATTTTTTATTTTTTAAAAAATACCAAAATAAGATAAACAAAAAATATATATTATTGCTTTAGACATTTTTTTTCTTCATTTTTATTTTATTTTTTTAATTACAAAAGAAGGTAGAAATTAAATATTTGTTAGATAATAAAGTTGGGCCTTTAGCGAGTTTATTTTCTTTCTTTCTTTTTTTTTTTCTTGGAAAATTATTTCTCAAGTATTATAATTCTCTCACGTGCATATTCTCTTACATTAGGCTAAAAATTACAATTAAATCAAAAATTTAGTAGTATTTTTAGCTGAATTATTTCATAACAGTGTTGTATTCCTATTATAGATTAATGAAACACTTAGGCCCCGTTTCTTTCGAAGTAAAATAGATTTTGTCATAAAATATTTTCATGAAAGTCATTTTTTTTAAAAATATTTTCCAGCGAAAATATTTTACAGCGTTTAGCACGCGTACGAAAAATCATATTAAATTCTAAATTTACAGATAAGTCTCAAGACTCGCCCGGACTTGAGTAGGATCTGTTCGAGACTTTAATGAGACCTACCCGGGACCCACCTGAAACTTTATTGGGACCTGCCTAGGACTTGTCCGAGACTACCAGACCAGATTTAGACTTGCTTGGGACTCGCCAAGACCCGACTGAGATGACAAGGACCCACCTGGGACTTGTCTAAGACCTACCCGGGACCCGAATGGGACTCAATCGACTTCTTGGGACTTGATTGGGACTTGCCCGAGACTGTACCTATAGACTTGATCAAGACCTACCTAGACCCATCCGAGACCTGTCAGACTGAGACTCACCGACTTGATTTGAGGACCTACTCCGGACTTGATGAGACTTGCCCAAGTCGAGTCCTGGGCAAGTCTCGTCAAGTCTCGGGCGGATCCTAGACAAGTCCCATGTAGGTCCCGAGTGGGTCCCAAGCTGTCCCGATCTGTCGAGTCCCAAAGAAGTCCCGAGTGTCTCGCAATAAAGTCGGGGGTCTCCGCAGTCTTAGGCACGCCCCAGGTGTCCCAGTAAAGTCCCAAGCGGGTCCCGGTAAAGTCTCGAGCAACTTCTGGTCAAGTCTCCGTGTCCCGATCAAGTCTCTCGGGTTTCGATCAAGTCCCGAACAGGTCTTGATCAAGTCCTGGGTGGGTCCTGGTAAAGTCCTGGGCAGGTCCCGGGTGAGTCTTGACAGGGTACGTCAATTTGAGAATGAGATACTCAAAATCGGAAATGGTTTACAGTTTTCAAAATCGTAAACCATTTTCCAAAAATTAAAGAAGAATTTTTGGTCAAAGGAAAATTATTTTCCGTTGACTATTATTTTACGTCGCACTAAACATCGTAAAATACGGAAATCATTTTCTTGAAAACCATTTTACATCAAAAGAAACAGGGCCTTAAAGGTTTAGCTCGGATGTCAATAAGCATACCACCATCAAGAACCCCAAACTTCAAATGAACAATATTCTACAAATTGAGTTTGTAAAGATTAGAATATGAAAGTAAAAAAGAAAACAAACATTGCGTCCGGTACTATGCTTAAAGATTTGTTTGAATTGCCATTGCTTGTCCATTTAAAGCAACCTGTTCATTAATTACAGTGATCAAACTCAATTATCTTGCAATCTAGTTTGTTCAATTGATGAAGAAGTAATAAAACCTTTTTTTTTTTGACATGTTTACAGGAAAAAGGAGGAGGATTCAATTACCAGTGACTGCTTTTATAAGGCGTGGTCATGTGATTGAGCTATAATACTTTGCTCTCTCTAGGTGAAAGTGTACCAGGCTACCTAGCCCAGTTGTGATTTAGAAGATCCAACCTTTATGGATTGGAACACATTCGATCCTAATCGAAGTTCTGATAGATTATTTTGATTACAGGAGCATCCTAGTTTAACAAAAGCTGAAAGGAAGAAGTTATGTGGACTTATGGATGTCAAGAAACTATCAATGGATTCATCCATGCATGCTGCACAGAATGAGCGCCTCCCGGCCTGCCACTTCGAGTTGTTGTCCAAGTTCTCTTTTTTTTTTTAGCAGGTTAAAGCATCTGCTTCGGTCCCTTAACAACAACAACAACAATTCTGGCGATGCTTCACGTTCTACGACAATAGCTGAAAATTGCAGGGCCCTCAAGAAGCAGATGAGTCAAATGAGGATAAAAGGCGATGAGCTCCGGAAGAACAGGAAATTGGCTAAGAAGAACAGCAAAAACAGCCAAAGTGGCATGCAGTTGCTGCCATCCCGGTCAAGGCGAATATTTGATAAACTGTGGGCAGTGGGTAAAGGACACGGAGACAACTGAAGCTCCGAGACATCTGGGAGTTCTCTGATCCAAACTTCATTGGTTCTTGGAGACACCAAAACCTCAGCTTCAGCTTCAAGACACATGAGGCATTCCATCTCCTAGAATGGAATTTGGGGATTCATTTAGATCCAAACAAGTGAAGGAGATTTCAGAAAGTGTAAAAGTGGTAGGTTTTTGTTATAGCTTATTATGGGTTTTAACTGTTTAATTAGCTGCAAAATATTCTGAAAATGGTGTACTGCAGAAAAAAATGAAGAAAAGTAATGAGCCTTTTGGGTTCTTCCCAACATGTGTTGGCTCCAAAATATAAGATTTATCCATCCTATAAAAGTCCATGTAGGTCAATGGAGTAGGGCTCTTAATGCTTTATTGATGCTTGATGTTCTCCTTGTATGAGATCTTGATTCCTTTAATTAAAGGAGGTGATGATTCAAGATTTTGCTTGAGCTGGCTTAATTTTTCTATAGGCGCAACTTTTGGGTGAAGTACACATATATGTTGAACCTTCAGTTCCCCATTGAAAATAAACCACCATATCTTAGTCAAATAATGCTTGGATAATATTTTATTTTAATTCGTTTACCTTAAGTTCGATATGAAGTAGCACGAAAAGATTTAAAAATAGAAACTGTATGCTTACGTGTAGAATGTGCATAAAATTTGAATGGTATGGGTAAAGACAATGTTTACGCAAAGGTTTGGAAATGAGCTCAACCCCAAGTTTGAAAATCAGCTCAACCCTAAGTTTGATTTTGAAGGTTATTTTATGCTATTCTTTCTTGGTTGCATCCTCAAATATTGTTGGTCTTGTCTCAAGGTAGCTCAAATGGCTGAAGATTTATGTATTTTAAAGCGGATGTTACTAATTCGAATAATATAATATATATATATATATATATATATGTGTGTGTGTGTGTATATATATTGTTGTTCATTCTCTTCCTTTCTAAGTGCGTAAAATATTGATACTCTTTGGCCTGTTCAAGATATATATCTTTTAAAAGTTAGAAGAAGCTTTTTTTAAAAATGTTTCATTTATAATTTATTTTTAAAAAAAGTGATTTAGCCCCTTTTTTTTAAGCAAAAAAGTCAAAGCATGTATTTTTTTGAGTTTTTACTCAATCAAGGATTTAGTAGCATTCTGCTACTAAGCCCAACCCAGTCTTAAACAAAGTAAGGAAAGGATGGAAGGATCGGATCTCTTACTCGGATTAAAATTGTTGGCACAAAGTTATTAAAAAGGTAGAGGAAGAAAGACAATCAAACAAGAGATTCATGGTAAGTAATTCAGATTCATTAAAACTTTCTACAATTGCCGATTACAAAGGAAAGTCGACTACAAGAAGCCGACTATCATGATAGATTACAAAAAAATGGGATGTTCAAAATTTTCAAAATTACAAATCTTCGTAAAGCTACTCCCGAAAAGGAAACCTCCCCATATCTACAGCTGGTGACATTGAACGCGAGCAGTGGAACATGATAAACAAGAGACCACCGTCATTACATAAAAGACGCCCCACCGAACCCTTGAACAGGTTGATCTTCACCGAAAAGCAGTCAGGGGACCAAAAGGGCATCTCACTAGACAAGTAAAGAAGCATCCTAACCAAAAAGCAACTATTAAAGTTGTACAAGAAAGGGAGGTTGCGTTCAGTCCGAGTGCTCATCGCGGGAAGAATCACACGAGATGTTGGGTTTAGCCAAAGTCTGAGACCACCAAAATCGACACCTCCTACGAAGTTGCCGACACTCCCTCTTAGTGTCCACAAGGAGGCAAACACCGGCGTGCATGGGCATCTTCATTTTTGTTTAAAACAAGTTCATCCTACCCTAAAGTCGAAAGACGACGAGCCGTCAGCGAAACTCTCAAATCTGCGGTCACTTTCGAGGATAGAAATTCCCAATCTCCTTGGGCGAAGAAAAATTTCTCTTTCCAATGCTTGTTGTTGGAGTATCTTGGTCTTCTAGCGACATTGAAAATTAAAAGTAAACTCAGACTTAGGGTTCCTCGTTGGTTTATATATCTTTAGAAATTCTTGAACCGAGAGTTCATGTCCCTCTCCGAGGACCCTCGGCCAGAGGATCACACAAGCAAAGAATGTCTACCAGGCATTCGAAGCTAGTTGATGAGGAGCTATTTGAAGATAGTGGAGCATCTCCCTCACCACTCTGGGGAACAGGAATCGGAAACCTGCCTCAAACATATCTTCATAGATACAAATTTTGTGCTCATTCTCACGAACCAGTGCGCCCTCATTCTTCATGTCGAAACGCAGCCTCATAGAAGACGGAATGGAATGCACCTTGTGAAGTCAAGGCTCATCAACACAAGTTATCTTGGTTCTCCAAAGCCCCGGATAAGAAGTGTTTACATCCTCTGTAGCATTAGATTCTTTTCAGCCCATTCTTACATGAGTGATCAAAATATCGCTCAAGCCATTCGTACATGAATTTTAGTGATCCCTCTTTCGAGGCCTCGAGGGAATTAAACATGAATTTCCTAAAGTCTTTTGATTAGGAAATTAGGAAGTAACTGTAAGATCCAAATTTATCTTGATAGGCTTGCGGCCCATTCAGAAGTCAAGTTCGAGCAAAAGCCTGTCAAAGTATTCAACCTCCGATCCATCTGAACGTCACCCCGATTTTTGGATCATCAGTCTATCTGAGGATCAGATTCATTGCTAAAAACTTCATCTATGTCCGAGGATCACATTTGTTATTAGATCCTTGGGAATATCCGAGGATCGATCGGTTTCCTGTGCACATATCTGTCCCCGCGCTGACGTCATTAGACCCCTATAAAAGAAGAGCTCCGCCCTCGTTTCCAAAGTATCCAATTCTTCTCTCAGTTCATTTGTTTTCTCCAAGTTATCTAATTATCTTTGGAGTTCACATATTGACTTAGGCATCGAAGCTCCCATCGCCGGGACACCACCGGCCGCTCTTATCCCTCTTTCTCTTTTGTAGCAAAGCCCAACCATATACCAACATCAAACAGAAGCCCAATCATACGTCAACATCCAACCACAACTTACCGACAAATCGAAGCATGCCACGTCATCTTTAGAAAACTGTGTTCTAATAGGGGTACTTTTAATAAGTAATGTAGGATTAATTATGTTGGGGGTAATGTTAGTAATTACACAAACCCATATGATGGGAACAAGTTGAAATTTTCTGATATAGAGGAAATGTGTAGTACATATGGGTCTAGGTCTGAGGACCTTGTTTATTACAGTTTACCAGGATTGCCTTTAGACCAAGGCTTAAGACTTATATTATCTGACTACAGTGTAAATGAAATGGTGGCAAAACATTTAGGTCATGATCTTATAGTGTTGTATATAGTAACTTATGGTGTAACAGATGATGTAGTTGATGGAGATGAAAAGGAGGATTTAGAGTATGAGAGGGCAATTGTGTTTAGGAATGATGCATTTTGGGATTCAGTGCTTAGTGATAATACAGATTGTCTTGATTCTGATGAGGATACTAGTCATCCTAGTTAGGGACATTGATGAGGGGGTTGGAAATGCTGAAGGGGTTGTTCAAGATGCAGATGTGGAAGGGGATGTTGCTGGTGATGGTGATTCTTGTAAGGGTGACGCTGGTGAGGGTCATGCTGTGAAGGGTGGTTGCTATGGAGGGTGATGCTGGGGAGGGTGGGGATGAGAGTGATGGTAGTATAGAGGAGTATGATAGTGATCGGTAGAATCACCACATTCTAGTAGTGATGATAGAATAGTGTACTCAACCCATATGGATGTAACCAAAAAAGTCCCTTTTGATCCTATTGATATGAATAATCCGACATTAATTGTAAGTAATGCATTTCACGATGCAACTAAATTTAGAAAAGTTGTGAGACAATACAATATTATTAGAGGATAACGGGATGAGTAGAAAATTTTTTATCAAAATAAATTCTCAAACACATCTTACCAAATAATTTACACAGGCGTAAAACCTTTTGCCATGATTTTTAGTTGATGCATTTTTTACAATGGTTTTGCTCCCACATTTGCAAATTGGATAGCTAAATCTTGAATCGCTTACCTCACCCTCGGATTGCTCCATCTTGTGGGATTTTCGCTGGTGGATATTTCTGATACTGGATAGTGGGTAATTTCTCCGGTGGATGATTTTCGCCGATACTAGGTCTTGCCGTCGTGTGGGATTCTTAACCGTTGGAAGCTAGTTCCTCAGCTTCGACTTTCTTTCTTCAGCTTCAAATGGATGGCTGAAACCCTAAACCATCAGCTTCACCATCTGTGAGACATGAGGTTTGACATTTTTTTATGCAATTTCAGGGTTGGACTAGCTTGTGTGTTGGACAAATGAGGTTGTAAGTGTTAGGGCACATGAGGGTTAGTAAGCATGAGGGCAAAATGAGTAAGAGCATGTTTGGGATTGAGTTTAAGAAATAGAGATTTTAAGTTAAAAAAAGCTTTTGGGCAAAAGCTTTATTTTTAAGTTTTTACCAAAAGTTTTTTTTTGACCATTTTTAGGCTTTTTAAACTCTTAAAAACATTTTTAATTCTTTTACCAAACAATTATTTTTCTTCAAACAGGCTTTTTGAGTATTAAAAACGCTTTTAAACCTCGCAAACACAATCACAAACAAACCCTAAGTCACTCATTAAAAACCACGTGAAAGTCACATAAAAGTCATTCCGTTTGGGTTTGAC
The DNA here is from genome assembly GCA_013348765.1 of Carpinus viminea. NCBI lineage: Eukaryota > Viridiplantae > Streptophyta > Magnoliopsida > Fagales > Betulaceae > Carpinus > Carpinus viminea. Next base: position 14,594,513 of record CP054670.1, on the reverse strand, counting down.
GACTCAGATAGATGAAAGAGTCTTAAATAAGAGTAAACGAAAGTTCAATGGACCTAAGTGAGAGTTTTGAAAGTTTAGAAAGAATTTATGCAATTGGCTGGAAGTTCGACAGTGTTACCCTGAAGTTTCCCCAATAAATAAAGTCTTCATCTTAAACATTGCTCTAATTTATACAACTTGTGTTTATTTGGTTGTTCACTCATTTATAATTACCCAGATGAAGTGAAATAATTCCCAAGACAAAATATGATGCCTCATCTCCCATCAACACACTCGCAAGAGCTAAATATATCAAAAAGGGCAGGCAAATCTAGAACAATCGTCAAATGGGGTTGTTCCAAAATTAAAACTGATTCAAATAAACACATAACTAAGAACAAAAATCTAATATTAAAAAATACATAATTTGAAACTAAAAGCACATAACTATGATGCTGTAAAACCGGCAGCATCCAACTTTTATAATCCAGCAGTGTCATCAAACTTAACATTACCACAAGTAAAAGTATACCCGCAAGTCAAACATATTATGAGTCAAATAAATTCACCCCATATTCCATAATTTAACCACTGAAAATAAAATAATTACCTAGAAATTAAACAAAAGCAACAACCTAATTTTAAATCACTTAAAGAACGCAAGTATGTTTCAACAACAAACAAACGGGATAACATTAATATGTATGTTTCAGACAATAAGCATATAACCATTAAGAACCCCAAACTCCAACTGAACACTATTCTTCAATAGCTATGCATCAACAAAATGTTTAAATAAATCTTTGGTAGACGAATTAGCATCAACCGAAAACTGGCAACTTCATCAACCAAAAACTGGCAGCATCTAACTTGTAAAATCCAGCTGAACAGCACATAACCACCAACATCCAACTTCCAATATCCAGCAGCATCAAACAAAATCAACAACACATAACCACGAAGCTCCTGGCTAGACCTTCAAGAGTGTTCCTTCAATCATGAGATCCCTGCAAGAATTTAAAACATTTGACACTTAAAAATATATAAATCAACAAGAACAAAACATGCTGAGAAATTACATTAAGAATAAAACACAGTGAGTAATTACACTTAAACATGACACTTGTTGCACTAATTTTTGTGAATACCTGAATAATAACACTATCTTGAATGAGAATTATATGACCATGTTGATCATCAGTTACCGAAGGCAATGATATTTAAAAATATCATTTAAGGAGAAGTTTCAGATTTTAAAGAATGATAATAAAAAAATAATTAAAAAAAAAAAAAAAGGAAGAAGAAGAAGAAGCTTACTGTAACCTACCCAAATTGAGTTATTCGTCAATGTTATTAATAAGGCCAAATTAAATTTCTGGCAAGTAGTAAGCAGCAACTGGCCATGTCAAGCCAATTCAAAGTTTACACTAAAATTCTAGAATTCTAAGCCTCAAATGAACTGCAACTTCGTCTTTCATGGCATTCAAAGAAAGTAAAATTCTGGTCCACTGGACTACCATTTTGCAGGGAAGGAAAAGTGTTAAAGGACAACTAATTACATAAGCGAACAACAAACAATGATGAACTGGAAACCACTCCTAGAATAGCAGAATTCAACCTACTAGCAAAAAGCATTTACTAAGAGTTAGGCAACAAAATGTATTGGTGACAACACATGTTTAATGGCCAAAATTAAACAGTTAATTAACACATAAACAAATTAACTAAAAACACAGATAACAAAATAGGAATAGTAATACACAACAATAGTCCAAAAGTCATGGAGAGAAATATTCCCTCAATGACTTGTGGCAAATATATTTGTACCTTACGGATTAATTCTGTAAAGGTTAGAATATCAAATTTGTCATGAACGTTGAAGAACTAGAAATCTTTTACACAAAGGGGAAAGGGGAATTCGAACTAGTAACCTTCACTTCATAAGATGTGGTCCCCAGACGATTAAGCTACCCCTTGGGGACGAATAATTACACTATCTTGAGTGAGAATTATATGACCATGCTGATCATCAGTTACCGAAGGCAATGATACTTACAAAATATCATTTAAGGAGAAGTTTCAAATTTTAAAGAATGATAAAAAAATAAAAATAAATAAAAAAGAAAAAAGTAACCAGAGACTTAATTTAAGCTTATAATCGAATTGAGTTATTTGTCAATGTTATTATTAAGGCCAAATTAAATTTCTGGCATGTAACAAGCAGCGACTAGTCCAGTCTTAGTTTGGATGTGGATGGTTCGAGCTTGTTGGCATGCAGTTTTAATCTATTATTGGTGACAACACATGATTAAAGTATTAGTGACAACTCATGTTTAAGAACCGAAACTAAACAGTTTATTAACACAAACAAATTAACTAAAAAAACATTGAAAAAATAGATAACAAAAGAGGAATAGTAATACACAATAGTAGTCCAAAGTCATGGAGAGAAATATCACCTTAATGACTTGCAGCTTTGACTCTGTAACGGTTAGAATATGAACTTTGTCATGCAAGTTGAAGAACTAGAAATCTTTCACACAGATTTTAGAAAAAAAATCTTGTAATCTTTTATCTGCTTGATTCAGAGACAACAAGTCGATCGAAATGGTTGCAAAGTGGTCGCACTTGCTAAGAAACCCTTGTCGACATCATTTGGATATATTTCATTGCCCATGAAGTCTCATTATGATGCAAGAAGTTTTGTATGATTGTGTTATAAGTAACACGATCGTGAACAACCGTTTCATCCATTTTCTCAAGCAACTCTCTCGCTCATTTAGTAGTCCTTTTTGCAAAACCCTTTGATCATTATATTGTAAGTCCAAAGCGTCAAACCTTTGGTAGGAAGAGTATTAAAGAGTTCTCTTGCGGCTTGAAAGTTTTCCAAATACACACATACCATTAATCAAGACGTTGTAAATCACAATATTAAGGTCTAACTTTTTGTCTTCTCTCTCTTGAAACAATTCCATTGCCTTTGTAAAGGATAGATTCTTACACATGCCATCTAACAAAATAGCATAAGTTTGGACATCGGGATGTTGGCCACAACCTCGCATCTCATGGAATAGCTCTAGTGCAGTCTCAAGTCTCCCAACTCGGCAAAACCCACCTATAAGAGTGGTGTAAGTGACAACATCGGGAATCATGCCATTGATAGTCATCTCACGGAAGAGACTCATTGCCTCATCAATTCTTCTATTTTTACAATATCCGTGGATCAATATGCTATAGCTAACAACAGAAGGCGAACAACCCTTCTCAACCATCGTATTAAATACTTTGACAGCTTCATATATTCTATTTTGCAAACAATAACCATCAATCAAAGAACTGTAAGTGATCGTATTAGGCTCTACGCCCATCTGAATCATCATACTAAAAACTTCTTCTGCCTCTATCAACGTCCCCTCCTTGCCAAGTGTGTCCACCAATATGCTGAATGTATGCACATTTGGCATGATATTCCTCTCCACCATCTCACTCAATAGTTTAGCTACCTCCTTCCACCGGGCGAAATTACATAAGCCTTGAATTAAAGAACTGTAAGTAACAACGTTTGGCTGAATTCCTTTACTCGTCATTTCAGAGAAAAAAGTCAAAGCCTCAGTTACCAATTTATCCTTACATAATCTGTCAATGATTGTGTTATACAGCACTACATTAATTTCAAAATTTTCTTCCATCTTTCTAAACAACTCAATAGCTTGACTAGTCTTACATATTTTACACAAACAATTCATTATCGTGCCGTAGGTAACTATATTAGGCTTATAGCCTATCTTTTCCATTTTATTAACCAATTTCACAGCTTCAACAATTTTACCCTGAAGACATAGCCCCTTGACAAGAGTACTAAGAATTATACAGTTCAGTTGAAAGCCAAGTTTCAAAATTCTTGCTAAGATAGAGAAGCCAAAATCCACCCGGTTCAAATGGCAAAAGCAATTAATCAAAACACTCAGAATATAATCATCGGGAGCAATTCCTGACAGTTCCATTTCTTTAATTAGAGTAATAACAGTTGTGTGATGCTTCATTCTTGCGATTGCACCCAGCAATTGATTAAAATCCACAATGGAAGGCAATGGGTGCATGTGAAGCATTCTATCAAACACGCCTAAGGCATCATCAAGATTCCTAAAGCTACGAGATCTGCATCGATCTCTGACAGATTTCAAGAACTGGTTGGGGCTTTCCGCATTATCTCTACCACTACTGGTAGTTTTAGCAGAAGTAGAACTAAAACTACGACAATGATAATAAAAATTATGAGCATGGAAAGAAACCCTAAAATGCGAATAATTAGGATCGATAAGCAAATGAACGAAGAAGAAAGCAATAGAGTTTCTTGACTTAGCAATCGTACCCATTTCCTGAGGAAAAAGATGCAGTGGAAGAAAAATGATGTAGTTGCTCAGCTCAAGAGAAATAAACAGAACAAGTAGATCTGATGCAGAACCGGCTGTAAGAGAAACTGGAGACGATGGCCCCTCAAAATGATCCTTCTAACCCTACAAAGCACACGTGTCATCTCCCATGATATCGTATTTTTGTTTTACACCCCCAAAAAAGACAGTTTTGCCCTTCTTTATCAAAAAATTTGATTTGCTTGATTTTTATTTTTCTTTTACAGTAACTCTAGCATTTCTCTTGATTAGTAAGCCCACGCCAAAGGCAGACCCACCCGTAAGCCTTGGAGAGAATTGTAACAGACAACAACTCCAACCAAACACCTGCCATATGACGTAGTTTGATTACAATAGACAAAACTCACATACACTTGAGGGTTCACTGAAGTCAACGGAAATCTTCCCTCTGGATATTTTCCTTCAATTTGACCGACTTTCCATCTCAAGCCGTTATCATCACATACATAGACGAAAGAGACATAGAGATCGCAGAGAAAAAGATGAGAGTCACCCACAGAGTCACCATCTTTCTCTTCATCTTTCTGTCATACACACTCACTCTGCCACCTGCCTCCGAATCCTCACCGCAATGCAAAGCGTGGCTGGTCCAGTCAATCCCCACCGACATGCCCCACCTCCCTCGGGTCCCCGGCGTTCTCTCCACCGGTTAGTTTCTTTTCACTCCAAATGCAATTTTATTTCTTTTCACTCCAAAGCTGAATTGGCGATGCTTTTCAATAGGCGACGTGTTCCGGTGGTTGGCGGGGAACTCCACAGAGACTAGACATAATCGCTCAGTACTGGCAGCTCAATGTGCACCTCGACGGTCCTCGCTCGGGGGATTATGGATACTCTGAAGCTCAGATGGATAACTTCGGTGCTCCATGGTTCTCATGTTTACCAAGCCCTAGAACACGCCGCTGTTCGCAATGTCAGTATTAGGTACAATTTTTTTTTTTTTTTTGGTCAGGTTATTTATTAAATTTCTCGAAAAGAAAGTGTCCATTTTTAAAGTTGTATCAATTTTATTTGAAAGTAAAATAACATTTTAAGACTTTGCACTCTCATTCTACTCTTATATTATTCTTCTTTTTAATTAGTTTAGTAGGATGAGAGTGCGGTTTTTAGCATTATTCATTTTATATATACACACCGAGTAATGTTAAAAACTACACTTTTATTTCATAATTATCTCATAGTACTTTTTTTTTTTTTTTCTCTTTTTCGTTTTTTTAACAAGACTTATTGGTAGGGTCATGTCACTCATATTGGTGGAATAGTGATGGAATATTTCTAACGTTACTTATATAAAGTTAGTAATCGATCTTGTTATTTACAATGATTTTTTTTTTTTTTTTTTACTTAGCAAAAATATAGAACTTATGTTATAGTTTTTAAGTGGTAATTCAAAAAGATAAGATAATTTTATATTTTTCGTATATAAGTTGACTACTCTCTAAGCAAAATTGAATATATATCATGTAGGCTAACTCATGACTAATTTTCAGTTTTAACATCAGATTTACTATAAATAGATTCAATTTAATGCATAGATAATTCATATTTCTCGGCCTTAGAAGCAAAAACTCATACCAAAACTCATCCTCCTAAGCGTGAGAACCAAGAAATGGATCACGTCTACAACCCAAAGATTTAAACAATCCTTATTCAAGCAAAATTACATAAACCAAAAACCAGAGAAAACCTAGTACCCACAGAAAAATAGCCAAATAAGAACAGATCTACTTCTGAGAAGATTGGATCTACTCCTCCTCGACTCAAAACGGTCTTTATTTGAAATAAACAAAACAAGAAATACAATCATCAAAAAAGCAACAACTGGAGTGGAGGAGATATGATGATGGGCACTGGCCAACGTTGACACGTAATGGAGCGGGTTGATGAGATGGACAGCACAACACCTTGAAGGGCGGACGAAAGTGGCCAGAGTTGTTGTATATGGCTGAAAAACACATAAAAAACACAAAGAAAATAAGAGAAAAACATGTAGAAGAGGAGGGGGAGAGGGTAAGGGGGAGTCTCTAGGGGCTATGGTTTTTTTTGTTAGTTTTTAAAACTTCTTCAAGTAGCTTCATATATACTAATTGGCAACATAAGCTCTATAATGTACTCTGAACAATATATATATATATATATATATATATATATATAAAAGGTTTGTTAAGGGTTCTCTCAGAATATTCTCCTAGCGTTCTTCAGTCTTACATAAAACATGATTGAAAAAAAAATGTAATACATTTTTTTTTTACCAACATATTAATTTTTATGAGTTAATATTTAAGTTCTAATGCTTTAAAACTTATTTTTTTGATTCAAAACTAAAACCTAAGGGTGGAAGGTTAACCCTTTATGGATAATATCACCCAAAATGAATTTGATCCTAAATTTAGTAATAATGCCTCAATTTTGGTGCTAATGTTTAAAAAAACTGATGGTAGAGGCCATTACAATTTTATTTTTTCTTAAATCATGTTTTACGTAAACCTGAGAAAGAATGCCATGAGAACACTATAGAGAGAACACCTAACATTTTCCTAAAAAAAATAAGGAGAAAATATATTTTTTCCTCCGTAAACTATCTATCTATTTACACTTTTAACCCAAATGTAGGGCTGGGTATCGGTCATATCGGTCCGGTTAATGGAGTTATCGGTTATTAACCGATAAGCTATCGGTTAATCGATTCTTGACCGATTACCGACCGATAAGCTATCGGTTAATCGGTTAATCGGTCATATCGGTAATCGGTTAAACTAGCCGGTTAATCGGTTAACCGGTTTTTGTTAACTTTTTATTGAGTTTTTTACTAGTTGCTAATTGGGCAAAAAATTAATTATTTTGAGAGTTCAAATACTTTTTATTTGGCTAAAGCCTAAAATAACTTATTAAAAATTAGTTGTTTTGCCCCTTTTGGGGGCCTAAATATATATATGGCTAAAAATTTTTATTGAATCTTTTTTTGTATTGATCCATTACATCTTTTTTATATTATAAAATAAAAATTAAAAGAGTAAAAAGTATAAAATTAAAAAAATATATAAAAATTAAAAAATTTTATCGGTCATATCGGTCATATCGGTTAACCGATAAGAAAATTTTAACCGACCAATTACCGACCGATAAGGTTACCGGTATAAATTTTTTAACCGATTACCGGTCGGTTAATTATCGGTTACGGTTATATCGGCTCGGTTAATGTCGGTAATCGGTCGGTTAATCGGTAACGGTTAATTTGCCCACCCTTACCCAAATGTCTTAAAAGTGATACTTTACCCCCAAAGTATCTAATATTAACATTTGATCTCTATGAAATACATTTTACCCCTTGAAGTATATTGAATTGACACTTTATCTCCAAAACTTAGTTACTTCAAGAGATAAAGTGTCAACTTAAAATACTTCAAGGGGTACAGTATACTTTATGGGGGTCAAATGTCAATGTCAGATACTTTTGGGGGGTAAAGTATCACTTTTTAACATTGTGGCTAAAAGTGCAAATAAGTGAATAGTTCAAGGGCAAAGTATATTTTTAATCATTGTCTAAAACACTATTAAACACCAAAATAAACATAACATAAATCTATCCAAACATTTGCTCAAGACATTATGTACTCTAAATATCCTGGAGAATGGTTCACCAAAGCAACCAAAATATGTCTAAGTAACCTTCAACCACCATCACTGAAGGAGCTCTTAAGTGCCATCCTCAGACTCACCCTCATCCTCATTTGGATTGTTACCTGCCGAGTCAAAATGTATTCAATACATTTTATATTTCTTATAAAAAAATTAAAATCCAATAAATAAGTAAATGAGAGTATTGAGTTGATAGACAACTTGTAACATTTTCTTGAAGCAGACATAAATCTAACATGTACGTAGTCACATTTATAGTTATATAATTACAATTGAATGAAAAATAAAGGAAACTCTGAGTTGGCTTTCCAAAAATGTTCAGAATAGTACAATTTTGTATACATTGTTACGTTTCTAGTGGGAAAAATTTTAGGTATTTCTCAACTCGAGTATTTTTTGCAACTGGAAAGATTCCATTATTGTTCTCCAAACCACCAAATCACTTCTGCCGTGGCCTGAGAGGATCTGAAGATTGTTGGAACATGCATTGATTCCGATGTATCTAAAACTTCTATAGATCATACGAATATCACTTTCGGTCCTACACATATAACCGGAAAATAAGCAGAATCTAATAGGATCATTGAGGATGGAGTGAAGTTTCCAGAGAAAATGGAATCGGTTCCAAAGATTGGTGGGTTGAAGACATATATGTGAGCTGGAGATCTATCACTATCAATTATCAAATTAAAAGGAAGAATGGATGGTACTAAAAACTTGTACAATTAGATGGCTGCAGATTCTGTCGACGCATTGGTTTCTGATGCTCATGCACAATCATTCTAAGAACACAAGCATGCGTACTTTTATTCTCCTTCAGTCCTTTTACTTTGTTGAGCTTCTATCAAGTTTGCTTTGAACTTGGGCACTTGATACACTGATTAAACAATCACCAATAAATCTAAGTAAATAAATAAAGTCCTCATCTTAAAAATTGCTCCAATTTATACAACTTGTGTTGGCTCATTTATAATTACCCAGATGAAGCGAAATAATTCCCAAGATGCCTCATCTTCCTTCAACACGCACGCAGGAGCTAAATATATCAATAACGAAAAGCAAATCTAGAACAATTGTCAAATGGGGTTGTTCCAAAATTAAAACTGATTCAAATAAATAACTAAGAACAAAAATCTAATATTTAAAAAATACATAATTTGAAACTAAAAAACACAAATATGATGCTGTCAAACCGGCAGCATCCAACTTGTAAAATCCAGCAGTGTCGTCAAACTGAACATTACCACAAATGAAAATATACCGGCAAGTCAAGCATATGATGAGTCAAATAAATTCACCCCATATTCCATAATTTAACCACTAAAAATAAAATAATTACCCGGATATAAAACAAAAGCAACAACCTAATTTTATATCACGAAAAGAACGTAAGTATGTTTCAACAACAGACAAAAGGGACAACATATATATGTATGTTTCAGACAATAAGCATACAACCATTAAGAACCCTAAACTCCAAATGAACACTTCAATAGCTATGCATCAACAAAATGTTTAAATAATTTTTTGGTTGATGAAGCAGCATTAACCGAAAAACTAGCAACTTCATCAACCAAAAAACTGGAAGCATCTAACTTGTAAAATCCAGCTGAACAGCACATAACCACCAACATCCAACTTCCAATATCCAGCAGCATCAAACAAAACCAACAACACATAACCACCAAGCTCCTAGCTAGACCTTCAAGAGTGTTCCTTCAATCATGAGATCCCTACAAGAATTTAAAACATTTTACTCTTAAAAATATATAAATCAACAAGAACAAAACATGCTGACAAATTACATTAAGAATAAAACACAGTGAGTAATTACACTTAAACATGACACTTGTTGCACTAATTTTTGTGTAACCTGAGTAATTACACTATCTTGAGTGAGAATTATATGACCATGCTGATCATCAGTTACCGAAGGCAATGATATTTAAAGATATCATTTAAGGAGAAGTTTCAGATTTTAAAGAATGATAATAAAAAAATAATAATAAAAAGGAACCAGAAGCTTACTGTAACCTACCCGAATTGAGTTATTTGTCAATGTTATTAATAAGGCCAAATTAAATTTCTGGCAAGTAGTAAGCAGCAACTGGACATGTCAAGTCAATTCAAAGTTCACACTAAAATTCTAGAATTCTAAGCCTCAAATGAACTGCAACTTCGTCTTTCATGGCATTCAAAGAAAGTAAAATTCTGGTCCACTGGACTACCATTTTGCAGGGAAGGAAAAGTTTTAAAGGACAACTAATTAGATAAGCGAACAACAAACAATGACGAACTGGAAACCACTACTAGAATGGCAAAATCCAACCTACCAGCAAAAAGAATTTAATAAGAGTTAGGCAACAAAATGTATTGGTGACAACACATGTTTAATGGCCGAAATTAAGCAGTTAATTAACACATAAACAAATTAACTAAAAACCACAGATAACAAAATAGGAATAGTAATACACAACAATAGTCCAAAAGTCATGGAGAGAAATATTACCTTAATGACTTGCAGCAAATATGTTTGTACTTTACAGATTAACTCTGTAAAGTTTAATATCAAATTTGTTATGACCGTTGAAGAACTAGAAATCTTTCACACAGATTTTAGGAAAAAATCTTGTAATGTTTTATCTGCTTGATTAGTAGTCAACAAGTCCATCAAAATGGTTGCCGTATTTGCATTTGCCGAGAAACCCTTGTCAACCATCATTTGGATATATTTCACTACCCATGAAGTCTCATTATGATGCAAGAAACCTTGGATGACTATGTTATAAGTGACATGGTCAGGTGAGCAACCGTCCTCCTCCATTTTTTCAAATAGGTCCCTTGCTTCTTTTAATAGTCCCTCTTTGCAAAGCCCTTTGATCATTATATTGTAAGTCCAAACATTAGCTTGAACGCCTTTCATAGGAAGAGAGTTAAAGAGTTCTCTGGCAGTCATAAGTTTCCCAGCATTGCACATACCATCAATCAAGATGTTGTAAACAACAATATTAAGGTCTAACTTTTGTCTTCCATCGCTTTAAACAATGTCATTGCTTCTAGAAAGTATAGGTTCTTACACAGGCCATCTAACAATATAGCATAAGTTTGGACATTGGGATGTTGGCCACAGCCTTGCATCTCATGGAGTAGCTCTAGTGCCTTCTTAGGTCTCCCAACTCGGCAAAACCCGCCAATAAGAGTTGTGTAAGTGACAACATCGGGAATCATGCTATTGTTAGTCATTTCATGGAAGAGACTCACTGCCTTATCAATTCTTTTATTTTTACAATATCTATGGATCAATATGTTATAGCTAACAACAGAAGGCGAACAACCCTTCTCAACCATTGTATTAAATGCTTTCGAAGCTTCATCCATTCTATTTTGCAAACAGTAACTGTCAATCAAAGAATTGTAAGTGATTGTATCAGGCTCTATGCCCCTCAGAATCATTAGATTAAAAACTTCTTCAGCCTTTTTCAACTCCCCCTCCTTGCCAAGTGTGTCCACCAATATGTTGAATGTATGCAAATTTGGCATGATTTTCCTTTCCACCATCTCATTAAATAGTTTAGTTGCCTCCTCCCACCGGGCGAAATTGCATGAACCTTGAATTAGAGAACTGTAAGTGAAAACGTTTGGCAATTCCTCTATTTGTCATTTCAGAGAAAAAATTCAAAGCCTCAGTTACCAATCTATCCTTACATAAACTATTAATGATTATGCTATACATCACTACATCAAGTTCAAGATTTTTTTCTTCCATCTTTCTAAACAACTCAATAGCTTCATTAGTCTTGCCTATTTTACACAAACCATTCATTATCGTTTTGTAGGTAATTGCATCAGGTTTGTAGCCTATCTTCTCCATTTTGTTAACCAACTTCACTGCTTCAGCAATTTTACCCTGAATACAAAGCCCCTTGATAAGAGTGCTTAGAACTATGCAGTCCGGTTGAAAACCAAGTTTCAAAATGCTTGCTAATATAGAGAAACCGAAATCCACCCGGTTCAAATGGCAGAAGCAATTAGTCAAAACCCTTAGAGTACAAGCATTGGGAGCAATTCCTAGCAGTTCCATTTCTTTAATAAGAAAAATCACGGTTGAGTGATGCTTCATTCTTGCAATTGCACCCAGCATTTGATTAAAATCGACAATGGAAGGAAAACGGTGCATGTGAAGCATTCTATCAAACACGCCCAAGGCATCATCAAGATTCCTAAAGCTACGAGATCTGCATCGATCCCTCACAGATTTCAAAAACTGATTGGGGCCTTCCACAGTATCTCTACCACTATTGGTAGTTTTAGCAGAAGTGGAACTAAAACTACGACAATAATAATAAAAATTAAGAGCATGGAAAGAAACCCTTACATGAGAATTATGATTGAAGAAGAAAGCAAGAGAGCTTGTAGACTTAGCAGTGGTACCCATTTCCGGAAATGGCCGTCGATTTCCGCTTTCACAATCTCCCGAGAGTTCTGAAGATGGGAGGGTCTGGGTTTTTGTCTCCTCCGTTTCTCTCCTGTGTCTCTTGTATGCTAAAAATGCCTACAAATTGATCACGGGATTCCACGACGTCGTTTCTGTCAGCTTACCGAGTTGTTGAAACGATGGCCCTCAAAATGTCTCTTTGAATTTGGATGGTGTTTCTAACCATTCAAATCACACGTGTCACCACACTTTATATCGTGATTTTTTATTTGCACCTCAAAAGGACAATTTTGCCCTTCTGGATCAAACGATTGAAGTTACAAAAACTGAAAAATAATAAAAAAGGGCTCTTGAGGAAAAGAGTAGTTTCGATCTAAACAATGAGATTTTGAGAGTTAGGTTTGATTTTTGAGAAATACTAAGGATACTAAATCTTTTATTAACATACGCTTACTAAATTGATTTATAATTTATTTATTAAAAAAAAACAAAATAATTAATTAAAAAAAATATAACAAGTACCAATAAATGAACTTACACATTAATTTAGCAAGCATTTACTTGTAAAAAATTTAATACCTCTAGCATTCTCTTGATTTTCTTTTCGAACATCTGGGTTGCGGTTCTTTATACAAAAACTATTCAAAATGATGTGGGATATGATATGCTTCATCCTTATGTTTTTTGCTTAACTTTGTACAACCAATGTTGAAAGCTTCAGAAGGTCAGATTCCTTCTTGGGTACATCTTGCATGACCTTTTTCAATAACTGCCGAAAAGCTTTTAACGCCCTAGCATAACAAGGAAAAAAAAGGAGACAAATTTTGTGTTGTTGGGTGGTTTTTCTGTGGTTTTGCGGAGTTTTTTTTTATATTATTTTTAGTTATGGGAAATTCTATTTTTGATCTCCCTCCATCATCATCATTTTTATAATCCTCTAAACCAAAGGAAGTAAGATTTTTTGCTTTGGTGGTTGAAGTTTGTGTTCAGCTACGGTGTTTGAAGGTGGCCGTCATTAATCTTTGGCTAATGCATTTGATCGGTTTCTCTTAAATCATGAATGAGAACTTTGTTATTGCCTTATTGGCGAGCCATTTATGAAAAAAGTTGAGGTGCTAATTTTTTATTGAAGACCGTAAAAGAGGTGTTTTACACCACACTCTTATAAAAAGGGTGCTCTATTATCTAATCTCCCAACATGTTTATCAAGGTAAGAGAGCTTGCGTAAATAATGCAAGGGAGTAAAACAAAAACTCAAATAAATTTCCTTAGTGTATATACATGTTATTGTTTTTTGTTTGTTTGCTGTTTTAGAATGTAAAGTTTATATTGTAAGGTCCTTTGAACTACTTGTTCAATGTACTGTCATTTGATCCATTAGTTTTTGTATCAATTTTTGGGAAGAAAATTTGGGATGTTCGACATTTCTCTCTAAGTTCATACCGTACATCAATAGAAAAAAGAGAAGTACTATACATCCTAAATTTTTGTTTTAAAAGTTGGTTCTTAAATAATATGTCATCATCTCTTGAAATTTATTATTTTGAAAAATGTGTCATCAACTCATGGGATGGTGACACATCATTTGAGAACCAATTTTTAGAACAAAAATTTGAAATACTTAGCATTTCTCGAACTTAAAAACATAATGATGAACAAGGTCTCTCTTAGCTCTCAAAATAATGACCTCAAGGTCAATAAAAAAACATGCACTCTGGTGTTTATAACCGTCATAGTATTTCAATGCAATTATGCTTTTAGTGACTTGGAGCAAATATGCTTTTATTCATTAACATGGGGTTAGAACATGAAATTTGAAAAACTAAAAGCTTTCGCATGCACACTTTTTTTAAAAAATCAACAGACAATACTACACAACTCTGGAATTAGGACTTGCTCCACTAGAGTGCTTTTTACTTTCCCAACTTGAATAATCGATGGAAGGGATCATACATTTCATTATTAGAATAAAATTTACATACCCCTTCAAACTATCACCCAATTAATAATGTTCTCCTCAAACTTTTAATTGTAATAATATCTTTCATAGCTAACAAAAAGATAAAAATGTCCCCACAAATTTCTCAATAAGACAAAAATACTCCTATTAGTTTGAAGAAAAAAAAATTACTTAAAAAAATTGACATTTTAATTTTTAATTTTTTTAAATGAAATTTTTTTAAAAAAAATTTGAAATGGAATTTTTTCTTTAAGAAAATGATTTTTTTTAAATATTTTTTAAAAAGGAAATTTTTTATAAAATAAATACATTAAAAAATTAAAAATTTAATTAAAAAATCGTAATTTTTTAATGTTTTAGCTTAGAAAAATGATTTTTTATTTTTTATTTTTATTTTGTAGTTTTAGGTTTTTTCTAGAAGTTTTAGCATTTTTTTTTTATATTTGTCATTAGGGGGGACATTGACAATGTTGTATTAGTTTGAGAGGGACATAATCAATTAGATGGTAGTTTGAGAGAAATATATGGATTTTACCCTTATTATTGTTTTTATTTTTATTAAGATGGTTTTAATTCTTCATTAGTATTGTATCATGAGGTATGTATTTTGACTTTCCTCAAGGGGACCAAACAATAGCTTGCAATCAACACAGTTTGGGAGAAAACTTTGTCCTAAGATATACATAATTTTCATTATTATGTGACAAACCTTAGTTTTAACATTGGTTTATCTTATAAAATCAAAATATATACAGCAAATGAATTTAATATTTTTAATAAAATAATTCGAAAGCATCAATATTTTTAAATAAATGAGCATGAACAAGTCTTATTATCAATGATGTTTATATATATATATCTGTCGAGTGCAGGGTTTGACACATTATGAACAGAATGCAGACTTGTTTTATAACAAATCCATGCCTCTTAAAATAAATTGAGCATTCCTAAATTAAGGTCACCCAAAAGAACAAAGGGGGATGGCTTTTTGAACTACATCTGTATTTTGATACTTCACCATCCATGTTGAGGTTTGGGACATAATGAAAGCAAGAAACCAAAAGTTATCAGAGGCCATAAAGAGATTTCATTCCATGACCAAACTGAAAGGATCACTCACTGTCACAAGCTTTACATTAAAAGGCCATAAATATAAGCAATGTTAACCTTCTATTAGTTTTTCTGTTAAAATAGATAGAATTTTTTTTAAAAAAAGACTGAGGGTAGTTTCGTCATTTCATAGTTTTCCGTCAATTTTAATAGAAAAACTAACGGTGAGGTTAACATTGCAAGTTTTTGAAACTTCAGAGAGGTGGATTGCAAATTTTTAAACTTTAGGGTTAAAATTAAAAAATCACTGAAATTCAATGAGTTAAAACTGCATTTTCCCCTAAATTTTAAAAACTTTCAATTTAGTCTATTGAACTTTCAATTGCTCTCAATTTGAACCCTTCTATCAATTTTAGCCGTTAAAAATACAAAAAAAACCAAAATATCTCTGATTTTCTTTTTCTTTTTTAAAAAAAACTTTTTGAAAGTTGAATTTTTATACATAAGTCAAGGGTATAAACATCATATAATGTTTAGAATTTGACGGAGTGTCTAAATTGAGAGCAATTGAAACTTCAGGAAATTAAATTGAGAGTTTTTAAAATTTATGGGGTATTTCAAAACAAGTAGAAGTTCGAAAGTTTTCAGTAAAGTTTTCCGTAAATTTTGTGATAAATTGCTATGGTGGTTGTTGGGTCATGAATCAGCCTTATAAGGCCCAACATGCCTCTAGGCCCAACCCAATGAGCGAACTTGTTCATTGACTGAGCCCAAGTGCAGTCTCGGACAGCTTTTGTGATTACCCCTAAATTTTGTGATAAATTGCTATGGTGGCTGAATAATCAAGTCGGGAGCGACGGGAGGTGTGGAACTTCGCATTTTTTTGGATCAGTTTCGTCACTTTCGTGTGGCTCTAAATAGATTTGAATGTGTTAGACTTAATTTAAAAATATATTTAAATTTAACGTTGTTGTATGCATTAAAATCCAAAAATTAATTCACTCAGCTACACGCTATTAAACAAATAAATAAAACTTCTTCAACTATCTTTTTTATTTTTATTTTTTTTAAGGGAGTCATTCCAATCTCATTGAAGAATGATCACTAGTATAAATGCTCTTACATCACATAGCAAAAAACTCTGAAAAATTCATAACCGAAGCTATGATGTTCCAAATCATAGTTGTTTACATAAAAATTAAAATTCAAAACCTATCTATTGTTAATATATATGTGGGGCTTGTCCCACATTGGTAAGATTGAGAGTCAAGGCTCCTCTCTCCCTCCTATATAAGGAGGCTATTGTATTCAATATCTTATATCACAACACAATACAATGTAGTCCATTGTGTGTTTACGCTTCCGCTCTCTCTCTTCTCTCTCTTATTCTTCCGCTCTATATAATATATTTAACATGGTATCAGAGCCACCTTCTTGTGGCCCCCAATAAACGTCAATGACGTTTTTCGGTGCTCCTACCGGCGACCTTCTAGTTGGCGCACTGCCGGTATTCCGCTCTTTTTGGCGCTCCCTCCGCCATCTCGCCAACGCGGGTTCCTCCGGCAACTTCTACCCGAGCCTATCGCGTCACCATCGACACCCCTCTTGGCTAAAAGAACCACCAAAAGTGGTGTCTTAGCCCCGGATCGGTGGATCTGTGCAATTTCAGCCTATTCCGACGTTGCACGCGCACTACGCTCCTCCTCAAACAACAGATCAAACGCTCCGAGTCTAGATCCGAAAAGATCACCGCTGTCCAAGCTTCCACGCGCCTACACGCACCCCCAGAAGGATCTGCCTGTTTGCCAATGCGCTTCACGCGCTCACAAGCGCCGCCATGGTGATCCACGCGCTCCCACGCGCTCTGGCACCTTCTAGCACGTGAATTTCACGCTCCCACGCACCCTAGACCTTATGGTGCGTGAATTTCACGCTCCTACGTGCTTACTGGTGCGTGAGTTGCACATGCTTCTTGCAGCCACAAGCTTTGCGCGTGCACCACACACGCCAAGTGTTCTTCCCAACCCATGCGCTTACTGGCGCGTGAGATGCACGCGCCCTTGCAGCCAGCACACTTTGGCGCGTGCCCTACACGTGCCGCCAGATGCTCCTCATCACTCTCCAGCTGCCACGTGTCTCTCAAAGAGCCGCCACGTCAGCCCTAACCTTTGCCACGTGTCAAGCTTAAAAAAAAAAAAAAACTGATCCGGATCCAATATTTTGGCCCGATCCAACGGGTTAGAACCGGGTCTTCTCAAGTGGGTCAGACCTTCAATAGGTCCAGGGGTTTCGTCTTTTAGGCCCATTTAAACCGGCCCATTCAAATTAGTTTAAGGATCCAAAACCATTGACCCGGTTTAGTGGGTTGGACCCAGATCTACCAATCTGGCAATCCTATCCGTCAACTTAACCAATTAGGTCTTATTTCGGTTCGGATCCTTAACCCAATTCATATTTCATTGTTGGATCAACCATATTCAATGGTCCATGGGTTATGGCCAACTTTTGGCCCATTTAACCAGCTCAATTAGCCTATAAGGCTTTCAATACAAGTTTCAAGCAAAATGGTTTGGGTTCAGACCATCTCCGCCACCACCTGCCTTGCCCGCCGTCCACCGCCACCACCGCCCAACTCTAGCCACCTCCCTTTTCCGGACTTCAAAAAAAAAAAAAGTATTTTTTTTTTAAATGTTTTTTTTTTTTATTATCCTTTGCTTTTGTTTTCCAACCTCAATGTTTAGACACATTGAGTTTGAGGGGGGATGTTAATGTATATGTGGGGCTTGTCCCACATTGGTAAGATTGGGAGTCAAAGCTCCTCTCTCCCTCCTATATAAGGAGGCTATTGTATTCAATATCTTATATCACAACACAATACAATGTAGTCCATTGTGTGTTTACGCTTCCGCTCTCTCTCTTCTCTCTCTTATTCTTCCGCTCTATATAATATATTTAACATCTATGACAACAATATCTACTAACCTATGACTAATTTTTAATTGTAACATCAGATTTGTTCCACATAGATTTAACGCAATGAATGGTAGCTCATCTTTCTCGACCTTAGGAGCAAAAAACCCATACCAAAACTCATCCTCCTAAGTGTGAGAGCCAGAAAATGAATCACATCCACAACCAAAAGATCTGAACAATCCTTATTCAAGCAAAATTACATAAACCAAAAACCAAAGAAAACCTAGCCCACAGAAAAATAGCCAAATAAGCACAGATTTGCTTATGAGAAGACTAGATCTACTCTTCCTCGACCTAAAACGGTCTTTATTCGAAACAAACAAAACAAAAAACACAACCATCAAAAAGCAGCAGAGGGTGGAGGAAATGATGGGCACTGGCCAGCGTTGGTACGTGGTGGAGTAGACGGAGGAGATGGGCAGCAGCACCTTGGAGGGTATACGAAAGTGACCGGAGTTGCTGCATATGGCTGAAAAACACCTAAAAAAACACAAAGAAAACAAGAGAAAAACATGTAGAAGATGAGGGGGAGAGGGTAAGGGGGGAGAGGAGGAGGGTAGGGTTTTTTTTGTGAGTTCTTAAAACTTCTTCAACTATCTTCATGTATACTAATTGGCAACATAAGCTATATAATGTACTCCAAACAATATAAAAAGGGGGGAGAAAGAAAAACACTTTACTCTCCCTATACTATTCACTTATTTGCACTTTTAACTCAAATGTTTTAAAAATGACAATTTACCCCCAAAATATCTGATATTGACACTTGCCCCCCATAAAGTACACTTTACTCCTTTAAGTATTTTAAATTTACACTTTACCCCTCAAAACTTAGTTACTTCGGAGAGTAAAGTGTCAACTCAAAATATTTCAAGGGATAAAGTATACTTTATGGGGTCAAGTGTCATGTCAGATACTTTAGGAGGGTAAAATGTCACTTTTTAAACATTGTGGTTAAAGTAAAGTGTATTTTTAATCATTGTCTAAAACACTATTAAACACCAAAATAAACATAACATAAATCTATCCAAACATTTGCTCAAGACATTATGTACTCAAAATATCCTAGAGAATGGTTCACCAAAGCAACCAAAATATGTCTAAGTAACCTTCAACAACCATCACTGAAGGAGCTTTTAAGTGTCCTCATCCGCATTTGGATTGTTACCTGCCGAGTCAAAATGTATTCAATACATTTTATATACCTCATAAAAAATTAAAATAAAATAAATAAGTAAATGAGAGTATTGAGTTAATGGACAACTTGTAACATTTTCTTGAAGCAGACATAAATCTAACATGTATTGACATTTATAGTTATATAATTACAATTGGGGAAAAGTATAAAAAGGCCCCCCAAACTACCAGTCTTTTGTAATTTAGCCCCCTAAACTTTCATTTGGTATAAAATAGCCTCCCCAACTACCAACTTCTTATAAAATGGCCCATTCCGTTAGTTTAGACTGTCAAATGGATGGAAACTTTGGAATGACGTCTTTTTGGGTATAAAAGTGACGAAAATGCCCCTCAAAGATTAAAAAAAGATTTTTTTTTAAAAAAAAAGGCTAGAACTGTGTCGTATTTGTGGGCTTCAACAAGAAGCCTTTCTCTTTGTCACAAGACAAAACCCCATCTCCTCGCCGTAGAGTCACACTCAGAGAATTCCAATCACTCCCGAACCCCATGCTCGAATGTGAGCTTTTGGTGGAACTCAACACTAGATGAATCATTTGTATTAGAAGTAGCTGATTCCCCAAAACCACTTGCAACCCGCCTCATGCCTCGAATGTTCTAGATGCATCATATGCTTCACTTGCAAGTTTCTCATAATCATCACACAACAAAAACATCTCAAACATAGAACCCCAAAACCAGTTATCTTGTCTGAGATATAGAATCTTCCACACAAATTTCAGTCGGCTTTGATCCCTTTAAGGGTTGCCAATGCAGAATCATGCATCGAACTTAACAATACTATCTTTTTGAGATTTTTAAGTGGTCCCTGTAAAGGTTCTAGAGAAAAGATCGCCAGAGGAATGTATCTCTGAAACCAAGTTCTTGGTGGCTGGTTGCAGAAAAAAAAACAGGGGGAGAGAGAGAGAAAGGCTTCTTGTTGAAGCCCACAAATGCGACGCCGTTCTAGCCTTTTTTTAATCTTTGAGGGGCATTTTCGTCACTTTTATACCAAAAATGACGTCATTCCAAAGTTTCCATCTATTTTGATGGTTTAAACTAACGGAGGGGGTCATTTTATAAGAAATTGATAATTTGGGAGGCTATTTTATACCAAATGAAAGTTTAGGGGGCTAAATTACAAAAGGCTGATAGTTTGGGGGCCTTTCATACTTTTCCCTTACAATTGAATGAAAAATAAAGGAAACTTTGAGTTGGCTTTCCAAAAATGTTCAGAATAGTACAATTTTGTATACATTGTTACGTGTCTAGTGGGAAAAATTTTAGGTATTTCTCAACTCCAATATTTTTTGCAGCTGGAAAGATTCTATTATTGTTCTCCAAACCACCAAATCTCTTCTGCCATGGTCTGAGGATCTGAAGATTGTTGGAAGATGCATAGATTCCGATATATCTAAAACTTCTGTAGATCCTACGAATATCACTTGGTCCTACACATATAACCTGATATAAGCATAATCTAATAGGATCATTGAGGATGGAGTGATGTTTCCAGAGAAAATGGAATCTGTTCCGAAGGATTGGTGGGTTGAAGACATATGTGTTAGCCGGAGATCTATCACTATCAAATTAAAAGGAAGAATGGATGGTACTAAACACTTGTGCAATTAGATGGTTGCTAGATTCTGTCGACGCATTGGTTTCTGATGCTCATGCCCAATCATTTTAAGAGCATTCTCAAGTTTTCTTGTGCTGTTTCCTACATTTAAGGATTCAAACTACTTTTTACTTCCTATATCAAAATGGACTACAACAGCCTCTTAATCATTCCTTATAACATTAAAATATTATTATTTTTATTTTACCTTTTTTATATTTTATTATTTAATTTATACTTTCTTTTTCTCTCTCTCATCTCATCTCCTTGTTTCTTTCCCCACCAGCCGCACTTCTCTCCTCTCTGCCTCACTCTCGATCTCCCTGTTTGAACCATTTCCTCACCATTATTCCGCCTACGATCAGAAAGGAGGAAGGCTGGAACCGCCCTGACGAGTAGTCAATCCGCAAAGGATTAGATTTTCGACGCAGTTGGGTTTTGGTGCCTCTAAGTTGGGTTTTTGCTACCTCACTCTCGAACTCGATCTCCTCACTCTTTCTCCTCTAACCATCGATTGGGTTTTTGTTGGGTCTTGATTGGTTTCTGTTGGGTCTTGATCGGTCTAGGTTTTTGACCATCCCTCTCTGCGCTCTGAAGTTGGTTTGAAGTTAGTCGGTCTTGGTTTTTGAAGTCGGTCTGCGCTATTTGAAATCGGTCTGGGTCTTGATGGTTTTTGAAGTGCCCAGTAACAATTGCGTCAATAGCAGATTAGTAGCTCTTGATTTGAGCTACAACGAGCTCGGAGGATTGTTGCTGACGTTCATGGGTGCGAGAGAGAGAGAGAGAGAAATGCTGTGTTTGTGGTGCGAGGGAGAAAGAGAGGTGAGAGAGAGAGAGAGAGGAGAGAGTGTTTTTTTTTTTTTGAATATAATACTCACATGGATTGCTACAGTTGAGCCTTATATATAAGGCTCTACTGTACCATAGTAATGTTTAGAGAACCATGTAAGGAATCTGTTATAGGACCTTTTTTATGATTTTTTAGACCTATTTCCTATGCATAAGTCTGCTGGGAATGCTCTAAGAACACAAGCATGCGTACTTTTATTCCCCTTCAGTCCTTTTACTTTGTTGAGCTTCTATCAAGTTTGCTTTGAACTTGGGCACTTGATACACTGATTAAACAATGACCAATAAATCTAAGTAAATAAATAAAGTCTTCATCTTAAACATTGCTCTAATTTATACAACTTGTGTTGGCTCATTTGTGTTTATTTGGTTGTTGGCTCATTTATAATTACCAAGATGAAGTGAAATAATTTCCAAGACACTAAATATGATGCCTCATCTCCCATCAACAAGCACGCAAGAGCTAAATATATCAATAACGACAGGCAAATCTAGAACAATTGTCAAATGGGGTTGTTCCAAAATTAAAACTGATTCAAATAAACATACAACTACTAACAAAAATCTAATATTAAAAAAAAAATACATAATTTGAAACTAAAAAACACATAACTATGATGCTGTCAAACCAGCAGCATCCAACTTGTAAAATCCAGCAGTGTCATCAAACTGAACATTACCACAAGTGAAAGTATACCGGCAAGTCAAACATATGATGAGTCAAATAAATCCACCCCATATTCCATAATTCAACCACTAAAAATAAAATGATTACCCAGATATAAAACAAAAGCAACAACCTAATTTTATATCATGAAAAGAACGTAAGTATGTTCTCAACAACAAACAAAAGGGACAACATATATATATATATTTCAGACAATAAGCATACAACCATTAAGAACTCCAAATGAACAATATTCTTCAATAGCTATGCATCAACAAAATGTTTAAATAATTTTTTTGCTTGACGAAGCAGCATCAACTGAAAAACTAGCAACTTCATCAACCAAAAAACTGGCAGCATCTAACTTGTAAAATCCAGCTAAACAGCACATAACCACCAACATCCAACTTCCAATATCCAGCAGCATCAAACAAAATCAACAACACATAACCACCAAGCTCCTAGCTAGACCTTCAGGAGTGTTCCTTCAATCATGAGATCCCTGCAAGAATTTAAAGCATTTGACTCTTAAAAATATATAAATCAACAAGAACAAAACATGCTGACAAATTACGTCAAGAATAAAACACGGTGAGCAATTACACTTAAACATGACACTTGTTGCACTAATTTTTGTGTAACCTGAGTAATTACACTATCTTGAGTGAGAATTATATGACCATGCTGATCATCAGTTACCAAAGGCAATGATATTTAAAAATATCATTTAAGGATAAGTTTCAGATTTTAAGGAATGATAATAAAAAAATAAAAATAAAAAAAGGAACCAGAAGCTTACTGTAACCTACCTGAATTGAGTTATTCGTCAATGTTATTAATAAGGCCATATTAAATTTCTGGCAAGTAGTAAGCAGCAACTGGCCATGTCAAGTCAATTCAAAGTTCACACTAAAATTCTAGAATTCTAAGCCTCAAATGAACTGCAACTTCGTCTTTCATGGCATTCAAAGAAAGTAAAATTCTGGTCCACTGGACTACCATTTTGCTGGGAAGGAAAAGTGTTAAAGGACAACTAATTAGATAAGCGAACAACAAACAAAGATGAACTGGAAACCACTCCTAGAATAGCAGAATTCAACCTACTAGCAAAAAGAATTTAATAAGAGTTAGGCAACAAAATGTATTGGTGACAACACATGTTTAATGGTCAAAATTAAACAGTTAATGAACACATGAACAAATTAACTAAAAAACACAGATAACAAAATAGGAATAGTAATACACAACAATAGTCCAAAAGTCATGGAGAGAAATATTACCTTAATGACTTGCGACAAATATGTTTGTACCTTACAAATTAACTCTGTAAAGTTTAGAATATCAAATTTGTCATGACCGTCGAAGAACTAGAAATCTTTCACATAGATTTTAGGAAAAAATCTTGTAATGTTTTATCTGCTTGATTAGTAGTCAACAAGTCCATCAAAATGGTTGCCGTATTCGCATTTGCCGAGAAACCCTTGTCAACCATCATTTGGATATATTTCACTACCCATGAAGTCTCATTATGATGCAAGAAGCCTTGGATGATTGTGTTATAAGTGACATGGTTAGGAGAGCAACCGTTCTCCTCCATTTTTTCAAATAGCTCCATCGCTTCATTTAAAAGTCCTTCTTTGCAAAACGCTTTGATCATTATAGTAAAAGTCCAAACATTAACTTGAACGCCTTTCGTAGGAAGACTGTTAAAGAGTTCTCTTGCAGTCATAAGTTTCCCAGCATTGCACATACCATTAATCAAGATGCTGTAAACAACAATATTAAGGTCTAACTTTTTGTCTTCCATCGCTTGAAACAATGCCATTGCCTCTGGAAAGTATAGGTTCTTACACAGGCCATCTAACAAAACAGCATAAGTTTGGACATCGGGATGTTGGCCACGGCCTTGCATCTCATGGAGTAGCTCTAGTGCCTTCTTAGGTCTCCCAACTCGGCAAAACCCGCCTATGAGAGTGGTGTAA
This sequence comes from Carpinus viminea, assembly GCA_013348765.1. Taxonomy (NCBI): domain Eukaryota; kingdom Viridiplantae; phylum Streptophyta; class Magnoliopsida; order Fagales; family Betulaceae; genus Carpinus; species Carpinus viminea. Next base: position 14,569,755 of record CP054670.1, on the reverse strand, counting down.
GCGACAACATCAGCAATCATGCCATTGTTACTCATTTCACCGAAAAGACTCATTGCCTCCTCAATTCTCTTATCTTTACAATATCCATGGATCAATATGCTATAACTAACAATAGAAGGCAAACAACCCTTTCGAATCATCTTATCAAATACTTTGATAGCTTCATCCATTCTATTTTGCAAACAGTAACCGTCAATCAAAGAACTGTATGTGATTGTATTAGGCTCTACGCCCCTTTGAATCATCACATTAAAAACTTCTTCAGCCTCTTTCAACTCCCCTTCCTTGCCAAGTGTGTCCACCAATATGTTGAATGTATACAAATCTGGCATGATTTTCCTTTCTACCATCTCCTTCCATAGTTTAGTTGCCTCCTCCCATCGGGAAAATTACATAAGCCTTGAATTAAAGAATTGTAAGTAATAACATTTGGTTGAATTCCTCTACTTGTCATTTCGGAGAAAAAAGTCAAAGCCTTAGTTACCAATCTATCCTTACATAAACTATTAATAATTATGTTATACATCACTACGTTAAGTTCAAGATTTTTTTCTTCCATCTTTCTAAACAACCCAATAGTTTCATTAGTCTTGCCTATTTTACACAAACCGTTCATTATCGTTCCGTAGGTAATTGCATCAGGTTTGTAGCCTATCTTCTCCATTTTGTTAACCAACTTCACTGCTTCAACAATTTTACCCTGAAGACAGAGCCCCTTGATAAGAGTGTTTAGAACTATGCAGTCCGTTTGAAAACCAAGTTTCAAAATTCTTGCTAATATAGAGAAACCGAAATCCACCCGGTTCAAATGGCAGAAGCAATTAGTCAGAACCTTTAGAGTACAAGCATCGGGAGCAATTCCTAGCAGTTCCATTTCTTTAATAAGAAAAATCACGGTTGAGCGATGCTTCATTCTTGCAATTGCACCCAGCAATTGAGTAAAATCCGCAATGGAAGGCAAAGGGTGCATGTGAAGCATTCTATCAAACACGCCCAAGGCATCATCAAGATTCCTAAAGCTACGAGATCTGCATCGATCCCTCACAGAGTTCAAGAACTGATTGGGGCCTTCCACAATATCTCTACCACTATTGGTAGTTTTAGCAGAAGTGGAACTAAAACTACGACAATAATAATAAAAATTAAGAGCATGGAAAGGAACCCTTACATGACAATGATTATTGAAGAAGAAAGCAAGAGAGCTTGTAGACTTAGCAGTGGTACCCATTTCCGGAAGAGAAAGAAGCAGAAGAAGGAGAGCTGATCAAGGCTGAAGAGAAATGGTCGTCGATTTCCGCTTTCACAATCTCCCGAGAGTTCTGAAGATGGGAGGGTCTGGGTTTTTCATTTTTGCTCCTCCTTTTGTCTCCTGTGTCTCTTGTATGCTAAAAATGCCTACAAATTGATCACGGGATTCCACGACGTCGTTTCTGTCAGCTTACCGAGTTGTTCAAACGATGGCCCCTCAAAATGTCTCTTTGAATTTGGATGATGTTTCCAACCATTCAAATCACACGTGTCACCACACTTGATATCGTGATTTTTTATTTGCACCTCAAAAGGACAATTTTGCCCTTCTGGATCAAACGATTGAAGTTACAAAAACTGAAAAATAATAAAAAAGGGCTCTTGAAGAAAAAGGCAGTTTCGACCTAAACAATGAGATTTTGAGAGTTAGGTTTGATTTTGAGAAATACTAGGGTACTAAATCTTTTATTAACATAGGTTTACTGAATTGATTTTTAATTTATTCATTGAAAAAAAATAAAACAATTAATTAAAAAAAAAATTGTAACAAATATCAATAAATGAACTACACATCAGTTTAACAAGCATCTGTTAGTAAAAAATTTAGTACCTCTAATATTTCTCGACTTTCTTTTCAAACATTTGGGTTGCGATTCTTTATACAAAAACTATTCAAAATGATGTGGGATATGATATGCTTCATCCTTATGTTTTTTGCTTAACTTTGTACAACCAATGTTGAAAGCTTCAGAAGGTCAGATTCCTTCTTGCATGACCCTTTTTAATAACTACCGAAAGCTTTTAACGCCCTAGCATAACAAGGAAAAAAACAGGAGACAAATTTTGTGTTGTTGGGTGGTTTTTCTGTGGTTTTGCAGAGCTTCATTTTTTTTTTTTTTAAGTTATGGGAAATTCTATTTTTGATCTCCCTCCATTATCATCATTTTTATAATCCTCTAAACCAAAGGAAGTAAGATTTTTTGCTTTGGTGGTTGAAGTTTGTGGTCAGCTATGGTGTTTGAAGGTGGCCGTCATTAATCTTTGGCTAATGCATTTGATCGGTTTCTCTTAAATCATGAATGAGAACTTTGTTATTGCCTTATTGGCGAGCCATTTATGAAAAAAGTTGAGGTGCTAATTTTTTATTGAAGACCGTAAAAGAGGTGTTTTACACCACACTCTTATAAAAAGGGCGCTCTATTATCTAATCTCCCAACATGTTTATCAAGGTAAGAGAGCTTGCGTAAATAATGCAAGGGGGTAAAACAAAAACTCAAATAAATTTCCCTAGTGTATATACATGTTATTGTTTTTTGTTTGTTTGCTGTTTTAAAATGTAAAGTTTATATTGTAAGGTCCTTTGAACTACTTGTTCAATATATTGTCATTTGATCCATTAGTTTTTGTACCAATTTTTGGGAAGAAAATTTGGGATGTTCGACATTTCTCTTTAAGTTCATACCGTACATCAATAGAAAAAAGAGAAGTACTATACATCCTAAATTTTTGTTTCAAAAGTTAGTTCTTAAATAATGTGTCATCATCTCTTGAAATTTATTATTTTGGAAAATGTGTCATCAACTCATGGGATGGTGACACATCATTTGAGAACAAACTTTTAGAACAAAAATTTGGGATACTTAGTATTTCTCGAACTTAAAAACATAATGATGAACAAGGTCTCTCTTAGATCTCAAAGTAATGACCTCAAGGTCAATAAAAAAACATGCGCTCTGGTGTTTATAACCGTCATAGCATTTCAATGCAATTATGCTTTTAGTGACTTGGAGCAAATATGCTTTTATTCATTAACATGGGGTTAGAACATGAAATTTGAAAAACTAAAAGCTTTCGCATGCACACTTCTTTAAAAAAATCAACAGACAATACTACACAACTCTGGAATTAGGACTTGCTCCACTAGAGTGCTTTTTACTTTCCCAACTTGAATAATTGATGGAAGGGATCATACATTTCATTATTAGAATAAAATTTATATATCCCTTCAAACTATCACCCAATTGATAATGTTCTCCTCAAACTTTCAATTGTAACAATATCCTTCATGGCTAACAAAAAGATAAAAATATCCTCCCAAATTTCTCAATAAGACAAAAATACTCCTATTAGTTTGAAGAAAAAAAAAATTACTTAAATTTTTTATTTTTTTAAACGAATTTTTTTAAAAAAATTTGAAACGGAATTTTTTCTTTAAGAAAATGATTTTTTTTTAAATATTTTTTAAAAAGGAAATTTTTTATAAAATAAATAAATAACAAAAATTAAAAAATTTATTAAAAATTGTAATTTTTTAATGTTTTAGCTTAGAAAAATGATTTTTTATTTTTTATTTTTATTTTGTAGTTTTAGGTTTTTTCTAGAAGTTTTAGCATTTTTTTTTTTTTTATATTTGTCATTAGGGGGAACATCGACAATGTTTTAGTAGTTTGAGAGGGACATAATCAATTAGATGGTAGTTTGAGAGAAATATATGAATTTTACCCTTATTATTGTTTTAATTTTTATTAAGATGGTTTTAATTTCTTTTCAAAAAAGGATGGTTTTAATTCTTCATTAGTATTGTATCATGAGGTATGTATTTTGACTTTCCTCAAGGGGACCAAACAATAGCTTGCAATCAATACAGTTTGAGAGAAAACTTTTGCCCTAAGATATACATAATTTTCATTATTATGTGACAAACCTTAATTTTAACATTGGTTTATCTTATAAAATCTAAATATATACAGCAAGTGAATTTAATATTTTTAAAATAATAAAATAATTCGAAAGCATCAATATTTTTAAATAAATGAGCATGAACAAGTCTCATTATCAATGGTGTTTTTTTTTTAATATATATATATATGTCGAGTGCAGGGTTTGACACATTATGAACAGAATGCAGACTTGTTTTATAACAAATCCATGTCTCTTAAAATAAATTGAGCATTCCTAAATTAAGGTCACCCAAAAGAACAAAGGGGGGTGGCTTTTTGAACTACATCTGTATTTTGATACTTCACCATCTATGTTGAGGTTTGGGACACAATGAAAGCAAGAAACCAAAAGTTATCAGAGGCCATAAAGAGATTTCATTCCATGACCAAACTGAAAGGATCACTCACTGTCACAAGCTTTACATTAAAAGGCCATAAATATAAGCAAAGTGAATGAGTAGTTTTCTCAGTTAATCTTGTACATAATCAAACATCTTCATTGTAACTTCAGCCAAACGCAATAATAAAAAGTAAACATCTCAAGCCCACACCAAAGGCCAACCCACTTCTAAGCCCTAGACACCAACATAACATAAATATGTCAAACTATTTGCTCAATACATCCACATACTCTAAATTATCCAGGAGAATGGTCCGCTAAAGCAACCAAAATATGTCCAAATAACCCTTCAAAAACCATCAACGAAGGAGCTCTTACGTGTCCGTGTCCATGTTCTCATCCTCAGACTCACCTTCATCCTCATTTGGATTGTTACCTGCCGAATCAGAATGTTTTCAATACGTCTTATAAGATATCTTATAAAAAAATTAAAAGACAATAAATAAGTAAATGAAAATACTAGAGTTGATGGACAATTTTAACATTTTCCTTAATCAGACATAAATCTAACATGTATTGACATTTAAAGTCATATAATTACAATTGATTGAAAAAATAAAGGCAAAAAAGTTCAAGATAGTACAATTTTGTATACATTGTTATGTGCCTAGTTTGAGGAATTTTAGGATTAGAATTGAAAAACTTAGAGATAATACATTAGAAGTGGTTTTACTTCCATTAGAATTAGGATTTGAATGTTAGAGATAATATGTTATCATATTCAATTTATGGCGACCAGTAACCAGAACCAGTAACCAGCAAGTAGCAAGTATTCTTTTTCTTCTTTTTTTTCCTCAATTCCCTTTCTGTTCAATCATAAAGCAATTCACGTTTCAAAGTTCACACTCTTGGATCTATTTCTTGACTCCATGCAAGAATTCAATAACCAAGATATGCAGTTTAGAGATCAAAGAAGCTGAACTTCTAATTAATTATATAAGCTCACTGCTCACCTAACATTTCAAATTGCAGGTTGCTTGGAATGCCACGTTAACAATTACCACTCACATTTCTACGTACGTGTCATATGGACATGAAGAAAGGAGGCCTAGGATTCCTTGATTTAAAAATGATGAACTGGAAAACAGCAGAATTCCATGAACCATCAAAAAGTATTTTACAAGAGTTAGGCACCAAACTGTATTGGCGACAACACATGTTTAAGGACCGAATTAAACAATTAATTAATATATAAACAAATTGACTAAAAAAACATATGAACTCAATCAAAATCAAAATAATTGACGTAATTACTTATAATTCCTTAGTAACTTACCATCACCTTGGCGACTAGCCATAGATGATCTCGGTCGTCCTGCTGGGGAGTCCAGGTCAATAGTGTTCTGTCCTCAGGCCCGTATAAAACATACATCATGGTCAATGACTGTTTGGTTCATCTATTTGAGTAGTACTAAATAGAATGTGCTTGAATGGTATGGGACAAGCATAGTCCACACAAAAGTTTGGATATTAGATTGTCGAGATGCATATATCAGACTGGGAATCTCTCAAGCAGGTATCTAGAAATTTTTCCAAGCCAGATTATTTTTTAAGAGTAGCAAAATTAGGGTTCCTCAATCATTACATCTGTGATGATAAGAGCACTTATATCATACTGAAAATAAATAAAAGAGCATGAACAAGTCTCATTATCAATGTTGTTTCTGTTTTTGAAAATAAAAAGTACCAGCACCTGAATCAATCCTATTACAATTTACAACCAATGTTGAAGGCTTCAAAGGTCAGATTCCTTCTTGGTTACATCTTGCATGACCCTTTTTAATAACTACTGAAAAGCTTTTAACGCCCTAGCAAACAAGTAAAAAAAAAGAGCTAAATTTATGTGCTTGAATAGTAGAAACCCTGAAATCCCGGACATAATGAAAGCAGGAAACCAAAGGTTATCATGGGCTGGAAAGTTTAAAATATAAAATTTGTCCGCACGGTGAAGAACTAGAAAGCTTTCACTTGGTCCTCAAGTGGTAGCTCAATCGGTTGTGAACCACGCCTTATGAAACGGAGGTCACAAGTTTGAATCCCCTCCCCTACTCTAACGTGGATATGTCAAAAAACAAAAAAAAAAAAAGAGAAAGCTTTCACTCGGGACTTTTAAAATAGTCTTGTAATATTTGATCAGCCTTATTAGTAGATAACAAGTTAATCAAAATAGTAGGAGTGGTCGCATTTCCTTACAAACTCTCGTCTATCATCATTTGGAGATATTTCACTGCCCATGACGTCTCATTATGTTGCAAGAAGCCTTAGATGATTGTGTTATATGTGAAATGGTCAGGTGAACAACCATTTTCCTCTGTTTTCTCTAATAGTTCTCTTGCTTCAAGTAGTTCTCTTGCTCCAAACGATTGAAATTACAAAAACTGAATAAAAAAAGGGCTCTTGAAAGAAAAAGGTGGTAATTATTTTTTTTGGATAAAGTTTTCCTCTAAACTGGGTTGGAGGAATTTCCTTCAACCTAATCTATAAAAATGACATATGTCTCTTGAACATGTGAGATGCACATTATTAAAAACTCATGTACATCTCATATGTTATTAAAAAAAGGACAAAGTTTTCCTCCAAACTGGATTGGAAGAATTTCCTTCAACTTAGTCTATAAAAGTGACATGTGTCTATTTTTTAATAACATGTGAGATGCACATTAGTTTTTAATAAAATTTCTTCCAACTTTGTCCCTGCTATTAAAAAAACATGTGTATCTCACATGTTCATGAGACACATGTCACTTTTATAGACTAGGTTGAAGGAAATTCCTCCAACCCAGTTTGAAGGAAAACTTTGTCCTTAAACAAATAGACACATGTCAATTTAATAGACTAGGTTGGAGGAATTTCCTCCAACCTAATTTAGAGGAAAACTTTATCCTATTTTTTTCCCATCAACTACAATGCATTGTCAATTCTTCCCGTGAACTGTCAATCTTACTGCCCGACCCTATCATATTATCATTTTCTTCCCAAAACCCTCATTCCGTTAGTCAAACTAATTAAAAAATTTGAAATGACCTAAATACCCTAACGTAATAAACAAAAATTACATATAATACCCTCAAGATTAAACAAATTAAAAATATATATATATCATATATAAATTATTTTTAAAATAAAAATATATATGTATAAAAAAAACTGAGGGGTGACATTTTTTTTTTTTTTGAAAAAAAAAATAATTTATAAATTTTATATATTTATATTTTTTGAAATTTTTATTTGGGGTATTTATGTCTTTTAATGAGATTTAACATCTAAAAAAGAATATTTCATCCAATTTAACAAGTTTGATTGACAAAATGAGATTTTTAGGAAGAAAATTGTAGTTTGATAGGGTCAGGCATTAAGGTTGATAGTTCATTGGGGGAAAATTAACAATGTGTTGTAATTGATGGGGAAAAAGATAATTACCGCTTCTTTTATCATCTATTTTTTGAGAGATTACTTTTTAAAAAATAATAAATAATAGCTTTCTAAACGCAATATACTGATATTACTTCTACTAGGTAAGTTGGAACATTCGGTTGCAAACCTCTGGTAGGAAGACTACTAAGCATTCCTCTTCTTGTTGTTAGTTTCCCATGCATTACACATATAGTCAATTAAGATGTTGAAAATCACAATATTAAGGTCCAACTTTTTGTCTTTCATTTCTTGAAATAATGTCATTGTCTCTAAATATTGAAAATTCTTACACAACCCATCTAACAAAATAGCACGGGCTTGGAGATTTGGAGGTTGGCCACAACTTTGCATTGCATAGAGTAACTATAATGCAAGTTTAGGTATCCCAACTTGGCAATACCCAAACAATGTTAAGTTATATAATGTACTCCAAACAATATAAAACATAATCATTTGTCTGAACACACTATTTGGATTGTTACCTGCCCAATCATAATGTTTTCAATTCGCAAATGTTTTCTAAAAAAAAGTCCGAGCATTTGAATCTACTATCACGAGCTTCCCATTAAGGGCCCATAAATAAGCAAATGATTAGTAGTTTTCTTGTTTAATCTTCTCAATAATGAAATATCTTCGTTGTAAACTTCAGTCAAATCCAACAATAAAAACTAAACATCTCAAGGCTCAAGCCCACACCAAAGGCCGACCCACCTGTAAGCCTTAGAGAGAATCATATCAGACAACAACTCCAACCAAACACTTGCGTTTGATTACAATAAACAAAACTCACATAAACTTGAGGGTTCTCTGAAGTCAACAGAAATCTTCCCTCTGGATATTTTCCTTCAATTTGACCGACTTTCCATCTCAAGCCGTTATCATCATATACATGGACGAAAGAGAGATAGAGATCGCAGAGAAAAGATGAGAGTCACCCACAGAGTCACCATCTTTCTCTTCATCTTTCTGTTATCCACACTCTCTGCCACCTGCCTCCGAATCCTCACCGCAATGCAAAGCGTGGCTGGTCCAGTCAATCCCCACCGACATGCCCCACCTCCTCGGGTCCCCGGCGTTCTCTCCACCGGTTAGTTTCTTTTCTCCAAATGCAATTTTATTTCTTTTCACTCCGAAGCTGAATTTGCGACGCTTTTCAATAGGCGACGTGCTCCGGTGGTTGGCGGGGAACTCCACGCAGAGACTGGACGTAATCGCTCAGTCCTGGCAGCTCAATGCGCACCCCGACGGTCCTCGCTCGGGGATTATGGATACTCTGAAGCTCAGATGGATAACTTCGGTGCTCCTCAGGGTTCTCATGTTTACCAAGCCCTAGAACACGCCGCTGATCGCAATGTCAGTATTAGGTACAATTATTTTTTTTTTGGGCAGGTTATTTATTAAATTTCTTGAAAAGAAAGTGTCCATTTTTAAAGTTGTATCAATTTTATTTTAAAGAAAAATAACATTTTAAGACTTTACACTCTCATTCTACTCTTATCTTATTATTCTTCTTTTTAAGTAGTTTAGTAGGATGAGAGTGTGGTTTCTAACATTACTCATTTTATATATATATACCCCAAATAATGCTAAAAATATTAATCATTTTTTGTTTCTTAGCAAAAATATAGAAATTATGTTCTAGTTTTTAAGCGGTAATTCAAAAGGAGAAGATAATCTAAGCGAAATTGAATATATACCATGTAGGCTAATTCATGACTAATTTTCAGTTGTAACATCAGATTTGCTATAGATAGATTCAACTCAATGTATAGGTAGTTCATATTTCTTGGCCTTAGAAGCAGAAAACTCATACCGAAACTCATCCTCCTAAGCGTGAGAGCCAGGAAATATATCAAATCTACAACCCAAAGATTTGAACAATTATTATTCAAGCAAAATTACATAAACCAAAAACCAGAGAAAACCTAGTCCCCACAGAAAAATAGCCAAATAAGAACAGATCTGCTCCTGAGAAGATTGGATCTACTCCTCCTCGACCCAAAACGGTCTTTATTCGAAACAAACAAAACAAGAAACATAATCATCAAAAAAGCAATGACTGAAGTGGAGGAGATGATGGGCACTAACCAGCGTTGACACTTGGTGGAGCGGATTGATGAGATGGGCGGCACAACATCTTGGAGAGCGGATGAAAGTGGCCAAAGTTACTACATATGACCGAAAAACACATAAAAAACAAAAAGAAAACAAGAGAAAAACATGTAAAAGAGGAGGGAGAGAGGGTAAGGGGGGAGTCTCTAGGGGCTATGGTTTTTTTGTGAGTTTTTAAAACTTCTTCAACTAACTTCATGTATACTAATTGGCAACATAATTGAAGAAAAAATAAAATTGTAATACATTTATTTTTACCAACATATTAATTTTTATGAGTTAATATTTATGTTCTAATGCTTTAAATTTTTTTTTTATTATTCAAAACTAAAGCCTAAGAGTGGAAGGTTAACCCTTTAGGGATGATATCACCCAAAATAAATTTGATCATCCTAAATTTAGTAATAATGCCTCAATTTTGATGTTAATGCCTCAAATTTGATGCTAATGCTTAAAAAACTTGTGGTAAAAGTCACTACAATTTTATTTTTTCTTAAATCATGTTTTACGTAAGCCTGAGAGAACGCCAGGAGAACACTATGGAGAGAACCCCTAGCTTTTTCCTAAAAAAAATAAGGGGAAATACATTTTACTTTCCGTGAACTATCTATCCATTTACACTTTTAACTCAAATGTTTTAAAAGTGATACTTTACCCCCAAAGTATCTAATATTGACATTTGATCTTTATGAAATACATTTTACCCCTTAAGTATTTTGAATTGACACTTTATCCCCAAAACTTAGTTACTTCAAGGGATAAAATGTCAACTCAAAATACTTCAAGGGGTACAGTATACTTCATAGGGGTCAAGTGTTAATGTCAGATACTTTTGAGGGATAAAGTATCACTTTTTAATATTATGGCTAAAAGTACAAATGAGTGAATAGTTCAGAGGTAAAGTATATTTTTAATCATTGTCTAAAATACTATTAAACACCGAAATAAACTTAACATAAATCTATCCAAACATTTGCTCAAGACATTATGTACTCTAAATATCCTGGAGAATGGTTCACCAAAGCAACCAAAATATGTCTAAGTAACCTTCAACAACCATCACTGAAGGAGCTCTTAAGTGTCCTCATCCTCAGACTCACCCTCATCCTCATTTGGATTGTTACCTGCCAAGTCAAAATGTATTCAATACATTTTATATTTCTTATAAAAAATTAAAATACAATAAATAAGTTACTGAGAGTATTGAGTTGATGGACAACTTGTAACATTTTCTTGAAGCAGACATAAATCTAACATGTATGTAGTGACATTTATAGTTATATAATTACAATTGAATGAAAAATAAAGGAAACTCTAAGTTGGCTTTCCAAAAATATTCATAATAGTACAATTTTGCATACATTGTCACGTTTCTAGTGGGAAAAATTTTAGGTATTTCTCAACTCGAGTATTTTTTGCAGCTGGAAAGATTCCATTATTGTTCTCCAAACCACCAAATCTCTTCTACCATGGTCTGAGAGGATCTGAAGATTGTTGGAACATGCATAGATTCCGATGTATCTAAAACTTCTGTAGATCATATGAATATCACTTTTGGTCCTACACATATAACCGGAAATAAGCAGGATCTAATAGGATCGTTGAGGATGGAGTGAAGTTTCCGGAGAAAATGGAATCTGTTCCAAAGGATTGGTGGGTTGAAGACATATATGTGAGCTGGAGATCTATCACTATCAACTATCAAATTAAAAGGAAGAATGGATGGTACTAAAAACTTGTACAATTAGATGGCTGCCAGATTCTGTCGACGCATTGATTTCTGATGCTCATGCGCAATCATTCTAAGAACACAAGCATGTGTACTTTTATTCTCCTTCAATCCTTTTACTTTGTTGAGCTTCTATCAAGTTTGCTTTGAACTTGGGCACTTGATACACTGATTCAACAATGCTCCAATTTATACAACTTGTGTTGGCTCATTTATAATTACCCAGATGAAGTGAAATAGTTCCCAAGACACTAAATATGATGCCTCATCTCCCATCAACACGCACACAGGAGCTAAATATATCAATAACGACAAGCAAATCTAGAACAATTGTCAAATGGGGTTGTTCCAAAATTAAAACTGATTCAAATAAATAACTAAGAACAAAAATCTAATATTTAAAAAATACATAATTTGAAACTAAAAAACACAACTATGATGCTGTCAAACCGGCAGCATCCAACTTGTAAAATCCAGTGTCATCAAACTGAACATTACCACAAGTGAAAATATACCGGCAAGTCAAACATATGATGAGTCAAATAAATTCACCCCATATTCTATAATTTAACCACTAAAAATAAAATAATTACCCAGATATAAAACAAAAGCAACAACCTAATTTTATATCACGAAAAGAACGTAAGTATGTCTTCAACAACAAACAAAAGGGACAACATATATATGTATGTTTCAGACAATAAGCATACAACCATTAAGAACCCCAAACTCCAAATGAACAATATTCTTCAATAGCTATGCATCAACAAAATGTTTAAATAATTTTTTGGTTGATGAAGCAGCATCAACCGAAAAACTAGCAACTTCATCAACCAAAAAACTGGCAACATCTAACTTGTAAAATCCAGCTAAACAGCACATAACCACCAACATCCAACTTCCAATATCCAGCAGCATCAAACAAAACCAACAACACTTAACCACCAAGCTCCTAGCTAGACCTTCAAGAGTGTTCCTTCAATCATGCATCCCTACAAGAATTTAAAACATTTGACTCTTAAAAATATATAAATCAACAAGAACAAAACATGCTGACAAATTACATTAAGAATAAAACACAGTGAGTAATTACACTTAAACATGACACTTGTTGCACTAATTTTTGTGTAACCTGAGTAATTACACTATCTTGAGTGAGAATTATATGACCATGCTGATCATCAGTTACATCAAGGCAATGATATTTAAAGATATCATTTAAGGAGAAGTTTCAGATTTTAAAGAATGATAATAAAAAATAAAATAAAAAGGAACCAGAAGCTTATCAGTAACCTACCATTGAATTGAGTTATTCGTCAATGTTATTAATAAGGCCAAATTAAATTTCTGGCAAGTAGTAAGCAGCAACTGGACATGTCAAGTCAATTCAAAGTTCACACTAATTCTAGAATTCTAAGCCTCAAATGAACTGCGACTTCGTCTTTCATGTCATTCAAAGAAAGTAAAATTCTGGTCCACTGGACTACCATTTTGCAGGGAAGGAAAAGTTTTAAAGGACAACTAATTAGATAAGCGAACAACAAACAATGATGAACTGGAAACCACTACTAGAATGGCAGAAATCAATCTACCAGCAAAAAGAATTTAATAAGAGTTAGGCAACAAAATGTATTGGTGACAACACATGTTTAATGGCCGAAATTAAACAGTTAATTAACACATAAACAAATTAACTAAAAACCACAGATAACAAAATAGGAATAGTAATACACAACAATAGTCCAAAAGTCATGTAGAGAAATATTACCTTAATGACTTGCAGCAAATATGTTTGTACTTTACAAATTAAGTCTGTAAAGTTTAGAATATCAAATTTGTCATGATCGTGAAGAACTAGAAATCTTTCACACAGATTTTAGGAAAAAATCTTGTAATGTTTTATCTGCTTGATTAGTAGTCAACAAGTCCATCAAAATGGTTGTCGTATTCGCATTTGCCGAGAAACCCTTGTCAACCATCATTTGGATATATTTCACTACCCATGAAGTCTCATTATGATGCAAGAAGCCTTGGATGACTATGTTATAAGTGACATGGTCAGGTGAGCAACCGTTCTCCTCCATTTTTTTCAAATAGGTCCCTTGCTTCATTTGATAGTCCCTCTTTGCAAAGCCCTTTGATCATTATATTGTAAGTCCAAACATTAGCTTGAACGTCTTTCGTAGGAAGAGTGTTAAAGAGTTCTCTGGCAGTCATAAGTTTCCCAGCATTGCACATTCCATCAATCAAGATGTTGTAAACAACAATATTAAGGTCTAACTTTTTGTCTTCCATCGCTTTAAACAATGTCATTGCCTCTGGAAAGTATAGGTTCTTACACAGGCCATCTAACAGTATAGCATAAGTTTGGACATTGGGATGTTGGCCACAGCCTTGCATCTCATGGAGTAGCTCTAGTGCCTTCTTAGGTCTCCCAACTCGGCAAAACCCGCCAATAAGAGTTGTGTAAGTGACAACATTGGGAATCATGCTATTGTTAGTCATTTCATGGAAGAGACTCACTGCCTTATCAATTCTTCTATTTTTACAATATCTATGGATCAATATGTTATAGCTAATAACAGAAGGCGAACAACCCTTCTCAACCATTGTATTAAATGCTTTCGAAGCTTCATCCATTCTATTTTGCAAACAATAACCGTCAATCAAAGAATTGTAAGTGATTGTATCAGGCTCTACGCCCCTCTGAATCATTAGATTAAAAACTTCTTCAGCCTTTTTCAACTCCCCCTCCTTGCCAAGTGTGTCCACCAATATGTTGAATATATGCAAATTTGGCATGATTTTCCTTTCCACCATCTCATTAAATAGTTTAGTTGCCTCCTCCACCGGGCGAAATTGCATGAACCTTGAATTAGAGAACTGTATGTCAAAACGTTTGGCTTAATTCCTCTATTTGTCATTTCAGAGAAAAATTTCAAAGCCTCAGTTACCAATCTATCCTTACATAAACTATTAATGATTATGCTATAAATCACTACATCAAGTTCAAGATTTTTTTCTTCCATCTTTCTAAACAACTCAATAGCTTCATTAGTCTTGCCTATTTTACACAAACTGTTCATTATCGTTTTGTAGGTAATTGCATTAGGTTTGTAGCCTATCTTCTCCATTTTGTTAACCAACTTCATTGCTTCAGCAATTTTACCCCGAATACAGAGCCCCTTGATAAGAGTGCTTAGAACTATGCAGTCCGGTTGAAAACCAAGTTTCAAAATGCTTGCTAATATAGAGAAACCGAAATCCACCCGGTTCAAATGGCAGAAGCAATTAGTCAAAACCCTTAGAGTACAAGCATCGGGAGCAATTCCTAGCAGTTCCATTTCTTTAATAAGAGAAATCACGGTTGAGTGATGCTTCATTCTTGCAATTGCACCCAGCATTTGATTAAAATCGACAATGGAAGGCAAACGGTGCATGTGAAGCATTCTATCAAACACGCCCAAGGCATCATCAAGATTCCTAAAGCTACGAGATCTGCATCGATCCCTCACAGATTTCAAGAACTGATTGGGGCCTTCCACAGTATCTCTACCACTATTGGTAGTTTTAGCAGAAGTGGAACTAAAACTACGACAATAATAATAAAAATTAAGAGCATGGAAAGAAACCCTTACATGAGAATTATGATTGAAGAAGGAAGCAAGAGAGCTTGTAGACTTAGCAGTGGTACCCATTTCCGAAGAGAAAGAAGCATAAGAAGGAGAGCTGATGAAGGCTGAAGAGAAATGGCCGTCGATTTCCGCTTTCACAATCTCCCGAGAGTTCTGAAGATGGGAGGGTCTGGGTTTTTGTCTCCTCCTTTTCTCTCCTCTGTCTCTTGTATGCTAAAAATGCCTACAAATTGATCACGGGATTCCACGACGTCGTTTCTGTCAGCTTACCGTATTGTTGAAACGACAGCCCCCAAAATGTCTCTTTGAATTTGGATGACGTTTCTAACCATTCAAATCACACGTGTCACCACAATTTATATCGTGATTTTTTATTTGCACCTCAAAAGGACAATTTTGCCCTTATGGATCAAACGATTGAAGTTACAATTTTGCCCTTCTGAAAAATAATAAAAAAGGGCTCTTGAAGAAAAAGGTAGTTTCAATCTAAACAATGAGATTTTGAGAGTTAGGTTTGATTTAGGGTACTAAATCTTTTATTAACGTACGCTTATTAAATTGATTTGTAATTTATTCATTGAAGAAAAATAAAATAATTAATTAAAAAAATGTAACAAGTACTAATAAATAAATTACACATTAGTTTAGCAAGCATTTGCTCGTAGACAATTTAGTACCACTAACATTTCTCTTGATTTTCTCTTCGAACGTTTGGGTTGTGGTTCTTTATACAAAAACTATTCAAAATGATGTGGGATATGATATGCTTCATTCTTTTGTTTTTTGCTTAACTTTGTACAACCAATGTTGAAAGCTTCAGAAGGTCAGATTCCTTCTTGGGTACATCTTGCATGACCATTTTTAATAACTACCGAAAAGCTTTTAACGCCCTAGCATAACAAGGAAAAAAAAAAGACAAATTTTGTGTTGTTGGGTGGTTTTTCTGTGGTTTTGCAGAGTTTTGTTTTTTGTTTTTTTTTTAGTTATGGGAAATTCTATTTTTGATCTTCCTCCATCATCATTTTTATAATCCTCTAAACCAAAGGAAGTAAGATTTTTTGCTTTGGTGGTTGAAGTTTGTGGTCAGCTATGGTGTTTGAAGGTGGCCGTCATTAATCTTTGGCTAATGAGTTTGATCGGTTTCTCTTGAATCATGAATGAGAACTTCATTATTGCCTTATTGGCGAGCCATTTATGAAAGAAGTTGAGGTGCTAATTTTTTATTGAAGACTGTAAAAGAAGTATTTTACACCACACCCTTATAAAAAGGGCGCTCTATTATCTATCTCCCAACATGTTTATCGAGGTAAGAGAACTTGCATAAATAATGCAAGGGAGTAGAACAAAAACTCAAATAAATTTCCTTAGTGTATATACATGTTATTGTTTTTTGTTTGTTTGCTATTTTAAAATGTAAAGTTTATATCGCAAGGTCTTTTGAACTACTTGTTCAATATGTATATACATGTTATTGTTTTTTGTTTGTTTGCTGTTTTAAAATGTAAAGTTTATATTGCAAGGTCTTTTGAACTACTTGTTCAATATTCTGTCATTTGATCCATTAGTTTTTGTACTAACTTTTGGGAAGAAAATTTGGGATGTGTAACGTTTCACTCTAAGTTCATACCATAAATGATGTGTCACGATCTCTTGAGATTAATTATTTTGGAAAATGTGTCAACTTATAGGATGGTGACATATTATTTGGGAACCAATTTTTTTAGATCACAAATTTGGGATGCTTAGCATTTTTCGAACTTAAAATTAGGGCTAGGCACGGGTCGGTTCGGGCGGGTTTCTGCCCGTTCGGCCACCCGACCCGTGGCCCTCGGGTTGGGGAATTTCCAACCCGTGATACAAAGGAAAAGGTGGATATCCGACGGGTATTCAGGCGGTTCGGTGCGGGGTTTTTTGGTCGGGTTGGTCGGGCGGATCGGGCATTTTTAGGTGATTTTCAAGAACAAAATTTTAAAAAATAAAACAAAAAATAAAAGAAGAAAGCACTTATGAGAAACCCTTCAATTCATACCCATACCTGAAAAGATGGTCGCAGTCTCGCAGAGACTCTTCAGCTCCCGAATGGCATCGTTGCGAACGGAGATCTGGGATTCGACGCTGCTAAGAAGTCGCGGAGAGCAATCAGCGTCGTTGTCGACAGCGGAAGCAAAGAAGAACAACAAGCCTGATCGATTTCTGGATGCAGGAGACGACGAGGGAGCTCGCAGATGCTACCTCCGCCGGAGCACTCTAGCAACCTCTCATGGACCATGACTGAGAGTGAGACTGTGAGATGAGAACCTCCGTGAGAGTGAGAGAGACTGAGTGCGGCTGCTTGAAATTTCGAAAGTGAGGGAGGTTCTAGGGTTTTTTAGGTTTAAGTATATGTCGGGTAGAAACGGGGCTGGTCGGGTACCCGCCCGAAAAAATTTATTAAACCCGATCCAATCCGATCAGATTTTGGAATTCTCAAATCCGAACCCGCGAGAAAAGGCCTAAAATTCGCTCGGATTGGGGCTCGAAGTTATTTGATTAGGTTCTCGCCACCCCTACTTAAAATCATAATGATGAAAAAGGTCTCTCTTAGCTCTCAAAATAATAACCTCAAGGTCAATAAAAAATAAAAAATTAAAAAAATGCACTCTGGTGTTTATAACCGTCATAGTATTTCAATGCAATTATGCTTTTAGTAACTTGGAGCAAATATGCTTTTATTCACTAACAAGGGGTTAGAACATGAAATTTGAAAAACTAAAAGCTTTCACATGCACACTTTTGAAAAAATTCAACAGACAATACTACACAACTCTAGAATTAGGAGTTGCTCCACCAGAGCTACCATCCCCTTTTTGTCTTTAACAATTTCTGGCTTTTTACTTTCCCAACTTGAATCATCGATGGAAGGGATCGTACATTTTATTATTAAGAGAAAGTTTATATACTCCTTCAAATTATCACCCAATTGATAATATTTTTCTCAAATTTTAATTGTGACAATATCTTTTCATGGCTAACAAAAAGATAAAAATGTCCCCATAAATTTCTCAATAAGACAAAAATACCCCTATTAGTTTGAAGAAAAAAAATTACTTAAAAATATTTAAAATGGAAATTTTTTATTTTTTTAAACGAAAATTTTTATAAAATTTTGAAACGGAATTTTTTCTTTAAGAAAATGATTTTTTTAAAACATTATTTTAAAAAACAAAAAAAAAATTAAAAAGGAAATTTTTTATAAAAAAAAATTAAAGAACAAAAATTAAAAAATTTATTAAAAAAATCGTAATTTTTTAATGTTTTAGCTTAGAAAAATGATTATTTTTTATTTTTATTTTTTTAGTTTTAGGTTTTTTCTAGAAGTTTTAGCATTTTTTTTTTTTGGTCATTAGGGAGACATCGACGATATTTTAATAGTTTGAGAAGGACATTGTCAATTAGGTAATAGTTTGAGAGGGATATGTGGATTTTATCCTTATTATTGTTTTTTATTTTTACTAACACTCCGTTTACTTCGACGTAAAATGATTTCTAGAAAATGATTTTCCCATTTTACGGTATTTACTTTGACGTAAAATAATAATCAAACCGAAAATGATTTCCATTTGACAAAAAAATCTTTACATTTTTTTGGAAAATGGTTTCCTTTTTAATTTTGTAAATCATTTTCCCCAGTTGGCCCGAGGCTCTTCTAATTAGGAAAAAAAAAACCCGACGATTTCTCTTCACCTTCATGCACAGCAGCTTCTCCTTCACCTTCACGGACACTGCAACTTCTTCTTCACCTTCACGCACACTGTAGCTTCTCCTTCACCTTCACGCTCAACACAACACTTGCACACTCCTCTCTCTCGGCCGAGCTTCACTTTTCAAACCCACGAAGTACTCTCATCTCTCTTTCTTTGTTGAATCGTATGGAGTGATTCATGGAGCATTTTGATTTTGGTTTCTTTCTCTCTTGGACAACTGGAAGGAGCATTTTGATTTTGGTTTCTTTCCTATTAATGTATTGCGATTTTTTTGAAGCTTTTCAAGATAAATTTTTTTAAAGTTTTTTTCTCTGTTTGTCTGAAGCTTTTTGATCTAGAGAAAGAAAATTTCAGATTTGTGATTGTGTTTTACTCTCATATCGATCAGTTGGGACGGATTGGGTTTTGGGTCTATGGTGGATTTTGGAAAATGAGAACTTTGGAGTTGTTTTGGTGTTTAATTTTGGAGTTTTTGATTGGTAGCTGTTGTTTTCTTGCTTTTGCCTTGAATTGCTGTGACTGGCTGCGAAGAGAATATGGGATGAGATTATGGGAAGAGAGTAGAGAATAAATGCATTAGCTCTGTTTATGGTTGAATTTGGCAATGATTGTTTTGAATTTCTCGTGGTTTTGCCCACTTTGGTTCGTGTTTGTAGTCAAATTCATAACGTCCCCTATGCCTCTTATGTAAAAAGGGAGCCAAAAAGAATTGTAGTCATGCAGAAGTGGTTTACTTGAAACCTTTTCAGAACGTCAATGTATGTTGCACACACCCATCATTATTGTCTACTGCAAATCTTCATTGCCATGGAATATTATGAACATTTTAATTGTGATATCAAAGCCTTAAAAAGAGGGGAGTGTGACCCACAAGAGAGGCCCAATTACATTGGACAATTGCAATCCATGGCTTTGAACACCAACTGTTTGACGAAAATGGCCAAAGAAGAAGTTCACCAATAGCAACCTCACCAACTGGGTCTCTGTCTTTATGCATTTGTTTTTTTTCTATGTTTGAGTGTTGTAATTCACTCCAATTATCTTATTTTTATTATAAGCATATATTTTCATTTCTTAATTGTTTGATTTTTTTTTTTATATAAGTATTTCTTAATTGTTTGATATCTCGGTTTATGCCTTTTATCTTGTAATTAGTTCTTATTTCTGTTCATGTGTGCTGGATGGCTAGTTTTTTATTCTATCATTGCTGAAGTGATGCAATGAGTGATATGTTTTGATGTTTAATACACTTCAGTATCAGATTTTTAGTTCCTGCCTTCCTTTGAATAAAGTTAAATAATTTGTATGCATGTATTTTTATTCTAAAAATTGCTTCGGTTATGTGCTGAAAGGTTTACTTCTATATTCTGATGGTATGATTTACTTCTAATTTTCTATCTTTTGTTCATGATTTCTTCTTTTGCTCTTTGTGTGTATGATGGTGTCTTTTGTCAATGTTAATGTGCTTTAGTTGTTGGTTTTGCATGTTTAACTTGAGAATATTTCACCAGTGTAAATTATAATTTGTCATTAGTCCATGAGGTCAGGCATAAGCTTTAAAGCATGAGATGCACCAAAGGTATTATGTTGTGAGTTCATATTTCCCTTAATAGCTTTTTTCTTAAGTATAGTAGGGCTTGAGAAAAATAGAAATTCATAATCCAAATCTTTAGACCTGTTTTGATGGTTACTTTAGGGCTGTTTTTGATGTGGCCTTTTCATTTTACTTGTACTTCGAGCCAATTGGGGATTACATTGTGGTGTTTGACACGTTTTGTCAACTCTCTTGTTTCTTCTATTTTCTTTTCATTTTTCTTTTTCAATACTTTATTTTTGTATAATGTTGTGACATGCTTTTTATTTTGTTTTTTAAGGGAACTGGCCGATTGCTTAGAAATGGATGGCTTTAAGTCCATCCTTGAAGCAATTTGCTGAACTGGCTCCATTTTTATGTTGTTTGTAGATGGATTTGACCATTTGAATGGATATGAGAAGCTTGCAAGAGGATTTCTAGTAAAGAATGCTAAGCTTAGAAAGTTTTGGTTGGACAACTTCTTCAAAACCATAGAAATTAGAATTTATGATTATCGATATGTAGTAAGATACTAATTAACTTGGATGGTAGCTCTTTGGCCAAAATATTGTAATATTTGTGGTTGAATTTTAGAATTCATGGTATTTTTATTTATGTTTTTTCAAGCAAGATAAATGTAACTTTCTTGCCCTTTCATATATTAATCTTCCTAGATGTCAATATTCATAATATTGATGTATTGAAGTTCAATTTAACCTAGATGTATGGACATTTTAGATACAATACTTTCAAAATAATGCTTTCTATTTCTCTATTTTCTTTTTCTTTTTTTCTAAAAATAAAAAGAAAATCCAAAAATATTCTCAAATAGAGATTGTTTTTGTTGAATTTTAACAATCAAACATAAATTATTTTATATTAATATTTTTATATTGTGAATAAAAATTACATTTTATATGTTAATATAATTAAATTAAAATATGAAGAAAACAAAAATTGATTTTCCATGCGCGCAGTAAACATCGTAAAATGTTTTCTGCGAAAACATTTTCAGGAAAAAATGACTTCTCTGAAAATATTTTCCGTTGGAAACCATTTTACGTAGAAGTAAACGGAGCCTTAGAGAAAATTATAGTCGAAGCTGCAAAGTTACAAATCATAGTTGCTTACATAAAAATTAAAATTCAAAACCTATCTATGACAACAATATCTGCTAACCCATGACTAATTTTTAGTTGTAATATCAGATTTGTTCCGGACAGATTCAACTCAATGCATAAGTAATTCATCTTTCTCGGCCTTAGAAGTAGAAAACCCATACCAAAACTCATCCTCCTATGCATGAGAGCCAGGAAATGGATCACATCCACAACCCAAAGATCTGGACGATCCTTATTCAAGCAAAATTACATAAACCAAAAACTAGAGAAAACCTAGCCCCACAAAAAAAAAAAAAAAAAAACCAAATAAGAACAGATCTGCTCCTGAGAAGATTGGATCTACTCATCATCGACTCGAAACGGTCTTTATTTGAAACAAACAAAACAAGAAACACTATCATCAAAAAAGCAGCGACTGGAGTGGAGGAGATGATGGGCATTAGCCAGCGTTTACACGTGGTGGAAGCGATGGATGAGATGGGTGGCACAACACCTTGAAGGGTGAACAAAAGTAGCCGGAGTTGTTGCATATGGCCGAAAAACACATAAAAAACACACAGAAAACAAGAGAAATTAAAACATGTAAAAGAGGAGGGGGAGAGGGTAAAGGGGGAGTCTCTAGGAGCTATTTGTGAGTTTTTAAAACTTCTTCAACTATCTTCATGTATACTAATTGGCAACATAAGCTATATAATGTACTCCAAAGAATATTAAACTAAAAAAGGGGGAAAATACACTTTGCCCTCCGTGAACTATCCATTCATTTGCACTTTTAACCCAAATGTTTTAAAAGTAATATTTTACCCCCAAAGTATCTAATATTGACATTTGATCTCCATGAAATACATTTTACCTCTTGAAGTATTTTGAATTGACACTTTATCCCCAAAACTTAGTTATTTCATGGGATAAAATGTCAACTCAAAATATTTTAGGGGGTACAGTGTACTTCATGAGAGTCAAGTGTCAATATCAAATACTTTTAGGGGGTAAAGTGTCACTTTTTAAACATTGTAGTTAAAAGTACAAATTGGTGGATAATTCATGGGAGTAAAGTATATTTTTAATCATTGTCTAAAACAATATTAAACACCGAAATAAACATAACATAAATCTATCCAAACATTTGCTCAAGACATTATTACTCTAAATATCCTGGAGAATGGTTCACCAAAGCAACCAAAATATGTCTAAGTAACCTTCAACAACCATCACTGTAGGAGCTCTTATGTGTCCTCATCCTCATTTGAATTGTTACTTGCCGAGTCAAAATGTATTCAATACATTTTATAATTCTTATAAAAAATTAAAATACAATAAATAAGTAAATGAGAGTATTGAGTTGATGGACAACTTGTAACATTTTCTTGAAGCAGACATAAATCTAACATGTATTGTCAGTATTGACATTTATAGTTATATAATTACAATTGAATGAAAAATAAAGGAAACTCTGAGTTGGCTTTCCAAAAATGTTCAATAGTACAATTTTGTATACATTGTTACGTTTCTAGTGGGAAAAATTTTAGGTATTTCTCAACTCGAGTATTTTTTGCAGCTGGAAAGATTCTATTATTGTTCTCCAAACCACCAAATCTCTTCTGCCATGGTCTGAGGATCTGAAGATTGTTGGAACATGGATAGATTCCGATGTATCAAAAACTTCTATAGATCATACGAATATCACTTGGCCCTACACATATAACCGGAAATAAGCAGAATCTAATAGGATTATTGAGGATGGAGTGAAGTTTCCGGAGAAAATGGAATCTGTTCCAAAGGATTGGTGGGTTGAAGACATATATGCAAGCTGGAGATCTATCACTATCAACTATCAAATTAAAAGGAAGAATGGATGGTACTAAAAACTTGTACAATTAGATGGTTGCCAAATTCTGTCCACGTGCATTGGTTTCTGATGCTCATGAGCGATCACTCTAAGAACACAAGCATGCGTCCTTTTATTCTCCTTCAGTCCTTTTACTTTGTTGAGCTTCTATCAAGTTTGCTTTGAACTTGCACTTGATACACTGAATCAACAATGCCCAATAAATCTAAGTAAATAAATAAAGTCTTCATCTTAAATATTGCTCCAATTTATACAACTTGTGTTGGCTCATTTATAATTACCCAAATGAAGTGAAATAATTCCCAAGACACTAAATATGATGCCTCATCTCCCATCAACACGCACACAGGAGCTAAATATATCAATTACGACAGGCAAATCTAGAACAATTGTCAAATGGGGTTGTTCCAAAATTAAAACTGATTCAAATAAACACATAACTAATAACAAAAATCTAATATTAAAAAAAATACATAATTTGAAACTAAAAAACACATAACTATGATGCTGTCAAACCAGCAGCATCCAACTTGTAAAATCCAGCAGTGTCATCAAACTGAACATTACCACAAGTGAAAGTATACCGGCAAGTCAAACATATGATGAGTCAAATAAATTCACCCCATATTCCATAATTTAACCACTAAAAATAAAATGATTACCCAGATATAAAACAAAAGCAACAACCTAATTTTATATCACGAAAAGAACGTAAGTATGTTTTCAACAACAAACAAAAGGGACAAGATATATATATGTATGTTTCAGACAATAAGCATACAACCATTAAGAACTCCAAATGAACAATATTCTTCAATAGCTATGCATCAACAAAATGTTTAAATAATTTTTTTGGTTGACGAAGCAGCATCAACCGAAAAACTAGCAACTTCATCAACCAAAAAACTGGCAGCATCTAACTTGTAAAATCCAGCTAAACAGCACATAACCAACATCCAACTTCCAATATCCAGCAGCATCAAACAAAATCAACAACACATAACCACCAAGCTCCTAGCTAGACCTTCAGGAGTGTTCCTTCAATCATGAGATCCCTGCAAGAATTTAAAACATTTGACTCTTAAAAAAATATAAATCAACAAGAACAAAACATGCTGACAAATTACATTAAGAATAAAACACGGTGAGTAATTACACTTAAACATGACACTTGTTGCACTAATTTTTGTGTAACCTGAGTAATTACACTACCTTGAGTGAGAATTATATGACCATGCTGATCATCAGTTACCGAAGGCAATGATATTTAAAAATATAACTTAAGGAGAAGTTTCAGATTTTAAAGAATGATAATAAAAAATAAAAAATAAAAAAAAGGAGCCAGAAGCTTACTATAACCTACCCGAATTGAGTTATTCGTCAATGTTATTAATAAGGCCATATTAAATTTCTGGCAAGTAGTAAGCAGCAACTGGCCATGTCAAGTCAATTCAAAGTTCACACTAAAATTCTAGAATTCTAAGCCTCAAATGAACTGCAACTTCGTCTTTCATGGCATTCAAAGAAAGTAAAATTCTGGTCCACTGGACTACCATTTTGCTGGGAAGGAAAAGTGTTAAAGGACAACTAATTAGATAAGCGAACAACAAACAATGATGAACTGGAAACCACTCCTAGAATAGCAGAATTCAACCTACTAGCAAAAAGAATTTAATAAGAGTTAGGCAACAAATTTTATTGGTGACAACACATGTTTAATGGTCAAAATTAAACAGTTAATTAACACATGAACAAATTAACTAAAAAACACAGATAACAAAATAGGAATAGTAATACACAACAATAGTCCAAAAGTCAAGGAGAGAAATATTACCTTAATGACTTGCGGCAAATATGTTTGTACCTTACAAATTAACTCTGTAAAGTTTAGAATATCAAATTTGTCATGACCGTTGAAGAACTAGAAATCTTTCACACAGATTTTAGGAAAAAATCTTGTAAAGTTTTATCTACTTGATTAGTGGTCAACAAGTCCATCAAAATGGTTGCCGTGTTCGTATTTGCCGAGAAACCCTTGTCAACCATCATTTGGATATATTTCACTACCCATGAAGTCTCATTATGATGCAAGAAGCCTTGGATGATTGTGTTATAAGTGACATTGTTAGGTGAGCAACCGTTCTCCTCCATTTTTTCAAATAGCTCCCTCGCTTCATTTAATAGTCCCTCTTTGCAAAATGATTTGATCAATATAGTAAAAGTCCAAACATTAGCTTGAAAGCCTTTGGTAGGAAGAGTGTTAAAGAGTTCTCTTGCAGTCGTAAGTTTCCTAGCATTACACATACCATCAATCATGATGCTGTAAATCACAATATCAAGCTCTAACTTTTTGTCTTCCATCACTTGAAATAATGCCATTGCCTCTGGAAAGTATAGGTTCTTACACAGGCCATCTAACAAAATAGCATAAGTTTGGACATCGGGATGTTGGCCACAGCCTTGCATCTCATGGAGTAGCTCTAGTGCCTTCTTAGGTCTCCCAACTAGGCAAAACCCACCAATAAGAGTGTTGTAAGTGACAACATCAGGAATCATGTCATTGTTAGTCATTTCTCGAAAGAGAATCAGTGCCTCATCAATTCTTCCATTTTTACAAAATCCATGGATCAATATATTATAGCTAACAATAGAAGGCGAACAACCCTTTCGAATCATCTTATCAAACACTTTAATAGCTTCATCCATTCTATTTTGCAAACAGTAACCGTCAATCAAAGAATTGTAAGTGATTGTATTAGGCTCTACACCTCTCTGAATCATCACGTTAAAAACTTCTTCAGCCTCTTTCAACTCCCCCTCCTTGCCAAGTGTGTCCACTAATATGTTAAATGTATACAAATCTGGCATGATTTTCCTTTCCACCATCTCATTCCACAGTTTATTTGCCTCCTTCCACCGGACGAAATTGCATAAGCCTTGAATTAAAGAATTGTAAGTAATAACGTCTGGTTGAATTCCTCTACTTGTCATTTCGGAGAAAAAAGTCAAAGCCTTAGTTACCAATCTATCCTTACATAAACTATTAATGATTATGTTATACATCACTACATCAAGTTCAAGATTTTTTTCTTCCATCTTTCTAAACAACCCAATAGCTTCATTAGTCTTGCCTATTTTACACAAACAATTCATTATCGTTCCGTAGGTAACTGCATTAGGTTTGTAGCCTATGTTCTCCATTTTGTTAACCAACTTCACTGCTTCAACAATTTTACCCTGAATACAAAGCCCCTTGATAAGAGTGTTTAGAACCATGCAGTCCGGTTGAAAACCAAGTTTCAAAATTCTTGCAAATATAGAGAAACCGAAATCCACCCGGTTCAAATGGCAGAAGCAATTAGTCAGAAAATTTAGAGTACAAGCATCGGGAGCAATTCCTAGCCGTTCCATTTCTTTAATAAGAGAAATCACGGTTGAGTGATGCTTCATTCTTGCAATTGCACCCAGCAATTGAGTAAAATCCACAATGGAAGGCAAAGGGTGCATGTGAAGCATTCTATCAAACACGCCCAAGGCATCATCAAGATTCCTAAAGCTACGAGATCTGCATCGATCCCTCACAGAGTTCAAGAACTGATTGGGGCCTTCCACAATATCTCTACCACTATTGGTAGTTTTAGCAGAAGTGGAACTAAAACTACGACAATAATAATAAAAATTAAGAGCATGGAAAGAAACCCTTACATGACAATGATTATTGAAGAAGAAAGCAAGAGAACTTGTAGACTTAGTAGTGGTACCCATTTCCGGAAGAGAAAGAAGCAGAAGGAGATCTGATGACGGCAGAAGAGAAATGGCCGTCGATTTCCGCTTTCACAATCTCCCGCGAGTTCAGAAGATGGGAGGGTCTGGGCTTTTGTCTCCTCTCTCTCTTGTATGCTAAAAATGCCTACAAATTGATCACGGGATTCCACGACGTCGTTTCTGTCAGCTTACCGAGTTGTTGAAACGATGGCCCCTCAAGATGTCTCTTTGAATTTGGATGATGTTTCTAACCATTCAAATCACACGTGTCACCACATATGATATCGTGATTTTTTATTTGCACCTCAAAAGGACAATTTTGCCCTTCTGGATCAAACGATTGAAGTTACAAAAACTGAAAAATAATAAAAAAGGGCTCTTGAAGAATAAGGTGGTTTCGATCTAAACAATGAGATTTTGTGAGTTAGGTTTGATTTTTGAGAAATACTAGGGGTACTAAATCTTTTTATTAACATAGGTTTACTAAATTGATTTTTAATTTATTCATTGAAGAAAAACAAAACAAGTACCAATAAATAAGCTACACATCAGTTTAACAAGCATCTATTAGTAAAAAATTTAGTACCTCTAGCATTTCTCTTGATTTTCTTTTTCGAACATTTGGGTTGCGATTCTTTATACAAAAACTATTCAAAATGATGTGGGATATGATATGCTTCATCCTTACGTTTTTTGCTTAACTTTGTAAAACCAAAGTTGAAAGCTTCAGAAGGTCAGATTCCTTCTTGGGTACATCTTGCATGACCTTTTTTAATAACTACCGAAAAGTTTTTAACGCCCTAGCATAACAAGAAAAAACAAAAAACAAAAAACAAAGAAACAAATTTTGTATTGTTGGGTGGTTTTTCTGTGGTTTTGCAGAGTTTTTTTTTTTTTTTAGTTATGGGAAATTCTATTTTTGATCTTCCTCCATCATCATTTTTATAATCCTCTAAACCAAAGGAAGTAAGTTTTTTTGCTTTGGTGGTTGAAGTTTGTGGTCAGCTATGGTGTTTGAAGGTGGCTGTCATTAATCTTTGGCTAATGCGTTTGATCGGTTTCTCTTGAATCATGAGTGAGAACTTTGTTATTGCCTTATTGAGCCATTTATGAAATAAGTTGAGGTGATAATTTTTTATTGAAGACCGTAAAAAAGGTATTTTACACCACACCCTTATAAAAAGGGCGCTCTATTATCTAATCTCCCAACATGTTTATCAAGGTAAGAGAACTTGCGTAAATAATGCAAGGGAGTAAAACAAAAACTCAAATAAATTTCCTTAGTGTATATACATGTTATTGTTTTTTGTTTGTTTGCTGTTTTAAAATGTAAAGTTTATATTGTAAGGTCTTTTGAACTACTTGTTCAATATACTGCCATTTGATTCATTAGTTTTTGTACCAATTTTTGGGAAGAAAATTTGGGATGTTCGACATTTCTCTCTAAGTTCATATTGTACATCAATAGAAAAAAGAGAAATACTACACATCCCAAATTTTTGTCTCAAAAGTTGGTTCCCAAATAATGTGTCACCATCTCTTAAGATTTATTATTTTGGAAAATGTATCATCAACTCGTCATCAACTCATGGAATGGTGACACTTCATTTGAAAACCAATTTTTAAAACAAAAATTAGAGATGCTTAGCATTTCTCGAACTTAAAAACATAATGATGAACAAGGTCTCTCTTAGCTCTCAAAATAATGACCTCAAGGTCTATAAAAAACACATGCGTTCTGGTGTTTATAACCGTCATAGTATTTCAATGCAATTATGCTTTTAGTGACTTGAAGCAAATATGCTTTTATTCATTAACATGGGGTTAGAACATGAAATTTGAAAAACTAAAAGCTTTCACATGCACACTTTTGAAAAATTTCAACAGACACTACTACACAACTCTGGAATTAGGACTTGCTCCACTAGAGTGACCATTCCCTTTTTGTCTTTAACAATTTCTGGCTTTTTACTTTCCCAACTTGAATCATCCATGGGAGGGATCATACATGTTATTATTAGAAGAAAATTTACATACTCCTTCAAACTATCACTCAATTGACAATGTTTCCCTCAAACTTTCAAATGTGACAATACCCTTCATGGCAAACAAAAAGATAAAAATGTCCCCATAGATTTCTCAATAAGACAAAAACACTCCTATTAGTTTGAAGAAAAAAAAATTACTTAAAAAAATGGACATTTTTTTTTATTTTTTATTTTTAAAACGAAAATTAAAAAAAAAAAAAAAAACAAATTGAAACGGAATTTTTTTCTTTAATAAAATGATTTTTAAAAAAAATTATTTTTTAAAAAGGAATTTTTTATAAAAAAATTAAAAAATTCAAATTAAAAATTTTATTAAAAAAATCGTAATTTTTTAATGTTTTAGCTTAGAAAATGATTTTTTTTTAATTTTTAATTTTAATTTTTTAGTTTTAGGTTTTTTCTAGAAGTTTTAGCATTTTTTTTTTTATTTGTCATTATGAGGGACATCAAAAATGTTTTAGTAGTTTGAGAGGACATTATCAATTAGATGGTATTTTGAGAGAAATATGTAGATTTTACCCTTATTACTGTTTTTATTTTTATTAAGAGGGTTTTAATTCTTCATTAGTATTGTATCGTGAGGTATGTATTTTGACTTTCCTCCCGGGGACCAAACAACCGCTTGCAATCAACATAGTTTGAGAGAAAACTTTGTCCTAAGATATACATAATTTTCATTATTATGTGAAATACCTTAATTTTAACATTGGTTTATCTTATAAAATCTAAATATATACAGCAAGTGAATTTAATATTTTTAAAAATAATAAAATAATTCGAAAGCATCAATATTTTTAAATAAATGAGCATGAACAAGTCTCATTATCAATGGTATTTTTTTTTTTTTAATATATAATATATATCTGTCGAGTGCAGGGTTTGACACATTATGAACAGAATGCATACTCGTTTTATACCAATTCCATGTCTCTTAAAATAAATTGAGCATTCCTAAATTAAGGTCACCCAAAAGAACAAAGGGGGATGGCTTTTTGAACTACATCTGTATTTTGATACTTCACCATCCATGTTGAGGTTTGGGACATAATGAAAGCAAGAAACCAAAAGTTATGATCAGCGGCCATAAAGAGATTTCATTCCATGACCAAACTGAAAAGATCACTCACTGTCACAAGCTTTACATTAAAAGGCCATAAATATAAGCAAAGTGAATGAGTAGTTTTCTCAGTTAATCTTGTACATAATCAAACATCTTCATTGTAACTTCAGCCAAACGCAATAATAAAAAGTAAACATCTCAAGCCCACACCAAAGGCCAACCCACTTCTAAGCCCTAGACACCAACATAACATAAATATGTCAAACTATTTGCTCAATACATCACATACTCTAAATTATCCAGGAGAATGGTCACTAAAGCAACCAAAATATGTCCAAATAACCCTTCAAAAACAATCACCGTAAGAGCTCTTACGTGTCCGTGTCCGTGTCCATGTCCTCATCCTCAGACTCACCTTCATCCTCATTTGGATTGTTACCCGAATCGTAATGTTTTCAATACGTCTTATAAGATATCTTATAAAAATTAAAGACAATAAATAAGTAAATGAAAATACTAGAGTTGATGGACAATTTTAACATTTTCCTTAATCAGACATAAATCTAACATGTATTGACATTTAAAGTCATATAATTACAATTGATTGAAAAATAAAGGCAAAAAGTTTAGAATAGTACAATTTTGTATGCATTGTTATGTGTCTAGTTGGAGGAATTTTAGGATTAGAATTGAACAACTTAGAGATATTACATTAGAAGTGGTTTTACTTCCATTAGAATTAGGATTTGAATGTTAGAGATAATATGTTATCATATTCAATTTATGGCGACCAAGAAGTAACCAGTAACCAAAGAAGTATTCTTTTTCTTCTTTTTTTTCCTCAATTCCCTTTCTGTTCAACCATAAAGCAATTCACGTTTCAAAGTTCACACTCTTGGATCTATTTCTTGACTCCATGCAAGAATTCAATAACCAAGATATGCAGTTTAGAGATCAAAGAAGCTGTACTTCTAATTAATTATACAAGCTCATTGCTCACCTAACATTTCAAATTGCAGGTTGCTTGGAATGCCACGTTAAAAATTACGACTCACATTTCTACGTGTCATATGTACATGAAGAAAGGAGGCCTAGGATTCCTCGATTTAAAAATGATGAACTGGAAAACAGCAGAATTCCACGAACCATCAAAAAGTATTTTACAAGAGTTAGGCACCAAACTGTATTGGTGACAACACATGTTTAAGGACCGAATTAAACAATTAATTAATACATAAACAAATTGACTAAAAAAACATATGAACTCAACCAAAATCAAAAGAATTGAAGTAATTACTTCTAATTCCTTAGTAACTTACCATCACCTTCGCGACTAGCCATAGATGATCTCGGTCGTCCTGCTGGGGAGTCCAGGTCAATGGTGTTCTGTCCTCAGGCCTGTATAAAACATACATCATGGTCAATGACTGTTTGGTTCATCTATTTGAGTAGTACTAAGTACTTGAATGGTATGGGACGAGCATAGTCCACACAAAAGTTTGGATATTAGATTGTCGAGATGCATATATCAGACTGGGAATCTCTCAAGCAGGTATCTAGAAATTTTTCCAAGCCAGATTATTTTGTAAGAGTAGCAAAATTAGGGTTCCTCAATCATTACATCTGTGAGGATAAGAGCACTTATATCATACTGAAAATAAATAAAAGAGCACGAACAAGTCTCATTATCAATGTTGTTTCTGTTTTTGAAAATAAAAATTACCAGCACCTGAATCTATCCTATTACAATTTACAACCAATGTTGAAGGCTTCAAAGGTCAGATTCCTTCTTGGTTACATCTTGCATGACCCTTTTTAATAACTACTGAAAAGCTTTTAACGCCCTAGCAAACAAGTAAAAAAAAAGAGCTAAATTTATGTGCTTGAATAGTAGAAACCCTGAAATCCCGGACATAATGAAAGCAGGAAACCAAAGGTTATCATGGGCTGGAAAGTTTAAAATATAAAATGTGTCCGGTACGGTGAAGAACTAGAAAGCTTTCACTTAGTCCTCAAGTGGTAGCTCGATCGATTGTGAACCACACCTTATGAAACGGAGGTCACAAGTTCGAATCCCCCCTCTCCCTACTCTAACGTGGATATGTCAAAAAACCAAAAAAAAAAAAAAAGAGAAAGCTTTCACCCGGGACTTTTAAAATAGTCTTGTAATATTTGATCAGCCTTATTAGTAGATAACAAGTTAATCAAAATAGTAGGAGTGGTCGCATTTCCTTACAAACTCTCGTCTATCATCATTTGGAGATATTTCACTGCCCATGACGTCTCATTATGTTGCAAGAAGCCTTAGATGATTGTGTTATATGTGAAATGGTCAGGTGAACAACCATTTTCCTCTGTTTTCTCTAATAGTTCTCTTGCTTCAAGTAGTTCTCTTGCTCCAAACGATTGAAATTACAAAAACTGAATAAAAAAAGGGCTCTTGAAAGAAAAAGGTGGTAATTATTTTTTTGGATAAAGTTTTCCTCTAAACTGGGTTGGAGGAATTTCCTTCAACCTAATCTATAAAAATGACATATGTCTCTTGAACATGTGAGATGCACATTATTAAAAACTCATGTACATCTCATATGTTATTAAAAAAAGGACAAAGTTTTCCTTCAAACTGGATTGGAAGAATTTCCTTCAACTTAGTCTATAAAAGTGACATGTGTCTATTTTTTTAATAACATGTGAGATGCACATTAGTTTTTAATAAAATTTCTTCCAACTTTGTCCCTGCTATTAGAAAAACATGTGTATCTCACATATTCATGAGACACATGTCACTTTTATAGACTAGGTTGAAGGAAATTCCTCCAACCCAGTTTGAAGGAAAACTTTGTCCTTAAACAAATAGACACATGTCAATTTAATAGACTAGGTTAGAGGAATTTCCTCCAACCTAATTTAGAGGAAAACTTTATCCTATTTTTTTCCCATCAACTACAATGCATTGTCAATTCTTCCCGTGAACTGTCAATCTTATTATCATTTTCTTCCCAAAACCCTCATTCCGTTAGTCAAACTAATTAAAAAATTTGAAATGACCTAAATACCCTAACGTAATAAACAAAAATTACATATAATACCCTCAAGATTAAACAAATTAAAATATATATATATATCATATATAAATTATTTTTAAAATAAAAATATATATGTATAAAAAAAAACTGAGGGGTGACATTTTTTTTTTTTGAAAAAAAAAAATAATTTATAAATTTTATATATTTATATTTTTTGAAATTTTTATTTGGGGTATTTATGTCTTTTAATGAGATTTAACATCTAAAAAAGAATATTTCATCCAATTTAACAAGTTTGATTGACAAAATGAGATTTTTAGGAAGAAAATTGTAGTTTGATAGGGTCAGGCATTAAGGTTGATAGTTCATTGGGGAAAATTAACAATGTGTTGTAATTGATGGGGAAAAAGATAATTACCGCTTCTTTTATCATCTATTTTTTGAGAGATTACTTTTTTAAAAAATAATAAATAATAGCTTTCTAAACGCAATATACTGATATTAGTTCTACTAGGTAAGTTGGAACATTCGGTTGCAACTTATTATATTGTAAGTTGAAACATTCGGTTGCAAACCTCTGGTAGGAAGACTACTAAGCATTCCTCTTCTTGTTGTTAGTTTCCCATGCATTACACATATAGTCAAGTAAGATGTTGAAAATCACAATATTAAGGTCCAACTTTTTGTCTTTCATTTCTTGAAATAATGTCATTGTCTCTAAATATTGAAAATTCTTACACAACCCATCTAACAAAATAGCACGGGCTTGGAGATTTGGAGGTTGGCCACAACTTTGCATTGCATAGAGTAACTATAATGCAAGTTTAGGTATCCCAACTTGGCAATACCCAAACAATGTTAAGTTATATAATGTACTCCAAACAATATAAAAACATAATCATTTGTCTGAACACACTATTTGGATTGTTACCTGCCCAATCATAATGTTTTCAATTCGCAAATGTTTTCTAAAAAAAAGTCCGAGCATTTGAATCTACTATCACGAGCTTCCCATTAAGGGCCCATAAATAAGCAAATGATTAGTAGTTTTCTTGTTTAATCTTCTCAATAATGAAATATCTTCGTTGTAAACTTCAGTCAAATCCAACAATAAAAACTAAACATCTCAAGGCTCAAGCCCACACCAAAGGCCGACCCACCTGTAAGCCTTAGAGAGAATCATATCAGACAACAACTCCAACCAAACACTTGCTATTTGTTTGATTACAATAAACAAAACTCACATAAACTTGAGGGTTCTCTGAAGTCAACAGAAATCTTCCCTCTGGATATTTTCCTTCAATTTGACCGACTTTCCATCTCAAGCCGTTATCATCATATACATGGACGAAAGAGAGATAGAGATCGCAGAGAAAAAGATGAGAGTCACCCACAGAGTCACCATCTTTCTCTTCATCTTTCTGTTATCCACACTCTCTCTGCCACCTGCCTCCGAATCCTCACCGCAATGCAAAGCGTGGCTGGTCCAGTCAATCCCCACCGACATGCCCCACCTCCCTCGGGTCCCCGGCGTTCTCTCCACCGGTTAGTTTCTTTTCTCTCCAAATGCAATTTTATTTCTTTTCACTCCGAAGCTGAATTTGCGACGCTTTTCAATAGGCGACGTGCTCCGGTGGTTGGCGGGGAACTCCACGCAGAGGCTGGACGTAATCGCTCAGTACTGGCAGCTCAATGCGCACCCCGACGGCTCTCGCTCGGGGGATTATGGATACTCTGAAGCTCAGATGGATAACTTCGGTGCTCCTCAGGGTTCTCATGTTTACCAAGCCCTAGAACACGCCGCTGATCGCAATGTCAGTATTAGGTACATTTATTTATTTATTTGGCAGATTATTTATTAAATTTCTTGAATAGAAAGTGTCCATTTTTAAAGTTGTATCAATTTTATTTTAAAGTAAAAGAACATTTTAAGACTTTACACTCTCATTCTACTCCTATCTTCTTCTTCTTCTTCTTTTTTTTTCAAAAAAAAAATAGTTCAGTAGGATTATTTCATAATTATCTCGTAGTATTGATGTGGTAGTGCCAATCAGTTCTTGATTTGTTTTTTTTTTTTAACAAGACTGATTGGTAGGGTCATGTCACTCATATAGGTGGAATAGTAATCTTGTTATTTAACGTTACTTATATATAATTAGCAATCTTGTTATTTAAAATGATTTCTTTTTCTTAGCGAAAATATATAACTTATGCTTTGGTTTTTAAGTGGTAATTCAGAAAGAGAAGATAATTCTATATTTTACGTATGTAAGTTGACTACTATCTAAGTGAAATTGAATACTATGTAGGCTACTGTCACACTCGGGAGTTTATCCAGACTACACTGAAGAACCATCCAAGCTTGCCTCAGGAAGACCAAATGTGGAGAATGTTACTTTGTTACTGAGTGAATGGTGGGGGTCTGGCATAGTTCATGCAAAAGTCTGGATATCGGATCGTCAAGATGTGTATATTGGGTCTGCAAACAATGACTGGAAGTCTCTCACACAGGTATTTTGAAAGACTATATATATAGAGAGAGTTTTGGTTTATCTTTCCTTATAGAGAAAACGGTGTAACTCTTATTTTCTGAGCTAAATCATTCAGTACGTGAAAACAGGAAAGGTAGAAGTTTATTCCTTTGTTGATACATCTGGGAGGTTCAGAGCACAAACCTGATAACGTCAGCACTTGAATTATTAGAAAAAGCGTAAGGCGCTTGGAGATACACAAGAGGCATACAAGAGAAAACACCTAGCTAACTAGAAGGGGAAAAAAGAACAAGGAATCATAAAGCTATTGGGTTAGTATAAACAATGTTTTTAGCATCAACATACTTACCCCAAAAAAATAAAGATTTTCTTTGGCATCAATGTTGTGAACTCTTGTGTCCTATTATAACCCTTACTGATGGTCACACGGATTAGCTTTTCTGTGGTTACATGGGTATTAATGAGTTCTGAAAAGTTGTATTGGCATGGCAGAGAAGAAAAGTTTTACCAAAGATACAGGATAATAGGTTTGACTGCAGGTTACCCATAGGATGGGCATTTGCGGCCCTTCATTATAAGAAACAAATCTATTTGGCTTCACACAGATTGAGTCCTTTTAGATCAGGTTCATCAAAGAATAAAGATGAGGATGGCTTTTTTAAACTGTGTTATACTGCTATTTCGAAAAACCTTTCCCAGATTTTACATACCTTCATGTGAGGTCTTCATAAGGAATTGCTGGCTGCTCCATTTTGGCTTTTTCTGGCACTAGAAACAGAATAGTAACATTTGGTTAATAAAATTTTTGTAGGATGAATTTTTAATTAGTAGCATGTCAGTTGAATAAAGAGGTGAGAGTGAGACCCTGCAAAAAGAACGGTCCAAGCAGCAAATTAAGAACAATCATTAAATCATTTATCTGTTAATTTGCTTCTAATTGTTTCAGCATGTTGGTTTGTCATTGCCCCATGTTATAAGGTGCCCTTTTAACTGAATGGTTATAGGTGAAGGAAGTTGGTATTTATCTTGTTGGTTGTCCAAGAATTGCAAAGAAGGTTGAGGTCTACTTTGACAACTTGTGGAAACTTGCACATCTCAATTCTTCGGCGTACACCAAAACAGTGTCAGATCAACAATGGCAGACTGATAGAAAAGTTCCTTGCTGGTCACATTTTGTTGATTCTAAAGAGAGGTGCAGGTATGCCAGAAGCTTATTCTGCGAACTAGTTCAGTTGAATCTAAGGCTTTAAAAGTTATGATCATGTAAAAATTCTTTATGTTCCTGTAGTGTCTGGATAGTTTGGCATCAAATTGGTATAACTCAGTCGGTATTCCCACTCATGCTTCTTTTAGAATATTTATTGCCTTTCAAATTCCTTCTCTTTTATCTTTTTGCTTTTGTTTTTGTGTGGTTATTTTCATATTGAATCACTATGCATTTCTTTTCTTGTCAGGAACTTTGTAATTAGGGAAGGGATAATATTGTATTTGTAAGATAAATCTAGTAGAGTTTTGCTTTGAAATTAAGATGGTACTTTTATGCAAAATTTGCTTGAAAATCAGTTTGCTTGCGCATAATTCTGTGATCACCCCTTCTATGAGTGATGGCCTCAAGCCTGTAGGACCTGTACTCCATTTCTGCTTATAGTGTACATGGTAGGAATGTACTATAATGGACAGGCGCTATAACAAGAAATTAGTTAATTTTTTTAAACAGCTTATTTTGCTTGAAAACAACTGTGGTGGTGATTGCCTGGGAAATAAACTTTTTTCTTTTCTGAATATTTATGCTGAATTAAAATTTGATCTACCTGCAGAAGGATTTCTAGTATAGTCAATATTCCACCTTCAAGTTTCATACTATACAATTATTTTTTCTATTGGATAGAAAAAGTACAATCTTATCTATCATTCAGAAACCTTATTTTCTGTGGCTCTTTTTTGTGAGGCTGATCATTTAATTGATATGCACACCGCAGCCATTTTGATACATTTTAATTACAACCTCCTTCCGAAGAAAAAAGAAAGAAAGAAATTTTTTGGTATTTAGTCATGAACAAGCTTGGCTCTAGCACGCTTATACCACTAGCAAAGAAAGCCTAATGATTTCCTTCGCTTTTCCTAAAGATGTCATAATTTATTATCTTTTCGGTTCAGTGTCTTGTTGGCAAGCAAATGTAGTGTAAAGATAAAATCTTTCGGCACTTAACTATGTATTGTTATGTCATCACAGGTCACCTCTTCCTCGATTTGTGAGCACTCCCTATGTAGCAGGATATCCTGTACTTGCCAACCCCTATATGTTTAAAATACCGTTTCAGACTCCCAGGTACAACTATTCAAATTTGCAGCCTGAATCCAGCTATCTCTCTTTTGCTCCTCCAGAGGTATTATAGAATTTCTAAAATTTTGGTGGTGATATGGCTTTTGTTCTGTTATTCAAACAAATCTAGGGTTGCTTTGAAATCAACTTCCACTCTTTTAGTAATATTAAGGCACAAACTCATCATTTAGAACCGAACCACTACAAGCAACTCTAATGTAGAACTGAAATGACATCATTTGGAATCTTATCCTATACATGCCTATCAAACTCACTTCAAATGCTGAGTTATTAAAAAAATATTTTATTAGATAATAGATCATCAAGATGACAATGAAAACTCATTGAGGGCTTTATTAAAGGTTGATATTAGCTGCATTTGTGGCATGTCTAAAATATTTATTGTTCTTGCTTTTTCTGGCTGTGCATGCTTAGCATTTTAGAAGTGTTCTGTTTTATGCTTCAATTTGGATGCCATTTGTGGTTGGCAGCTATCGTTTGGCAGATACCAGGCTGACGAACAGGCTTGGGTGGATACAATAAAATCTGTAGGGAGTGGAGGAACTGTTAGAATTAGTACCATGGACTGGCTAGGTCAATCCCAATATATGAAGCAAACAGTTTATTGGTCAACCCTTTCATCTGCCATATCAGAGGTAACTTCCAATGTCACTGCTCCTTATTTTCTTGAAACATTGTTATGTTTATTGCTACAAGTAGTTAGCAAATTAGCATTGGCCGCAATTCTAATTTCTAAGGAGTGTGCTAGCTTTACATGGAGAGGTTTAGGGTTGCATCCTTAGAGGCTGTTGTCTCATTTTTCATGTGTACATCACAATACTTAGGGGCACGTTTTGCCAATGAACATCATCATCGTCTGTCATTCTTAACATTTTATTTCTTATTTTTTATTGGAGGCTTTAAAGTTTGTTTCTGGCTCTCCTTGAGGATGGATTTCCACACTCAATGCCAATGTGATTTGGAGCACACACAAAAGACCGCTTCACTTTCATTTAGGACATAGATGAGATTATTATATACAAATGTAAACTATAAGATAGCTTCCGATACTCCTGGAGTTTCTCCATAATGTGACACACTCTC
Source organism: Carpinus viminea (assembly GCA_013348765.1). Lineage (NCBI taxonomy): Eukaryota > Viridiplantae > Streptophyta > Magnoliopsida > Fagales > Betulaceae > Carpinus > Carpinus viminea. Next base: position 14,530,394 of record CP054670.1, on the reverse strand, counting down.
CTTTTTTTAAATGCATTGACTTCAACTTGATATAGGAGGACCCCAATGTTAATACCAAGCTCTAGGTATTCGTTCTGGTTCTATTCCGAGTCCAGTGGAGGCTTTAATGCCACTTCCCCATGCCTTCCCTGAATAAAGTTGCTGCAGTGAGGTAGTGTGATAATGCTGTAATTGTTATGTGTTGATGATTGCAATATACATTTCCAAACTTTGTCTGGCATATAATCCAGGACTATTGAGCACACACCAGTCTATCAGGTTCAAGAGTTTGACTATTTTGAAACTTAGAACCTCCCACCCCACCACAAAAAAGAAAAAAAAAAAGATAGAGAGAGAGAGGTCACTAGGTTTTGGCCATTTCTTAACACCTAGCTGAAATGAAATCATGTCATCTAGCAGTTTCAAGTGTCCTTATCTTTGAGGGCAAAAGAAGAAGAAAGAAAGAAAAATATGACATTCCCGTGTTCCTTGTGATTTTTTTTACATACTTAGAAATTCTTCTTTCCATTGCTATGGCAAGCTAGAGAGACTTATTTCTACTGTTGTTTCCAAACATGATTTCACTCATTTAATATATTTTCACCCGTTCTATATCCTTCAACATTCCTGGGTTTCACACCCTTACAAATTTTATGAATTAGTAGGTTGTCTTCTCCAAGCATGCAACAGTAAAGATATTGGTTGCGCACTGGGCACATTTTATCAACAACACTGATCAGTACTTGAAGTCTCTCCTCTACTCCAATGTTCTTTGCTCTTCATCAAAATACAACAAATGTTCTGGAAAAGTTGAGATCAAGTACTATATGGTTCCAGGTTTCAATTCGACGGGACCTGCCACTCAAAACGGAACTAGTACAGGAAATATCTATCCTGGATATACCAGGGTAAACCATGGAAAGTATGCAGTTAGTAATGTGAGAGCCCACATTGGGACAAGCAATCTTGTTTGGGATTACTTTTATACGACATCTGGCGTAAGCTTTGGAACATACAATCCTGCCATTGTTTTGCAGCTGCAACTAGTCTTCGATGCCGACTGGAATTCGCCGTATGCTGTGCCGGTTGAAGAGTTAGAGGATGGCCATGCTTGTTCAAGCTGAGTAGTTGGAACTTGAAGGTTTGGGGACGTTCCAAATCAGTATATGATGGCTTGAAACAAACCGTACATGAAGGACCTGGCTGACTACATGTGCTTTAGATGGAAATGTTAAAGCCAGGAAATTATTTCATTTGGGAACCTATTATGGTGAAATGCAACTCAACCAAAACGAGTTAAATAAATATTACTTCATTGTAGTTACGAACTATATTTAGTATGAGTAATCTCAGAAACAACACTTTTATTTCATCACTATCCTATTCTGCTAATATAGCAGTGAAATAATGGTGATATAAAAGTGTGATTTTTAATATTACTCATCTAGTGTAGTAGTACGCAGAATTTTGTTACTTTAATAATCTTGTAAGCTGTAAGTATGGTTGGACGATGATGCCCAAAACAATAGCCAATCCACAGTTGAATTGTTTGTAGGCAAAGCAAATCAAAAGGACATCGCTTATGCTAACACACAACAGTATTTTGTTTTAATCAACATTATTTTGTGCATTTTTTGGATTAATAAGTTTTATTCAACAAATATCAATCAGATCAGTCATTACTAGAAACAAGTTTTATTCAAATAAAGTTTTCATGACTTGATCTAATCCATTATAAGAGGTTTTGGAACGGTTCCTTATATTTGAGGGGTAATTTTATCCTTTTATTTTTTTAGGGACAAAAATACCCCTTAAGTATAAGAGTTGAGTGGCTCTATCGATTTAGAACTTTTTTTGTTTTTTCTTTTTTTGGAAGAAACCCCTAATAAGCAGAGCAATTAGTAAATTTGTAATTTTCTCTATAATGTAACATCGACAAAGTTTTTCTTCAAATTCGGTCGGAATAAATTTTCAACTGACAACTATCTTATCTTAAGAGTATATAATTTTCATGTAAAAATCAAACTCTATAAAAAAAATATTTCAATTCAAAAGGTTTGAGAAATTTCTCAAGGGGAAATACTTTGTCGACCAAACATCTCATGTAATTGGAGCCTAACCCACCACTGAAAATAAACATCTCAAGCCCACGCCGAAGCCGACCCTTTTGTAAGCCCTACAGAGAAACAGAATACCCGGCATCTCCAACCAAACACCCAGAGACCCACGGTAAGCCAAGTCACGTACACTTGAGGGTTCTCAGCACAGAGAGAGCGAGGGCGAGAGAGAGTGGAAGATGCGGAGTTTGAAAGCTTTGGTTGGTTTGAGGAGGGGCTCATTTCAGAGAGTGAGCTCTCTCTCTCTCTCACAGCAGAGAGGCTTTTCTGCTCAACCAAACTACGCTCAAAATGATGATCTTCAAGACCAGGTCAGTCTTTCATTCTTACCCTTTTCTTTAATTACATATATATGCGTGTATATGTGTATATATGTATGTTTGTGCTGAAAATAAGTCGGTTTCAGAGATTTCTATGTCTATGTTCTCTCATTCTCTATGAAGTTTGTTCATTTTGTTTCTAAGATGAACCACATTTGTTGGTCTTGTTTTGTTAATCTCAAAGGTTCCTAATTTGGTTCAATCTTCAGGTTTTAGTTGAAGGAAGAGCTAAGTCAAGAGCTGCCATTCTCAACAGACCTTCTGCTCTTAATGCTCTCACTACTTCAATGGTCTTTTCTTTTCTTTTTTTGGTTACATTTCCTCCGTTTCCCATCACTTTCTCCTTCTAGTTTCAGTCCATGCCCTTTTGGTAAAATTGTGAACTGGAGTTGTTTTTCTTTTATAGGTCGCGCGGCTTAAGAGATTGTACGAATCATGGGAAGAAAACCCAGATATTGGCTTTGTCTTGATGAAGGTATTACATTGTTTTCGGTAGCCCACACAACATCTTATTCTTCGTATCTTTTTGGGCATGCTTGATTTCATTTAAATAACATGACTTTGGAGTTCCCTGGCTATGTCGAGAATTGCCAATGTTGTTTTCTGAGGATGGCCAATGTTATCATATGAGAGCAGAAAATGCATGCGGGAAGTAAGGGTACTGGTTTTTTGAACTATTACTATCAAACAAAAACAAAAGAGAAAGAAGAGATTACTTTGATAATGTAGATGGTCTGGAAGTTTGAGAACATGCTGTGTTCTTTATTTTCTACTTAAATAAAATATAAGCCTAATTGTATGGATAGATGCTTTAGGATGTTTCTGGAGATGGGACTTTTTAGAATAATTTTCTTGAAACCGTTAGTGGAGATGAGCTTCAAAACTTATTTTCTCCATCTAATTTATTTACTTCATTAGTGGAAGTGCTTCTCAAACATGCTTTTCTGATGCTTCAAATTTGGTCATCCTTGGTGGCTGAGCTGCTATCTTGAATTTTTTGAAGGGTAGTGGCAGGGCTTTCTGTTCTGGTGCAGATGTTGTTACCCTTAATCATTTAATCAATGAAGGTGCGTTGCCTTTCAACCTTTTTTTTCTTTGAATGATTAGATTCAACTCCATACTTCTCTGTTCCAGGTATCAACTTGAAAGCCTATGCTACCTATGGTTTTCGGAACCAAAAAAAAAAAGAAGAAGACAATTTAATTCCCTTTTTTGTAGCACTTGTAAGACCTTGTTTGATTTTATCATTTAATCAATGAAGGTGCATTGCCTTTCAATCTTTCTTTCTTTTTTCTTTGAATGATTAGATTCAATTCCATACTTCTCTGTTCCAGGTATCAACTTGAAAACCATGCTACCTATGGTTTTCAGAACCAAAAAAAAAAAAAAAAGAAGATAATTTAATTCCCTTTTTTATAGCACTTGTAAGACCTTGTTTGATTCTATCATTTAATCAATGAAGGTCAATTGCCTTTCAATCTTTCATTTTTGTTCTTTGAATGATTAGATTCAACTACATACTTCTTTGTTCCAGGCATCAACTTGAAAGCGATTGGTTTTATGTAATATAGTCATTCTAACTATGGTTTTTGAAACTTTAAAAAAAAAAAAAAAAGTGCATTTCCTTTTTTTTAGCACTTGTAAGACCTAGTTTGATTTTTCATAGCTGCAGATTTAGGGAATTCCACCTTTATGGTGTTTTTCTTTGGTTGTGGGTGTGAACTTTTATAGGTGTCCAAAGTATTGAAGAGCTTAACTAGTAATATCATTGTTTCTGATCTGCATCTGACTAATTCTCATTACATATGGTACATTGTGTAACGAGGTCGGTATTATGTTACAGATTTTAATAATGACTAAATCGGACTGCTATTAATGATTGGCACTCAGTGATCAGGCTAAAATGTTTATATTGAGTCTTACAGATTGTTCTCAGCTACAAATTTTACTTATTCACCATAACAAAAAGGAATTTATAGATTTTTATATCGATGGGCCTTTTGATTTAGTAATTATTATCTAAGATCCATTAAATAATATTATAATTTCTTGGGTATTTGCGCTAACTCATTTGGACCAGGTTGGTCAGATGGATTATAGAAAGAAAAAAAAATCAACATTGGAATTCTGAGTCAATTTACACAAAATGGAGATTGCCCTGCCCCACCAGGGGGGGGCAGTTATTCAGGCTATGCTTGCAAATGCCATGATTGGACTTTGAATTTTGATGAAAATGATACAACTATGAATGGCTATGCATAATGTGTAACTAGCATTCTATTTCCTATTTTGTAATTTTAAATTTCTTAATGCACTTTGCTTTTGGTTTGGAAACAGTTGTTATACAAACCGAGTAGGTTTTGTTGTTAATATCTTTCTAGTTATTTTGATAATGTGCAGGGAATGTTGAGGAGTGTAAAAAGTTTTTTGAGACATTATATAAGTTCGTATATCTTCAAGGGACATATTTGAAGCCACATGTGAGTATTCAACCCTTTTGAATTTGAGATGTCAGAAAATGTTGGTGAATGACTCATCTTATCCAAGATATATGTTATTACCTTTGGCCATGTTCCAGTCATTTTTAAATGTTTGTAGAAAATATTAAGGATATAGATCATGTTTTCTCTTGCTTGCCCCTGTATCTTTGTTGCCAATTGGTATTTCTTGTTAGGATCTGGGTGGTATTGACTATGGTATCTTCCATTTTATGTTTGTGTGGTAGCAGATTTTTTCTTATTATAATCACGTGACGAGTTGTAGCATGCTTGTAGTTTACTTGTTTTCTTTGCTTAGAATAAGTGGGGGTTTTCCCCTATGGCCTTCTTCTTTATCGCTGCATAGATGGGGCTCTTGATGATCATTTAATCTACATCTATACAGGTGGCTATTTCAAATGGTGTCACTATGGGAGGTGGGGCTGGAATTTCACTTCCAGGAATGTTCCGTTTGGTAACTGATAAAACTGTATGTAACTGCTGCTACGCCATACTGAATCTAATCATTACTACTAGATTGTTGTTTGAGTTATCAATAGCCTCCTCTTTTATATGAAATGTAAAAAGTTCCAATAAGTGAAGCACTTTATTCGATTTTATACTATAATCTTAACCAATACATCCTTAACCTTTGGATGAGATGAAAAGGCCATATTCTTTACTGCATGAGAATTTTTTTTCTGTTCTTTTGGGCTTCCAGACAGAATAAATATGCTGTGTTTTTCCGGGTGATGAGGATCATTTACTAATTTCTCTTGGCCTGTAGAATATCTAATTAACAGAAATATAGTTGTATAATCACCATGTTTTGGTGAAGTAGATGCATAGATTAACAGTTTCTAACCAGTGCATGAAAATTGCAGGTTTTTTCTCATCCAGAGACTCAAATGGGTTTCCATCCCGATGCAGGGGCTTCCTTTTATCTTTCTCGTCTACCTGGCTATTTGGGTGAAGTATATTTTTCTCAGTTTACTTATCAAGAATATATATATCCTATGTACTTGGGTTGCACCCTTTGCGTTTGATAATATATATATATAGATATATAAAATCTCAGTTTGCAATATGCAATATTTCTAAGAAAAACGTTAGCACAATGAGATTATTTGGATTCACGTGGTTTCTGTAAACTGTTCAATCACTAGGATAAATTATTTAACTGTTTCCCATGTAAACCCCAAAATTTATTTGCAAAATGTTGGATTCTTTGTTCTTTGCAGGGGAATACTTAGCCCTTACTGGAGACAAGCTTAATGGTGTAGAAATGATTGCTTGTGGCCTTGCTACACACTATTCATTAAATGCAGTTTGTTTTCACTTCCTTTGCTTCTTTCTTTCTGTTTTTGTGTTTTGTTCATCATTATGGATAGCTGTTAGTAATCAGTTCTTTCCTACAGAGACTTGCTTCAATTGAAGAACGCCTTGGCAAATTGATCACAGATGATCCTTCTGTTATACAAACATCCCTTGCACAATATGGTGACCTTGTCTATCCAGAAAGGGGGAGTGTTCTTCACAAGTAATGCTCTGTCAAAGAAATCTTAGTTCTGCAGGATTTTGTTGTTTTTCTTGCCCATCATGCTTGTGTAGAAACCCTTTATTATTAAATTTGTAGTTTCTATGGATATAAATAAGTTCATATAAAAGGCTGGAAATTTTAGGCTATGCACATAGTGCAGATCATTATGAGACTGTCGTTGTTTTACCAGGAGTAGAACTGAAGTCTTGGACACAATGCAATAAGGTGAAAGAAGGAAAACTTTAAAATTGATGATTTCAGTAAGATCATAATGCCCCGTAATTTGATTTCTGGGACATGGATAATTTCATTTTCATCTGAAACTACAATGCATGAGGATGTATCAACCCATATCGATTTATCTATGATATACTGGCTGTGTGAATAAGTGCTTTATACACCTATTTGTCATGCTTTAAGCAGCTGGAGAAACCTAATTTACATGGTTTTGTTTTGAGAAACGGCAAAAGTACACTTCCGGTCCCTGAAATTAGGCATAGGATTGATTTTCGCCCCTCAATTTATGAAGTTCCTATTTCATGCATGAAAAATTTGAAAGGTAGCAGTGTTGTCCTTCTGTCCATCAATCATGAATTGAATTGTATGTGTGCATTAACTGAAAAAATCCACAGCTTACTTGAAGAATCATGAATCGAATTGTATGCATGGCTAATGGAAGACTGATGTGATAAGGTTATTATTTGATGTGGCTTTCACATAGATGAATGGAAGGACAACATTACCACTTTTTCAAATTTTTCTGGGACAAAATTGAAACCTCTTCAATTTCAGGGATGAAAATTGAGCTTAGTCCTGATTTCAGGTAACAAAAGTTTATTTCAGTTTTGAAAATAAGATTCAGTTTTCAGGGTCTTATGGTATAAAATATTGTCAATCACCTTGCTTTTTTGTAATTGATATCCAATGACTCAAATTGATTTTGTTTACTACTTCCATTACACCGGACTCCTAATTCAATGAGTCATGCATGAGAAGGAAAAAGTTTCAAGATTGCTATCCCCCGAGGAAAACATGGCTCTCTTTTTGCATAGAACAAGTATGAAATCTTGATTTTTCATAGTATTGGTGTGAAGGTCAAAATAAATAATTGATGGTAATGGCCATTTTTGTAGACATTCATTCTTATTCTTGTGATTCCAGAATTCCTGGAATCACAGGATTTATTACTTGATTGTATATATATATGTATTTGATAGTATTTTGCAGAAGCACTGTTCTGTGTGTTTCTGACTTAATTTACTTGCTCATTTTGATGTTGACTCAGGATTGACACCATTGATAGATGTTTCAGCCATGATACAGTTGAGGAAATTATAGATGCGTTGGTAAGCATGAAATTATATTTCTTTACTGTGTCCTTGATAGAGTTGGATAATGGAGAGTTGCTTAATCCAACCTTGTCAGATAAGGCCCAGCAAAACTAGTTGATGGTTGACTCTACTTTTGTAATGAACATTCGTTTTTCCCTTTTTTCTGTCAATTTGCTGGAGTTTCTGTAAAGAAAATAAGATTTTTTTTTTTTTTTTTTAGTAAAATAAGATTTCTTTAATGTCCAGTTTATTTTTATTAATTTATGGTACTTTGAAAGTACATATCACAATCTCCAGTAGCTTTCTGTTGGTTACTCGGGTCTTTGTGATGCTTGCTGAAATAATTGAGTGTTCTAATCAATCATATTCGTTGTTTTCCTTTTCTTTTTTGTTTTTCTACTTGAGAATGGCAGAAGAGAATAATTTTTGGCTTCGGAATAGGAAATTTGGTTTTATGGTAAAATGTAGGATGAATCCCTTTAAACAGTCTTAAGTAAATATGTTTTTAGGGGGCTAAAGGTGATAAGTAAAATTCCATCACTGCTATCAAAAAAATCAAGGGCAACAATTAGCATTAAGTAGTTCCTTATTTCTTTTATGATTCTAGTAAAATTTCAGCATGCCAGCATCAAAGAGTAAATTAGTGACCTAATAATCAGCTTGATTTGTTAAGTTTTAATCATTTGTAGCAATATCTTTACAATGTTTCCAATAGTTTAATTTTTAAGGAACTACTTTTTATATTATATGGCTGATATCTTTTTAACTCATTGTGATTCATTTATTGATATGCTTGGTTTGCTAAATGGGTTCCATGCTTTGGTCCTTTTACTTTGACGCTTATATGGAAAATTTTACTGTGAACTCTACACAAAAAAAAAAAAATCTAGTTCAACTTAAGTCCTAGATTGAAAGAGCTAGTACAAATGAATAATCCCGCCATTAATTTGTATTAGCTGTACGTCAATCTCGGGCAAGAAGTTGGAAGACTGGTATTCCGAAGTTGATGTGACTTGAGATATTGTTCCTTGCATAGAAGAGACAGAATAAATTTCTGAATTAAATGTTATTCAATTGGTGTTGGGAGATATCCAACTCTGTTGGGGCAATTGTCATATAAAAAAAAATTTACTCTTTATCTGAAGTTATTCTAGAATTTACATCCTGATGTAATGCTTATTTCTTCATAATAATTTGCTCAGGAAAAGGAGGCAGCCGAGTCCTATGATGAATGGTGTAAAGCAGCCTGAAGAAACTAAGAGAAGCCTCCCCTATAAGCTTAAAAGTTACTTTACGATCTGTGAGTTACTTCTTTGCATGCATATGGGGTTCTATTCAAATTGCTTTATTACAACCAGGATAAATTTGAACCATACCTCAACTTTCTTCTTTGCATTTAGATACGTGAGGGTAGATTTGAAACTCTTCATCAGTGTCTTGTTCGTGAGTATCGGATATCCCTTAATGGAGTTTCTAAACGGGTTTCTGATGATTTTTGCGAGGTATGTGGTAAACTAATTCTTCGGTCAAGCGTTGAATACATACCAACGTTATACCTAATCTTTTCTTCCTGATTATGAGTTTCTCTTGTACTTTCTGGTTATTAAGGTCGCACCTCAATGTACTTTTTTTATTGAGATTTAGTTACTTATAATATATATATATATATTCTAATGGTACCCCTTCTTTCATATATCTGTAGGGTGTTCGGGCACGATTGGTGGATAAGGACTTCGCCCCAAAGGTATGATCTTTCTCTGTCCATAATCTGTACTTTAACCATTGAATCTATTTTCAAGTTAAATTGATTGTGTTGGTTGATCTTTTAATTGCCAATATGCAGTGGGATCCTCCCAGTTTAGCAGAGGTATCAAAAGACATGGTTGACTGCTACTTCTATCGGCTTGATGAGTTAGAGCCTGAATTGGAGCTGCCTACAGCATTGCGGGAGCCTTATATGTAATGAATGTTTGCCTTGGTTTTGAAGGAATAGCCATTTCAAGGTTTTTCTTAGAAACAATTTCTTACATTTTTGTTGTAATTAACTTTTGTCCGAAAGTAGCCTTCACGGTAATTTTTGGAAAGAGAGTTTATTTTCATGTTTCATCAGCTGTGTTCTCTAGAGAATAGACTAAAGAGTCCGTTTGGCTTTGCAAAAGTGCAATTTTAAACAATTGGAGAAAGTGTATCATTTGGAAGTGTGTTTTTAAAAAATTACAGTTTGAAATGTAGAAAATCTGTGTTTTTAAATTGCAGGTAAAATGCACTATTTTAAAGGTTTAATTGTGATTTTAATTGCCAAATTGCAATCATCTGGCCATTATGGTTGTAGTTTACAAATCCTTAATGATGATCGTGTAATACCTTTAAAGGAGTCATGACACTTTCTACAAATATTGCTCCGAAACTTGATACTCTTAGCTGTATTTGTAATCCCTAAATTGTAAAATTTACTGTGTATCTGGTGGCATGATCATTCTTCCCACGCAATAATGGATCCCCCCCGAATGGAATCTTTCACAATCTTAACACGGATTACTTAATATGTTTTTCAAAGGTTTTGCAAGTGTTCCACCATAATGAAATATATACTTATATGGGGAAAGGAAAATGCTTGAAATTCTGCAATTTTTACTACAACTCTTGCAACATGAGCCTAGGTATCATGACTCGAGAATGCGAAGCGTGCAAATGCAAGCCGCTTGGAGCACAATCCCTCTATCTTGAGTATCATCCCTCCCCTAAACATCGGTGGCAATCTTCGCAGTTTATTTTTGCAACATGAGGATCTCTGAGAAAGAAAAAAATCTAAAGAAGTAAGCCATACTCACGAATAGAAACCTCGTTTTATATGCTGCATACCAAAACAACTTAATGATAAATGCCTTAACCGAGTGAATTATAGTTAAACAAAAAAACAAACGCCGTGGATCCTACATCATTAGGGTTTCTCTTTTCTCGCCCTGATAATTGAAAGAGACCACAAGGAAAATTCTGCAATTAACATATTATCAACAGGGATACACAGAAATTCAAGAGTAACAACTCCAAATATTAACAAAAGAAAAACCAACCTTGTAGTTGACAAACAGTTAAAAATTCCCAGAAGTCCTACAACCCGCATGAGTCATGACCCTCTAAACAACACTAACAGGGCCGGGTTTCAAACTTGAGACTTATGCCCATGCTGAAAAGCTCCTGGCACAATAACTTGGCCCCATAAGGTACACTAACCTTAACAATGTCATCTACTGATTCACAAATCCGGCAATATGGACCCCTAATCTTACGGCCACCAGGCACTGCCCGTTGGATCACGTTCGCAACATTTTTGCATTTCCGGCAAATGTGCATCTGTGAGGAGTCACTGAGTGTAAAGAGGCGTTCATGCAAGTTTGCTGAGGCACCATGGGCTATAAGGCAGTCGCGCTCCATCTCACCAAACTTCACCCCACCAAAACGCTTCCGGTCTGCCACAGGTTGTCGGGTAAGAGGATGGACCGGACCAGTGTTGCGAAATTTTACTTTGTCTTCAGACATGTGGATCAGACGCTGATAGAATGTTGGGCCCATAAATATCAGGGAACGAACCATTTCACCAGTTCGGCCATTGTATACTCTCTCATTTCCCCATCTTGAAAATCCAGCCCTGCCACATATTAACCAATAAAAGAATCAATCCGTTGACCATTTGAAGCAAACAAAACAAAAAGGATAAGGAACAATAGGAGATTAAATATGGGAATAATCCCTAAGACATGCATACAGAACTTGGAGAACATTCAACCAGGCAAATGCGCATGTAAATCTAAGAAGGATCAGATAGTAGTATGAAGAGGCATATCCTACAAAGCAAAACCACCATAACATAACCACAATCTCAATATGGGCAATGGAACTGCTGATAGGTCCAATATACTGCCCCATTCCTTTATAAGTGTCCCCCTTTCCTACTTGGTGTGTTCCACACGTGTATCCTTCGTGCAATTGTCAAAGCATATAACTATTCAATTTCCTATACTAACCTTAATTATAAAACTGAAAAAAAAGGGGGGTAAAGTCTACTCTTTTATTGTTAACGCATCTAACAAGGGTAAAGTGAATAATACTATCAAAGATTCAAAGGCGTCAGTTATCCTTGCATATGGTATCTTTACTTGATCTTTGTGTTTTGTCAAATAGGACACTCATTATGGAATGGAGGGAGCACTCAACGACCCAAATTGTTGGGATCCACAAAATTCTCTTTTTCCAAAGCAACCCAGGTAAGAAGAAAATTCCAAGAACTGTGCTTTATGCAAGGTGCAATGATATTGAATAAATTATTACGCTTGAGTATGACTGTTCACCTGTGAAGCTGTTCCGTGATGGCATCAACAGAGAGTGTGGAGAAAGGGGTGGCATATCTCATTGATCCACCACAGGCTATTCCCTTTCCTAAAGCAGCCTCTAGGAGTTGACCAGGAGTTTGTCGTGAAGGAAATGCATGTGGATTTATTACAATATCTGGAACTATCCCTTGTATTGTGAAAGGGAAGTTCTCTTGAGACTCCAAAAAGCCTAACACACCCTTCTGACCGTGCATGCTTGAGAATTTGTCTCCAAGACATGGGGATCGGACCTGGATTAAATTGTAATTGATGCATCATCACATATCAATAAACACCACGTATACCCACTTCTAGTAAGACATTGAGTCATCATACAGTACATATATTTGACATTATGCAAATATACATGTAAAAAAACATATAGAGGTACATGTAGGTGGCAAGTGTTGCCCACACATCTGCACGTACATCAACATGTGTTTGCATACAGGTTCAAGTGCGCAATATGATAAACATTACCTGTCGCAGGGACACCACAGCAAAATTCTTTCCATCATCATTAGAAGAGAGCACAACTTTCTGAACCATGCCCCTTTCAGTGTGCTTCAGTTTGATACTGTGATCAGCCCCTGATTCTGCACACCTCCCTACGACAATGTCACCACTCTGCAGGTTTGCACCAATGAAAGGGAAACCATCATCATCAAGACTGTCAACACGTCCAATCTTACTTTGAATCTTTCCAAAGTTTACACAATCGTCAAGTTTACGCCTCTTTTCCAACGATTCCTTGTTGTCAACCTCAGCCTTATAACTTCTGATGTGTTCAGACCGAAACATACCACGCTCCAATGAAGCCTTGTTCATCACCAAAGAATCCTCTTGGTTGTACCCTAGGTGAACATTGACTGCCACAATAGCATTCTGACCATTGTAGAATTCAGGCTTTGGCAGTATTCCATGTTGACCCAAAGGATAGCCTGGTTTTCCAAGACAATCAGAAGTCATCGTACGAAAAAGTGGCCTCTGGGGATAATGTAATTGGTGAGACAGAGTATCCACTCTGATGTCAGGATTTGTTGTGGAAAACCCAATAGCTTGTGAAGAGTGCTTCTGAGACTGGTAAAGGACCCTCCTTGCATGGTCATGATTTGCAAATGGGATAATTCCACAGCTCAAACCCAATAAAAATGACATGTCAAGTTCACAGTGGGTATACTTAGTAGGTGAATTTCCCTCTTTTTCCATGAACAGATATTTAATGCCCCATGCAGTACGACAGTCTTCTTCTTCTTCAGTTCCAATTAGCTCAACTATTCCCTTGTGCAAAAGAGATTCAAATGTGTAATTTTCAGCTTTATACCCTTTTATCTTGTTCAAATTCTCAACAACTAAAAGAGGACGTAGAATCCTTCCAGCATCAGAAAACATGCGTACTTCTTCATGTTTTTCATCTCTTTTGATTTCCAACTGCAAGAATAAATCATTATTTACAATGTTGAGAAAGCAAAAAGAATCTATAAAATAAAACAAACCAACTCAAGTTGCACAGTGGAAATCCAATTGTGGGTTAAGAACCCAAAAAAAGATGAAACAGACTACTTCATACTTCAACCAAGAAATGGGCAGTAGTTTTAAGTATTTTTTCAAAGCATTGGCTGGAGGAGGACCAACATCCATAGCAGTTTTCAGTATTGTAATCATATCAATATAGAAAAACCAAAAAAGCAAATGGACAGTTAAAATACATATAAAATCAAATAAAGTAAATGTTATGGATAGAGGTGGAAAATAGATGCAAAACAACAGAGAAAATAAGATTTAGAGTGATAGGAGGAGCCTTCTGAGCATAAACTAACTAGACAAGGCATCCACCAGCAGTATAATGGTCCCCTCACATCTAGCTTGCAGTGAGGTTGTACACTAGGATACATCAAAGTCAACCAATTTATGTATGTCTTTTGCCAGACACAGCTACCACATACAAGATAGTCAGACAAGCTGACTTCCCCAAGCTCTTATAGAATACTAACATTTTACCCAAAGTAATGTTTCAATCATGATTCAATATATCTGCCTGAAGCATAGCACAGAAATGGCTGCATGCAAAACCAAAATGAAAGAAATCTGAAAAGCCTCTATGGGAATTGAGATAACTAATAGAGAACCTCATGTGACAACTGCTTCCTGCGTCGCTTGTTTCTGACCTCTGCAACAAATGAAATGGAATCTTTACAAACTCCTACCCACTCTCCATTCAAAAACACTTTATACTTTCCACGTAATGAGGAATCATCCACCAATTCCTCAGCCCACAATCGAAGAGGTTGGAACTTACAGGCTCCAATATGTTTGTGCTTACTAGGCCGGTAATAGCCAAATTTTTTACCAGCCCACAATTTTCACCATCCGGAGTAGAGAGAAAGCATACCCTTCCCCAGTGAGAAGGATGTCTGCACATAGAAAATCCTGTTAGATAATTTAACAGCAATCGTTGCCAAACATTACAAACACCAAACTCAGTAAGCACTCAATATTCCAACAACTAAATATGCATATGTTAGAGCAGACATAATTTAATATTGAACCATGAGATTCAAACAACTAAAAATAATTTATGCAGAAACAATAGAGGAAACATATGTTAGAGCAGACATAATTTAATATTGAACCATGAGATTCAAACAACTAATAATAATTTATGCAGAAACAATAGAGGAAACAACTCAAATGCTGATAGCAATGTGAAATTAGTTTAACTTCTTGAATCTCTAAAAAACAAAAAAGGCAAACAGAAAAAGGAGGAAGGATGGTTCAACCCATGTCTGTTACATCCATTTTAAAATATATATATAACAGTAATTGATACTTCTCAATCGTGTTGGGCTAGCTTGGGTTATGCCTAAACGAGTGGTAGACCTTTTCATATGTTGGAGAGGGCAATGTGACAGTTTTTTGCAGCAGTGTGGGAGATGGTCCATTCTTGGAGGGAAAGAAATAATCAAAGTTTTGAAGACCGCATGAGGACGGTGGTGGAACAAAAATCTTTTTTCTCCAATATTGTTTACCACTAGACAACTGCTTTTTACTACCTTAATATGTCTAGCTTTCATGATTTTTTTTTTTTTTTTTTTTTTTGGTGTCTAGATGTATCTCTTGTATACTTTTTGTGTGTCAGAGTTACGCCTTTGCACTTTTTAATGATATTTCAATTACTTGTAAAAAGAAAACCACCAATCCTACCAGGATTTCTGATGAGACCTGTCACAACAAGAGTCCCCATAAGAGTTACACATATTAGCATTAGCACGAGAGTTGTAACTATCTTTATCTTTCAGCAAGTAGTATATTAGTAACCTATCTCTATATCCCAGCAATAGTAGAAGTAGTATTCTATCCTAATACTTCAGTAGTAGAGTAGTTGTATTAGAACTCTAATAGTAACTGTATTAGAACTCTAGTAAGCTATATAAGAACGCATAGGTAGAAAGAACAATCATTGAAGAACTATCCCGGCACTTATGTGTAAACGGTGACTCCTACCTTAGATGGAGAACTATTAATATCAAATTCCCTCCCTTACTCAAATTCTAAGGAAGAGGGAGCTCAAAAATTTGGAATTCTCCATTAATTTTGAGGCTCGAGGCAGTGGCTCTAGTCGGGCAAGCCGTTAAGGTAGGGTAGCTTTACGGGTTTAGGATTGCCTTGTGAGTTTAGGGCTTTTTGGGGTTTCAGGTGTCCGAATTGCAGGCTTAAGGCTTCTTTGGGTCTTAGGGCTCTTTCATCGAGGTCATTTTGTGGGCTAACGTTGGTCTTCCTATGAATACTTCTTGTGTAAGTGCCTTACACTTTTTTATATATACAACATTACTTATCAAAATATATATATCAATTTCCCTTTTCCGCCTCTATCAATCATCCATAATTCATTATCCACCATAGTACGATCTTATCAATTTCACTATTGATATAATGTCTTTCTTATTTCCTTTTTTTTTAAGTAATAACCAGTTTTATTAAAAGCGTAAGGCGCCCCTAAGTACACAGGAAGTATACAAAATGATCACCTAACTAGAAAGGGAAAAACGAACAAGAAAGTCATCATAACTAATAGACTCTTTCTTATTTCCTTTCATCATCATCATTCACTTTCTCACTCTCTTTAGTATTTCAGTTCCAACCAAGCAAATATGCATATAAGTTGTAAAGCCTGATAAGAAGCATAATTCAAAACGGAGAGAGTCACAACTTTCATTGAGGAAATTAATATACTTTCCAAGAAAACTTCACTTGATTCCCTATTCCATCTTGATCTTCCATTAAGTTGCAAAAGAACAAAATGACCAAGAGGTCAAAAGGCATGATGTAGAGAATCTTCTTTTTTGCGACAAAACTCAGCATCTTCATTTTAACATAACTAAAGTTAAATAAAAGAGACCAATCTAACAATAAGGCCAAAGTCCTATGTGCCACCATTCTCTTGATCACGGAAATGGAAAGAGTGCCACAAGTCCTGAAAATTTCAAACTAAGAACAGGCTCTTTTTCCTAATGAGATATACTAATTACTTTTCCGGTTAATTAATTTCTTTTCAAATTGTTAGTACAGTCGGGTTGTATCTTGAAACATGATTAGTTGTTTAGATCAAGCAACACATTACACACAAACTGTGCGTGCCTGTGCCTAATGCACTACTTAAAACATTAATTTAACTTTTAAAGGTGAAGAAACAATTAATGCTAAATGGACCAGGACATAATGTTGACGATACCATTACCCCAAGCATAAATATTAAAAGGACATAATGTTGAAGAAACTGTTAATGCTAATCAGGCAAAAATATAAAAAGGAGATTGTTTGGCACAATAACCCAAGCATATATCACTCAACCAATAAGCCAACTATGGTGAAGGTATAGCCAGTAATGCAAGGAAAAACAAAACTTAATATGCCTTTAATACAACTTACGGGTATCTGGCATCTCCAACCTTCCCAGCATACTGAACCTGCTGGCGTGTCCTCCTCATTTCAGCCATTGTCTGCAATGGATTTGTTCGCCCTAGCGTTGCCACTACACCTGAAATTCTTTCCATCCTCTTGAAAGGATGCGACCATGCGCCAGTTGAGAAGGCCCTTGTAAGACCATTGGTTATTATGGAAGCATCCAGATAGTGTTCAATTGGACGCACAACACGATCACCATAGAGGTCTCTCTGCAGAACCTTTGCCATGCGCCTCCGTGCATGTGCAAGATGCACTTTCAACTCTCGCTCAAGCAGCTCTCCAGCCAAGTCAAACCTCTTGTTTCTAAAATCATCCCTGTTATCGCATTTTCTGCGGCCAGAGTAAGCCTGTAAGAGGCACTTGACCATATACCCAAGAAAACTAGCCTTTAGCTTTGGAACATTGAGACTGGGAAACAGATATTTGCTAATGCACTCTTCAATAGATTCCCCAGGAGGAAATTTGGTACCCTTTACAAGTTTATCAACAAAATTTAAAGCTTTCTTCCCTATACGAAAGCCCTCACATCTCTCATCAGCTTCATGAATTGATGCAAATAGTATATTTGATATGCTGGCATCTTCACTGTCATAATCTATCAGATCAATAACTTCTCTGTCTGATGACACACCAAGAGCGAAAAATAATATCCATACAGGGATCTCTGTTGACAAAAATATACAGTAAGAACTTTCTCTCCTCCTTTGATATCCTCAACTTTAGAAACCTCCACTAGCTTCATGATTAACCTATTCTTCTTCATTTCTGACTTGTATGAAACTGTCCAACCTTGACTATTCAAAATCCAAAGCCTCTTCAAACTGATCTGCTCTTGTGCGATAAATATCTGGAATAAAGACTATATATTATAAAAATATTTGGCAACAAAAATTTAAACAAAACAAATATCAACCTATAATAATGTGGCATAGCACCTTGAAGTTTAAGACAAAATTTTAGAGAGAGCAAAGAGGTAGAACAATGTAAAACAACCAAAAATGTAAGGAATCAAAATAACTACCTATACTAAATATATCGCATAATGCCTAAAATTTTACAGTTGAATAGAAACTTTTCCAATGGAAGGAAGCAAAAGCTAATGATGTAAAACAACTTTGGGATATAGAAACATAGGCTTCGAGACTTAGAACAAGGCCAATGATGCACTCATTCCACACTTTTTTATTATGATAAGCTTTTTTAAAAAAATAAGTAATCGACAAATATCATTAAAAACATAAGGCCCCTTTTCTAAGTATACAAAAGGAACACATAAAAAGAATAAGCAAAAAGAACAAGGAAATCCCAGCCAAACACACCTGCAGAAGCCCAGATGGAAAAACTATAACGTCTCTAAAGGTTACAGCCAAGGTGAAATCCCCAACACACTTTTCCACCACCCTTATGTCCCACATAAACAAAATACCCAATGAAGCCCCAATCGAACCAAGCAACGCCGGGCCACAAGATGACACCCCTGACATTTCTTTCCCTCATTCAACCCTCTCACAAACCAGGAGCATAACCTAGGCTTCATCAAAACACTGAAAGTACCCTCTCCTTGCCTATGCCACAGCTAGAACAATTACCTCTAGCATCAAATTTTATGGAGCACTCCAAATTTTTAGCTCCCTACTACCATGTATAGATGGAGAAGCCAAAACCTCATGATGGTGTTCCTTTTCAAGAAATGTCAAAAGAGCCAAAAACTGTTTCCCATGACCCACACATGAGATCCCCACAATAGGATAGATCTCCTTCGCACATTGCACAACCTCTAAGTAGCCAAATTCACCCACCTCCCCAACCTCACCATCACCTGCCCCATCCAAGACACCCGAAGTAGGACCCACAGCCAGGATCTCCCCAGCCACATCAACACCACCATTGTCCAACCCGTCCAAGGGACGCAAAACGACTTCTTTTCCCTTCCCCTTTTGCTTATCAACCCCCTTAGCACCCACAATCACTTTTGAACTACCTTGCATAAGGTATGCGTAAGAGGAATACTTCTCAGAGGACCCGACACCTTTGACAACCCCACCTCATCCAAGAAACACAGTTGTTGTACACGCCCCTCAGCATTTGCAGCGATATATGAGGATTGCAACGAGCATGCGGTTAGAGAAGAACCCTCCACAGAAGAAAGGGCATCTTCTGCATCCTCGCCTTGTCTATTCTGACACTAACAAACTTTCCAGCAATACAAAGAGAAGCCAAGAGGAAGCCACTCCAGCCAGAATCCAATCAGGGGCGAGAGAGGACCACAGCCCCCGAGCAATGATGCACTGATGTCTACTGCTATTTTTGAGAGTGAACCAGAGTTGCCTACAAGTCCTGGGAAAGTGCTAGAACTACCAGAGAAGATGGAAGTTGCACCACTAGGTTTCGCACAGCTACCACAACCATCGGTGAGGAATCTCTAGGAAACCGCACTGTGCCTAATGCCCCCACAGAGCACTATGTCGAACCCACCAGCAAGCCGTCAGACAAGGCAGGTATGCTCCTCGTCGTCCCCAAAGAGAGCTGTGTTGAGACCCTTGAGAGTTTTCTAGGCTGTGTGGGGCTCCTTCTCTCCACCATGGAGCTCTTCCTCGAAGCATATGGGTTGTGAGGTGCACACCAAGACAACCCTTCTCCTTCAAAGTCCACTTTAAGATGGGCTTGACATGGAATGTATGGGCCTTAGGGCCCAAAAAAGCCGTTGGTCCCTCCACACACTTGAGTTTGGGTTTGGCATGAAATGCCTGGGCCTTAGAACCTAGAATAGCCTTTGGACCCTCAACCCCACACTCCTAGTCCTTTGAAAAAGGCACGACATGGACCTTTGAACCCTCCTCCAGTCCACATGCCTTAAGCTTCTCAACAAATGAAAGGGCTAGGTCCACTTCCCCTTTAGTTCGTCCAATTGATTGCTCTAGTTACAATGTAATTGACTTAGTCTCTCCACTTGATCCTTCTCATCATTGTCAATGCAAAAAGAGGGCAGGGACTGCATGCAGGCATTGCAAGCACTTCACCATCAGCCTTACCCAATGGTCGTAGGGTCCAACAAAGAAAACCTTCGAAAGGCATTGTTGTCTTCCCCTTATGGCTCACTGCCTCCACAAAGGATTTGTTACCAACCCCAAACACACCTCCTTCCCTGACGAAGAGGGGACACCAGGCAGTTGGCGTTGCACCATGGTGGAGATTCCTTTCCCAGCCATGGAGTCAAAGAAAGCCTTCACCTTTCTTAGTTTAGCAGCCAAAAAAAAAAAACCTCCAACCCAGCCTTATCGTCCCCCTAGGATCATGACGAGTCCTCTCCGGCCACCCACTACGTACACCGCCAGCTACAAAAACCAGTCAGACCTGTTAGACTCTATGAACGATGAACACATTGGATCCCTCACTAAATGACTTGAATAAATCCTTCTTTTTTGGATTGCACACCCAAGGCCTAATTGTGGATTTCAACCAAGCAGTACACAACTTCCCCAAGAATGCAACACGAGCCATGCCCCTCCTTCTTTCCTCCAACTGGAGAAAAAAGGCCTCTTCCGCCATTGAGAGGTCAAACATTTTAGCCTCGACGAAAAAAAGATTCACAAAATCCATCTTCACCAAACAACTCAAAGCCCTTCACCTACCCACCAGCAGAACAACACCATGCACACCTTCACCGGAAAAGCCAACAACTAAGCAATCTCCACAGACAGCGAGCGCCACCACTAACAGAGAGAGAAGAAAAGTATTGCTAGGTTATATTGGATTCACAAGAAAGTTGACCAACTAGTGGTGGTTAAAGTGTTCAACCACCTTGACTCCTTTCTCAACCTGATCTCCAGACCCTGGAATGAAAAGCTATCTATAGATACTGAACTGTTGAGACCTAGATTGGGTACAATCCAGAATAAAAGCTGCATCAAGCATACCAAATTGCACCAGGATGATCATAGGAAATCCTTCTTCTTCTTTTTTTTTCTTCTTTTTGGGGGAAAGAAAGAAATAGCATATTGCATGAGCTATTAAATTTTAAAAATCATCAGTCTTGGTGGTCATTAGAAAAGATCACTTGACACCTTTCAGAACTATTCCAAAATGTAATTCAAATATTGTCAAAGATTGCAACACTTCACCATCAGCCTCGATCGGTGATGAGGCGTAGGGTCCAGGTCTCAAGGAGGTTTCGAGGCATTGTTGTCTTCTTATGGTCACTGCCTCCGCAAGAGCCTTAGAGGTTCGAACGGCGATCTTATTGAAAGAGAGGTGTTGGGCGCGCACCATGGTGAGATTCGTCTCCGAGGTCCATGGAGTCAAAGGCGGTTTCACGTCTTAGTTTAGCCGGTCCCTCCAGCCTCTTGTTGAAGGATCAGCGGTTCCGGTGAGTGCTCCGCCACCCACTACGGTGAGTGCTCGATTTCTTCCCAGTCAGACCTGTTAGCCTTGGAGCGGTGAGTACTGAACTATTGAGTATTCCTTCTTGAATAAATCCTTCTGGATTGACACCCAAGGAAGGTTGTTTCAAGAAAAAAAGGATCGTACACAACTTCTGGAGAATAGTATGATTCGAGGGTTTTTTCCTCCAACTGGGGGCTCTTCCCATTGAGATCAAACATTTTAGCCTCGAGAATCTTAAAAAGAGATTCTATGTCAAAATCCATCTTCAAAACAACTCAAAGCCCTTCAAAAAATACCCACCAGCAGAACACCAGTGCACTTCAAGTTGGAAACAACTATTCAAATCGGTGCTCAATACCATGACAGTTCCCTTGTGGGGATGACAGGGTGGTGAAGATAACAAGATGTTAGAAATGTTTATTGGACTTTGAGAAAAGAAAGTTGACAACTAGTGGTCTACCACCACCTTTGACTTAAAAACCTGATCTCCAGACCCTGGTGAAGTGTCTATAGATACTGGAGGGGCTTGAGGTGGGATGATGATTCCTCCTTCCAGAATTATTAGGGTCAGGTACCAAATTGTGGGAGTTTTGTCCTTCTTGTTTTTTGTTTAATGGGTTTTGTTTGGGTTTCTATGTATACTAGTATATTTAGAGCTATTAAATTGTTAAAAATCATCAGTCTTGGCGCTTTCATTACTTGTAATTTACACCCTTGGTTTTAACTATAAAACATCATTACTTATCAAAAAAAAAGAATTCAACTACTTTGGAAGTTTGAAACATTTAGTTTTTCCAATTCATGTGCCATGAAAGAATATCTAGTCAAGCTGCAACCACAGATACAAAGGCTATATAGGAAGAAACAAAAAGAAGCTATTATTCAAACTCACCTTCTCTGCACCCTTAATTAAAAAATAACCTCCATGATCGAAATCACAATCACCTTTCTCAGCTTCTTTCATCCAGCACAGGTCAGACTTCACCATAACAGGGATCCTCCCAATTATGACATCCCTATTATCTTCACTTACAATACTCCTGTCAATATATTGATCTTTTCCAGTTTTAAACTTGTCACTTCTTACAAGTTTTTGAGTATAAACCTGATAAATTACATGAGTGAAACACCATTAGATAATAAATTATTGTCAGCAGATAATGACAAACATACATAATATACACAAAGAATTCGTCAAATTACAATATTTGGCAGCATACTTCCCTGTAGGATACTTTTCTTAAAGAGTTCTCACTTAAAAAAAGCAACCTGTAACTGTGTCATATTTTTCAGAAAGATGGTATAAAGTACAAAAACAAACAAAGAAAAAAAGAACAAAATAAAAAATAGCAGTTTATTTTCACTTAATAAGGACTAATACCATGTCCTGTAGAGGAACATAATGACAAATCAGGATATGAAACGGTTGTGTTCACAGAACAATAGTGCATTGCACTGGTTAGTTCAACTTTTAAGCCAATCATGTAATCAATCATCACATACCAAAAAAAAAAAAATTGTTTTAAGGGCCAAGTCAGTCGACGAGATTAAAGAGAACAAACACTCGTGCACCTAACCAACTTCAGCTAGGCACTTGGATTACCTCATATCCTGAAAAGCAATGAAGTGATACATTTTTTACAAACACAGCATAATCTAAGAAATCCACTATCCTCTACTAAAATAACAAAAATGTTAAATCAGCATTTACTTAGCTAATGCATACGGAAATAATGATACAAAACCTAGCCATGCGATGGGACAGTTATAGCATCAATCCAAATGCCAAGCACTTGTCGGGATGAAATGGGCAAAATTGTATTAGTTTAATGGTATTCACCTGAACACGAATATTCACTTTCATCTTTGATGAGTATGTCATGTTCTGAAGTCGGGCATGCCTAGGAAGCATATTGTACTCCTTCCCGTTTCCATCACCACTCTCACTACCCCAGAAGTTTGGCTTTTCAAGGTCAACCTTCCCAAACCTAACCGAAGCATATCGCCACTCACTCTCTCCTTTCTTTGATGGATCATAGCCAGGCTCAACTACAATCTCACCAAAAGAATCGAAGATCTTCTGAGGTTATTTTTTATGAAATCGTTATACGAGTTGATCTGATGACTGATCAGACCATACTCGTTAAAGAATGACATTGCTGCCTTCTTACAAAAACTTCTAAGAAACTCTTCATCCAAATCATGGATGCTACTTGAGTCAAGAAACTCGTCATCATCTAAACCCATATCTTCCTTGGCATCTGATGACACCCCCATTGGCTTCAAAATCTGTGACAGAAAGCAAGGTCAACAAGATTAATAATAAAATAAAAACCATTAAAGGGTGCATATTAAAGACCCTAATGCCCCACTTAGAACCTGTTTGAGATTGTGTTTAAGAGGCCTAAAAGTGAGTTTAGCACTCAAAAAATTCATTCAAAAAAAAGTACCCATTTGGTAAAAAATATTGAAAGCGTTTTTTAGAGTTCAAAAGGCCTTAAAATTGCCAAAAAGTGCTTTTTAACTTAAAAGCTCTATTTCTCAAACGCAATCCCAAACTGACTCTTAGCAATGAAGACACCAGTTGCAAAGAAAAGAAAAATAAAACTTACACCCATTGGGTTCATTCACCAGCTGAAAAGAAACCATTTCTTGTTTTCTCATGACAAAATAGAGAAACCACATAGACAAAGCATGACAAAGTCTATTTTCCAAAACTCGTCATATACCCAAAAGCCCAATCGAAAAGAAATCAACATACCGACACAAGAAATGCACCACTTTATTCCCCTGTCATCTGACTCTCTCTTTTCAAATTATGTAAGAGGGGAGCTTCTTATTAATCAATTATTGACTCTAATCCCAAAATAATAAAGACATGACTTTCAAAAAGACATCTTCAGCACGCCTCTTTAATTTCATAACCCTTCTTGTGTCTAGCAGGTTCTGTTTTGGGTTTATTTATGTATTTATTTTCCTTGGTGTTTGCTGGGTTTTTTCTGCTCAGGGTGTTTTTTTTGGGTTTTTTGGTTGGGCTATCTAGGTATACTCCAAGGCGCTTCGCGCCTTCTGCACTTTTTTGATATATACAACCTTACTTATCAAAAAAAAATGTATCTTAGTTAAGTACATAACTTTTTAGATACAAACAGACCTCTAGAAATGCTAAAAATGTGTTCAAATTTGCGCTAGTCACAAACTAAACCTTAAACCTTCGAACACTCAGAAAAATCACATTTTTGCATAAGCTCTAGACCCCAAGCAGCAACATATAAGCAAAATGAAACAAACCCACATACAAAAAGCAACTTCTTCCTTCCTCTACCCTTAAACTTTTCCTTCCCCAAACAAAGCGCATTCTGAACATATTTGGGGACTTGGCTTTTCCTTTTCTCACTTCCTTTCCAAAACACCGCAAATAAATAAAAATTAATCCTTTCCTGAAACCAGTCACTTCACGTCCACCAGTTGCATCAACAACGTTCTTCATACTAAAATCTGATGCTTTTTCCCCGAAAATCCAACTTAATCATTAAAAAATAAAAAAAAAATAAAAAAGGAGACAAAAAATTAAATTTTGTATTTTGAGAGAGAGAGAGAGACTTACATTTTAGCTTTCTGTGAGTGTGATTTAACTCGAAGACAAAACCCTAAACCCTTCTCTGTTGAAATCTTCTCTATAGGAGTTCCAAAGAAAGCCCAAAATTAGTGATCTCTCGGGCTTTTACACTCCCTACTACATAATGTGCATGCCATTTCTAAGGTTTTTTCACACTACACTCTCACTTCCACAGATTAATCAGTTTGGTGTGAAAGTGTAGACGAAGACGACGACTGTTTTGAGAGTAACGTCCCCGGAATCGGAACTGACCCACATATGTTGGGGGTGGGGTCCTCTTTGGGACTAAGAGGACGATTTTATCCTCCTCACGCGAGTTGGAGTCCCGAGAGTAAAAGACGCATGTGTCCTTTAAGGGTCAAAGTCAATGCTTGGTTGGTTGAGTGGATTTGTGATTCAGATGACACTTTGGTAATTTTGAATGTCTGTGAAAGAGTCCGGATAGTTACCAGTGGAGGACTGTCCGATGGTCAAGGGTACGGAGAGAAGACCGATAATGTGAGGATAGAATGGGAACAACATTGTGTGTAGTGCGTACCACCAGGCACCAAGAGCAATATGCTGCCACTTTTATAATTTTTCTTGTGCTTTTTAAGGATTTTTTTTTTTTTCGAAATAGTGATTTCAAAAAGAATGAGGACGAGAGAATGTATTATCTCATAACAAAGAAAAATAATAAAATCACAACTTAAATCTAATTAAGATCCAATTTTTCTCTTAAATGAAAGTTTTTTTTTTTTTTAAAAAAAAAAATGTGCGACAACTTAAACCCAACTTTGGCCAAACTTCTAAACCAAATTTATCTCTCTCTAGTTTAAGGTTCTCTATCTCTTCCACATGCAACTTTAAAAAAAAAACTTAGAAAAGAAAGTTGGGTTTAAGTTATGTCTTTATCATTTTCTAAAAACATAAACTGCATGTGAAGGAGAGAGAGCCTTAAACTAGAAAAGAGGGATAATTGGGTCTAAAAGTTTGATCTTAGTTGGGTTTAAGTTGTAGTTGTATCACACATCAATAAAAAATACAATGCTTTCTAAATTTTTATTGGGTTAAATACTTTTTTGCCTATGTGGTTTAATAACTTTAGTTTTTGCTCACTCAGTTTTGTTTTGTATCATAAATGATACTTCAATAATACTTAAAAATGAATATGGTACCTCCGTTTAAATTCCGTCATAAAATTAACGAAAATTCACATCAACACCCCATGGCCCTTTGTGTGGTTTGACAACCCCCAAGGGCCAACCCCAAATTTTTCTTTTTCTTTTTTAATTGGCCTTTTGGGGTGGTTTGGCCACCCTATATCAGCCAGTCTGGTTGGTCGAAACCACTCCAAGCCAAACGGGGGTGGCAAGGCAACCCCCAAACTGGTCAAGCCACCCCTTCTTAGTTTTTTTTTTAATTAATTTAATTTTTTGGGTAAATATATAATAACACATTATGTCAACCCTTTAGAATTTTAAAATGCCTAGGTTTTTTTTTCGAAAATTTACTCCTTGGTCATTGAAAACTACAATAAAATCTATGTCGTCAGTGTTTCGTTAACTGCTGTTAACGGACCCAAAACACACCATTTTATTTGATTAAAATATTAATTTTTAAAATTTTAAAATCTAAGAGAGAGAGAGAGAGAGAGAGAATAGGTGATGATGTTGGTTTAGGGGACGAACCACCCCATGGCCAAGGGGTGGTCCCAAGAACCCCAAATTGCCAAAAAAAAAGGGGGGTTGGGCTTTTGGAGGAGGCCGGACCACCCCAAGGGCCTGGAGCCACCCTCTACGGTCGGTATGGGGGTGGACAAAGCCACCCCAGGCCCTTGGGGGCGGTCCGACCACCCTCAAAAGCCCTTAACCCATTTTTCCTTCTTTTTTTTTTTTTTTTTGCTTGCAATTTGGGGGTGGTCGGACCATCCCCTTGGCCATGAGGGTGGTTCGGCCACTCCCAGATTTAAAATTTAAATTTTAAAAATTAATATTTTAATCAAACAAAATGGTGTGTTTTGAGTCCATTAACGAAAACTGACATTAGAGATTTTATTATAGTTTTCAATGATCTAAGTAAATTTTCAAAAAAAAAAAAAATCTATGCATTTTAAAATTCTAAGGGTGGACCCAATGAGTTATTATATATTTACCCTAATTTTTTTAATGTTTTTAATCATTTTAGCTTTTTAATTTTTTTCCATTTTTAATTATGTATATTTATGTATGTCAAATTTTAGGGTGTGCTAACATGGATTTCCGTCAATTTTTTAATGGAATTTAGATGGATGTACCATTTTCGTTTTTAACCTTTTTTTTTTTTTTTTTACATATCAACTTAAGAGGGGGAAGGGATTCGAACTAGTGACCTCCGCTTAATTCTTAACCATTATTAAGATACCATATTTGATACATAATGAAATCAATTTGGCAAAAAATAAAGTTGTTTACCTACCGGAGCAAAAAAAATATTTAACCATTTTTTTGGTTCAAAAGTTAGCTCTAAAGTGATGTGTTAGTCTCATCAGGCCTAGTCAAATTAACTGCCTACCAACTTTCAACCACCTACCGATCGATAGCCGACCGACTTCTACTAAAACCGCCTAATCTATGGGTAGCTGGGTAGGTGAACTTTTTTTTTTTTTTTTCCAACAAATTTGATTCGATAGGTGAAATAAAATTCTTAACCAAACCGACTTTACTAATTGCCTACCGACTAACTTCACCGAAAATTTTCAATTTTTACATATATCGACTTTACCGACCATCATTCAATGTTAGAACAAAAAAAAAAAATCGGTTGAATTAACCGACTTTGGAGTGGAAGAAAATTTTTTTGCAGACACCGACCAACAGCCCTTCTCATGTGATAGTGATACATTTTTCAAAATAATAAATTTTATTCATGATGACACATTATTTTAAAACTAATTTCTTTTTTAAAAAAATTGTAAGTAAAACATTTATCTTTTAACATTATACGTTCTGCAATCATTTTAATACCACATAACACATTGGTTCTGCATTCATTTTAATTCCACGTAACACATTGACAGGTATTTGGCTTTGTTTGTTAACACTTTTTTCATTCTCTTTTGTTTTTTGTTTTTAAAATAAAGACATTAACAAACAACCTAAAATACAAAACACTAAAAATAATTTTCACTTCCATGTTACATCTAAACATTTTTTTCAAACAACAAATAAAATATACCCTCAAAAAAGCATTAACAAACATAACCTTATAGTTTTGTATGATTGTATCAATAATTGGGGTTGTAAGACTCAATGGCTTCGTTTGCCAAAGGCCCGGACTGGGAAAAGTGGCAAACCGGTACTGTAGTGTGGCGGGGGCTGCAGTTGAATGGCAGTAAGAGGTCTGCAGGAAAAGTTGAAAAACTCATACTTAACAGTCACATTAGTCAATATCAGGTAAATTTTTTTGTTTTTGTTTTTTGTTTTTGTTATTGGTGAAGTATGCGTTTTTCAACTTTCCTGCAGACCTCCTACTGCCATTCCACTGCAGCCCCTACCACACTACAATACCGGTCTGCCACTTTTCCCAATCCAAGCCTTTGGCAAACGAAGCCAATAGCTTTGTTTGTTTACCAACTTAGAAGGCATCACCAATGAGTACACATATCTCTAATCATCCATACACATATTCATAGAGGGGTAGTTTCTTAAACAAACGCAAATTTATTTGCTAAATTTATTAAAATGATGTTATTTTACAATCAAATATTGCAAAAATGTACATGAGAAAATTTCGATTCTTCATAACATCATAAGTTGATACATGAAATGAAAGGGCGGCTTCAATCAAGTCGGCGTAGGAGGTACTCAACTTGCACAAGCTTGGTAAGAGGCATCACCCACTCCGCATAGAGGCGGGAAAGAACTGATGGATCCACCTTGTACTTCCCGTTGCTGCCATCAGTCGTGTTCAAAGTCACTTCTTGCCCAAACACCATGGCCTTCTTGGCAACTCTCTTCTTCACTGCTTCTTCTACGCTCGCAAATGTCAACAGTTTCATCAGAGCATCTCTGTCCTGAAACAGCCAACAAATTATCATACTAAGATGCATAATCATATGGCCTGGTTGGATAAAAACACAACCTCCATTTGTTAACTCCTTTTTTGGGTGTTTTTTTGTTTCAAATAATGGTATTTAGTACACTGTCATACAACTAAAATGACGTGACAATGAGAATTCGTTTTCATTGGTAAATCCTCAAGTTGTATAACAGTCTACTAGACTTTGCCATTTAACCGTTAATTTTGTTTTTTGTTTGCCCGAAAAGGCAAACACTGATCGATATCAATGCAAAAAGAACAAAGGACGATTCACTATCCTTGCAGCCACTGATATCAGTCATGATAAAAGCCTATGGTGAGAAGATGGTCCACTGTAAACAAAGGATACGATATCAGAGTAAAAAGAAAAGTGAGAAGGTGTTAACAAATGGAGCCTGTTATTTTCCTTTAGAATTAGCACAAACTAGGAAAATAAGATTTTCTTATAAAAATGTCAACAATATGTTCTCATTTTTCTCAAATGCCTGTCATGGAACTCATCATTATAAATATGAAAATAATGAATTTAACTAATTGTTTTGCTGTAATGTTTAATGATTCTTCCATAATACCTTAGCACGAATTGCAGGCTCATATTCTTTAGGGGATTCCTTGAACTTCACCTCAGCTACGAACTTTCCATAATGAATCCTTCTGGAAAGGGCCTGCAGGTAAAGGTCATATTATTCCTTATCAAAATATGATAAAAACACTCCTTTCTCATCCAATTGATCATCAGCAGCCGTAAGGTGGTTACTCTGACAACAGCATGGTACAAAACAAAGGAAAAGTTACACAACAGAGGCACCTTTACCTGTAAACACACAAGATCGCTAGCAGCAGTTGCAGCATAATTGCCATCATCACCCGGGGCAGCAAACAATGCAAGCAGTTTATCAAAATAGAAGTCCCATATTTGCGTGTTTATGTTAATGGAAGCGGCTGATGGATGCAAAACCTATAATAGGAATTAGATCAAATGAAAATTGACCTTATCGAAATTGAAAAGCAAAAACCAGAGTGTTGGGCATGTCATTACCTCCGTATGGTTTTGAGATGGCACAACGGAGGCTGGTAAATCTTTTGGAAAAAATGGATGTTCTTCTGGGTTTGTAAATCTACCAGCCTGCAACATTCCAAGTCATGTTAGCAATAAAGCTGAAGTAAGGAGTAATAGCATGACCCAAACCAGACAAGGCACTTATGACTCATTGCCATGGTTTTACCAAGTTTACATTTGGCATTGGCTTATGAATCAAAAAAACATAAACATCCAGGACACACAAATTAAAGAAGAGAAGGCTAAAACAAACTAATTAAGTCCAACGGAGAAATGCATTAATTCAATGTTAAGATTTTCATATCTTGTGTTGAAATTATGGCCAGCAATTTTTTATACGAATCATGAACCTAATATGAAATTAACAATTGGGGTTGGAAGTTCTGACTTTTTTAAGTAAATGAGTTATATTAAAGTTGGATCTATATAGCCTTCTACCTATGTTTCGGTACGACTTG
This sequence comes from Carpinus viminea, assembly GCA_013348765.1. Lineage (NCBI taxonomy): Eukaryota > Viridiplantae > Streptophyta > Magnoliopsida > Fagales > Betulaceae > Carpinus > Carpinus viminea. The sequence goes on along the minus strand of CP054670.1, from coordinate 14,499,716 downwards.
AACCCGACATGTGACATTTAATTTTGAAATATTTTGAGATACTCTGCGAACCCATTACAAATTAGCAAGTTAGGGTTGAGGGGGCTTGATCCATTTAATTAAATTGGTCGAATAAAGGTTTACCTATATAGTCTTAAATCTATGCTTTGACACAACCCAAACCCGACAAGTAAACACAAATTACCATCCCTAATTGAAATGGTGTTGGCTTGGGGTTCTAAAGTCTCTTTTGCTATTAGTCTACTCAAGGTTCTAAAATCTAATTCAAGCATTGGGATGCAAAGGCTTGATTCACACCATCTTTGAAGCCGCATTGTAATTAAAATTGGTTGCACATTGTTCAATTAAATACTCACCAAAGAATACAACCATATCAAATTAAAACTATAGAATAATGTTAAAAGAAAGACCTATGCTTTCTTTGTATCCTCCTAAAATTGATGTGGCTCTTAAAATTATCATTGAATCAAAATCCTCAATATAATTTTAAAAACCACATTAATTTTGAGAGGACACAATAAAGACATGGGTCTTCTTTTTAGTATTACCCTAAACTATGAGGGTGTTTGGTAAACTATAGCACACTCCCCAATAAAAAAATTACATGGCGCTATTCACGATTTAAAAATAAAAAAAAATAAATGATTGATATGGGAAAATGAAAAGGTTGTATTGAAAAATGAAAATTTTTATTTTATAGTGATTTTTTTTGTTTGAATAGTAAATAATGTGATATAAAAAGTGAATGATTTGATAGGTGTTTTTTTAAAAAAAAAATAAAGTGAATAGTATAATGGAATATAGAAAAATTAGGGAATGTGAGAAGATGAAGAGAGTTTAACAAACAAGGCATATATCCTTAGAAGCATGCATAATCAATGATGCACCTAGAGAAACAATAAGCGACAAGGTTGCGGCTATAAATAGACAAGAGTATCAAAGCAACGGCTATATCTTTTCTATGGAATTAAATCATGAAAATACTTTTCTAAAACAAAACCTAAATATAGAGAAATAAAGTAATGTAATTTTTTTTTTTTTTTGAAAAGCCTGCAATTTTTTTAAAAATAAGCCTGATAATTATTTTAAATGACTCAAAGTATATCATCTCAGAATATCAGTTTTAAAAGTATCTTTAATTTTTTATTAATTCATTATAATTTGTTTTCAATGAGTATTTTAATCAGTTATGTACCAAATATCACTAGTTTAAATCTCTTTTTTTGCTTTTATAAACATGTAAAAAAAAATTATAAAATTTGAATGAATTAATTTAAAATAATAATAATTAACAGTTACCGTAGTGGGGGTTTTCTTTTTAGTTTATATTGCCGACAGCAAAAGAACAGAGAAAAATGACTACTCGTCGTCCTCGATGGGCCCAAATATTGAGGCGGTGGATTCCACATATCCAGACGCACAATGCGGACCGTCCGATACACGACAAGCCCCAATATACGGAATCTTTCGTACCAAACGATACCAAAATAAACGAACCACGACATGGAAATTGGAAAGAGACAGGATGAAAGTGGGGTTCCACGAGACCAACTTGAAAATCAAAATATATATTAAGGCCTCGTTTGCTTCAATGGTTAAGAGTGCATTTAACACTTCCATTTTGCATATTAAAAATATGATTTTAAATTAAATTATAGAAAATATATTATTTAGAAGAGTGTGTTTTTAAAAGATTGCAAATTTAACTAAAATAATATATAGCATATTTATTAGTAATCGCAGCATTAAATTCTACATTATTTTGGTACCATGGTATAAAATTTGGTACCCATTTTTAAATGATGCATGTTCTACAATCATTTTTCAACCATCTATTTTTATAAATTTAATAGATCAATTATTAAATTTGTAAACTCATGTAAATTCTATATAAATTTAATAATAAATTCATCTATTCATTGTGGAGTTGGTTAAAATATACTTGAAAAAAATAAACTCTATCGTTTCTCATTTTTTAAATGGTACGTATTAAAACCACAAACACAAAAAGACTCTTTAGAGTCTATTTGGAATTGCGTTTTAAAAGTCTAAAATGTGCTTATAACACTCAAAAAGTCTATTTAAAGAAAAAAAAATACTTGTATGGTAAAAAAAAATTAAAAATGCTTTTAAAGGTTAAAAAGATTAAAACACACTTTTAACAAAAACTTAAAAATAAAATTTTGCAAAAAAAAAAAAAACTCTTTTAATTTAAAAGAGTTATTTCTTAAACATAATTTCAAACATGTAATTGGCAAAATTTCAATTTAGCGTTCAATTGATCCAGTAATGGGCTGATGCCCATAATAGCACGTACCTTTGCTTGAAGGGCCTCAGTTTCATGAGCAACGAACTGGGCCAAGGAGCCAGTAAAGCCAGGAATGCTAGCGTAAGAGGCGCTGTAGGTAGGAGAATTGATGGGGAAGCGAGCCCGCTCAATGAGGCCGAAAACGATTGTGTCTTCTTGGCGGATCAACGACTCTCGCACGGAGTCGAGCGTGAGCGCATTCGCCGAACCGGAATCCGAGAGTGCCTCCGCCATACAATTACTATCTCTGATAACAACACCATGAGAAAACAGAAAAAGAATCAGTAATTGCACCACCATGTTTACGCGATTTTCGTTCTTCTGTCAAAGACCGAGAAGGCGAGAAGCAGAAGAAGAAGAATAAGAATGCAAACATTGATAAAGATGAGGAAAAAAAATCTCTACCCCAAGATTTTCGTTGCCTTAATTAGAAGTCAGTTTGCAACTACGAAAGGTTTAAGAGATAAAATACCTTGAATTCGGAGGAGAACAAGCAGGCTGCAATTAGAGAGAAAGAGCCGGATATGGTGGCGATGAGGGTGGGTGAATAGCGCGGCTTTTGCGTGTTGTCGTGGCGTAGCGTGGTAGGGCGCCCATCTTGCTTTGGAGGTCGGCAAGGACTTGTACTTGCTGAAGAAGGTATTTGGCTTTTCTTTTCTTTTCTTTATTCGGTTCGTGAGACAACGTGGCTTTTCTTTTACTTAGGGTATATATATTATTATTATTATTATTTTTTTTAAAAAAAAAAGGTGTTGGAATATATAAATAAACATTCACATAATTGAATTTCAATACATTAACTTTTTTTAAGTTGATTGGTATTTCCGAAGAGCTTATCTCATGCTGATCTCTTAAAATGAGTTGTTTTGATCGCGTAAACGGAGAAGCTTCCTGTTTTCTTAAATAAGAAAAAGTAAAAGCATTAACAACAACTTTAAATACAAAAAAAATAATATTATACTTTTTTTTTTTGGTTGACATGTTTGAACAAAAGGAGGTGAGATTCAAACTAATGATATTTACTTTATTAGGCGTAATCCCAACCGATTAAATTATATCTTGGAGACAAATAATATTGTACTTTTTTTTTTTATCTATCCGCATAAGAGAGGTTTTAATAGCAAAAATTGATAGAGATGTTCAAATTAATTGTAATTAAAAGTTCAGATATCTAAATTAAGAGGGTTTGTCAAATCGCATGAAAATTCAAGAGTTTAAAATAAAGTTTTCCCTTTCTTTTTAAAACAAAAATATTAACAAATAGCTCAAAACACTTAAACTTAAATGTCGAATTTTCAAATAGAAAATGCTATCTAAAAAGCATTAACAAGAAGAGCATACATTTTTGGTGGCACTTTTATTAGACCTAACATTTATTAGATCTTTTTTTTTTTTTTTTTTTTAAAATTATTGTTTTCATTTAGTATCGTATCAACTGCATTGGAGAGTTTATTTGGCGAGAGGGGTTTTCCCCCATTCCATTGCTGTTTCTGTAAATCTATCAAGCTATCCTCTGCCATACGCATAGAACCAAGTGAGATCCGGAGTTGTTGAATAATGATCAATGTGCGAGGCTTTCAGCAATTTATTATTGCATTGCCGATAGAATGCATGAATGCAACCAAGAAAACAAGACTCGGATTTCCTTAAACAAAATCCACTCTGTTGCATTTCTTAAAACCGTATATTATTCTTATCATTTGTCACCACTACACAATATATCACACTGTTTCAAACCCAAAAGCCAAAGTAGGTACAGTAAACTCATCATCATCACACGCCAAGTAAAGTTACACATGCATGGTGGCTTTAACAAAATCTCACTCAAAAGCTGTCGTTTACAAGTTGAAGCTTACCTATATAATTAAGAAGTTTCTGAATCATGTTGGGAGCTAAGCCGTGAAGGCCCTGGAACATGCTGGGAAATAAGTCGTGCAGTGTCTTTCCACCAAGAAACCTCTATTTCTTTCTCACGGAGCTTGTGCATAGCACATTCTAGAGCAGCTTCTAGCTCCTTTATCCGTTCTTGTTGCTTTGCTTCCAGTAGTTCATGCAACCTTCTCTGAAGTTCTGTGGGTGGAACTCCACAGTGAACTTCAGTACTAGCATTTTGAAGGTCAATTACCTCCCCAAAACTCGAACTACGGCTTCTGACAGAATCAGTATCCTCAACAGTCACCTGCCATTCTCAGTTTATAGATATTCAGAAATGCAACAGAGAAATTGTATAGAACAACATACCAAACATCATTCCAGAGAGAGAGTGAGAGGGGGGACTCGGCCACAAAGTTTGGAACTTGGTCAAATTTTCTTACTCAAAAATAAGGACGTCTAAACTTGTTTTCTTATTGATCTTAAAGGTTGGGTATAAACTGAAAAAGGGAAAAAAAAATTGCACTTTGATGAATATCCTTAATTGGTGGAGAGAATAAGGATCAAAATAATTGCAGGGAATGATCACCTAAACTCCAATGTCACCTTACTTTTGCAGAAGGCAATCATTATATCAATTATTGATGAACTAAAGGCTACAATGAAATTTTCAAAAAGCAAAATATAGGTCTTCTACTTAGATGTATGACTCAAAATACCAGAGTAAAAGGAAGAAATGCACATGTAAAAATTATACAAGCAAAACATAATGGAAAAAGGAGAAATATACTATGAGAATTTGGTGATCATCTCCAACCGATATTGAAATATGCACCCAGGTTGATGACTACAGAAGGGTTTCCACAACTTCTGGAGGTAAAAACCCCTTCTAGGTAATTGCTAATCTTGTAATTTCCTTCCAAAAAACACATATAACACAAACACAATACATGGAGCTAGCTTGCCTAATAATGAAAACGTAAAACAAGAAAAATCTCAAATCAATGTTTTGGAAATACTAAGAGATTCTGCCTCCTCTTTGGTGGTACCAACACTGGGCAACAGCCATTTAAGAGAGACGTTTCTCTAATACACACAAAATCATCGTAAATGAGCTTTCTAGGTTTAATTGGCCAACTCACAGACATACGGGCATCAATCACAAATTAAGTAAAAGACAGACCGAAATATAATTCCATGTACCTTTATCCTTTCCTGTAGTGGATGTTTCAACGAATTATCTCTATCCAAGCGGGTCTGCAAACACTCCAACTCAGCTTCAAGTTCTGCCTCAAGTTCATCCATTCCTTCTACATATTCATCTTGTTGAAGTGTATCACATTTTAAAGACTGATCATGTTCCGTAATGGTTCCTGAATCTGGTAATACATATGATGTTGTTTGTGACTGAAGTGAAAGCCAGCTGTTAAAGTTTGAGCCTTCTTGTACATCAGTGGTGGAATAGGCAAGAGTGTCAATTGACTCAAATTGCTTATGCAGAGCATCCTTCCTTTGCAAATCCTCTTTGACTTTTTGAAGAAGCATTTCCATTTCCGTACGCAACTCAACCATCTTAGTAAGTTCAGTTTTACTCGCTGCAATGAAATATAGCAAACTACATCCCACTCCCAAGTTGAAAGAAGTATCTTTCCTACACTGTCCTGGATATATTAGAAACATGTAAAAGATTTAATTCCTACGTAGCAATGCAAAACGATAACTGTAAGTAGAAAAAAGGACAAAAGAAAAATAAGACACTGTCACCAGGTCTTCTATATGAAATTATGTCCTCTCAACATGAAAAAAACAATCATCAGATGTCTCACAAAAGGATGATTTTGTTCCAAAAACTCAATTGAATTATGACTTTTTTTGGGTTTGAGACACTGAATTAAAACCTGCAAGTTCAAATATTCTCTCTCTCTCTCTCTCTTTAAACATCCCAAAAGCATTTCACTCCTATGTAGATTTTGATTGCTATTGAATGGCTGGTATTACAAGAGGAAGTTCATGTGTTTGGTTTACCTAATGGTACTCAAGGGAATGAAGGCTGAACTTTATGTGACGAGAAAAACAGAGACAGCGATGCAACTGCACGGAAGCTCATACATCTTTAGAAATCAAAGATAAGGATGTGTGCTATAGTACCAACGTCATGAGGAAATCAGTGTGCTACCATTGTCTTAGTCTAGATAACAAGATTGTGTGTATGGTAGTTGTCTACTTAAAACTAGGCAGAAATAAATGGTAATATTTAGGAACAAGTTAGACAATGTGAGAACTTGAATCTTTGGCTCGTGCTCTATCTGTCAAAGACCTGAAATTATCGATATTATGCTGCATTTATCTACAAAATCAATACAAGCTGGACTAATTGATTCTCACCCACAATGCATTGAACATAAAATTATGAGACCCATCCTACGGCATACAAAAAAATAAGCACAATCAACACAAGCAAAGTACCAACAATCATAAGTCAATTTCTTAAATAACCAGTCAGTACATAGAGGAGAAATGGAACAATCATGTCTCTTTCTTTTTCTGAGCAAGCAATCATATTTCCCAAAAGGGTAAAATGCATCAACAACCCTTATGGTTCAATACAATTTTATTGACATTTCCCATTTTTTTCAATCACGACCCTTTGATATTCAATTGTTCTAATCATCTACTTCCATCCCCTCTATGTTAAAATCATTAACGGAAATTGGTCACGTGATATGTAAGTGACTCACTCACCTATATCTCTATAATCACACCCAAGTGATGTCTAATGATTCTTATCTGACTAATTTTCGTTAATAGTTTTTAACGGAAAGTAGATGGAAGTAATTCATTAGAACAATTGGATACCACAAAAGGTTTGAGTAGAAATACTGAAAACCCAATACGTTCAATAGAAGTACATCAAACCACAAGACTCAAAGCAATCACAAGTGACAAACTGAAGCTCTGTCACCTGACTCCTCACTTTCCGAAGCTGAGGGCGACGAGTCGCTGCCATTCAGGCTATTCATCGAACCCCTTGCGCGCACCGCAACATTCCTTCTCTCCTTGGCCCGCCTCAGCGCAGCCAGCCACCGCGCAACGATCCGGCGCGGCGATGAGCACTGGAGGCTCGTAGACCCGTCGCTGCGCCGCCACCAATCCATGCCAAAATCGACAACACAGTCCTCCTCCTCCTCCTCGTCGGCGGCAAGTATGTCCGCGACGCGAATGCGTTGGTTCTTGGAGAAAACGCGAATTGGGTTTTGGCCCTTTTGGGAGGGGGATTTAAAGAAGAGGCCTTGCTTCATCTGGGGATTGGGGTTGGTGTCAGGTACAGCGTGTTGAAGAGGGGACTGATCAGAGTCCGAGTGGGGAATTGAATGCCATGAGAGGGTTTTTGAATTGCAAAGAAGAAAGAGGATTTGGAGGGAAAAGGTTTTCTTTAGAGGAGCGTTTGGTTTGCTCAAACGCTTTCAAAACTATCTTATTTTAATTTTATCTTTGTTGTATGATTGATTGTATTTATAATACCAAACACGATTCATAAATGCTGACATCAATAGTGTCTCCGTGTTTTTAGTAGTTATTTGATTCAGAGCATCAAACGACTACGGCCCGAAAAGGACTTCAAATAACAGTTGTAATTTGCAAATAGTTTTGTATTTTAAATTATTTATTACTAATTTAATACATATATAATTTAAAAAATTAAAAAGTATCTTCAAATAACTTTAATGAATTTTGAATAAAGAAAAATGCTATTTTTCATCTTTTATCTATTTTCAATGAGTAATGCTATAAGGTTTTTAGAGTTTTCTTATAGTCATCCGAAATGTGACGTGACTTTTAAAATTACCAATAAATCAAAAGTCAATAAATCACATATTAAATTTAACGATAATTTTAAAAATCATATCACATTTATGAAGACTCTAAAAAAATTCTATGAAACTTTATAACATTACTCATTTTATATTGGTTTTCATTCATACTTTTAAACAAATTCATCATTCAATGTGTATGACTCGTATATGGCTTACATGGGTCCTATAGATTCAATGCTGAATCTGAAAAATAGATAAATGAGAGATAAATAAATAGCATATCATAAAAGATAGCCGGTTTGAAATTGTGTTTGGAAGTGTAAAAAATGCTTTTAATACATAAATATGTGTCAAGCAAAAAAGTCAATTTGGTTAAAAACTTGAAAGTGCGTTTTGACATTTTTGCTCTAAAAAAGCTCAAAACCATGCTTTGAAAAGAGAAAAGCTTATCTTTTCAAAAAAAAAAATTTATTTTTTACCAAAAATTGGTTCCCAAATGATGTATTAATATTTAATGAGTTAGTGACACATTTTCTCAAAGAAAAATTATTGGTGCTAATATTTTGTCCATATTTCTCTTCCATTATATTACAAATCAATCATTAAATTTATGAACTTATGTAAACTCCACATAAGTCAATGATGAACTCCACAAATCTAACGATTAATCTATTGAATTAATATACAAATATGATGAAAATATGGACAAATTATTGACACTAATTATTTCTCATTTCGAAAATAATACATTTCATGAGGCTATGATACATTATTTGTGAACGTACTTTTGGATAATTTTTTGAAAAGTATAGCATTTCTCCTTTGAAAATTCCAATAAATTTTTGGTTTTTTTTTTTTTAAAATAGTTTTTTTCTATAAACAAAAGCTTTATTTTCCAAGTAATCCCAAACAGGATAAATGGAAGAAGAGAGAGACAATTGTATTCATTTGGCAATACAACTTTCTATAATGTATTTTTTTTTTTCTTTTGTGTTTTTGTTGGGAAAAAAATATTTTGATTTGGGATAAAGTTAAAAATAGTTTTAAAAATTTTATATTTTTAATTACTTGTTAATGTTTATGGTTTTTTTTTTTAATGCTTGATATGTTCGTTAGAGTTAACAAATAAAATATGCAATCTTTGCATCTTATAGATAAATAAAATATTTGGTATACAATAGTTTTTATTATAATTCTCTTCCAAATTAACGTGATAGTTCATAATTTGTAAAATAATTAAGAGCATGTAGTTGATAAGTCTACTACTAATTAATTGTATTAACAAGTCATATTTTTTTACTTAATTAACAAGAGATGTGTTTGTGTTATTCTCTTACACAGTCATTGTCCATTGCTTTTGCAAATTTATCACATATTCAAAAGTAGATTAGCACTTCTCTTGTATGAAGATGGATAAGAAATGCTTAAAATAATGAAAGCAAACATTTATCGATTAACAATACCACGTTTGAAATATTATGGAATAAATAGGGACAACTACAAAAGGCAAATGGCCAAATGATCACATTTATAATGCTTTTGGATACATCTAACGATCCAAAATCATTTGATCCATATTAAATCTTCAAACGACTAGAAAACGTTCAAATTTTCCATTGCCCTTATATGTGTTGCAGGCAGCTTAGTCGCCATTAGACAGCGAACTCTTTTATCTACCACTCAATTTATTGTTAAGTGTGGGAGATTCTTTATAAAAAGTTGAAAAAATACTAGGCTTATAAACACATTTTACAAAAAAAATTTATAAATTGATGTAGCACATCATGATTGGGTTTCTCAAAATTTGAATTTATCTAATATCTAATCATGTTGTACCACATCAATTTGTAAAAATTGTTGCCGTAAAATGTGTTTGTAAGCCTAACATTCCTTTAAGTTAAAATAGAGGTCAAGAGGAGGTAAATGACTCTTCTTACCCACCCAAAATTTATAATACACCATATGAGAAATGATTTGTTTCTTCTCTTAGTTCTTCTCTCATCATTATACTTTTCAAAATTATTATTAGATTTATGGTTCATGTGAGTCTACATATGAGATTATCAAAACATCGCCTTTAGCGGTTTGAAATCGACGGGGTCATACTATTTTTGTGCGTAAGCTTTAAAGATATATCTTAATTGCAATATGCAAGAAGATCTCTATTCAAATTTAATTACAACTGATGATGGGTGCATTTGGGTCACAGTGACGGAGGAATGGGGCTGGTATAGGCCATGTTCATACTCCAATTCACAAGAAAACAGAATTTTCAAGGCTAAAAAAAAATGGGAAAACTTCACTAACCCTCTTGAAGTTTAGTTATATTTGTAAATACCTCTCTAACGTTCAAAAATTCTCACTTACCCCTCCTAAACTTTTAATTGCTCTCAATTTGGACTCATCCATACAAATTAGGGCACAAAATTTTGTAAAAATACCAAAATGCCCTTATTTTTATTTTTTTGAAAAATAAAAAAATATCTGGAAGTTGGAATTTTATACAAAAGTCACCGTTTAAAATTCGCTATTTAAAATTTCAACTTCCAAAATGTTTTTTATTTTTTTAAAAAATGAAAATCAGTATTTTGATCTTTTTAAAAAATTGTGTTTCCTAATTTGCACGGATAGGTCCAAATTGAGAGCAATTGAAAGTTCAAGGGGTAAATGAGAATTTTTGAATGTTATGGAGGTAGTTGCAGAAATGACCAAACTTCAGGAGGTTAGTGAAGTTCTCCCAAAAAAAAAATTAAGGTAATTATTTTTTTTTTTTGCCTATTGGGCCCTACCCACTTTTTTTTTTTTGGCCCTTGGCCCTATCCATTGCAATCTCTGCTTCAGTCCTTGCATTTAGCATTGTGATTTCATAAACAAAATAACAGAAAATTCATCGTTTGGGATTGCACTTTTTAAAAAGTTGTGATTTGAAATTGTATAAAGTCTATATTTTTCAAATCCCATGGAGAGTAATGATTTTTTTTTTTTTAAGGGCTGAATTGAGATTTTAAATGCTAAACTATGATTTTCCAAACACTTAATTGCCTTTTTAAAAATTACTTTTTTAAATCGCATGTTTTAAAATAGGAAAAATGTACTTTATCTTTTGAACTATCCACTTATTTGTACTTTTAACCACAATGTTTAAAATGTGAGATTTTATCTTTCAAAGTATCTAACATTAACACTTGATCCCATGAAGTGTACTTTACCCCCTTAAGTATAGTATTTTGAGTTGACACTTTACTCCCAAAGTAAAGTGTCAATTCAAAATACTTCATTGGTAAAGTATACCTTATGGGGTCAAGTGTCAATGTTAGATATTTTAAGAGTAAAATATCATCTTTTAAACATTGTGATTAAAAGTGCAAATAAATGAATAATTAATTGAGGTAAAGTGTATTTTCCCCTTTTAAAATCATTACATTTAAATTACATTTTTTGAAATCACACACAAACGAACCCTAAAATGGATTACCCAAAGACACACCAAATATTAACCATCCGACTACAAGCATAATCACATGCTTTGGTTTAAATTCACCAAGTTTGAACATCATTTACATTCATTATTAACAATTCCGTTTGAGAAGTTACCAAAAACAAAAACACAAAAAAAAACTGTCAGCTACTTTTATACTCTTACTTTAAAATCGTTTATCAAGTTATCATTAAACCTTGCTAAAATCATTTATAAAATTAAATCCAATTTAATAAGGAATTAATGTAGAATTTTGCACTTTAACCACCTATATAATCCATCAATTTATCCTCAAAAGGTAACTCAATTGATTAGGACCACGCCTAATGAAGTGGAAGTTATTAGTTCGAATCCTCCTCCTTCTCCCTCTTGTGTGAACATATCCAAATATATATATATATATATATATATATATATATCCATCAATTCAATGTGTTACCCATTCAATATGAGACTAACTTATTATGACGTCACACTTTCTTTTAATGCACTATTGACCAAATGAGGACAAGCAATGTTATTATTATTATTTTTTACTTGTCCACACAAAGAGGAGGGAGGGGGATTCGAACTGGTGACATCCGCTTCATTAGGCGTAATTCTAGTCGATTGAGTTACTTCTTGAGGACAAACAATGTTATTATTGTATTGAGACTGTCACGTCAACATTATAAAATCAAAATATGGTATATAACAATTTCTTTATACAATAGTTGATTGGTCATGCAACGTGATGAACCGAGATAAAAATATGGCTTTTACCAAATTTTTTTTTCCTTTTGACCAAAATTAAAGAGTAAATAAACTTGATTTTGACAAGTTTTGAAGGCTTGTTTGTTAATAATAAGAGAATAGGAAAGACAAAGTGGCTTTCAAGGTATGCACAATCATTTTCTTGGAACGAGGATTAGAAAAGGGTAAAGTCAAAATATGATGGGACCTTCAACCTTGGGCCTTGATTAATGCTTAATCTGTTAATCATGTACTTTAACATATACGTCAATTTGTTAACCCCTAAAAGGAGATCTGCGTAAAGTCGTTTTGGTGGACCAATTAAAGCGGATTTTCGTTCACTAAATGCCAGCCGTTGCGCCATCTTCTATGCTAAAGGCCCAATAATAAATCACATTCAATCTTCTATCTTATCAACTTTCTCTCTCTCTCTTATTTATTTATTTATTTATTATTATTGTTAAATAAAATATTAATAAACAACTTAAAACATAAGAAAATAAGTCATGCTGTCCTTTATATTTGACCTTAGACCAAAAAACAAAAAAAAAAAGACCTAAACTTTCTATTGCAACATGGCTACCACATTGTGGTAGGCTAGCGTGAGTAGCGTCAACCAACATTTTATGAAAATAAGTATCATGTGCCTATCTTGCGACAATTAATATTTTGGTGTTGATATGACGCAAGTAATAAGTGTTACGTGGATTGTGATATTAATTTATAAGAAACTTATAATAAAAGCTATAATATTTTTTATAGTAAATGTAATTCTCTTGTTTTTCTTTTAAGATTACTGCCTAATTGCATATAATGGTGGTATTTTCCATCCCCACCCGCCAAAGCTAAGGCATGACTTAATTTGGGTAATTCATTTTCATTTTCCATTACACTCTTTACTAATACACAAGTGGTCATAAAAATTAGAAGCTTAAACATTTATGGGATATATTTAGTATATATATTAGAAGAAAAATTGTCTTGAAAAATGCAATATAATGAACATATCAACTAATACTTGTTATATTATTTAGGATGTTGTCTATAAAAAAAAGGAAGAAGAAGAAGAAATCTCTAAGTTTAGTCATGACCAAATTTGTATGGGTGTGAAAATAGTACATAAAACTTTATTAATCATTATATGAAATATGAGTAACGCTATATAGTATGCTATCCTTGTATGCTGAAAATTTGACAAAAACAAATGGCCACCCACAATGATATAGGATCTTCAAATGGAGAGGATTATTTAATTATCAAGATTTTATTTTGTTGTATTTAATGGTGTACATAGAGTGCTACATTATTTAAACATTTTAAATTATATACTAACATATATGCTATTAAATCTATAAAATATAGTATGAAATACAAGTTATTTACGTAGCAAATTTGAATACAAATCCTATCATTTCCTAAATAAAAATTTATTATCCCATAGAAGCTTAGAATTGATCAAATTATAGAATATAAATAGGAAATTGATGGAGTTTAATAATTTACTAAGTTGAGGACAAAGTTTTTTCTTTAAATTAGGTTAGCTTGAAGAAAATTTATATAATTTAATTTATTAAATTAATATATAAATTCTCATAGATATTTTGTTTTCAACCTAATTTGGAAGAAAGACTTATTTGAATTTATTAAAAAAAAAAAATTACCGTTAAGATTTAATGTTGTTGTATTTAACGGTGTAAGATTTCGATTTTTTTAAAGACGTGCTAAGATATTTATCACGTTGCATTATTTTTACGGTTAGATTAGATATAACAATCTTAATTTATGATTATTTAACTTGAAATGGGAATAAAAAAAAGGAAAAAAAAAAATAATAATATATGACGAAACTAATCTCCTTGCTGGGCACTTCATAAAAAAAAAAAAAAAAATCTCCTTGCTGGGCACACGCACACGTGCTACATCATTCTCATCATTCATCAATCTTTTTCTTCAAAACAGAGACACAGGCACACACAGAGACAGAGACAAAAACAAACCTTAGATCCTTTGGGAATCCCATAATAATTCCTCTATAACAACCACCATATCTGACTCTTTTATTGTTACTAATATACAACGTAGGTATATACCTAATCTCCTTCCATTTCTCTCTCCATAATCCAAAACTATTTCCCTCTGTCTCTCTCTGGAACTCAAACCTGTCTTGATTGAAAGCTAAGTCTCTCTCTGATACACAAAAGTGCAAGTGTGAATGTGAAGAAAACGACACCAAAGGATACCCAGAAAGTGTTCCTTCAAGACCCAGCAAAATCCATGCCTCTGGTTCCTGAATATACACTCTCTTCAATACCATCATGACCATTCTCAATTGAGTTTTTGTGGGGTTTCTGTGATCTGGGTATTTCAGCTGAAAATGGGTTGAGGTTTGGTGCAATGTGGGTTGTATTGGAGCGTTTCTAGGTGTACCGGCTGGGTATTCTTTTGAATCTTGAAAGACTATGGCGTTGTTCCGGAAGTTCTTCTATCGGAAGCCCCCAGACGGGCTTTTGGAGATCTCTGAAAGGGTTTATGGTATGTTCTAAGGTTCAATTTTTGTGAATTTTGGTCATTTGGGGGTTGAAGATTAATACGACCCAAAAAAGTAACGGATTTTTTTTGTGTGTGAGAGGGGGGCTAAAGATTAATGGGTTTCTGTTTAAATTCTTATCATTTAGTTTTAGCATTGTCAATTTCCATCATTGGTGTTAATGATAGTGCCTCTGTACATTGTAATATATATATACACATCATTGAGTCTTTCCTATATCGGTAATGGGCTGTCCATGTTTCTACACATTATTATCAGTCTAATTGAGAGTTGCTCAATATGTAATTAGCATCTTTATATATTCAGATGGAAATTCTGTATATGAATCATATATTATATATTGGAAAGCACTAAGAACGTCACTGATATGGAGATAACCTCCATGTCAATTAACTACCGAAGCTGAATCTGTTGTAGTGGAAGCGGAACTGTTTTGTGTCACAATTTTTAGTATGGTTGTATTGGCCAATATATTCAGAGAAACTCTTTGGGGGGGAAAATGTTAAATTTCCGTTGCGTAGCAATATTCTTTCTGGATGATGATGTAAGTTAGTAAATAAATGAGGCGTAAAGAAAGATAACTTAACAGAAAATCTTCGACGAACTCATTTCATATTGAAACTGGTGCAGGGTTACTCAAGCAACGTTGGCGTTCATCACAAGTAGTTTTGACTGGCCATTGAATTATATTATCTGAAAATGATTTAAGCCACTTCCCTTGGAAACTTGATCTAATACTGTTTTTAAGTGAAGCCCAATCAAGAAGTATTCCCATATGTGATTTATCATAATGTTAAATTTTTTTCCCAAGGTTCATACACGGAAAGTCCTTAGTTGCTTTACAAACTCTGATAGATTTTGGACATGTTATATATGCACAAGTATTTTACTGCATTTAATTCTACACATAGACACAGGCATGTGGACATAGTTATATATGGGTATGTACTATTTATGTGTGCGTATGTAAGTACACTGTGTACATGCACATGCACAAGTTTGAATTGTGTCTATGTTTGCATTCATTTAGTCTAATACTCAAATATGTAAATTTGGTTTCCAAAAAACACATGCATTAAATTGCAATTAATCCATTTTATTTGCTGTAAACGCATAAAGAAAAATGGCTAACTTATATGTATAGTCTTTGCTTGTTGCCTTATTTTGAGTGTTTTGGAGGAAACACATGTACATTAGACTCAAATATGAAAATCACATCGCACTTTTTCTTACTGTAAAAGGATTTACAGAACATTTTACTTATATGGCTCTGATCACTCTGTTTGCATGTGTAGTATTTGACTGCTGCTTCACCACGGATGTTTGGGAGGAAGATGGATATAAAGTCTACATAGGAGGAATAGTAGGTCAACTCCGTGGACACTTCCCTGATGCTTCATTCATGGTCTTCAACTTCCGAGAAGGAGAGAACCAAAGCCAAATTGCTAAAATATTGTCCGAGTATGATATGACGGTGATGGATTATCCACGACACTATGAAGGGTGCCCATTACTCACAATGGAGATGATCCACCACTTTTTAAGATCTAGTGAAAGCTGGCTGTCACTTGGGCAGCAAAATCTGCTTTTGATGCATTGTGAACGAGGTGGATGGCCAGTTTTGGCTTTCATGTTGGCTGCGCTCTTGGTTTACAGAAAGCAGTACACTGGGGAACAAAAAACTCTGGACATGATTTACAAGCAAGCACCTCGGGAGCTTTTGCAGTTAATGTCACCACTGAATCCAATGCCTTCACAACTGAGGTACCTTCAGTATGTCTCCAGAAGAAATGTTGGTTCAGAATGGCCTCCACTGGATAGGGCACTTACCTTGGACTGCGTCATTCTTAGATTTATTCCTAACATGGATGGAGCAGGTGGTTGCCGTCCAATATTTAGGCTATACGGACAAGATCCTTTTATGGCTGCTGATCGGACCACCAAAGTTCTGTTCTCAACTCCAAAGAGAAGCAAAATTGTTCGGCATCACAAGCAGGTGAATCTGAGTCTTTTAACTCTTCCAATATGATTTCCCTTCTATTTGTGAATTTAGTTAGGGTTCTTGCTGGAAGAGAAAGAAGAACTTATCTTCATTTAATTATGTAATTGACTTGGATCGTTTGCCCTTTCTAAGATTTATTTCACTTTTAGAACGACTAATCACTTTCTGTGCAGTTTGTCTAGATTGTGTTTCACACACACACACACACACACACACATATATATATATGGATTTGGCTTCTATGCTGTAGTTAAAACTACAATATATATGCCCTTAAAAAAATTCAAGGGTGAGGATTTAGCTAAAGTTATTGAATGATATAGATTTGTCATAATAAATATCAATTTTCTCTTTCATTCATCACTTCATCTATTTATTGGTATTTATTATGATAGATCTGAACCATTCAATTACTTTAATTAAATCCTCACCCTTAAATTTTTTAATAGCATAGATGTCGTAGTTTTAACTACAACATACAAGTTGGATCCTACATATATATATGTTGTAGTTTTAACTACAACATACAAGCTGGATCCTACATATACATATATATATATATATATATTTGGTGGGTCATAATTGTTCATGTTTCTTTCTTCCCGTGAATAATACTGGTTAACAAAGGTAAAGCTCATAATCCTTGATTCTGATACTGCTTATGTATGTGACATAAAAGTGCCATTACCTAGTGTTGGTTCTGCCAAGCAGGATCCTGGGAGGGTAGCTTGGATAATGCATGCATATGATATAACAGTTTATAAGTTTTTAATCCAGGACATTTTTTTTTTTTGAAGTCAATCCAAGACAGTTATCACCATTAGCATATAATGAATCTGCTGCATCTGTAAATTTTTCCCATTAATAGTTGCCTCAAATGGAGAGGATATCGACCTTTTGAAAATGGTAAGTGTTCAATTCACAATGTGAGAGAAAACATGCAAATGTCATAAGACTGTTGCATGATAATCTATGCTTGGAAATAATTCTGGCCATAGGTCAGCTAATTAGATGAATAAACAACTGAATAAATTGAAAATTTGCTTATGATGGTTCCATTGTGATTTTATTATTATGGTCATTGTTCATGATCATTGTTGTTGTTATATTATTAGTTATTTTGCTTTATGTTGTATTGAATATATCTTTATGAGAATATATGGATTGGCCAGTTTCTGAGAGATGGAGATTAGAGCAGAAGAACACCATAACAACCGAGAAAGGTTTTGTCAAAAGCAAGTGTCTTAGGTCTTCATATTTTTGGTCTTTTTCTATTTCTACAAAAGAGGTTTTGGTATTTTTCTAATTCAAATAGAATAAATCTTCAAATATACAACATTACTTATCAAAAAAGAAAAAAAGAAAAAAAAGAAGAATAAAACTTCAAAAGTATGCTTGCCCATTGTAATCAAGTTTAAACTGGCTGTAGCGACCTTGTACTAAAGATAAATCAAAATTCTATTACGAATGTTGAACAGGACTTTGGGGCCCATATATTTAGAGTGACTGGGTTGGTACCTTGTCACTATTTGGAATGGTTAAGTCACTGCCACTTGTTAGCCCAGTCAAGCATAAATATTTGTTTCTAACGGTTTCATTTCTCTTTATGTTGATGCATTGCCTATGAAAGGGAGCACAAAATTGCATAACAATTTACTTCTACATTATTCTAATGTGATTTTGTTCTTACCATCTTGTAATGCAGGCAGATTGTGAACTTGTTAAATTTGACATCCATTGCCATGTCCTAGGTGATGTTGTTCTTGAGTGTATTAGTTTGGATGATGACCTGGAACGTGAAGAGATGATGTTTCGGGTTATGTTCAACTCAGCCTTTATAAGATCAAATATTTTGATCCTTAACCGTGACGAAATTGACATCTTATGGAATGCTAAGGATCAATTTCCCAAGGATTTTAGAGCAGAGGTATTAATCAATCTCTCCCAGTTCTTAATTATGTTTGGTACAACATATTTAAGAACTATAAGGATATGGACTTAATCATGAGATTCCCAATATTTTGGTGAAGCTTGATTATAACCTCATAAATCTTTATTGTAATGGTTTGTTTTATGTCATTTAGTAGTTCTTGGATTCTGCTACTTCTCTTATTTGATCTGACAACTTGTGAAGGTTCTTTTTTCGGAGATAGATGCTGCTACTTCTCTTGTTCCAATTGATTTGCCTGGTATCGAGGAGAAAGAAGGCCTTCCTGTGGAGGCATTTGCCAAGGTTCAAGAGATTTTCAGCAATGTGGATTGGCTAGATCCAAAGGCGGATGCAGCGCTAAATGTGCTCCAACAAATCACAGCATCCAATATCCTTCAGGAAAGATTGGATACCTTTTCTGTGTGTGCTGCAGAAACAGGTATCTTGTTGCCAGATTCGACTCCTGAAAAAAGAAAAACAGAAACCAATGCCTCTGAAAACGACGCCAGGAGTCCCACATCGATGTCTGTGCTCCAACAAATCAAATCATCAAATGCCCTTCAGGAAAGACTGGAGACCGTTTCTGTGCCTGCTGCAGAAGGTAGCTTGTTGCTGGATTCAACTTCAGAAAATCTAAAATCAGAATCTAAGGCCTCAGAAAAAAACACCATGAGTCCCACATTGATGGCTCAAGGGAAACAA
Source organism: Carpinus viminea (assembly GCA_013348765.1). Taxonomy (NCBI): domain Eukaryota; kingdom Viridiplantae; phylum Streptophyta; class Magnoliopsida; order Fagales; family Betulaceae; genus Carpinus; species Carpinus viminea. The sequence continues at coordinate 14,480,329 of CP054670.1, read as the reverse complement.
TCTATTCTCTCTTTTAAACCATCTCTAGATTCTATTTCAGTTGAGAAGAAGATTGAACCTCAAGAGTTACAGATTGCCCTCCAACGGCCTGCCAAGTCTAAGATCATATCTCAAAGAGGACCTCCAACTCCCCTATCAGCTCCAGTTTCATATGCTGGTTCTTTGCAAGGCTCACCTCTGCCTATATCAAGATACCATAGTGCACCCTCAGCCCTTGGCATTACAGCTTTGTTGCATGATCATGCCACATCTAATAGTGAAGAAGTCAAGCAGGCGGTGACAGCATCTTTACCTTCCCCTACTACTTCAGCTTCTTCTATTTCAAATATAACTAAACCTGTACAGCCAATTAATGTGCCTATTGCTTCAAAGCTAGCACCTTCATTGCCCTCCTTCTCAGTGCAATCTTCAATGGATGCTCTTATAACTACTGGAAAAACTTCTGCTGCTCCTCCATCTCAGTTGATGTCTCCACCAATTTCAAGTACGATAGATTATTCACCTCCCCAACAACCTGGGACCAAAATACAGTCATCGTTGCCTCGTCCACCCCCTCCTTTTTCAGGGGCATCTCCATTGTATGCTACCAAGAGTTCACATTCAATCCCCTCCCCCCCTCCTCCACCACCTCCTTTTTCAGGGTTATCTCCATCTTCATCTGTCAAGAACTCATTTTCAACTCCTCCTCCCCCACCTTCACCCCCTTCTTTTTCCGGGACATCCTCATCTTCCACTATCAAAAATTCAATTTCAACCCCACCTCCCCCTCCTCCTTCTCCACTCCCTGCGGTTCCTACATTAGATGCTTGTGCTGTTCCTTCTGCATTACATGTGAAGAACTCAGCAGCTACATCTGCCCCTCCTCCACTGCCTCCACCTCCTCCACATTCTGGGCTGGCCTCAGCTCCAACTAGAACATCTTTAGCACCTCCGCCACCCCCTCCTACTGGTTCTGCTTCGAAAGATTCTTCCTCAAAGAATTCTGCTCATGTTCCGCCTGTACCACCCCCTCCAGTTCCTTTTACTGGGTTAACAAAAGCTGGTAGTGCCTCTCCACAGTCTCACCCGGGAGTTAGAAATGGAAATGTATCTCCAATTCCTGGACCACCTTCAGGTACTTCATTCAGTCCAAAAGGAGTGGGTCTATCACGCGCAGGTCCTAGACATCAAGCTCAGCCTAAAAAGAGCAATCTTAAGCCATATCATTGGTTAAAGTTGACAAGAGCCATGCAAGGAAGTTTATGGGCCGATGCCCAGAAAGCTGATGAAGCTTCCAAGTATGCATCTTCTTCTTCTTCTTCTTCTTTTAGGGTTTTTTTTTTTCCGGTGCTTTTTAGGGTTCTTGGGTGGGTTTGTGGGGTTCTTTTTGTGGGTTTGCTTTGGGTTCTTCCTTGTACAGTTCCTTTTTTTCTTTTTCCTTTCTCAATAAAACTCCTTATTACTTATCAAAAAAGTATGCATCTTCTTTGTCAATCATCTTTCCCTAACTTTTTGAAAACGGAGTTTTCAGTTCATGTGATTCTTGTAGACATTTTATTGGTCTTATTTTTCTTATTTGTGACAGGGCTCCGGAGTTTGACATGTCAGAGCTTGAGAGTCTTTTCTCTGCAGCTGCACCAAATTCAGATCATGGAAGTGCAGGTGGAAAATCAAATCGTCGTGCCTGTGGAACGAAGTCTGAAAAAGTTCAGCTGGTTAGTGTTTATCTCTATTTGTATGGAGCTTATTTATAGTTGTTTTATGATGTGAAACAACCAGGATTCACCTGGTTGTGGCTGGTAAGTTTTCTCAAGGGGCTGTGTTGGGGTTGCACTGTTCAAGATAGGAAAAAAAAAGAAAAAGAAATTAGGTTTGGGTTGGTCTCCTAGTCCTTATGGGTAATTATTGTGGGTTAACACTTGAGCTCTTGTTAGAGAAATCTATATTGGGCGTATGTGTTACAAAATTTAGGGAAGCTACATTTACACCCCTTAAACTACCATGCAATTTGCAATGTCCCTCTTCTGTCAAGATTTTTTGTCAACTTAAATGGCAAGCGCATCACGTGACTTACACATGACGCAAATGTCCATTTTACCCCATGAAATTTGTAAAAATACAACCATATCCTTAGTTTTTTCTAAAAAACTTTGTTGGGAGCCTGGGAGTGGGAGGTGACCCACGCCTTGGGAGGATTTTTATGCTTTTTTTTTCCCCTTCTTTTTCTCTTTCAATTGTTTGTACCTTATGCAAGGTATTTTCGTCATTTTAGGTCACCTGAAATGACCATTATACTCCCGACATTAAGATTTAATAGAAAATTCTAATGGAGGGGGCATTACAAATTGAGTGGTAGATTGGTAGGATACATTGCAAAAATTGGAACATTGGGGACCTTGCAAATTGCATGGTAGTTTAAGGAGGGTAAATGTAGTTTCCCTCTAAATTCATTACTTTTATTACAAAAATGTGTAATAATAGTAAGATACTACTTAGATGAAGCATTTTGCGCTGAGGGTGTTTAAATTGCTTTTTCCAACTCTTGTGATAGAATACTATGTTATTACTTTTTTTTTATAAGTAATAACCAGTCTTATTAAACAGCGTAAGGCCCCCCAGGTATATAGGAAGTATACAAAGGATCACCTAACTAGAAAAAGAAAAGCGAGTAAGAAAATCATCATAACTAATAGACAACGGGGATAGGTGAGCTATAGTCCAAAGATACAAGGTGTGAAAACAAGAGGATAAAATGGCCTCCAACGACCTTTCCAAGTCCTCAAAGCACCTATTGTTCCTTTCCTGCCATATGCACCAAAAGAGACACGTAGGCATCATCTTCCACACAGCCGCACTCCTCTGCCTCCCCGAGGACCACCAACATGCTAGTAGATCAACAACTCGTCTAGGCATCACCCATGCCAACCCAAAGTGACTAAAAAGGCATACCACAAAGTAGAAGCAACCTCACAATGAAGAAGAAGATGGTCCACTGTCTCCTCACTCTTGCACATGCAACACTAGTTTATCACTATAATATGGCGCTTCCTAAGGTTATCCAAGGTCAAAATTTTGCCTAAAGCCGCCGACCAAACAAAGAAACCTGCTCTCGGGGGAGCCTGCGTGCGCCGCACACTCTTCCAAGGAAATCTCCTACAGTCGTTGCAGGTCAAGGCAATAAAGAAATCCTTAACCTTGAAGAGACCTCTTTTGGAAGAAATCCACCACAATATATCTTCAATATCTTGTCTTATCGTGGCTGAATGCAATAACTGTAAAAACGACGCAAAGACTTCCAGCTCCCAGTCATGTGCCTCTCTAATGAAACTCACATTCCACTGGTTTGAACCTCCGAAAACCTCCAAATTATCTGCCATTGAAGCATTCTTATCGCAAGCTATTCCATATAAAACAGGAAAGGCCAACTTGAGCACCAAATTTCCACACAAGTCATGCCAAAAGTTAATCTTCGTTCCGTTCCCCACCACATTTCTAGTAAAGCCTTTGAAAGTATCCCACCCTTTTCTGATATTCTTCCATATCCCCACCCCATAAGCTGCCCTTGACTCAAGAGAACACCACCCTCCCCATAAACTTCCATACCTCGCCTCTATTGCCACTCTCCACCAAGCATCTCGCTCAACCCTATATCGCCACAACCATTTCCCTAAAAGTGCTTGGTTAAACACTATTAGGTTTCTTATACCCAACCCTCCCTCCTTAACAGGAGTGCAAACCTTCATCCAATTTACCAAGTGAAACTTGAATTCTTCACCTATGCCACCCCAAAGAAATTGGTGTTGAAGCTTCTCAATACGTTTAGCAACACTCACCGGAATAGGAAAGAGAGACAAATAATAAGGAGGCAAATTAGCTAGGGTGCTCTTAATAAGGGTAATCTTGCCCCCCTTCGATAAGTACATCCGTTTCCAGCTAGGTAACCTGTATTCCATCTTCTCCAAAACCCCATCCCATAGTCAAAAAAGCTCTCTTCTCTCTCCTCTACTCCCTGCCTGAGTGTGGGCATGTGAGAGTTGCCTGTTTTTAGTTTAGAATGGCTGGAAGTGTCATGGCGGTTTCAAGAAGATGGTCTATGGAGTCCAAAGACTTTGAACTGATGATTAAAGGAGGGGCTTCAGGGGCAAGGATTTTCGAAAGGAGTGACAGAAAGCAAAGGCTTGTTTTCTTGCAGAAGGAGGAGTTAGCTTGGCTAGCACGCACAGCAGAAGATTTGGTGGCAGTGAAGAATTCTAAGGTGTATTGGTACCATTCTAGAGCAGGATATCCTCGGATCATTGCACAGAAATGCTCCAATAGACACGGTTATTTTCTGACTATAGAGGAATTTGATGGTAGGAGAAGGTGTGGTTCGATTCTTGTTCTGAAGGACGTTATGGTCAAGGATGGAAACGTTTTATTTCAGAAGTGCGTCGGGCAAATTCGTCTCTCCGGGGGATTCAAGAAGCCCGGGAGTGCAAGAAGGATAAGGAGGTGACCGGCAGAAGAAGTTATGCAGAGGTGTTGGGGCAGTCACTGCAACCAGTGGAGGACTGCTTTAATTCATTTCCTGAGGCAATAGCAAGAATTCCAAGTTGGCTGAAAGAGGCTTCTATGGAGAGGGATATTCAGGGCCAAGAGGCTGGAAAGCATGCTGCGATTATGAAGAAGGGTTGCAACACGGCAAAGAATAATGGTGTTGGTGCGGTGGTTCTGGCAAAGAGACATGCCGAGGAGGGAGGGTGCAACCTGAAAGGTGGAATGTCAGGAGCGCCGGCGAGCAGGGTTCAAACTCAGGCGAGCAGCAGTTCATTTATGGCGAGGCAGTACGCTACGAAGCTAGGGACTGAGCAATTGAAGGGATGGGAGGGGCTGATAAGCTGAAGGGACGGGAGAGGTTTGACAGTGCAAGTCTTGAGCTCCTAAACATAAAGGAGTCGTTGAAAAGGTGGAAAAGTGAGGTTGACGTGGGATTGGAGAGGTTAGAAGCGGTGATTAAAAAGCTGGAGAGTGGTGGGCTTGGACTGCGCTTTTTGGGCCAGCAGAAATTGGGCCTAAAAGGGAAAGAAAAAATGGAAGTTGAAGGGAAAGGTGTGAGGCCCGTCAGGAGTTTCAAGCCCAAACTTACACTTGGGTTAAAAAGGAAAAAGCCCAGCCCTTTGGTTTGGCGCAAGCGACGGACGGGGGAGTCATCCTCATCGCAGGTCTACGGCAGTTCTGAGCGTGCTAGAGTGGCTCCTTTGAATCTAAGTGAAGGCCCCAGAGTATCAGGTTTGGTGTTTACAATTTGTGTAGGTTTTAATTTATTTTCTTTTGGATGGGGGGAAAAGGGTAGAGCTTCATTTTTTAATCTGTTTGTACGTCATATGCATTATACTTCCCCAGCCACTAAGAAACCTATTTGCAGTAACTTTTCTGTTTCTGAGAAGATGGTGGTTTTCATGAAAATCATATGATCCTTCTATAAAATAGAGTGTAGCAGAAGTTTTAGGACTGGGAGAGGACATCAGAGGAGATTAAGTCCTTATTCTTCAAAACTTTGTATTTTTAGACAACTACATATGTTTCTCCTGTGGTGATTAGTAATAGTGATTTTTTTTGTTCTTTTTGCTCCTTCTAGTTAGGTGTTTTCTTTTGAGTTCACTGAACAGGATTAGACCACCACCCTGTTTAAGTAATAAACCTGCGACTTTTTGACAAAATAAATATCTCCTCACCTTGTCGCTTCTTGCCCTTTTGTGATGTTTTTGAGTGAAGATATAAGATAATGATGGACACAAAAGAGATTCATTTAAAGAAACTCTTTTTTTTTTGTCAGAGAATGGTAACTGTCTGTTTGATGAGTAACAATTTAATTGTGAAAAGCGATGTGTGTCCGCCTTTTACATGCTTCAGTATTGAAACTCTCCATCCCAGCATTACCATGTTATGGAAGTTTCTAGAACATGAAAATATTGCCCTTTTGTTTCTACAACATGCTAAGGCAAGAAACCTCTCTAGTCTCATACCTCAAGGAATACTTATGAGTGATGACTGATCATTTGGCTGCACAATTGATAAAGGAAGGGTACTATTTTTCATCCCTAAGATGTTGGAAATGGTGAGTTAGTGACTAATATTCAGTGAACTTAGAAGAAAATACTTTTGTACCATGAATGGAGATGGATTTTCTAGCCTCTGATACCATAGTGATAATTCATCCACTGGAGACGTTGGTTGGTAGGCTTTCTGGTGGTGTTTTTCATATTGCTTTTGAGTGCAAGAGAGAGGAACCCCCACTCACATAACCTTTACCGATTATTCTCCGACTTAAATTTAAAATAGGAAGTATAAGTGGTTAATTTGTAATCTTTTAAAAGTTTTATCATACAACTAGTTGCTAGTACTCCCTGTGTCCCCAAATTATAGTCCTCTTTGACACAGCATACATTTTAAGAACATTAATCGCTTAAACCGCCTTCATTCCATTATTATTGTTTGTTCAAATTTGAGTTATGCTCTATTGCATTTTATAAATGCAATGATATTGTGGTAAAAGTCTAAAATTTAATTAAATTTTTTTTCTTTTGGTCATGGACAATGATTTTTGGGACAGCAAAAACGAAAATGGACTATCAATATGGGACAGAGGGAGTATATTGGAAGAAAGATTTGAAATATGTAACATAGTGATCTGGGACACATGGAAAAGAAAGTAGGCATACAAGTCGTGTCATTAAAGGTCCTTGAATTTATGACTTAGGAGTAGATGATAAAAGGGGATGCTTATAACTAAAGATGAGGAAATGCATAAGTGAAAATTGATGAGGTCATTGTTAATGTCTCCATCTGATCCATTACAATTTTAATCTCTTGTAAGAGGCCCACGGAATGTGAAGTAGTAGAAGACAATTGCATGTTAGGTCACTGTTGTTTGGGTGACCAATTTGGATGGATAGGACTGTATACCTGGTAATTGTAGGTTTTTTGTTTGCTCATAATATAAACAGTGGTTTAGTTGCTAAAAATCACTCATTCAGCAGGGTGCTGGAGAGTTGAACTTCATACTAAATCTGTGCAGACCAAATAGCCAGGTGCTTTTGGAGCCATAGTTTGTATTATGGCTTGCAAGAGTTTTCTTTTTCTCATCTTCAGCACATAGAGAAAACCTTTTGTTTATTGTATTTTTGTGTGTGTGATGATATGTGCATTATAGCTTCTTCCATTTTATGTATTTTGTCTTGATAGATAGATAATCATGGATTGAACATCTAGTTTTGCTACCTCATATGGAATTTACTTGTTCTTGCAGATTGAGCTAAGGCGTGCCTATAATTGTGAAATCATGCTTACAAAAGTTAAAGTTCCTTTGCCTGAATTGATGGTAAGTTACTCCTAATGCTATTCTTTTTTTTAGCACTCCTTACGACATTCATTTGCACATAAATGCTTCTTTAATGGCTGAGTTGAACTTGAGGTTCTATAGGGTTATACGTGTCTTACAGTTTCGAAGAAAAATTTAAACTTCTAATTTGTTCATTTTTATGTAAGTGATTGACATATTATTGCACTCCTTTGACTCTATTACTTTAACTAATTTATTAGCTCCATCAAGACTTTTTTTTTTTTTTTTTGATAAGTAACCTTGATTTCCTGGACTTAAATGTATGTTGTATAGGTACTTGGTGCGACTTTACGATTCAGTGTACCAAATTGATTCGTAAAGCATGCATTTTTAGGAAAAAGTTATTGCTTCTTGACAATGGTTTTTTTCCCGGCGGAGGGAACTGCATATCTGCATCATCTTTTCTAATCCCATACTTGCCACATTAGAGTAGGAAATATCTCTTACATGTTGGCACAATGTGCTAGGAAACTGTTTTTATTTTTGATAAATAATCGAGATATCATCGAAAGTGTAAGGTGCGCCCATGTATACAAAAAGTATACAAGAGAAGCCACCTAGGTAGTAGGGGCAAAAAGAACAATGAAATCATGAAAACTAATCACTAAAGGAGAAACAAAAGCAATTGTTCAAATATGCAAAGTGTTGAGGAAAAGAGATTTCAACTCGAAAAACCTCTCGCTGTCCTCAAAACACCTATAATTCTTTTTCCGCCAAAGACACCACAAGAGGCACAAAGGCATCATCTTCCATACAATGGCATTCCGAGTGCTGCCGATGGTCCACCAAGACATTCCAAATAGTACAAGCAACCTCACAATGATGAAGAAGGTGATATGCATACTCTCCATTCTTATTGCACATAACACACTGATCAATCATGATGACATGTCGCTTCCGGAGATTGTCTATGGTAAGGATCTTCCCTAGGGTCGCCGATCACACAAAAAAGGCCACCCTAACCAGAACCTTAGTCTTCCAAACACTCTTCCAAGAGAAGCGGAAACCATCATGACAACCCATGATACTGTAGAAGGATTTAACACCAAACAATCATCTTTTTTTGAAGGGACCCACCACAACCCGTCTTTCCCTTCCCATCTCATTCTTACTAAATATAACAACGTGTAAAACTAGGCAAAGGCATCCACTTCCCAATCTTAAGCCGCTATAGCAAATCTCACGTTCCACTGAATGGCACTCTTGAAAGTTCCATGTGAGCCTCAACAAGATCATCCTTTGTGCGAGCAATTCCAAATAAAATTGGAAAGACATCCTTGAGGGTCATATCCCTACACCATAGGTCATGCTAGAAGCTAATCTTGGAGCCATCATCCACTTCAAATATGATGTGACTATATTACTTCTCCCAACCCTTCATAATATTCTTCCATTAACCTACCCCATACATACTAGCTGGCTTGCAAGAACACTACCCTCCCCATGAACTTCCATATTTAGAATCCACTACCACTCTCCACCAAGCCTTTCTTTTTAGCTCATAATGCCAAAGCCATTTACCCTAGAGAGAATGATTGAATCTCAAAAGGTTTCTAATTCCCAACCTTCCCTCAGATATTGGCTTACACACCTTCAACCAATTCACTAAGTGATATTTGAACTCTTCTTCTAGTCTACCCATAAGAAATCATGTTGAGCTTCTCAATATGGTTTGCAAAACTCGAAGGGAGAGGAAAGAGGGACATGAAGTATGTAGGTAAGTTGGAAATGGTACTCTTGATAAGGGTAATCCTACCACCCTTGGACAATTACAACCGTTTCCAACTATCCAACTGAGATTCAATCTTCTTGATAACACCATCCCATATATGCTTGGCCTTATTGGAACCCCCAAAGGAAGATTGAGATACTTCAAAGGTAGGGACCCAACCCCACATCCGAAAATCCAAGCCAACTCAGCCACATTATCAACATTTCGCATTGGAACCAATTTCGACTTGGCTAAGTTCGTCTTCAAACGCAACATAGCTTCAAACAATAAGAACAAGTTCTGTAAATTGCCAAGATGATTTGGGTCAGCCCCCATAGAAAATCAAAGTGTCATCAGCAAGCATAAGATGAGAAATATCAACTTCTGTCCCCCAAAGAAGCCAGACAAAAATTTTCCACTCACAGCAGATCAGTAGAATGTTTGGAAACAGTAGCTACATATTTCATAGATTTTATGAAGGGAGAGTTTGGTTCAAGGTGGGGTTTAACTGGGGGTGGCAATTCATGACAAAATATGAAATATGATTTGAATTGTGTGTCTATTGGCCTTGGGTTCTGTATAATATATAGACTTTACAAGGGTGCTGTACATGGAAAGGAAAATAAGTTTCCGCATGATTCTAGTCCTATACATGTAAACTATAATCTGTCAAATAATATATGCTAACTGTACATAATAATAGATGGAAAAATAAGGAAATAATTGTGGCTAAAATAAGAGAAGTTTGGGCAGCAAGTTTGGACAGCTGTGCTATCCATTGACAGCCCCCCTCAAATTGATGCAGGGTGATCAACAAGCATCAATTTGCTACTTAGGAAGCAATGTCGATGACGAGTGAGAGCCTTGGTGAAGATATCAGCAATTTGTAGATCAGTGGAAATGTGTGGAATAGTGATAACACGAGCTTCAAAGGCTTCCCGGATAGAGTGACAATTCACTTCAATATGTTTGGTGCACTCATGATAGATAGGATTGGCCGTGATTTGAATAGCACTAGTATTATATGCATGTAGAGGTGTAGGATCGGTCTCAGAAAAATCTAACTCAGCAAGCAAACCGCGAAGCCAAATAATTTCTAAACAAGCAAGAGACATTGCGTGGTACTCAGGTTCCGTAGATGACCTAGAGACTCTGTCTTGTTTCTTACTTTTCCAGGAGATCAAGGCATCACCTAAGAACACACACCAACTAGTGATGGAGCAACGGGTATCCGCACAACCAGCCCAATCAGCATCACTATAAGCAGCAAGATGAGTAGAATTGCTAGCAGGGAAGAATAAGCCACGGGTAGGAGTGCCGTGAACATAGCGTATGATCCTACGGACAGCAGTCAAATGAAGATGACGGGGAGTCTGAAGGAACTGGCTGACTTGCTGGACAGCAAAAGAAATGTTTGGTCTAGTAATGGTGAGATAAACAAGGCTACCCACCAACTTCCGGTATAAACTGGGATCAGCAAGTAAGTCCCCCTCCTCTTTGCGAAGCTTGACATGTAATTTCATGGGAGTATCAACAGAAGGAGCCCCTTGAAGACCAGCTGTAACCACCAAGTTACGAGCATGTTTATGTTGATTGAAGGAAATTCCAGAGGAACTACGATGCACCTCAAGACCAAGAAAATATGTGAGAGACCCAAGATCTTTCATATGAAATGACTTTGAGAGATGAGTTTTGAGCTGGCCAAGTAAATCGGAATCAGAACCAGTGATCACAATATCATCAACATAAACCAAAAGAACAACAATACCCATGTCGGTTTTCCGAAGAAACAAGGAAGTGTCATACTTGCTCTGCTTAAATGAAAATTGTAATAAAGTGGTGCGGAATTTATCAAACTAGGCCCTCGGAGCTTGTTTGAGACCATAAAGAGAGCGGCGAAGCTTACACACATGAAGTTGGAGAGGAAAACAATCCTGGGGGTGGCTTCATATAAATACACTCTTTAAGATTCCCATGAAGAAACGCATTTTTGACATCCATTTGATGAAGGGGCCAATTACTGGAAGCAGGAAGGGCGAGAATTGTACGAACAATAGTCATTTTAGCCACCGGAGCAAAGGTCTCTTCATAATTGACACCATACTCCTGATTATTCCCAAGAGCAACAAGCTGAGCCTTGTAATGGTCCAAACTTCCATTCGATCTAACTTTGACTGAGTAAACCCATTTGCAACCTAGAGGCACAATAGTAGGAGGACAGGGCTCAATGTCCCAGGTGTGATTGGCCTCTAGAGCGGCAATTTCTTCCTACATAGCTTGTCGCCAACAATCAAGCTTGGTAGCATGTGAGTAGCAAGTGGGAATATCAAAATTTGCCAATGTAGCAATAAGAGCTAAAATCGAATTGCTAGAACTGGAAGAAGGAAATCCATACCTATCCGAGGTGACAGACACTCAAGAAGAGCTACACACAATAGGCGTTGGAGGTGCTGCCATTGGCTGAATTTGGTGCGTGGTAGGATCAGATATCGGGTGAGCCATCGGAAGAGACTGTGGGCGGGAGCGTCTTGTATACACAATACCTGGTTTAAATCGAGAACGGAGAGGATGAAGATCTGAAAGCTGCTCCTCAAAGGAGGGAAGAACCACAGTGGAAGAAGATGACACAGAGGACACAAGAAAGAAATGTTGATTTTCAAAGAAAATAACATTCCTAGAAATGCGAGTACGATGTAATATAGGATCATAACAAACAAATCCCTTTTGACATACATTATATCCCAAGAAAGCACATCGAATAGATTGAGCGCAGATAATTTATGTCGCTCATGAGGAGGTAAATGAACAAAACAAACACAACCAAAAGTACGAAGGTTATCATAACTAGGTTGCTTAGCAAATAAGCGGAAATAGAGAGACTCCATATGTAGGACTTGAGAAGGTAAACGATTAATCAAGTGAGTAGCAGTTTTCATAGCCTCTACCTAAAACATGGATGGAACAGATGATTCTAACAAGAGAGTATGTACCACATCTAGGAGATGACGATTTTTGCGTTCGGCTACTCCATTTTGTTGAGGAGTAGAGGGACATGAACGTTGATGAAGAATACCCTTTGAAGCCAAGAAAGCTTGAAACTCAGTAGACAAATATTCACCACCAGAATCGGTGCGTAATGTCTTAATAGAAGCAGAAAATTGATTGGCAACATACGCGAAAAACTCAGTGAAAGTATGAAAGACCTCAAATTTAGAGTGAAGAAAATTGACCCAAGTAAATCTGCTATGATCATCAATGAAAGTCACATAGTATTTAAATTTTTCATGTGAATTCACCGGGGAAGGACCCTAAACATCACTATGGATAAGATCAAAACAATGTGATGCCCGACTAGCATGCAAAGGGAAGGGAAGAATTTTGCTTTTACCAAGTTTGCAAGCAGCACACTCAAGAGATGAAGAATAACGGTCTTTATTACCAAGTAAACTAGAGTTCAATACATGAGATAAGATCTGAGAATTGGGATGACCCAAACGACGATGCCACACCATACTAAGGTTTGAAACATTATTACAAGCAAAAGACGTAATAAAAGAAATTGGAGAGAAAGCTGGAACAGGCAAAAATAGTGGAAACAAGCGCCCCACTTTAGCTCCCTTCACGATCGGCTCCCTCGTTACCTGGTCCTGCACAACACAACCATCACCAAAAAAGTTAACATCATAATTGTTTTCAACTAATTGGCCAACAGAAATAAGATTTGTGGAAAGCTGAGGAGCAAGAAACACATCGAGTGAGTGCAGAAGAGGCATCTCCGATAGCAACTATTGGCAAAGAACTGCCATTGGCAGTCTGAATAATAGATTGACCATCATAGGGCCAAACATGACACAAAGAGGTGGGATTAGGAGTCATGTGATTAGAGGCTGCCGAGTCCACGTACCAGAGTTTAGTAGAATGGATACCTTGGAACCCCATGGCTGATAAGGCTGAAACTAGAATCTGTTGCACCATTGTTAGAGTGCAGTAATCGGGTGCAGGAGAGGCAGGAACAGAGGACGCATCGGAAAAAGAGACAAGTGCGGCAGAAGTCGTGACTTGAGGAACAAGAACTGAAGCCTGAAATGCTTGGGTCGAGCGATTATGGGGTCGAATACGACATTCTTTGATAATGTGACCCTTCTTCTTGCAATAAAAGCAGAATTTTTTAGGACCATTAGCAGCAATATATCCATATTCCTTGCAGCAGAAACACTGCAAGTTTCGAGATTGCCTAGGTGGTCCATGTCCTTGGGCAGAAAAAGCCACAGTTGCTGGCCCAGAATTGCCATGAGATTGCTCTAGAATAGCTTGAGTACTAAGACGTTCTTCTTCACGAACTCACCAAAACAAACATCAAGAGAAGGAACAGGAGATCGATTCAGTAACGCGGAGCGAACAAATTCATATTCTGGACGGAGTTTCATAAGAAACTGATCACGCTGGGTAGTTGCATGAAGAGTTTGAATGGTGGAAAGAGCGGCAACGGGAACATCCGCGGTAACCAAGGCAGCATATTCATGCCAAAGAGTCAGAAAGGCCGAGTAATAATCCTGGATGGAAAGACTACCATGTTGAAACATGGCAATGGCATGTTCTAACTGAAAGCGACGAGCAACATTATCCTGAAGATAAACCTTCTTCAAGTAAGCCCACATGGATTGAGCAGATCGATGGGGCTGCAAGTTGGTGACAATGTGGGACTCCATTGAACCAAGAATCCAAGACATGATGCGTGCATCAAGCACAGTCCATGAGGGAGAAGACCCGTCAGCCTTAGGTTTGTCAGAAGTGGATGATTGTTCAACATCCGTGCCATCAATATGACCCCAAAGAGCTTTACCCTTGAGAAACAATTCAAACTGGAATGCCCAGGTAGAATAATTGGTACCTGTAAACTTAACACACACAGGTGCAGAATCTATAGAAAAATAAAGAGAACCGGACTGTGCTGTAATGTAGAGAGGTCGAGAAAAACAAACCAAAGGAGAGGAACAGACTGTATCGGTACCCAGAAACTGCCTAGAAGACCATTAATACCTCAAACAGAGGCTGCCGAAAACACCAAGACAAGCTACAGAATGCTGTTCCGAGAGAGCTAGGCCGAGAGGATTGTGCCGAGAAGAACAGAACACTGTTCCGAGACTACCCAAGCCAGCGAAACACCAGAACCACCAAGAGAAGGCTGCGCCAACACCACAGGACCACACAGGCTTGACCGAGAGACGCAGAACAACACCAACGAAGAGAAACAAGGTCGCGGGTACACCACTGACTTGATCGGAAACACCACAGACTTGGCCGAAACGCACCAGCAGCACCGAAACACCACAGACTTGACTGAAAACACCAGTAGCACGTCTGAATCCGAGAAGAGAAAAAAAAAATTCGAGAAAAAAAATTAGCTACTATGCTCTGATACCATGACAAAATATGAAATATGATTTGAATTGTGTGCCTATTGGCTTTGGGTTCTGTATAATATATAGACTTTACAAGGGTGCTATACATGGAAGGAAAATAAGTTTCCGCATGATTCTAGTCCTATACATGTAAACTATAATTGTCAAATAATATATGCTAACTGTACAGAATAATAGATGGAAAAATAAGGAAACAATTGTGGCTAAAATAAGAGAAGTTTGGGCAGCAAGTTTGGACAGCTGTAAGTTTGGATAGCAAGTTTGGACAGCTGTGCTGGACAGCAAGTTTGGACAGCTGTGCTATCCATTGACAATTCAATAGTGCCCCTATATTCCGACTGGTGTAATTATATGATCATGAAGCCTCTTTTATGATCTATTTCCCCTGCCATCATCACCTTAAGCACTGGTCTGCATTATTTTTTCTTTAGTTTTTGAAATTAAATAAAATTTTAATTCCAAGTTCAATCCCAAGACTTGGATATTATGACTTATCCGGGCAATGGTATTCAGTTTCTATATATTCTCAAGCTTGATGTCCAATTCTATACACATTCAAATTTTATGCCCAATTGTAGCTGTATAGTTGTTTGTGTCAATAATGACTATTTTGTACTTGAAACTTTATATATATCATCATTGAATAGCAAAAAGTATGAAAATATGCCTGATGATGTTACCCATATCTCAACAAATCTCATGATCGTTGAATTGTCTAAAATTGGTTCTGATGTAATGGAATGATTACTTTTTTTTTATGGGTATCCCAAGTAATGTTTGCATTTCTCTGTGACTGTTTTGATAAAAATTGTGTGAATCATATGACAATAATGTTTGGGTCAAGTTGTTTGGAATTTACTCTATAAATGTGTGTGTGTGTGTGTTAATTCTCTTCTGGGTTTAACTACTGTGCATGTTTGATAAATGCCAAGTTGCACAATTAGTTGTGTCTGCATGTCTTTTCCCCTGAAGTGTGGTCCTGCATATGTTGTTCAAATTCTAATTTGGTGGCCATCATGAATTTATACTTTCCTTTTTCTAAACTTCTTATGCTACAATGTTATCCAACTTTACTTGTAATTTCATTTATTTGCTGTTCAGAAACTCTCTACAATATGTTTAGTTAGTTTTTGACTTGACTGTCGCACATAAGTTTCTGGTATTACCGAGACACAATCACGGACAAACACAAACAACTTAGAACACTTATTAACTGAAGATCTAATGGAAGCTTATATTTACCATTGCTAGATATTGGGGAGTTTGAAGTGATATACAATTTTTTAGTTAACAGATCATATCCCATAAAATGGGTCCTTGAATGGCCTCTTACATTACTGCTTCCCTGCCTATTTCTTTAGAGTTCAGTCCTCGCCTTGGATGAATCAGCACTAGATATTGATCAGGTTGAGAACCTCATAAAGTTCTGTCCAACGAAAGAAGAGATAGAATTGCTGAAGGTATTGAACTTTTTTTTTTTTTTTTTTAGTTGAAATCTTCTACTCCTCCATGTCACTGAATATTTCATTTCCATTTTGAGTACAATATGTTGATATTTTCTTATGTTTCTTTTGTGTTATAATCATGCTTTGGTGTTCAGGGTTATGGTGGAGATAAGGGAAACTTGGGAAAGTGTGAACAGGTGAGGGAATTTTTCTTCTTATTTCTTTTCGCTTTGTTTCTCACATGTAAGTTATTCTTTGCTTACTGTGGCTGATGCCGCCATTACACAATTGAATGGACAAAATGTAGTTCTTGAATTGTAAATTGGGCATCCATTTAGTCGATTAAAATAAGGCTAGGAAAGATGACGTAGAGACGATCATCTATGAGCTGTCAATTGCATTATTTTTTGGCTTATCATTCAAGTTGGAGTCCTGCTTCTGTATTAATGCTTGAATTGTCATGATGTTCTGACTAACTGACCTGTATGTTTTCTGACAGTTCTTCTTAGAATTGATGAAAGTGCCACGGGTGGAGTCAAAGCTGAGAGTTTTCTCCTTTAAGATACAATTCCATTCTCAGGTTAGATGACTATTTATTTTATTGTTTTTCCACATGCTTTCTGTTGTTGTTCTTGCTGTTACATCAGCCCTTATCTTTTATTTCTTTCAGGTTTCTGAGCTTAAAAATAATTTGAATATTGTCAATTCTGCATCTGAAGAGGTGAGTTACATTTTCATATTACGTTCTACTCAGTCTTCAAAAGTATTTTCTGAATGGTTTTATCTCTTGCACCATTTTCACAATTGTGCTTATCAGATCAGGAATTCGGCCAAGTTGAAAAGAATCATGCAAACCATCCTTTCTCTGGGTAATGCTTTGAACCATGGAACTGCAAGAGGTGAGCTCAAATTTCCTTGGTAGTACTTGTGCCTCATCTTAAAGTATATGAATTTTAGATATACAATGTTTCACTGTATACAAGAAATTAGCGATAAAGCCACTTGAGTTGCTAATGGTTATCGTAATATAGGTTTGCCGTATGTAAAGATATAAAGAAAATTTAGAACTTCAAGCCAAAAAAGCGACAAATCTTCCCTAGGCAGATTGCTATACTTATTAAGGTGCATTGAAGTTTTAGTCTGTTGAAACCTGATGTGACCATATTCTGGGTCTGATGTAAATGTTAAAGGAAAAAACTGGGAAATTGGTGTATCTTCAATTTGTTGGCCTTATGACTGGGTGGCATATATTTATCCGTTTTCATGCTGAAACCTGGCTGATCTACCCAAGGATTTATTTTAGTTTGATATTAAATAGCTATTGCTTAAACGAGGTGCCAATGTCTCCATCCTTTTGTTGATTGGAGTTGGACCTGCAACCTCATGGGTGCCATTGGGTCATTTCAAATCCAGACCGACTTATCCATTTATTTATGGATTTTCTTACTGCTATAGATTAATGTGTATATATAGGGCATATGTGTGTATGTTGACATTTGTCTTTATCTGTTGTGTGCTAGCTTTTCTCTACAAGCTCCAGTTGTCAGGGTTTGCATAGTTAATGCTGTACAATCATTCTTTGGAGCACCAATGCCTCCTTCTTGCAGTACTTCTATTAACAATATTGCTGTAGGTTCTGCTATTGGATTTCGATTGGATAGTCTCCTTAAACTCACTGATACACGGGCCCGGAACAAGAAGATGACACTCATGCATTATCTTTGTAAGGTAGAATATTTTTCGTTTTAGCCCCTTCCAATATTGTTGTTGTTTTTTTTCAAGCTTGTCTCATCATCACATATATATATAAATAATAGCCAAATCACTTTTTAGAGGTAGTCTAGAATTGCGACATGTGGCGTGAATCTATTATTTTTAAAGGCTAAAACGGTTTTTTATGGCATAATTTTTTAACCAGTTTTTTAAGAGTAAATCGGTCATTAATTAACATAATTAATTGCGTTAATTATATTTCAAGAGTTTTCTATATATACATTATTCAATAAATTAATCATATATATATAAAAGCTGAATCACTCTCAGAAGTGTCTTAGTATTGCGACATGTGACATGAACCCTTTTTATTTTAATGTTAAACCGATTTTTTATGGCATAAATTTTTAATTATTTTTTAAGAGTAAATAGGTTTTTTCTTAAAAAAACCCGGCATTAATTAGTGTTATTAATTGTGTTTAATTATATTTCAAGAGTTTTTCATATATAAATTATTTCATAAATTTAGTATTATCAATGTCCAAATCAAATAAGGAAACAAATAATACAAATCAAATCATATATCATATATAATAGCCAAAACCTTATTTTGAAGTGCGTTCAAATCACAACATGTAGCATGAACTTATTTTTTTAAAAGACTAAACCCATTTTTTATAAATTGAACGGGTTCATATTTTTGTCCTCTCTATTTCTCCTTTCCTCTCTCTCAACGTCTCTTTTTTTTTTTTTTCCAAATTATTCACTCTCATTCCACGTCTCTCTCTTGAACCGGTTTATATATTTGTTTCTCTCTCTCCTTTTTTTCCTCTCTCTCCGTGTCTCTTTTTTTCTCTCCAATTCTTTCATTCTCTTTCCACATCTCTCTCTCTCTCTACTCTCCAACATTAACATCTCTCATCTTTTTTTCTCTCCACCTCTATCATTCTCTTTCTCCACCCTCCAACATTAACAAAAACAAAATCTATTGGCCTAAAAATTCAACTTCTTCTTAACCCCCCTTTTTTTTTTCTAAGACCAACAATATTTGAACATATTCTAATTTATATAAATTAAACTAAAATTAAAGGTCTTATGTTTTAATTCATTTGAATGTTTATGGATTTTTTTTTTTTTCTGTAATTTACTCGGATTTTCAAGCATATTTTTTAAGTCTGTTTTTTTTTTTTTTTTTTTTTTTTTCCGCTACTTTTGAAAGCAATATAAGACAAATAGGTACTAAATTAAGCACTCAATACAGTTGAAATTTGTTGTTTTATTTTGTATTCCTAAAAAAAAAAAAAAAAGATTTTATTTATTTTGCTTTGTATTTTTTTTATAAAAATATTCGGAATTATATAGGTTTTATTTATATTGAATAAGATAGATGATTTATTTGATTGCATTAAATCTTAATTGAAAGATTTTGTTTTATTTTGTACATAAAAAGGGTTTTTTTTTCTTCCAAATGTTCATAAGTATGTGAATTTTATTTGTATTTAAATATAACCTTTAGTAGGCCTTTTTACTGAAAGAGAGATGATTGATTTTTTAACATAACTATTTTAGCCTGTAATAAAAAAAACAATGAAGATGTGTTTAATTTTTAAAATCAAATATAATAAAGAACCCTGTGCATAGTTATCTGCTAGGGTATGTATAAATAGATACATAGATACTTCTTCTTCATTTTTGTAGAGGTAATCAAAAAGAATTTTCCTTCCAAAATGATGCTTCTTCATTTTTGGATTAATCTTTGTGTATGTATGTATAAATTTTTCACAACTGTAAATTGATTATTTTTATGCTTATTTCTCTAGAAAGTTTATTTGTATTGAAATATAATAGGTATCATACCAATAAGATTTGATGTTTTAATTCATTTGAATGTTTTATGGTATTTTTTTTTTCGTTTTTGTGATTTACTCGAATTTTTTAGCATTTTTTGAAAGTAAGAAAAGAAACTTATTTGATTGCATTAAATATTGAGTGAAACACGTGTTTTATTTTGTATTAAAAAGAATAGAGAAGATTTTGTTTATTTTACTCTGTATTTTCTGAAATGATTAGAACTTTATTGGTTTTATTTGTATTACAATATAATAAGTATTACATCAACAATATTAGAGTTTCCTACTAATTGTCTATTAATATTTTGATAATCAGAATTCAAGTTTCATTCTTGCTATTTTTTTTTCTTTTATACTTTTCATTAAGTACATGTTTTGGTACACTTAAAAAAAAAAAATACATGTTCAGTAATGTACTAGTGTATAACCTTTAGTAGTATTTTCATTAAAAGATGTGTGATAGATTTTTTCACTTATTTTAACTAATAATGAAAAGTAAGATGGGATGCGGTTAAGTTTTAAAATTAAATTATAATGAAGAATCCCGCGCATGGCGCGGGTAATGTACTAGTTATTATTAATGTTCGAATTAAATAAGAAAACAAATTATATAAATCAAATTATTATGTATTAATATGTTTAGTCAGTTTAATATGTATATTAATACATTTAGTACATGAGCTTTCACTTTAAATTCCCATAGACAAAGGTGTTCGTGGTGTGATGTAAGACCAGAGGGTTCTTTTGTTTGTTTTATTGTTACTTTTATCTTTTATGATCATCATTTGGCATGTCTTCAAAAATTCATATATATTTATTTGATTGTGTATCTGATGCATTCATATAATCTGAAGTTATGGACATTAGTAGGTGTAGAGGCCTGACTTCCTACATTCTATTGAGATTCTCTCTCTCTTTCTCTCTCTTGGCATAAAGTGATACTCCCCCCAAATGGAGGTCATTTTTGGCCAGCCTCCTCCTCCTAAATGTTGGAGGGGGGATTTGGGTGGAAGATTCGAAAGGGATCTGATCGTCTTCGTCATAGCCTCATCTTCACAATCCTCATTTGACTTTGGCCTCCACGCCCTAAATCAACTAGAGAAGAAGGACGACGATACAGGAGAGACAGAGAGATAGAGAGAGTCTCAAATGGTGCGGGAGAGGGGAGGAAGTGATTTTGGGTTTGCACAGGGAAGCTTATTGGGGCCCTATAAAATGACAATTTTTTCTTTAAAAAAAAATCTCTAAACAAAAAACGACTTCATATGTTCTCAATTGAAATCATTAAACATAAAATGATGTGATTTTATGAATTATATTTAAAAAGATAAAGTCGGGCTAGTTGGAATTCCGTCAGAAACTAACAAATTGAATCTTTTGTTTACGGATGAAGGTGAAGGAGGGTTAGGACAAAGGCATGTCTAATGTTGGAAGTCTATTACGCAGAAGAAAATATTAATAAACTATTAATTGAAATACATCCATAACATATGCCTTTATGCATTCGGGGTAAGGATTTTAGGGAAAGTTTAAAGCATGTACTTGGTAGAAGTAACTATGGTCATTGTTGGAATTCATTACATAATATCTGACATTATATTAGTCTCTCTGAATGAGCTCACCATTGAAATAAATTTGAGGGGAAAATACACTTTACCCCCTTGAACTATTCACCTATTTGTACTTTGACCTCTTGTGTTTAAAATGTGACTCTTGACCTCTCAAAACTTCCAAATTGTTGCAATTCGACTATTTAGACTTTTTTTTCCCCAAAGTGCCCCCATAATTTTATTTTATTTTTTTAAATTTTAAAAATTAAGGGGTGTCCGGTCTGAGGTGGCTGAAGCCACCCCCAGGCCCAACTAGGGTGGCCGGCCACCCCTTAATTTTAATTTTTTTAATTTTTTTTTTAACTTGGGATGGTGGCTTTTTGGGAAAAAAAAAAAGTTAGAATGGTCAAATTGCAATAATTTGGAAGTTTGGGAGGGTAAAGTGTTAATTTTTAAACATTGAGATTAAAAGTGCAAATTGGTGGATAGTTTAGGGGAATAAAATGTATTTTCCCCTTAATTTGAAGAGAAAGAAATGTAATTCTTGTAGAACGTGGATCTATTTTCAATTTGTTGCTGGCTGTCATTTTTTTTTTTTTTTTGATAAGTAATAACCAGTCTAATTAAAGGCTCTCATTTTTCTTTCGATAAATAATTAATTTCATTAAAGAGTGTAGAGGGGCACAACCGTAGTACACATATGATGTACACAAAGAAAGTCTCCCTTACCTCCTAAAATAAGAACAAAAATCAAGAACAATTAGAAAATTAAGACATATTATACACCATAGTCCAACTAAAAAGTGATTTGACCATGGTATTTTTGAGCTCTTCCCTTGTCTTCTCACAATCTTCAAAACATATAGCATTCCGCTCTCTTCATATACTCCACATTAAGCACAATGAGGTTATCCTCCACACATCTAGGCTGAGCGTCTACCCACCTGACCTCACCAACAATCTAACCCCTGCACCACCCTTGTAGGCATAACCCAATGATCTGAATAGGGTAAAGATCACATTCCATAATTCTCTTGCCACTTCACAATGAAGTAAAAGATGATCAATAGATTCCCCGATCCTACATGCAATACCATTCCAAAGCTATGACTCTTCTTTTTCTCAGATTATCCAATGTCAAAATCTTCCCGTGAGCTGTTGTCTACATAAAAAAACTCACTCTCAATGGGACTTTTAACTTTCCAAACACTTCTCCAAGGAGTGGTTAGTTTGACTTTTGATCTTTGCTGAAGTAGCTTCTCCCTCATTTTGTCCATTTTGAATTATGGAGTGGTTATATATTCAACAAAAAAAAAAATGGTATAGTCTTTGTTTGGGATTAGTCTCAAGTTGATTTTACTAATTCATTTGGTGAAACTCAACTAAAGAAAGTCTTAATCTCAATCAATTGTGTTCTGCACTACATGGACCCTTTTGCACCATCCAGTCATCTATATGGTCACTTTTCGTACAAGGCTTCTTGGGATCTTTCAGTAGTTGATTAACCCCTGGGTACATCTTTTATAGTCATATTATTCCCTTGTCTCTGTTAACATCATTATGGTTTCATTTTACCCTATTTGTTTCTCCAGCTCCAATCAGCCAAAAAAATTGGGATTTTGGCAACACTTTGTTCAGGAAAACTCATTTATTCTTCTTAATAATCAATTTCTTCTTGACAAGCTGTAGGTGCTTGCTGAGAAGTTGCCAGAACTTCTAGATTTTCCAAAAGACCTTGTGAGTTTGGAGGCTTCAACAAAGGTATTCTTTCTTGTTTTTTTTGGGGGGGTATTGATTTTGTGGAAACAGTTCATTTCCTGTATTTTCTATCTTTGTAGCTCAAAGATTTATTACCATGCAGATACAATTGAAATATTTGGCGGAGGAAATGCAGGCCGTTAGTAAGGGGCTGGAGAAGGTTGTACAGGAATTAACTGCCTCAGAAAATGATGGTCTTGTGTCGAATAACTTTTGCAAGGTACTCTGTGTATTGGCTGCATATGTGTTCATACATGTGAATGAAGTTTCTCTACATATGTTGCTGTATGATTTTCCTGCTCTGATGGATGCATTGCTTTGAGGCATGCAATAATTGTTAAGGATTCCCCCCCTCTAAAGCCTGTCTAAGTTGTGATTCTTTGTACACTGGCACAAGTCTTCTTTAGACTTTCCTTCTTCCCTAATTGCTTTACCATTTTCTTAAGCCTTGTCATTTAATCTGAGCTCCATTACCTTTCTAGAAACATTCACCCCTATTGTGAATCTCAATCCTCCTCAAGACAAAGTGAATAATTAGTTGAAAATGTCACTATCAACAATTTCTTAATGTTAAATTACCAGTTATCCTAGAAGTTTAAGCTGATAGAAGGGTAAATTTAATCATTTAATCATTAGTTTAATATTTCTCCTCACGTGTGGGCTCAAACTCCCTTTTAATAGGTGAGGCCCAACATGTGGAATATTTAATTTAAATGGAGGGTGAATTGACAGAGTTAAGGTTCGATCTCATGACCTTTAGCTCTGATACCATGTTAAATTACTAGTTATTCCAAAAGCTTAAATTGATAGGAAGAGGTAAATTTAATCACTTAACTATTATGTTAATACTCTCCTTCACGTGTGGGTTCAAGCTCCTTTTTTTAATAGGTGAGGCCCAACACATGGAATTTTTAATTTAAATGGGGGGTAAATTGATAGAGTCAATGTTTGATTCCATGACCTTTAGCTTTGAAACTATATTAAATTACCAGTTATCCTAAAGTTTAAGCTAATAGGAAGATGTAAATTTAATCACTTAATCATTAATTTAACACTTAACATGATTGGTAATGAAGGGGCGAGTGAGTGAAAGAATAGTTGATGAGCTTGGTATATTGACCTTTAGCTCTGATACCATGTTAAATTATCAGTTATCTCAAAAGCTTAAGCTGATAGGAAAAGGTAAATTTAATCACTTAACCATTACTTTAACACTCTCCCTCACGTGTGGGCCCAAATTTCCTTTTTTAATAGGTGAGGCCCAACACTTGAAATTTTTAATTTAAATGTGGAGTGAATTGACAGAATCAAGGTTTAATCCCATGACCTCTAGCTCTGATACTATGTTAAATTACCGGTTATCTTAAAGTTTAAGCTAATAGGAAGAGGTAAATTTAATCACTTAATTATTAATTTAACACTTAACATGATTGGTAATGAAGGGGCGAGTGAGTGAAAGAATAATTGATGAGCTTGGTATATTGATTTCCAACAAGCCTTAGTCTCCCCTCATGAAAGGTAGTGCAATTGCACATAATTTTGTGGCTAAAAGGAGGGAAGGGGATAAGACATAATTTTAATCTTTATCTAATATTGTTCTTGAAACTTAGGAATCAGAACATGTTCCTTTATACTAGTTCCTTGACCTAAATCGGTCACACTTATTGATTATAATTGAAAGCTGAAATTGGCAAATATCACATTACGTGACATATATGGTTTTCATAAGATAAAACTTGAAGTTATCAAAGTAAAAAGTCTTGTGAGGATGATAGATTTTACATTATTGATCGATTGATAAATTACACATGCTCCCCTTGGGTCCTGAGCTCATGACTTTGCCCTTGACCCTATTCTTACAGAGAAAGGAGGTGGAGCTCGCTGGTTTGCTGTAATAATAAATAATTTTTTTCTGCTGTGAACTCTACTGTGAATGTTTCTACTATCTGTATAACTAAAGTTCAAAGGGTTCTGACATCAGTACTTATCCACACCCTGAGTGGCAGCTACTGGGTCCGTCTTTCCTAAACTTCCACCTGGTCTGTGGCCCGAGCTCTGTGAGGCAGAAACTTGTCTCATGTATGGTGTCAGGGACCAAGCCCCAGCCCAGGAGTAACGGTGTGGCTTAGGTCAACTAACACAAAGAAGATAGTTCCCTAAAAAATCGCCTATGGGTTCAAAACTTCATATTGGGAAAGGAGTGTTGTTGGTTTCAAGGTCTTGATCATTTACATGGACTCACTTTTTCATTCCATTGTGGCAATTCGATGACTTATAAACTGCCCAAAACGAGTGATTTGCTCACGTTTGAGCATAATTGATCCCATTGTGCTGACCTGTTGCCAGTAAACTTTTCGGCCTTGTACAAGAATGGAAAACTGGAGTGTTTTCTGCATTGGTGGATAAAGAATCATGGACATAATAATTTCTGGTTGACCATGGTCTGCTAACAGATTTTTTTTTTTTTTTTTCCTTTTCTTTTCTTTGGGGTAAGGCTGTTAAGAATTGATATAAACCACAAGCATAACTTCATTATTTGCCCCCTAGGGCACCTAACAGAGTAGAACATTCTGCTTGATCTAATGCGCCCATTTGAAGAGGCCATCCCTTCTTGTTTAAACACTAGCATTTGTCTCGCTACTGCTTTGAGTTTATTTTGATTTCTGATTACAATTAATTCAGTTATTAATACTATATCTTTCATTGAAATATTCAGATTTTAAAGGAGTTCCTTGGTTTTGCTGAAGGGGAGGTGAGGTCTTTGGCTTCACGTTATTCTAGTGTGGTATGCACCAAGCTCATTTTGATGGAGTTGATTTTAGATGATAGTTTGCGAGATGATATACACACAATACTAGACATATTTCTGAATTTGGATGTTTTCAGGGTAGAAATGCAGATGCATTAGCTCTTTATTTTGGGGAAGATCCGGCCCGTTGCCCATTTGAACAAGGTATTTTTAGTCTTACAGTTTTGATTTCTCTGTAGCCCTGTTCAAACTGCAGCAGGAAAAAAGAAGTGAAAGAAAATTATAACTACTAGTTCTTCATGCACCAGCTTTGCATCATTTAGTTGGAATAGTTCTAGCCATGTTTAACATTCTCACTCCTTGTTTGTTAGCTTGATATTTGTCTTTTCCTTTCGAAGGGATTTCATTTTCTATCTTTTCTTTTATTTGGTATGTCCTTTAGTCGTATCGACTCTGCTCAACTTCGTGAGGATGTTTGTCCGAGCACACGAGGAAAACTGCAAACAGATTGAGCTTGAAAAGAAGAAGGCCCAGAAAGAGGAGGAAAATGAGAAGGTAAAGGTCAGTACACCCAAAAAGGAGTCGGTACACCTGCGGACTACCATCAGGAGTGGAAACATCAAATGAACGGGGATTATTAACACTACATTCAACTGAGCAACTCAAGATAATTGCTGCTTGGATGGAAAATCCATACAAGGAGTGAGAATACAAACTACAAACCGCAGCATTGATACTGATGGCATGGAGAATATTTAATCTAATGGCAAGAATAAGTCAGCGGTTAATGAAAATGCAGGGGTACAACTGGGGAGATTTATTTCAAGCAGTAAGCCTTATACATCCCCTTTCCTGCTTTGGAACTTATTGTAGTTTATGAATCTTGAACTTTGTCTTCTTCTTCTTTTTCTTTTTAATGATTTGTTGTTTTTGGAGCAGTGATGCTGGAGCTGAAGGAGTCCTGTTGGATGAGCCACTTTTAAGATGCTCTTAATTATTTTTGCTGTAACCGCGGCGAGGGGTTTTGTCATTGTTTCTGTATATTTTTTGAGTGATAGGCAGGTGTACAATCATTTGAATGCATGTACAGAAATGAAATTTCGTTGAGAAGATATGATAAGCTCTTGAAATAGGTTGTGTTTTGGCACCAAATAAGAAGGAAAAAAAAAAGAGAGAGAGAGAGAAGAAGAAGAAGAGAAAGAAATATGTGATGTTTAGATGGAAAGCAAGAATAAGTGTCATTATCAAATTATCAAGGTTGAGTGGTGAACCCCCCTATCACACAATGTGCTTTCCATCTAAAACATTTCAATACTTACTGGGGTCACCACAGCAAATTGCTTTAGATTTAGAAAGCATATTTCTTCTGGTAAAGATGGTGGGTGGGGGGTCTGCATGAGTACTTGTTTGCTTGAGATCTGTCAATCCATGCCCAACTCTAGCATAAGTGGGTTGGGTTTTAAACTCAACCCCTTGCTCAACTTGTTAGCCACCAATAAAAGCTTTTTATGTGAATAATGGTTTTATCATTGAAAAGTCATCTCATTTTTTAAAAACACAAAAGAAACTTTTAGAATTACTCAAACTAAATAGTTAAAAAGACTGCATAAGTGTAGGAAGCTAAAACTTATTAACTAATCATATGTGGGATTTCACCCCCACCAAGCCACAACCCGTTGTCTATTTGAACAAAGTTTTCTTTTAAACTTGATTATAGATTTTAGTTCAGTTTATTAAGCTTACATGTGTTCATAATGCATGTGTGACTCACATGTATTTTAAACATATGTTAGTTTAATAGACTAGTTTTTCTGACTCATTTTGTTTTGTTAATATGATCTTTTTGAAACTAGTTTGTTTTGATAACGTGATCAAACTTCAAAATTGTTTCTTCGACTGAGATTGCATCAAATCTAAAGGGCTAGTCTATGCATTAGGTATCACTACAGAAGCACTAACAAAGAGGTACATAATTCACCAATTTTTCCTTCTTCTATCTTTCATTTCAATAACAGCAACAACTTCACTTTTCCAAGAGAAAACGCGTGTGTGACACATGATCATGCCATTTTCACTTTGATGGCATCTTTAATCTTTATACAGATGATCAAAGCTGAATCCTCTCGTTTTATAGAGGGAAAGAGAAAGCTTAAAGAAACATAAAATACTCAAACCTTATTTTTAAACATAAAGAGTGCTGATAGGGGCACTACAGTTAACTTTTACTACAAGCCTTAGAAACAGATGTGGTAGTTCACATAACACTTGCCACGATATAATAAATTTAGTTAGTGTTTGACGTAGTAAATACCATATGAATTGCCACGTTAGTTTGTAAGGGATTGTAATAAAATTTGTAGAACTTTAAGCATTTTTAGACACTTGAAAGACCATTTTTGTCTCTTTACTGCTGCAGTCTTGCAGAGATCAGGTATGGTGTTGAGATTCAAATCTTTGATAATTTAGGTTGTTGGGTGATGGAGTTTGCAACAGCTGCGGCTAAAGCTGCCGTGAAGTTAGGATCCTTTGTTAAAGAGGCAGCATATTCTGCAATATTGTTGTAACTGTTGTTGTGGGAATCTTCCACAGAATTTTGAAAGTGTCTTCGATTTTCTTGATGAGGAGCAGAAAGAGTAAGATCGAGCTCCATAGCTGGGAGAAATGGATTGTTGTTATTAGGCATGCGTAGAGGAGAAATAATATTTGTCATTGAGCCTCTGGCCACTGTATAATCTGATGAAGATGAAGAGTCCCCAAGAGAAGAACCATGAATATCATGGTTGTGTTTCCCATCATAAGTTGCCACAAGAACAGACTTGTCTTCCCGACACCTTTGTACCTGAGATTGATGCAGGAATCATGAAGAAAAAAAAGATAAAAAAAAAAAAAAGCATTTGTTTAATTAGACAACAACTTGTTTGTTTGGTAGATCCTTTGATTACCAAGCAACTTCTTTTTGGGTAATCACATAACATGAAGGCTATGGAATTAAAAAAAAAAGTGGGTCTTTAAGGAGTAGCTCAGTCTATTGGAAACCACGCTTTATGAAATAGAGGTCATTAGTTTGAATTTTTCTTTCCCTTCTTATGTAAACATGTAAAAAAAAAAAAAGTATAAAAGAAAATCAAGACTTGAAGAACCCAAAGGATTACATTTTGTTCTTATTCATGAATTATTTACAATATAAATGTTTGTATTTATAGGAAAACTGTGTTAGGTGGAGAAAATATCAAATCAGTATTCAACAATTAATCAATCTGAAATCAAATACAATCGGATTTGAATACAATCAAATTTGATCAAATATTATGTTAACATAACATAACATATAAAATTTATAGTTTATTCAATTTGATGGAAATATTTAATTACGTTTTATAGTCTGCTAATTGCACAACAAAATTTCTGAAGCTTTTACAGCTGCTATAGTCTATGTTTCCAGATTTCTTCAGAATATAACTTGATCAGTTTCTTATCTAATTTTCTGTTACCAAACTAATAGTCAATTAATTCATGAAATGGAATATTATTACAAAAAATTTGTTCATTAGCGGCGACCTTATTAGCATAGACTTTTGATGGTCAATCTATGCTAATAAACTTTAAAAAAAAAAAGAAAAAAAAAAAAAGAAGAAGAAGAAGAAGAAGTTAAAACTGTGATTTTTATTATCTAACAACTCCACAGTATTGTATGATGGCTTAAAATCCTTATTTCTTTATAGAATTCCAAGTATACCTTCTTTTTGACAGGGCATGCTGGAGCCATGGAACACCTGAAATAAGCTCTAGGTGATGGGTTGTCTTTGGTGACCTTCTGCCCATATTTCCTCCATTGATAGCCGTCTCTCACAATCTAAAATCACAAGAAATATACGAAGATACCGTTAAAATATTTGATAAAATAATTAAATTTATCTCTTTTAAGATAAGTGATAATCATGATTTTAGCGAGAAAAATGAGAGTTTGAATATTATTTCTGTCAATTCATACTCCTTTTCGGTTGAATATTCTATATTAGATCTCATTTGAGCCCACACACAGTAAAAAAAAAAGGTTAAAATATTGATTAAATTTTACCGGTAGCCATGACAGAAGCACAGACACACAAAGGAGCATCTCAAGAAGACTTACTAGGCTATTGTCCTGATCAGGGTCGGTTCTCACTAGGAATCTTTCTATCTTGTTGTGTATTGGAAACTCAGATGTCCGTGCTCTCTTCTTTGCTTCATTGTTAAAGCCGGTTTGAGTGAGATCGATGTCCATTTGTCCTGCTTTTGCCTCTTGCAGATGGGCTTGAAGAATGCTGCATTTGCTGTTCATAACGTCAAGCATGAATCTTAAAGTTTCATTCTCTTTTCTCAAACACTTCAAGTCATCTTGGAGGGTTTCCACCTGGAGGAGGATAAATTAACATATTTTCCTTAGTTTTTTTTTTTTTTTTTATATATAAAAGTGTATTATAATTCTATGTATAGTTTTTCCCTCTTTATATATAGAAAATTTTCTGTTCCTACAACATGGTCATACTTGAATATTGTCAATAAATCCCAGTCCAGCTTATTTTTCAGAAAGATCTGGGGGCCAATTACAAAGGTTTTAGATCTTTTTACAAAGCATCTATATATATACATGATCTGGGTTTGAATGAACAGCAGCCAAAAACAGCAGCAAAATCATGAAAAAAGTGGATGTTTTTTGGACATTAAAACCTTTCCCAGATGAAATTAATTAAGCAACAAGATAGAAGAAATTAATTAAGAGTCACCTTTTCTTTACAAGAGGCGTGAGCTGCTTCCATGTTTGCAAGATGATATGATGAATGAAAGAAAAAAAAACTTTCAATGATAAGTCATCAGAGTGTTGGAAAAAGAAAATTAATTTTCTCATGCAGTTGTTGGTATTTATGAGCTGGGGAAGCCCTAGATATATAGATTCTCATGCAGTCGTTGGTGCTTTAAGGCTGTCTCGTTCGCGGAAACTTCGTTCAGATCAAAGAAGACTAGTTTGGCGGCTCCCTCTCCCTCTCTCTCAGTTTGTTTGTACGAGAGAGGTTGAAATCAAATCCATGTGTTTGAAAAAAATAATAATAATAACGTTACTATTTTTCCAGATTTATTATTCTGAATCTCTGATCAGTAAATAATGATTTACTCAAAAATAAAATCTGGTTAAAAGACGTCAAATTATATGAGAATATGTGTAAATAATAAGATTATTTAAAGAAAATATTAATAATTATGACCCATGAAAATACGACATCCGCACGCAAGATGCATTACATCACCATCAGTGACGTAGGGCGAGGTTGAAAGGTTCTTTGATCCATTAACCTTTCGTACGTCCTTTCTTTCTTTTTTATGGTCTATGAAACGTGCAGACAAAAGCCATAGACTTGAGTCGACTATCTTGGTGACCCGGGACCCCAAATCAATTTGTATATATAATTATGATAATGAAAATGAGAAGGAAAGTTAAAGTTAAAGTCACGCAACTTGGAATCTTTTAATAATCTTCTAGTTAATGATAATTTGCATAAGCCAAATCTCAGAAAAAGAAAAAAGAAAATCTATATAGTACTAATAAATTAAAGCAAAAGCCAAAACACGTAGACATGCTGGTTAGTAGGAATTGTTAACTAACAATTTTTCGACCCAATTTAAAGAAAAATGTTATGGGTCTAACTATCTAAGTCATCGAGAAGGAAGACTTCATATCGGAAAAGAAAAGTCTTGCTCATAAAGTATAACTCTTGTTAGATAAGGGACATGTTGTCCAATAGGAGAATATGGAATTATGAATATTCACATCTACTTCTTTTATGTAATTTCTTATATAAAGCCATAGATCTTATTAATAAAATATATGAGAAGGTTCTTATTAGTTAGCTCTTGTAGTTGTTTTGGAAGGTGTTAAGGAATCCTAAATTTTTTGGTATGTGTTTGAGAAATTTAGCTCTTAACAGAAAACTATAACGTTTACCTCTATATATATAGATATTTTTCTAAGTAGATAGGGAAAATGTTACAAGGGATCAAAATATCGAAAAAAGAAGGTGGACTTTTCCAACAAAAAGCCCAAAACATAACGAACAATATAAGAACTACAACCAAATAGCTAGTAGGAAATGTGTCAAACAATGACCTAGTCCTCTCTGAAGGGTCCCATAAGCTATAATTAAAACAAAGCTAAAGGGCACTAGACATGTTAGCAAGCAATTGAAAAGACAACCAAATGGATGCTGTTGAAGGATAAGCACTAACTAAATCCGAAATAGAATCTGTCAAAGTGGAGGACTGAACTCCAGTAGCAACACAAGATCAAACTACAAAGGAACAAGGAAACTAAATACCACAAAAATTAACAAGAAAAACATAAAATAATAGCAAAATATGGAAAAGAACCAGTAAAAAAAACACACACACATCAAAACACCCAAAACACCAACCTTATCCATTTCACCAACTCTATAAATACACCCTTCACGACCCTTCAGATCCTATTCCACCCAAAAATCTAGAGATAAGGAGATTATAGAGAGAGAATGAGGTGATTTTGATGTTGTTCTATCTTAATTCATTAAAGTAAACCCTTATCCTTACTCGTTCTCATGATTGTTTATATTTTGACCATGCGATTTATCATGATTTTTATAAGTCTTAAGTATGACATAACGCAATTATAATTTATCCCTCTTAAAATAAACAAATTTTTCAAAAAGTTATGAACTTACTATTTCTTTTTCAAGATTTATTACTTTATTATAATTTAACATATTTTAGTTAAGTTGTTAGAAGCTTTGGCTGAGGTTTGGTGCGTGTTAGATGAGAATTTAGAGTTTTGCATGTATTCTGGTATGTGTCAAACGTTCCATGGTATATGGTCGAACGTTCGATTATTACGCACCGAACATTTGATATTGAGGCCGAATATTGTCTGACCGTGCTGATGGATAAATAGGGTTTTTAATAATGGTTTGGTATGTCTAACTCTTGATTAGGGTTTTTCATGCATAGGAGTGATCCCAAGGTACTGTTTATAATTTTAGACTGTGCTCAGGATGGATAGTTAAATATTGCAAATCCAAGATCTTGATAAATCATCATCTTAAGTCATCGAAACACTATAAAGATTACTAAATCCGTAAAGGGTCTCGTAGCCTACTCAATAGAAGGTACAAATACCAAGCATACGCTAGCGCTAGCCCAAAGAAGGTAAACATTTCCTCGTGCTTGTGGATCCACATGTATTCCACCATCTCGGGTTTCTCCACAAAGATCATCCTAGCTGAGTCATCATCAATAGTGAATTTCTTGCTGGTTTCCTATACAATATCATTCTCGAAAGAACCTAGTCAACTATAAAACAATGGAAAGACAAATTGTAAGTCTACTACTTATAGAGTAATAATTATACATGTGGTAAACATGTTTTGCATCCATTTATGCGTAAATCTGATCCTTAAGTTTGAAATCAAACTTTCGTTGGAGCTGATATTCCTTATGCATGAAATCAAACTTCATAAGTTTGATGAAACACGCATTTGAAGTTTGAAAATAATAAACACCCATGTATGTCAATATTTGATTTTTTTTTTTTTTTATATGTCCGCACAAAATGAGGGAGGGGTATTCGAACTAGTAATCGCCTCTTCAATAAGCGCGGTCTTAGCCGATTAAGCTATTGGTGCTAATATTCCTTATGCATGAAATCAAACTTCATAATTTTGATGAAACATGCCTTTGAAGTTTGAAAATAACAAATACCCGTGTATGCCAATGTTTGATTTTTTTTTTAATTTTTTTATATGTCCGCACAAGAGGGGGAGGGGTATTTGAATTAGTAACCACCACTTCAATAAGTATGGTCCTAACCGATTAAGCTATTGGCATTGATATTTCTTATGCATGAAATCAAACTTCATAATTTTGATGAAACACGCCTTTGAAGTTTGAAAATAATAAACACCCATGTATGCCGATATTTGATTTTTTTTTTTTTATATGTTCACGAGGTATTCGAACTAGTAACCACCGCTTCAATAGGCGTGGTCTTAGCCGATTAAGCTATTGGCGCTGATATTCCTTATGCATGAAATCAAACTTCATAATTTTGATGAAACATGCCTTTGAAGATTGAAAATAATAAACACCCATGTATGCCAATATTTTATTATTATTATTATTTTTTATATGTCCGCACAAGAGGGGAAGGGATATTCGAACTAATGACCACCGCTTCAATAGGTGTAGTCTTAGCCGATTAAGCTACCTCTTGGGAACACCAATATTTGCAATCAAGACATTTTCATAATTTTTAGCTTATCTTTAGTACTTTCAGCATCCGAAGAATTAATTGAAGTATATATAGAAACTAATTATAGAATGCTACAATTCCTTTTGGTGTTCTTTTGATCCTACGTTGATATTATTTTCTAAAAAAGCAAAAAAAAAAACTTACCCCACTTGTTCCTAGCTCATAATTTTTTTAGAAAATAAATCCATGTAGTATTAGGAGAACGTACACTAAGAAGAACCGTAGCATTTCTTAAACTAAGAAGAAAATAGGGAATATTAAGTGTTTTCCTAGTGTTCCCTCGTCCTAAGTAGATTATTTTCTAAAATAATAATAATAATAAAAAGTTGCTCTTATTTTTCTTGCTTAGTTTTCGAAAATAATATCCATTTATGACCAAGAGAACACTAGGAAAGTGAGCACCTAGTATTTCCCAAAGAAAATAGAGGAAGCATAGATTTTAGGTGGTTCGGCTTATGGTCTATGGCCGACATCCATATGGTAAAGCTTTTTTCTCGGTATATGATTTGAGTACATGGCTCTATTATAGAGCTTTAAGGTGATTTCAAATACAAAATAAATCCCTTGCATCGAGGGTAATTAAATACAAATCAATTCACATTGATCACAAATCAAATTCTCATTAATCGAATGGATTTCTATCCTTAATTAACATAAAGGTGGCAGGTAACACTTTTAACAGTTTATACGGTCCTCAAGAATCAATGTACTTCTCTTTCTTGTATGTTTTTGAGACACACAAAGAGAGAGAGAGAGGTTTGTTCGACGTACATCTAGTTCAAATATTGACAATCTTTATGGCCAAAATCATCAAAGTTGGCTCTTTTTTTCCCCTATTTATATGATTGTTGAATTATTCCAAATAAACCCACTTCAAAAAAAATAAATAAATAAAAAATCTAAATAAACTGATATTACGGACAAAGTAATCTTCAACAATAAGATTATTGAAGAGTCTATATCTGACAAGTTAAAGGCAACTTGATCTACTAAATTCAAGAGTGATCTCTCAAATGGTGCAAAAACAAGTTGAATACTAGGCATCTCTGAATAATCAAACTCCAGTCCTTTGCTTAGCATTGATTCAAATGATTTTTTTTATTCTTTCCTTTCTTAGGTATAGTCACGGACACCACGAGGATAGCCAAGTGGCATGGGCAGCAGGCCTACCACTCTTCGGCTCATGGATGGATGACCTACATATTCTAATTTTACTATTCATGTGATTTGACCCAAAATAACAGGAATAAAATAAAAAATAAAAAATTCAACTCGAAAATAATTGGGGAAAATTCAACTTGAAAATTACGTCACGCACGCTACACATAACTTTTTTAAACATACGCGGTCCAAAATGCCCCCATACATTTTTGGAGTTCTTGTGGCACGGTGCAGCCTCAACAATTTTTGCATCACTTGTCGCCCATCAACGAATGGTTCCATTGTCGCACTTGATCGAGTTCTCATAGTCACAAAAAATGGTTATCGTGACTTTGTCATGCCAAGTCTCGGCCTCTGAGACCACATACATTGTTGGTTTAAGAGTGATCAACCAATCAAAAAGTTTTTATTTATTATTATTTTTTTTTGTGGCCGAGACAAGGACGGACTCAAGGGAGGGCCGGGAGTGGCCATGCCCATCTCCACCCTCAAATAAAATTGTTTTAATATATATATTGCATATTTAGGCAATTTTTTTTTTTTTAAAATGATTAATTATGGCCTCTAAAGAAATATCTAGAGTTAAATTTGTAATTCCATCCCAGCTGTGGCTGCCAAAAGTCAAAGTCTTTAGTTAGAAATTAAGAGATATAGTCAATAGGAAATATTGAAAGTCAATCACAGATAAAGAAAGGAATATACAGAGATTAGACGAAGACAATCAACTCGAATCCCACGGACGAAATTTCCCACTTGACTCGAGTAGTTGATTCCATCACTTATCGGTGCATGAACCAGTCTCCCTTTCGGTTTGTTTCTTGCCCGACTGGCGGCGGGGGCCCAGCTGCTGTATGTAGTGGTGCATTTGGTCCACAATTTGTATCCCCCTTTGATCTGTTCAACCTCAAATTTGTGTACTTTCGGTACTACAAGTAGCGTTTGAAACTTCCTAGAAGTGAGAGGAGAGAAAAATAATAATAATAATAATAATAAATCAAATTCAATTTGGTTGGAATTATTTGAAGAGAAATGGAATCCAACTAGCAATGGTGGAACGCAAGTCGTTGCGCTATCGAATTAGCATCGTAAAATAATTGTAAAATAAAAATATAATTTTTAACATTACTTTTAAATAAAGCATTGAAGTTCAAACATAGTAACTCAGACTCTAACAAAACTACCAACACATTCCTTACAAGATCGAGAAATTTGACGGTCTACATTAGTGTTACGTGCCACAACATGAGTGAAAAAGTTAAGCAACACAATTTGACAGATAAATTTAATTGTTTAGTGGTTGACGTGGTAAGTAACTAACACATAGACTATATATAATATCGATTTATAAATAACTTATACTAAAAGTTGAAGCACCTCGGGTGGCACTCCAAATTTAATTGAGAAGTCTTCTAATTACAAATATTTAATTAACATTAGGGAAAATTTCACAAAATTATCATGGACTTCCACACATTTTGAAAGTACCTCAAAAGTTTAAAAACTCTCCATTAAGAGTATCGAACTTTCAATTTCTTTCAATCATAATTTTTCATTAAATCTTGTCAAAATTTCTAAAATAACTCATTTTTATTATAAAACAAAAATTGTAAAGATTCATATGTTTATTTTTTTACATAAAAAAAAAAACAAATTTGCAATATTTTTGCAACATCTTTGCAATTTTTTAAATAAAAAATTGGGTATTTTGGGCATTTTGATAAAAGTTAACGGAGAATCCTAATGGAACGAAGTAATTGAAAGAAATTAAAATTTCATACCCTTAATTGACTTTTTAAATTTTGAGAAATTATGTTAAAACGAGTAAAAATTCAAGGAAAAGACTTCACTTTAGACCCTTGAGCTTGAGTTACCACACGATTTGAGAAGATCCCCAAATTTTAAAAACTCTCATAAACTTTCAATTTGATTCAATTGACCCCCTCTATCAAATTCAGTCTTTAATTCCTAATGGAAATGATTAAAAATATCAAATTACTCTTTGATTTTTTTTTTAAATATTTTGAAAATAAGGGTAAATTTAAAATTTTATAAAAGTGTCAGGGGTATAGAAGTCATTTTATTATTTTTAACATTTAAAATCTAACGGATTACATCAAATTAAAAGTTCAGATGCTGAAATTAAGAATTTTTAAAATTTGAAAAATCTTTTCAAAATGCATAGCAGTTAACGGGTTATTTTCCTCTAATATTAATTAGCCTACCATTAGACTATTAGAGTTGAACAAAAGCGTATCCTAGCTCCCAGCCGCTTACGGCGCCACTTTTGGCTGCTTTCATGTGCGGTCCATGTGAAGAGTGAAGACTTTCTTCCTCGTGAAGAAAGAAGACCAAGACCAAGAGCTTGGTAGCCTTGATATATACATTTCAATTTTCAAAGACATCCTCACCAAACACACGCACGTTGTTGTTTATTCAATTAAAACGGCTATATTATACTCGTAATTGGGTTATATCAGAGCCCAATCTCATGGATAAAATTAACAAAATTAAGCACAGCAACATCTACTACAAGTCTATGTTTTCTTGTCCATTTTCCTGTATATAATCCAAACACACAGATGTTGTTTGTTTGTTTGTATACAGAAAAATCTTTAGTTCTTGTTTGCTGTATCTTACACAAGTCAATAAGTCATATTATTCAAAGGATTTCATTCAACTATAAGAATTTGTGCCATAAGAATCTCAAACACAAGAGCATGCAGTATTAATGGGCATCTAACATCTTAAAATTAATAACATATCCAAGTAGCTATTTGAACTAAAAACAAAATTTATAAGCAAACTCTGTCTAAAAACCATAAAATATATTTGACGTGTGGGATTATTTGTTATTAGAGTGCTGCTTGGAGTATTACAGCTTCAAACTCATGTGGCAATTCATCTGTAATAGTTATCAAGTTAGCTACTAAAATGTGTATCATCATGTGACAGTTTATATGACACTTATTATCAGGGACAGATCTAGAACAAGGGCTGGTCAAGGGCTTGGGAGACCAGCCCTTGTTCTTCTTTCATGGGGGGGGGGGAACCAAATATAATTTTTCTTTTTTTTTCCAGAAATGGGGGGTGACCATGGCCCCACCCAAATCAGTCTCTGCTTATTATGTTTACAAATGGACGTGGTAGTCCACATATAACACTTACAATGCTAGCCACTAAAATGTGATAATATGATTTGTGAGTTTGTAAGGGGTTGTAATAAAAATTGTAATACCCCAAATATTCTCATATATTTGTTGTTGTTAAATCTATTACTTGAACAAGCTAGTATTGATTCACTTATTTTTACTCAAGGAATTTTTTGACCAAGTTCAATGATTTTAGGAGAAAATAAGTTTAACTTCCCCAAAGTATAGTCACTTTGACACTTGTATCTCTAAAATAAAAAAGTGATAACCGAACCCCACCAACAACCTAATCGTAATACTTAACACCATTCATTAGTTTTTTCCATCAATTTTTTATGAAACTTGCGTCATACGTGACATTTTTTAACCAAATCTTCCAATAATGCTCCCATTCATATATAGATTTTGTATCAAGTCTTAATGAAGGCACCTTGCCACAAGGCTTTTGGATCATAAAATAATGGGAGCTCTTGCCTGAAGCCTTTAGCAGTGTCTCAAGCTCGAGTTGTTTCTCACCACCATCAATGACCACCAATATCCTTTCTTTCCCCTGCCCTGCTCTTGTTGCCCCTTGGTGTTCTTCGCTAGCAGAGCATGTGGCCTCTAAAAGCAGCAATAAAAGTAATATTTTTGGTCACAAAGTGAAACCTTTTGACCACATCAAAGGTAAAATCATTTCGTGGCAGCGAAACCTAGAAAGTCAATCATTATAAAAGATTCAAGTATGTACAAAGTATATATACTTACAACTTCTTTATAAAATACTTAAGACTCTATACGCAGACGAACTTCTTGCTTGCTTTCCTGCATCTTCAACACGCTTCATCTCCTCATTGGCCAATCTTCTATATATGATCTCATTTCCAAACAACCGGTAGACTTTAGGTTGAACAACAAAATCTCTAAGAAGGAAAATATTAATGGCCCAATAAACCGAAAATGGGCTATAATAGGCCGAAGCAAAGTAAACTATGAGCCAAATATTAGAGTCAACTTGGGCCAAAAATAGGGCCAACTATGGACCTTAAATGAGCACGAGTCATCAAACAAGACCAACAAAGGCCAAGTAATTAGGCCAACAAAAGGCCGAAAGGTGGGCCAACAAACAAAGCCCACAGATGGGTCACATAGGACAATATAAGGCACTTGGACAAATGAAGCTTCTGGTCTCCAAATCATGAAAGATTCTCACAACTCAAAGGCATGCCAAAAGGATATCCTTTGGTAAGACCAGTGTTTGACAAAAAGACAATCCAGAGAAAGCAATACACAGCGGCAACAGCCTTCAAACAAACCATACAAGCAGCTGCAAGACTGGAGAACACAAAGCAATGTTACAAAACTACTATACAGACCAGAATGGGCACCACCGGATGAAAATGGACTCTCACAAGTCGATCTGCTCTCTAATAACACAGAAAAACGGTGAGAAGAGAAAAGAAGAAGAAAAAATGGAATCCCCAAGACTATTAGGGGTCAAACATTGGCCTTAGCCAATAACTCTGATACCATAAAGAAAAATTAAAAACAAAAACAGAATAAAGAGAGAAATAGGAGACAAGATTTTACAAATGTCGCTTGCAACGTATGTGACAGAGTTTCATCCAAATTGACAGGAAAAAAAAAACCTAACGGAAGGTGTTAAGTATTACGATTAGGTTGATAGGGGTTTTAAGTGTCATTTTTTAAACTTTGAAAATACAAATGCCAGAATGATGACACTCTTTTGTTAAGTGTATTTTTCCCGGGTCAAGATTTATTGAATTGGATATTTGGATATGAAATACTCGTGGGATTTCACAAGGCAAAGGTTATAGGAAAGTATTAATTACAAGATATCCTTAATAGCTGCTTTTCTCCTCCAATTGCATTTGATCATGATAATCATGTCAATATGTATATTTTTTTTTCTTCCTATTCTGGGCATCACAATCTCTGCTACAGTATCTTCACAATTATGTCGTGCTCTCATAGATACCGTTCCATGTGCTTGATTAAGTGCATGCATAAACAACAAAAATCTATGTTTGGTTGTGACAAATGCTTCACTCCTCAATCGTTAAATTGTAGATAAGTACTATACTGTTCATCAATTCCCACAAGATAAAATAGAAAAAAACGAAGTTTTCTTCAAATTGGGTTCTCGGAAATTCCTTTGACCAATTTGAGGAAAAACTTTATTCCAAAATAAAACCATCAAAGAGAGGCACATTTTTTCTTCTCCATTACTTTCTAATCTCTATTTACATAGCTAAACTCCACAATGTAACCAAGACAATAACATAAAACTCTCTGCAGGTATCTTCTTTTCACAAATTTTCAGTTAGTGGGGTCCAGAATTCTTCCTGAAATGGCTGCGGCAAGTGCTGCTGTGAAATGGGATCTCTTGTCAAGGAGGAAGCCATTTGTTGGACCAAGAACTGTTGGAGGGGTGGTGATTCAACTTCTTGGATGGCGCTATTGGCTCTACACAACCCTGGTTGGATCAAATCAAGGGTCACTGTAGGAGCTGAAGATCTCATGGATGATGATATGTGAATAGAAGAACCATGGTTTACACATTGGCTCGACCCTAATGATATTTCAGCCTGAGAAGGGCTTATGTGGTTGTGCTCCCCCTCATAAATAGCTACCAGGATAGATGGATCGTCAGCACTTCTTTGCACCTAAAGATGAAAAAGATGAGAGGATCAGCTATCAAAAGAGATTAAGAGCGAGTTTGGCACTTCGATTTCGCTGACAAAAAATTGTCGTATTAAACCAAATAGTAGAAAATAGATTGTTTGAAAGTGCTATGTTTAA
Organism: Carpinus viminea; assembly: GCA_013348765.1. Classification (NCBI taxonomy): domain Eukaryota; kingdom Viridiplantae; phylum Streptophyta; class Magnoliopsida; order Fagales; family Betulaceae; genus Carpinus; species Carpinus viminea. The sequence continues at coordinate 14,439,344 of CP054670.1, read as the reverse complement.
ATTACACGTTTTCGAATGGCAAATCCAAACAGACCCTAATTGAAAGTTGAACGTATTGTATTGCTTAATTACCTTCTTCTTGACTGGGCAGCTGGGTGCAAAAGAGCACTTAAAATAAGCTCTAGGAGAAGGGTTGTCTCTAGTGACCTTCTGACCATATTTTCTCCATTGATATCCATCCTTCACCGTCTGCAATGCATTAGGTTTCTTAATACTTGGAAGCTAGGCAAACTTGTGTGTAACACAAAGTCCAAAAAACTTTGTAATGCATATAATTAATTAGTTGCACAACAATCTCAATGGAAGTAGTTCAAAGAACTTACTAGGCTCTTATCTGATGCATCAGTCCGCACACAAACCCTTGAAGCCTTTGTCTTGATGTTTTCCTTTGGTCTTTTACATGACTCTTCATCACTAGAGCTGCACTCTGTATTTCCATCAATTCCAATCAAATTCTGGCTATAGTAGTCACTCTCAGCCTTTCTCTTCCTGGAATTAATAGCTTCTTTTTTGGAGCTCTTGGATGCCAGATCCATCAAATGGGTTTGCAAAGTACTGTAATTCTCACATAAGTGAGCTAGCATTTCTGTCAGCTTCTTGTTCTCAGAGCTCATCCGATCTAACTCCCCGGCTAGGCCAGCCTGTTTGCAAGAAAACTTTCTGATTTAGATGTAGAAAACAGACTAAAAAGTTCAGGGAAGTAAGAGCTAGTGAGGTAGTGTGTTTAGCACACCAATTACCAAGAATTTAATAATGTAAAGCAGTAGTTTGAAAACAGAAGTAATCTGAACATGATTTACTATATATTAAACTAATAATCTTGGTCAAAAGCAAAAGAAGAATCAATAAAGAACTTGGTTAAAATCATTTACCAAGAGAAGAGAAGAAAGAAAGTATCAAACAAACAAACATATTGTTGATGGTTAGGATCTTGGGGAGCAGCCCTTGTCTTTCGTATTCGTTTCATTTTGTTTAATTAATTATTATTCATTGAAAGAAAAAAAGTAGTATTCTAGAGGAAAGCAAAAGTTCAATGAGAAATGATTATTTTACTTTTCAAAATCACTATTGAATATGTAGATTTACGGGGTTTCACAATTTACGTATCTAATGATGATTTTGAAGAGTAGAAGAATCATGGAAGAATATATAGCATCTCTCAAGTTCAACTCATATTAAAATGAAATATAAATGTTTCTTATCAAACTGACCTCTTCTTTAACTGGTTCTTGTGCTTTCCCATCATTAGCCTGAGCCAAATATCTCACAAAGTCTCTCTTCTGATCCAGAGTAGATGAAGATTTCCATAAGTTTGATAATTCTAACAAGAACAACAAGCTATATATATATATATATATAAGATGAGTTCCTGCAAACTGACCTCTTCTTTAACAGGTGCTTTTTCATCATTAACCAGAGCAAAATCTCCCACAAACTCTCTCTTCTGCTCCAAAGTAGAAGAATATTCTTGTAAGTTTGATAATTCTAACAAGATCAACAAGCTATACATATACATATATATACAAAACAATCGTATAATAGTTTACTAAATAATACTAACCGGAGGAGGAGGAGGAGGAGCATGATCTTCATTGATCACGTGAGAGAAGGAATTAAGGTTGAGGTCGAGAGACTTATCGAGGAAGTAACTTGAGTCCATTGTAGAGGAAGGCTGCAAAGTTTGTGTCTCAAAGAAAAGGTGGTCAAGTTGAATGAGAGAAAAACCCCTCAAGAGGTGGGGAATATATAGAACAAGATAGGCAGAAAAAGGCAAGGATTCAAGTCCTCGCTTTAAAGTTCCAAGGAAATTAAATTTGTGGACACAACAAAAACACGGAGAGAGTTTTTTTATAAACAAATAAATAAATATAAGCACATAAATTAAACTGGACACTTTTTGACAATAAAAAAAAGAACAAGTTAACGTTGACTGCAAAATTTTAAAGGAGGACTTTGATGAGCTGCATGCGCGCGGCCAATTCACTGCATTTGCCGGCCTTCCTTGCTTCTTCCTTTGCATTACAAACAAATAATATATTTAAGAAAATTAATTGAGGCAGTCATGTTTTCACGTATTTGGATCTTCAACTGGACAATATCTAATTAGTTGTAGTTGAGGGATATTTTTGTCAATTTAAAAGATAAAAAGACAAAAATATCCATGCATTATAACTAATTAAATATTATTTCATTCAAATAAATTGGAGAGAATTTTGTAAAAATAATATTCAGACATGAAAATAACCTGACCCAGATTTTTGTGTGTGTGTGTAATAATATAGATATTTTTGTTCAAGTCCTCTTTCTTATATTGACTCCAAACCCAAGAGGATATGATTGCAATTGGCAACACGGTTTTGAAGCTTCCTGCCAGCCCTTTTTCAACCACCCATGACTTTTTTGTTGAACACTTTTCCTTTGCTTTTGCCAATTGCTCGTCGGCGACGGCTCTTTTGTTGAGAAAGTAAACTTCCTTAGCAAGTTTGAAATATTTCCTCCGGGTGTGTTTTATAAAAGGTGTTGGTAGGTTTCGATTTAATACGTCTGCAGTAAAAATTGATTGATGTAAAAAAACATAAGAATGTTTTTTTAAAAAAAAATGAAAAAGTAAGAATATTTTATATGAAAAAATAAAATATTTTGTTTGATAATAATTTTTGATTTAAATAGTAATAAAAAATTATTGATGTGATATAAAAAATAAGAGAATGTAGAAAAAGTTAAAATGTAAGATAAATAGTATTGAAGAAAAAGTGAATAGTATTGAAGGCAAAACCTATTATCAAACAGAGGTGACATTTGTTGTTCAGGTATGTACGGATGAACGTACCGAGTATGTGGCATTTGTTCTTTTTTTTTTTTACATGCTCACAAAAAAGAGGAGTATGATTAAACTAATGAATTTCCACTTCATAATTAATTAATCGAAATATTCCTTAAAAATAACATATGTTTTAAAGATGGGTTGAAAGAAGTTTTAAGAAAAACTCGGTCTATTTTAATATGTTGGAGATTAAAAAAAAAAAAAAGCGGGTGGAGAAAATGTCTCTTCGAAGGAAGTAAAGGGATAAAGTTCCTTCATTCTTTTCCATTAATTTCTTCCATATTGTTTGGGAAAAGGATTGGTTGGGCAACATGATCAATAAGTCAAAATCTTGATAAGGCCAGCTATAATTTGATAATGGTTTCCCTTCAAAAAAAAAAATTTACTAGCCGCATTTGTGGACATGATTTCTGAATCAAAGAGTTTCCACGAAAATACATATGCATTATATATATATATATATATATATATATATATATATATATAGTAGCACAGCTTTAAAAAAAAAAGTATATATGGTTGTGAAAATTTTATTTTGTAGTAATTTTTTTTATTTAAATAATAATAAAATATTTTTTTAGATAATAATAAAAAAAAGAATATCGGAAGCAGTACTGAAATGGGAATAATTATAAAAGAAATTAAAAATTTATAAAAAAAAAAAAAAAAAAGCTATAGCCAATTAAAAAAAAAAAAAAAAAGCTATAGTTTAAAGGCATGTGAATGCAGAATTGTCCTCATCTAGAATTGGCTCCACTTGACTTAGCCAAAGACCGTGACCATTGACCACAGTGCATGGTGCGGAATTTCAAGGCGAAATGGGATTTTTCCAGTTGATCTCCTTATCATTTACGCAATGCAAATTACTGATGTTGACATCCAACTGGAAATTTGACATAACCTCAAATCATTTCTCAAAACCCTATAGCAATTTGAGTGCGGTTTGTGGTAGGTACTATAGCTTGTACTACAAGTTTTTAATGGTACTTATCTTATTAATTATTAAACAATTATATTTGAGTGGGGCTAAGAGTATTATAATTTTTACTACAGGTTGATTAGGTACCTTACTGATTGATGCAACCAGTCGTTCATAACTGTTACGACTGGTCACATCTGATGAGAATAATTTTGTGTTCACATTGCCTATAACGGCTCTCATTTTGTGTATTTTGTGTGAGTTTGTGTGGGGTAATTCAATAATTGTAAATGAGCATGATCTTCATGAATAATTGAACTTATTTAGAAGACAATAAGGATAAGGTTGCCCAGATCACTTAGGATACATTGGTATATGCAGGTAGACTCAGGAATGAAACTATGGTGGTACGGATCTTGAAAGAAAAGTATTGTCCACGGGAGTATTTTTGGAAGGCCCAAATACACAGACCATCGTATGCGTGGAGAAATATTTGGAATGGCAATGAGCTTCATAAAGCATGTTTGGTTTGGAGAGTGGGGGATGGATCCAACATCAAAATTTGGAAAGATAAATGGCTCCTTAATCCTTCAATATATACGGTTCAATCACCCATGAGAATTTTGGATAGAGATGGAAAAGAGTCCAAGAGCTTATTAATGAAAACACCATATGGTGGAAATAGTGCCCCTCATTCAAGAGAGATTTAATGAGAAGGAGGCAGAGCGGATATGTAGTTTGGCGATTAGCTCCTTTAGACAAAATGACTAGTTAATTTGGATTGGCACGCCCGAATGAGAATTCTCAGTTAAAAGTGCATATCATATGGAGCATACCAAAAAATTTTCATGTCATTCATCATTCTGTTAGCCCATCTTTAATGTTAACAGCATTAACAACAATCCAGATAATGTTTGGAAATTGTTTTGTTGTTCTCATTTTTGTATTTTTTTTAATTTTGTTTTCAAAATTTTAAAAACAAAAAATTATAATATTTTGTTTTGGAAAACATGTTTCATGTTTGGTAATTTGTGTGAAAGAAGGCTTTCAAATTTCAATTACTTGTTTAGATGTGAGAAATGAAAGGAAATAAAGACAATTTAACACATTTGTACAAAGGCTAGCTACATGGACAGATCCAGGGTGAAGAATGGGGGGGGACCAAAGCAAAGAAAAAAAAATGGGGGGGGACCGGAATTATATAAAAAAAAAATACAGCCTTTTTTTTTTTTTTTGAATTGGGGAGGGACCATGGTCACCACCGGTCCCCCCCCCCCAAATCCGTCACTGACTAACTAGGTGGTTGTGAATTAGGATTCTCTCCAGTTTATTTGAACTGGATAATATCTCGTTAATTATAGTGAAGGGGTATTTTTATCAATTCAAAAAGTAAAACAAAAATACCCTTACACTATAACTAAAGAAAATCCTAACTTGTGGTTGTGCAGCCGACATAACAAGCTTTAATGAATTAACCCCTAAAGTCAAATTGGTCCATCACATTTCTTGTTACCTAATTAAAGCCTTCTAACTTTGAGAAGCAACACAAAGATGACAGAGCTAAACGAAAATCAACCTTATAGACTGTGAGAGAGAGTGAAGAAGCAACACAATGATGAGTGAGACAACCGGCGTTGGAGTGCCCTGCCCATTAAGCCTGAGAGATCCCCGATTCGCCGGTAATGTTGATAGCCTTGAGTGAGTGAAAACCTATTTCATTATTTGGTTGCATCATCATTACAAATAGTTATTCTCCTAAAATGAGGAATAATTATTCCTCTAAAAAAAATGTAAGGAATAAGTATTTCACAAAAATGGAATAGCTCTAAAAATAACATCCCAAAAAACTTATTTGTCATTTTCATTCTAGTCTCCTCCATCCCCAATGGAACCTTCAGTACTGGGCCACTGGCGGTCACAGCCACCCCCAACATGCCATTTGGTGGTTGCAACCACCAAATCGGGTGGTTTGACCACCCTTGTGTACTTGTTGGGAGTGGTGTCAACTAGGAGGAGGAGGATGAGGGGGTGTTATTTTTAGAAATGAATGTAATTTAGTTGAAATCTGATTCCATTTTCAGTTAAGGAACTTGTTCATTCTTATATTGTCACCAAATGAATGAATATGAATGATTGGTCATTATATTTCAGCTTCTTGTAAAACTGATAATACTTATTCCTATTTTTCAGGTAATCATAATTCCAGTGTACCAAATTAACAATCAATATGCTTTGATCACAATGTGAAATGGCTATGAAAGTTTAGGATTTTTTAGCTCATTCAGACTTGAAATATGTGAATAGTGAAACTAAAGCATATCCAAATGTCTTAACTAGAATGGAATTAGAATAGTCATTCTATTGGAGCATAAGTAATGTCACTCTTTATATCCATTTATAAAACTAATATCACACCAATTGACGTGGTGTGTTGAAAGTGGCTTTTCATATCAATCATTTAAAAAAACATGAATATATAAGCTACTTAAAACACGTTATATCAGTCGGTACGTATAATATGAATATGAAGAGTAGTTCTTGTATTATTGGTAATACACATTCTTATTTTTTAATCGTCGTTCCAATGTACCAACCATATAGTCAATCTACTCTAGCCATAATGCGAAATGGTTGGAAATTTGGATGACTATGAACCATAATGTGAAATGGTTAGAAATTTGAATGACTATGAAAGACTAGGATTTTTCTACACATTCATACTACACCTACTAAATATGTGAATGTTGAAACAAAAGATCGTACAAATGATGATTAGGGAAAAAGAAAAAGAATCGAAAGAGTACGAGACAAGTTGGGCACATCAAACTCATGCATTCATCCAAATTTCTTAACTAGCATGAAACCGCAATGGTCATTCTATTTAAGCTTGAATACTTTTTATATCCATTTATCACACTCATATTATATCAGTTGATATAGTGTGTTTTAAGTAGCTTTCCATATTAGTCATCTAAAAAACTCAAAAATATAAGTCACTTAAAACCTGTTACGTCAATCAGTACAATAAGTATAAAAAGTAAATAGTAACATTGCTCTTCCTATTGTTTAGAGGGCATTTGCCCCTTTTCGCTTCCTGTTGGCTCCATACTTGCTCGCTAGGAATAGAATACCTATTCGTTATTTGGTTGCATTATCATTACAAATAGCTATTCTCCTAAAATGAGGAATAATTATTCCTGTAGAAAAAATAAAAAAGTAGGGAATAAGTATTTCCAAGAAATTTAATAGCTCTAAAAATAATGTCCCAAAAAACTTATTCGTCACGTTCATTTTAGTCTCCTCCACCCACCAATGGAACCTTCAGTGGTGGTCACAGCCACCCTCGACATGCCATCTAGTGGTTGGAACCTCCCAATTAGGTGGTCTAACCACCATCGTGTACTGATTGGTGGGTGTCGATTAGGAGGAAGGGAGGATGAGGATGAGGACGAGGGGGAGGGGGAGGGGGTGTTATTCTTAAAAGTAAATGTATTTTAAAAAAGTTAGTTGAAATCTAATTCCATTTCAGTTAAAAAATTTGTTCATTCTTATGTTGTCACCAAATGAATGATGAATGATAATTATATTTTAGCTTCTTGTAAAACTGATAATACATATTCCTATTTTCAGGTAATCATAATTCCAGTGTACCAAATTAATAATCAATATACTTTGATCACAATGTGAAATGGCTATGAAAGTTTAGGATTTTTGGGCACATTCAGACTTGAAATATGTGAATGGTAAAACAAAAGAGCACAATTGATGATTAGGGAAAAAGAAAAAGAAACAAAAGAGTATGACACAGGTTAGGCGTATCCAAATTTCTTAACTAGAATGGAATCAAAATGGTCATTCTATTTGAGCTTGAGTAATGCTACTCTTCACATCCAATTATCACACTAATATGACACTAGCTGGCGTGATGTGTTGAAAGTGGTTTTTATGTCAATCATTTAAAAAAAAAAAGAGTATAAATCATTTAAAATACGTCACATCAGTCGATGTAATATGAATATGAAAAGTAACATTACTCTTCCAGCTTCTTGTATTACTGGTAATACTCGTTAATTCTTATCTTCAAGTTGTAATCAACGTTCCAATGTACCAACCGTATCTATCTACTCTAGCCATAATGTGAAATTGTTGGAAATTTGGATGACTATGAAGGATTTTTCTACACATTCATACTAAACCTACTAAATATGTGAATGGTAAAACAAAAGATCATACAAATGATGATCAGGGAAAAATAAAAAGAAATGAAAGAGTATGAGACAAGTCAGGCCCATCAAACTCATGCATTCATCCAAATTTCTTAACTAGCATGAAACTGCAATGACTTTTCATATTCATATATCACACTCATATCATATCAGTTAACGTAACATATTTTAAGTGGCTTTCCATATTAACCATCTAAAAAACACAAAAATATAAGTTACTAAAAATCCGTCACGTCAATCAGTACAATAAGTATAAAGAGTAAATAGTAGCATTGCTCTTCTAACTTCTTGTATTACTGATGATATTCATTCCTACGTACATTCAGATAATCATCATTCCAATGTACCGACCATATTGTCTATCTACTCTAGCCACAATGTGAAATGGGAGGAAATTTGGATGACTAATTAAGAAAGTCTAGGATTTTTCTACACATTCAGACTGGACCCACTAAAAATTTATATATGAATGGTACTGAAAGAAAAGAGTAGTACAATGGATGACTTGAAACAAAAGAGAGTGCATGGCCAGGCATGAAAGGTCGGCCATGAATATGAGCTTTAAACGTTTATATCATGGTAGTTTTCGTGGAGATCGACTATGTCTTGACTTGATCAACAAGGGACATAATGTGAACTTGTTGGCTACTTGAATGGCTTAAAAATATCCAAATGTGCTGTCGACATAAGAGACGTGATTTATGCTCGAATTGTCACAATCATACGAAGTTTCGTGTGTAATTGTCAGCTGGGTGCCACCTTTATTGTTATTATTAACCATAGCGCGCAGCTGCAAGTTGAAATTTATTCATGCTCATCTGGCCGGGGAATTATTCTAGAGTCACAAAAGTAGATATATTCTTCTCGATCCATCTTAATATATCTATATTCTCAGCATATAAAATTCATATGATCCCTGCCGACTTCTTTCTTTTCCTTTTTTTTTTTTTTTTTTTTGGGTGTGTATATTTAATTATATATATATTATCCAACATGAGCACAGACCAGGCACTAGTCAATCATATCCCTACATCCGCATGCCATTGTCTTCTTTTAATACTGATTTAATTAACTTAATTGTTGCAGGCTCTCCACCACAAAAAATAAAAATAAAAATAAAAATAAACACCTGTATATGTATTACTGATCATGATGTTCCAACTAATTATATATAAAGTTTTTGGTACTAATTAAGTAATTAGGTAATTGTGGGGGAGATGCAGTATTGAAAATTGTACAAGCCTTGCCTCATGGGAGAACATACGAGAGCCGACATGGTCAGTTGCTAGACGACACGAGAATCAAGTTAAACAGCCTTTTTCAAGTGTGGAAGATCGATCATACATGGAGGGAGGCGAACTGAACAGTTCATCGTTTAGCGAGAGTAGCTATTCATCGGTCTCTAGCTAAATGATATTTGGCTTAATCAGGAGAGTTACATTTTTATTCAAAGTATTGTACTTGTTGAGCGAGCGTAATTTTTGCATTCTTTAATGAAAGATCAATGCTTCATTGAAAAAAAAAAATCTTAAATATATTATTATTATATATAAAAATAAGAAGGAATTTCAAAGCAAATATAATGGCTCTTGTTAGTACTTTTTAGAAAAATTTTATTGAACAAACTACTATCTTTTGAAAATGATACCCCTCTTTTTCTCTTATCTTTTTTTCGTAAAAGGCAAAAAAATTGTTATGTGATCATTGCATGATGGAGATTATTAGTAAAATTTGAGAGAGAGAATTAGAGGATCCTAAGTACAACAGAGTATTACAATATTAACTAAAATCATCAAATTCATTTATTTCGATCAAGTAAGGCTATAAGTCTTTTTGGAATCTTCTTAGAATCATCTTAAATGTGATGTACTTTTAAAATTACAAATAAAATAATAAATAATAAATCACATCTCAAATTCAATAATAATTTTAAAAATCACATTACATATTTGAGATGACATTAAGAAAATTGTAAAAATACCTTATAGCATTACTCATATTGATCATATTAAGATTTTAGAATAATTAAAGATTTAACAAAGGTAATAAAATTGGAGGGGAGAGAACCAATGGAAAGAAAAATAATCATTTCCCTTACGTATGGGACCAAACCATCTCAGATTTTCAGAGTCGTGCTGGAGTCAATGAGGCAATTTGCTGTGAATAAAAAAATTTACAAATATATATATATATAAATTATATATTATAATTCTGATAAAATTGTAGGTCAAATCCAAAGTCATTCTTAATAAATGATTAGGTAACAATTAGTTCCGTGTAGAATCCGAGAATCAATCAGTACATGTTTGTGACGTACATCTGAGACATACATTTGTTGGATGGATGATGGTTGCATGTTGCGTCATCCTACCTAACTTGTTACTTGATTCCATAACTTGTCCTTGTCGCTCCGGTTAGACTAGCTAGCTTCTAGCTAGCTATCAAAATTCCCTTCAACTTCAAGGATCGATCTAATCTAACTAAGGTGAATTAATTCCAAGAACTAACCCAAAAAAAAAAAGTGGGTACGTAATTAATTTAAGACCCTTTTCTTTTTCTTTTTTTATATATATACATAAGATAAGAGTAAGATTTTATTGAAAGCTAACAAGAAATGAAAAAGAATCCACAAGTAATTCTTTAAAAAAGTACTAGATGCTTAAGAGTTTGAGGGTAATTTGCATAAGCAATTGCCTGTAGGAAGTAAACATGGGTGTGCAAAACCCTCCGAACTCAACTAGAAAGTGATTAACGGGAGAATATATGACACCCTTAGATGGGTTAATTAATTTTGGATTTAACCCAAAACACAATCTTTGAAACAATACATCTAAAATTTCTATGTTTCTCCTCTTAAACAATCTAGCATTTTGTTCCCACTATAGAACGTATGTTGTATAGCAGCCATCATACAGTAACTAAGGCCACTTTTACCAAAAAAAAGAAAAAAAAAAAAGAAGAGAGAGAGAAAATTAAGGGGAAAATTATATGCATACCAAACATGGCCCCTCAAATTCTATTAACTAGTTTAGTTTAAATGACATATCAGTCTCCATAAGAATTGATGTGAAAATAAATTAATGAGAAAAGGTCCACTAGCTCTGCTAATTTTTGTCCCACTACTTAAGGGCTTTAATTAAAAAATCGATAGATCTAGATTATCACCCATTAGCTTGGTAGGCGACTAACTACTCCATAGTGATGTACTCATTAAGAAATGAGAAATGTTAAAGATACAACATACACCTAATAAAGACCTAACTTCTTCCTTTAAGTGTTAAATTTTTTTAAAAAAAAAACTGCTAGTGAAAGAGAGAGAGAGTTTTAAACTATAAATTAAGTCTAAAATATGAGAAAAGTTGGGTCTTTATTGAGTCTTTGTTGTGGCTGTATCACATCTTTTAAAGAATTTGGCTGTAGTAAAAATAACGGTTGAAATTAAATCTCAGAGTTGACTTATTTTTAAAAGCTTTTATTAGGAGAGAGAAAAGCTACTTAAGCCATCTTTATTTAGCTTATGAGATGTGATACAATTACAACATAGACATAACAAATACTCAACTTTCAAGACATCGACCAACTGTCTCAAGTTTTTGTATGACGCAACATCTCGTTCGAACAAGATATGTGATATATGCAACACTTAGTCAAACGGCAATCGACCGACTCGATCTCCAACCGAGACTCTCGAAAATCCTTTTCGAAGCTCATCCAATAGGCTTCTTAATTTGAACGAGAATGTCTCCTTTCATATATATATTGGTTAAATATTTGAACACAGTTTGGTTTACATATGCAGGAGAATATATCTCATAAAAAGTTATCTAACTTAGCCATTGCAAGCTCGATCTACGCTGGTATGAAAAAATTGTAAGCTTTTGCCTCATTATTTTTTGCCGTAAAATATAATTATACAGTTAAAATGGAACTTGGGATTCACAATCAATCTTTAGCTCTAAATCTTTGTTGCCATTTGCCACCCATTAAGAGCACTAGTAGTAGTCCCCAAGAGGTAACTCAATCGGCTGGGATCACGCGTAATAAAGCGGAGGTTACTAGCTAGTTCGAATCCCCTATCTCCCCTCTTGTGTGGACATGTCAAAAAAAAAAAAAACACTAATAGTAGTTTCCTTTGATTGTCCCTAAATTTAGGGCACAAAACTACTTTTTGCTTCCCTATAAAAATATATTTCACATTTTCCTATGTCATTAAAATATTATTTCTTTACAAAATACAAGTTCTCTACTTATTTTTACTTTTTTTCACAAAATCCCAACAAAATCCTCAATTAAAGACAAAAAAAAATGAAAGATGAGAGAAGAAAAAGAAATGTTCATATTAAAATAATGCATAGAGAACCACTTTTGGTTCCCTTCACATTGGGAAATATTCTAGCAACCCTTAATGATTGGTTAAATATAAGGAATCTGATGTGAGTAGGTTTTTGTGATTTTTTTTTTAATTTTTCCTAAATACAAGGAAGAAAATGACATATAGGACATTTGTTGTTAATGCTCTAACGAACTAGAAAAATAAGTACAAGTTAATACAGAAAGAGCTAATTAACAAAAGCACCGATTCCTCTATCAACTTGCATTGACCATAACTTTTCTCAAAAACCAACAACCAAATTAAATTTCTACAACATTATGTTTCATCCTACCAAACCAAACAAAAAACATGTATAATATCCCACTCATCATGCCTAGCTTAACACTATCAGATGCCAACACCAGCACCCACCATCTTCTGTCCTTTGCTCTATTCATGGCCATATATATCTATATATCTATCTATATATGTCATATGTGGACCACTCGTGCAATATTATTGGCTGTGTATGACAGAGAGGATCAGAGATACGTGCGTGATCGTGGAAGACTAAAAATTTCAAAGTCAAGCAGATTGTTCCCCGAAGATGTCTTTCATTCTTTATTTCTTTCTGTGGACCTGTGTGCCTGGGAGTCAAGTCATCCCACCCACCACTAAAATACGAGATTAACTAATTGTTGCTTTCATTATGCAGCAGATGACGTCTGCATGCTTACAAGGTGTTGATGATGGATGCATATATATAACGTGTACGTGTGTGATTCCCATGGAACTTGTTTCTTGCGTGGAAGTTGGAAGTGTTGCTCCCTGGGAATCTCGTGAGATGATCAGGCACCACAGAATATATATATATATACGTGGCGGTGATGATGCATACAGATACTTTTAACCCTCGTCATCATCATGATCATGGAAGTTGAAGATGATGTGTTTTTGCATTTTCTTGTTCCTTTTTCGACTCAGTTACATAAATTTTTGCTTTTGGAGGTCTAATGTCAAGAATCAAGATACTTTTTGTTTGCCACTTTGGCAAAAGAAGGAGGAGTTTCTGATCAAAACAAGAAGAAAAAAAAAACAAATCACAACCCAAACGTACTATTTGTCCTACGGAAAGTAAAAAGATGCTCCATTAGAAAATAAAATAATATAAGAGTGCAATTTTCATTATAATTAATTTCTTTGTGCGATAGTCGGTATATTATTGGTAAAATGATGAAGCGAAAAAAAATGTTAACTTATCAATTTAAATATGAAAAGTTTTACAAATTCGGTGGTGAATTTATCATCTCTTGTCCAAAGACGGATGAAAGATGAAAACCAAACATTTTTAAAAATAAAAATAAAAATATTAGTTAATGACTCGTCACGTCAATTTATAAAAGAATTGTAAGAAAAGCTTACATGTGCCAGAACCACATTTATATGTTTTACAAGGCCCCCAAAATTAATCCATGTTTTTGCGAGTCCTTGCAAATTTTACTTCTCACCGCCGTAAAAGTTTTTTTTTTTTTTAAGTTTTGTCTCCCGTCCCCCTCTCCTCAAGTTCTAGTTCTACTCCGGTAAAAGTTGTAATACTCCCAGCATTTTTTTATAAATTAACTTTTGGTAGCCGAAAGGAAAAAATACTTTTGTTTGGGATTGAAATAGTCTTAGTTAATTAAGAGTGGAATTTCGTTTCTTCTTACCTCTTCCCATTTTCTAGTTTCACATTGAAATTGACGAGCTTTACGATTGAGGACAAAGCTTACAAATACAATATTTAATTGTCACGTTTTCCTTCTTTGGTCCGGATCAGATGCCTCTCTTTTTGACATTTTGTTTTGTGTGCTTTTTCATTCTTTTCCTTTGAATTAAGAACACGACGATGAAAGGAATTCAGGTTCTTTTTTTTTTTTTTTGTTCACATTGAGGGTAGGTTGTTTTTGTTTTAGCTTGAATTAATTAAGGTAAATCAACCTTGATTTTTCAAAAATTTTACACTTAATTAGTGTGGTATTTTAATAGGCCATTGAGAATACAATTTCACCAAATAAATATATAAAAAAAATTGAGGAGTTTATAAGAGTTTTTGTTTTTTTTTGGTAAGATTATTATTAATTTTCATTTTTAAATTTTAATGGTACTATATATCTTTTTTAATATAGTAAAATAATTGTTTTTTTTTAATTTATTTAAATCTTGAATAGCCCCATCGTCCGACCTTTCTTTCTCTTCTCCCTTTCTGCACTGTGGCAGCCTTATTCTCTTGAATTTAGACTCATTGGACGCCAAGCCCACACCTTTGCTGCGCTGTGCTTTTTCTTTAAGGACCCATATCGGAATATGAGACCAGCCCAATTCTAGAACACGTCCAACGTTATTGTAACAAAGTTTGTTTACAAAGAAGTATGTTGTAGGAACCTCTTTGAGTGTGCATTTAAATGATCTAAAAATGCGTTTGATACTCAAAAAATATTTTTTGACTTAAAATTTCTATTTCTTTAATGCAATCCTAAATATGCTCTAAAGATACTACAACTTTTATTATTAAAGTTTTTTATACACACCTTAATGAATTAGGATTTTCTACGGTTCAAATAAATCAAAAATATCTAGTTAGTTATAGTGAATAGGTATTTTTGTCATTTCAAAAAGTAAAAAGACAAAAATATCCTTCCACTATAATTAACTGGATATTCTTCAGTTCAATTGAAATGAAGAGAATCATGTTCCTACATTAACGGGCTAATTTATTCGAGTTTTGCTCATTTATTATTCAAGCCAAAATTATTATTCAAGATTGATTTGTTTATTAAACAAATATAGCGTGAATTTAACTTATAAAAACTGAGCTCTAGCTGTTTATAAATAACTAAGTTGATCTACCACCATAAACATTAATGTTTCATCTTTCTTTTTTCCAAGTCCGTACAACATTAATGTTTCATCTAAAAACAAAAGTAAACTAAAAACTCTTTCTTTGGGCATGGGCTATGACTAGGCCCATTTCACCTCTTCTTTAAAGGAAAATATCCATTATGGGCCGCTAATATGTCTCTCACAAGATTGGGGCTTTGTGTTCATGTAGCATAATTCATATTTTTTGAGATTTACAAATAACTTTGACTGCTGTTAACCAATCAGCCGTAAATCAATCCTCTACGGCTCATGAAGGTACGATCCTACATCAAGAAGACAATATCCCACTAGATGCGCCTAATCATTTAGGGAGATATCACGCACCAAGACTAATGGAAGTATAATCAATGCATACATGGAAATGAGGAAAGATATATCAACTGTACAAGGAAACTTCACTGTAATCGTGTAATTAACACTCAAGGCCTAACGGCTACTTTGTATTTACTCTATTTTATATATTTCTCTGTATATGACAGTGGAATTCATTATATAAAGAAATTACTTCTTTTCATACAATTTCATGGTATCAGAGCTAATAGCTCACACGAAATGTTGTTGGAACAGCAAAATCTAACCCACCTTTCGTCACACCAACCTTTTGCCATGGTTGCTAGGAAATCAACGTCTTATGGCCCCAGGAAATCCAAAAATGCATTTTACTCCACGCCCACATCAAAATTCCTCTACTCAACCGCATTTTACTCCTCGCCAACCTCAACCAAAATCCAAATTTCCCTAGCGCAAGCCTGCTCCTCCTAATAACTTTAGCAGTGCCTTACGTAGTCCATATCAGATTTGTGGCAAACTTAGTCATTGGGCTCTTGATTGCTTTCATCACATGGACTACAACTTTCAAGGGCGCCATCCTCTTGCTCAATTAGCTGCCATGGTAGCCCAAACAAATAACCATGCCCGAGGATGATCCATGGTATGCCGATAGTGGCGCAAACAACCATGTCACCAATGATGTTGCCAACTTGTCTCTTCATGAACCCTATAATGGTGAAGACTCAGTAGCAATTGGTAATGGGTCTGGGTTACCTATTCAAAACACAAGTTCTCTAACTCTTCAAACCCCTTCATCTTCTCTCAATTTAAAGCATGTTCTTCACTATCCCACAACTATGGCCAATTTGTTTAGATAATGTATATTTTTTTATTCTAACCAATTCTCATTATTTTATCAAAGACAACAAAACTGGCACCACACTCAAGGAGGGTCTCAGTGAAGGGGGACTTTATCCCATTCACCTCAATAAATATTTGGTCAATAAATTTCATGCCCGCGTTGCTCTCTTCGGTGTCAAAACATCTTTGGATGTCTGGCATGCAAGATTGGGCCATCCTTCCTCTCAAATAACTAAGTGGGTTGTCTCCATTTTTCAACTTCTAGTGGCTGGATCTCTCAACATTCATGTGTGCTCTCATTGTCAACTTGGCAAGATCAAACAGCTACCATTTTCTAATTACACTAGAGTGTCTACTTGTCCTATTGAACTCATTCACTCTGATGTATAGGTTTCTCCTGTTGTTTCTCATAATGGTAGTTGATATTACGTCATATTTATCAACGACTACTCTCGTTTTACATGGATTTACCCTTTTTTAAATAAAAGTGATGTTTTCTCTTGTTTTGTCAAATTTAAAGCTTTGGTGGAAAACCTTTTCTCTTGCCACATTAAGAAATTTCAATCTGACAATGGTAGCGAATATGTGTCGAAACAATTTATTTCATTTTTGACGCCACTGGCATTTTGCATCGCCTCACTTGTCCTTACATCTCTCAACAAAATGGGGTGGCTCATAGAAAACATTGACACATTATGGAAATTGGGTTATCTCTTCTTGCTCAATCGCGCCTTCCATCACCCTTTTGGGTTGATGCTTTCCTCACTACCATCTTTCTTATCAATCGTCTCCTTACACCCGTCTTAAATAATGACTCGCCTTATGCCAAATTATTTCAACATCCTCCAAATTATTCTCACTTAAAAAAGGTTTAGTTGTGTCTGTTATCCCCTTCTCCAACCTTACTCATCTCACAAACTTGTATTTCGCAGCAAAATATGTATTTTTCTCAGTTATTCTCCCCAACACAAAGGGTATCGTTGCTATGACCCAATCTAAAAAAAAAAACTTACTTTTCCTGAATGTCATCTTTGATGAAAAAAAAAAAAAAATTCAGGTCTCCCCTTATATACACACCCTAGTGCCATGTCTCCACACCCATCTATGTTGTCTCTTCTGATAAGCGCTGAATGTTACACATTCAAACCCCTTAACTCTCATATGCTAATTCCTTAGCATTGTTATTTGTTTGATTTTGTTTTTTATGTTTCAGGTTAAATGCAAGAATTTCATTGAAAATTGGGCTAAAAAGGACAAGTTAGAGCCATTCTAATGCCGCCTAGACCTAGGATCGTACAAGACACAGATAAGCTCGAGCGCACTACGCTCGAGTGCACATCCTTGGGATCGAGCGCACTTAAGCGTGCACAGTACAGCATGCGCCTTTTGACAACTTGGACTTGGTTTTCAGTCTCCCAATTGGACTGGAACTTGACCTACGGTTTTCCTAGGGTTTTTAGGGTTCTCTTAATCCCTATAAATAGGCCTTAAAATATTGTAAAGAGAGACCACTTCCTAGAGTTAAAATTTCAGCAAATTACCTTTGGAGCTTAGAAAATCATGAGCAACTAAACTCCTTTGTAGGGTATTGATGTAACCCTCTCCAAGCACAATGGTTATTGTATTTGATTTTTAGTTATTCAATTTATGTATGTTGATTATATAACTATGAGAAGTGTAACATTTGATTTTTGTTCTTAATATTAAATGCAATTATTCTTAATTTACAAAATCAATATTTGTGAAATTCTTTTCTTGTCTTATAAATTATTTTGCTTTTATTGAACTCAAATCAACCTTATTTTCTGTTATTATAAGATTGATGATTATACAATGGGTTTTAATAGACATATGATCAATAGGATTAGATAGACCATGCTTAGGAAAGACGGGTCGTACTACACCCTAATTTAATGTAATTTAGATAGATGATCCGTGCCAATTGAAGATGGGTTATGCTATTCCATTGATTATATGAAACTTATTAAAGAATTTTATAATTTATACTTAAAGAAGACGGGTTATGCCGCATCTTAGTGGTTAGATGGATGATCTACACCACTAAAGATAGATTATCCGTATTCTTTAATATTTTATTTTCTTGTTACTTTTATAACAAGCACATCATGAATTTCTTGAATTAAATACAGTTAACCATTGATGTGCGGATTGCGATGAAGTCAGTACCTTACTCTCTTTCTCATATTTTAATTCTCTTTTATTTTCATGCACTTTAGCTTTAAAGAAAATCAAATCAAATCAAATCTCCTTTTTATTAAGTTAACTTTAATTCTTACAAATTTGATAATCAAACCCCTGCAGTCCTTGAGGTTCGACATACTTAATATAGCCCATCCTACCGGATTCGTTCTATTGTGAGTGGTTTATTTTTATAATTGATATTTTTGCTTAAAAAACACCATATCACTTTCAAGCTACAAACACATCTTCCTTAATTAGCACCCTCTGACACTCCCCCACTAGAATTGACCATTTCAACCAACCCATCCATTGATTTACACACTAATTCTATCCCTTAAAATCTGATTTCTTCTCCCCCACAATCATCTCTCTCTCTAAATATTTCTTCCCCACAACATTTGACTTTTCCAAACAACACATCCCTTAATTTACGCACTAACTCTATCCCTTAAAATCTAGATTCTTTTCTCACACAATCACCTCCTCCTTCCAATATTTCTCCTTCACCACAATTGACGTTTTCAAATAATACATCCCTTGATTTACGCACTCCCTCTATTCCTGAAAATCAGGATTTTTGCCATACACAATCACCTCATTCTCCAGAAATTTCAGCCCCTTCATCTCTAACTATTTTGGGTCCACCATCTTGCACGCTTGTCACGCCCAACTTGCTTGTTTCTTTTCCTTCGTCTACTCCCTCTGTACCACCTCTCTCTTCTCCTACTCCTCCCCTCCCTCCCACTCGTATGCTAACCCGTGCCCAAATGGGTTCCCTCAAACCCAAAGAATTTCCAGATTTCAAACTTTTTTACACCACCAAGCATTCACTTCAAGCTCTTCACAGTGTCATCCTTCCTGAAACCACGTGTTACTCCTAGGTCGTTACCTCTGCTCACTAGCGTCAAGCCATGGGTGATGAATTTGATACCTTATTAACCAATCAAACATGGAGTTTAGTCCCAGGGCCTACCCATAAGAATGTCATCCATAACAAATGGGTCTACAAATTGAAGTAATGTGCATATGGCACCATTGATGGGTATAAAGCTGATTTGGTCGCCAAAGGCTTTGATCAAGTTTCTGGGGTTGATTTTTTGGAGACATTCAGTCCAGTGATAAAACCAGCAACTATACGTGTCATCCTAGCTCTTCTAGTTCACTTTGGTTGGTCCATTTGTCAACTAGATGTTTATAATGCCTTCCTCCACGGCAACCTGGTTGAAGAGGTCTACATGGAGCAGCCCCGGGGGTTTGTTGATTCCTTTCTTCCTGATCATGTGTGCCGGTTACACAAGTCCCTATATGGCCTCAAACAGACACCCTGAGCTTGGTTTCATCGACTGTCACAGTGCCTCCTTGAATTGGATTTTACGGCCTTCTCTGTGGATACTTCTTTGTTTACTTTTCATAAGTCTAGTATTCACATTTTCATACTTATTTATGTTGATGATTTAATTTTGACAGGAACACATAGTACTCTACTGGCCTTTCTTATCCATCGCCTTTAAGCTGATTTTGCCTTGAAAGATCTTGGCCCACTTCAATATTTCCTTGGCATCCAGGTTACACGGATAGTCCAAGGTCTCCATCTTCACCAAAGCAAATACATCTTGGATGTCCTCCATCGTGCCCGTATGGTTGGTGCAAAGCCATATATTGCTCCTTGTGTATAGTGACCCAAATGATTAATTAAGTTTAAGTAGTTTAATTAATGGATGAATTTGGGATTTGGGTCACTAAAATCACTTAAAGGGCGATTTGGACTGTAGTATGAACGTACACTGCTTTTTTAGTGCGGATGTACGATATGGGACCATCAGACATACGCTTTGCAAACCGTACAGCGGATATACGCTACTTTTTGAAATACCCCATAGTTAATACCTGGACATACGAGACAGCCTTTGGACCACTAGGTAATAACACCGGATGTATGCCCCTTTGGACCGGACATCTGCTACTTTTTGGCCCTATAAATATCCCCTCACCCATTTCACACCCATCCACCCTTAAACCTTTCGATTTGCCCCCAGGCTACGAAAATCTTTCCTTTGTGAGTGTTTTATGAGTACGTCGTTATACTACTCGATTGTTGTCTTGTGTTGTTAGTTGTATTTTAGCCTTAGTTATGCTTTAGATCTTGTTTAAGTTAGCGTTATGTTAACTTAGCATGATTGCGTTGCATGGAGGTTTCATTTCGATTTAGGAGGCCTTAGGGAGCCTTTGTTAGGTTTAAAAGTTGGTTTGGAGAATAAGAGGATGAGTGAAAAAAATGGGGTTCTCCTTGAAAACCTCGAAGCGGACGTATGGTCTCGAGACCAGACGTACGGTCCGAAGTATCACAGCGGAAGTACAGCCCCAAGCCCAGACGTACAGTCTAGAGTGTAACAGGAAACTTTATTTTCACTAGTCGTCCTATAACTCCTATTCCTTATTCTAGAATTGCTTTAATAGAAATAGAACTAATAATAAGTTTTTTCTCAGTTGAGGTTATAGAGCCTCAAGGGAATTACTTGGAGAAGCTTTACGACCCGAGTGAGTACAAACTCACATAGATGCTTTGTTGTTATTTTTCTTGCATTGCATATATATTTTATATATATCAAACATACATATTTTGTAACTCTCATGAAATACATTTTGGAACCATTGCAAACTTTCTTTTGTGAAAACGTGTGTTGAAAAGGATAATAAAGTGAGACTTGTAAAAGAAACATGCATGTAAAATACAGATGAGATAATTTGCATCGTATGACATGATACGTATAATAGCCATGGGTTTAATATACAGGTTAACTTTATAGTCAAATGTGTATGTGTGGGCTTTAGATCCAATGGTTTCGTGACCAAGATGTAGCCATTCTCAATGGATGGTCACTATAGGATGAACGTCATTAGCGGTATTGGCCACCTGAGGTCGGACTTAGTATTACTTATGGTATGCTGTGCAATGGTTGGGACACCGGCATTGTACTACAGGTCCCTCGGGATAGTGTCAACCCTACTGAGAATGGATAATATCTCGGGTAGACCATACTGTTGAACTAGGACTATTACTCTATATATCATATGCATATAATATATATATCACATGCATGATAAATTGTCATCTCATAATGTTACATGTGTTTTATGAATAACTGAATTCACAAATTAATGACGAGTATGTCATGTGCATTTATACTCACTAAGTTGTCGGACTTACCATTGCATTATTTTCCTTTTTCTCCATATATTTGACTATGCTGTTATAAATAGTTGATACCGCGAAGTATCCGGTTATGTTGGAGGATTCGATCCGGGAGATGCTTGAGAACTTATTGTAAACTTGAGTGGGTACTTATGGTAACTAATACTTTTGAGTTATGTTGTAGATTTAGAGCTTGATGTTTACTTGGATATTAAGGTTTAGGGATCTGACTTAGATGTTATTATTGAAATAACAGCATGTATGCTATTAAAAATTGAATGATAAAGATTTGTCACAATAAATATTTGAAGTAATTGAAGGGTTTAGATTTATCATAATAAATGCCAATAAATAAATGAAGTAATAGATGAGAGAGAAAATTGATATTTATTATGACAAATCTGAACCCTTTAATTATTTTAACTAAATCCTCACCATTCAATTTTTTAACATCATATATGTTGTTATTTCAATAACAGCATGTAAGCCAGATCCAAGGTTTAACATGGATCCATTATAATGATGTTATGTGTATAATGTAATTTCCGTTGCTTTGGTGTTATTTAGTAAATGCTCTGGTTGTAATAATTTAATGTTATAAAACTTAATTACTTTTGCTGCTTAGTATCCTCTGTTTTCTAGGAGTAAAAGTCCCTGAGTCTTATTCAGAGAGGAATAAGACTAAGAGAGAAACCATTAAATTAATTACCAATTAATTAATTATTGGAGCATTACATTGTGTCTCAGGTAGCAAGTTATCTTCCCACTCTAGTGATCCTATCACTGATGTTAGTGAGTATCGCAACATTGTCGGTGCCCTGCAATACTGCACCCTCACAAGACCTAAAATTGCATATTCTATAAACCAACTCTGTCACCACCTCCATGCACCTACCACTGCCCACTGGTCTTCAGCCAAGCGAGTCCTTCACTAACTTAAAGGCACAGTGGACCATGATCTCTATTTTACTTGTGGATCCCTTGATTTTCATGCCTACAGTGATTCATACTAGGCAGGTGACCTAGATGATCGTTGCTCCACAACTGGCTATGGTGTTTTCTTAGGCCATTGCCTTGTCTCTTGGGCTGCAAAAAAAAGCCCATTGTTTCTCGGAGTAGCACTAAAGTTGAATATAGGGCTCTAGCCATGATTGTGGCTAAACTTTACTGGCTCCATTTGTTGTTCAAGGACTTGCAACTTCCCCTTTTGTCTCACCCTATTATTTGGTGTGATAACATCGGCGCCCTCGCCTTGGCCTTTAATCCAGTATTTCACGCTCGTACCAATCATATTGAGGTGGATGTGCACTTTATTCGGGAGAAGGTGGCAAACAAAGATGTCCACTCGAAATTTATCTCTATCATTGATTAAGTCGCTAATATTTTCATGAAAGGCCTATCCTCTGTCTGTTTTAACTTTCTCAAAGACAAACTGACGGTGTGTCTCCCCTCCACCAGTTTGAAGGGGGATGTTAACCAATTAGCCATAAATCAATCCTCTATAGCTCATGAAGGTACGATCCTACATCAAGAAGACAATATCCCGCTAGATGCACCTAATCATTCAAGGAGATATCATGCACTAAGACTAAATGAAATATAGAAATAAGGAAATATGTATCAACTGTACGAGGAAACTTCACTGTAATCGTGTAATTAACATTCGAGGCCTAACAGCTACTTTGTATTTACTCTATTGTATATATATCTCTGTATATGACAGTGGAATTCATTGAATAAAGAAATTACTTCTTTTCATACAATTTCAATTGCTATGTTTCCCAAATTCTTTTATGGTGGCTTCAATTCGTTCCTAATTATTAGGTGCTCTTTTTCCTACTATGGTTTCCAAATTATCTTGTCATCGCAATAGGAGTTTTTCCATATGATTTTAAATTTGGGCCGTCTCAAAATCAGTCGATTCAAGCGTGTCCTTTCTTAATTGGCTTGTGTGCCAATAACATAATGGTTTTGGCCATTCATTTGGCTCATTCTCAATTGTTTTTAGGCCTCTTTCTTGTAGTAATGTTTGAATTGTACAAACCAATTTCTATATTGCTATTTCGTTTTTAAAAATGATTTGAGCAATGAATTTTTTTTTATTTTTTTTTATTTATTTATTTTTTTTTGTGTTTAGTATTGAAGGTGGAGTTTATTGCTTCATTCCAAATTTCCAATTGTCGAGGAGTTTGGAATAAAGCTTCATTTGAATTGGCATTCTTGTTTGTTTGCATTAAACTTATTCACTCAAAACCCATCCTCATTAACTGTCCAAATTGAATTTGAGCAGCTCTAGACTATCATAGACAAGTAGGCCTCACAGTCCCAATTTCTATGGGAAGCTACTCGAATCCAGTACAATTTGAATAGCCATTGCTGCTTGTATGGTCATTTTGGACCATTTCCTGTATTTGGTCATTTGGGACCTATTTCTTTCCATGTTAGTTTCTGTTTGAGCTTTGTTGTTGGGGTACTCACCCTTTTGATGATGTCATTTATCCCCTAAAACCCATTTTCCCTTATTTGATTATAAAGAAAAGAAAAGGAAAAAATATAAAAAAACTCCACAAACTACTAGTCGTTTGCAATATAACTCTCCAATGTTTAAAAGGTATTAGAGTAACCTTTAAACTACCAAAATGTATTAAAAAAGCAACTTCTTTTTTTTTTTTTATATTCCTATGATATCCCTATTCTTTTAACAAATAAAGTAATAAAATAATTGTAAAGAAAACTAAACAATTTAAAAACAAAAAACAAAAAAAACAAAATGTGGGGATAAATACAATTTTTTAAATAAATAAATAATTTAGGCCAATTACAGTAACTATTCATGTCGTATTAAAGTAAAATCAAAAGTACGGTTCTTGAGATATTAAAAAAAAAAAAAACAATTTAGTCCCTTGAGTCAAATTCTGTTAAAAAAATTATTTTTATTTGCCCATTGATTTTACTTTAATACGAGATGAAACAATTTGTAATTTAGACTAGGTACAATGACCAATTATTTATATATTCTATATATATATTTTTGTATTTATTAGCCCATTGGTTTTTTTTTTGTATTTTAAAAAAATTGTTTTTTTTTTTACAATTATTTTTATTATTTTATTTGTTAAAAGAATAAGGATATTATAGGGATATTAAAAAAAAAAAAACTGGCTTTTTTTATATATTTTGATAGTTTTGAGGCTATATTACAAATGACTGATAATTTGATAAGGCTTTTTAATATTTTTCCTAGTCCTTATTTGAAAAAGGAGAGCTACATATTTAGATAGACATATCAAGATCCAGATTTTTAACTATTTACTTTTTAAATTGTTAGTAATTCAAACAGTAAATACGAGAGAAATTCTATAGAGCTCTCATATCCAAAAAGATGAATAGGCCATCAGAGATGTATTCGGATTATAATATTCTCTCATATTTTGATCACAATTATTTGAAGGAAAAAAAAAATGTTAGAAGATTTCTATGATCAGTCACGTCATGTACCAAATGGAAATCACCAAACTGAACCTAATTTAAAGATGTTGCGTCTGAAATTGGCATGAAGACAATCCCAAAAGTCCAAACACATTGGATAGAGTTAGGCACCATATCAGAAAATTCCAGTTTTATTGGATTAATTGGTGATATTTTGAAACTGTTATTAGCCAATACGAGATTAATAACTTTTCTTTTATTTTCTTTTCTTTTTTAATATTTTTCTAATCATCATCTTGTTTGAGTGGAAACCTGCCAGGAGAGCAATGGAAGAATATGATGAATATCCTGAAGACATATTTTTGTTTATAAAAAAAAAATAAAAAGGCAAAAATACTTCTCAAATATAATTAATTGGATATCTATTTTCGAGTTTCTTGATGCCAATGCAGGAGGCTTCAATGATTAAGTCAAGAGAACCCATACTATCAGGTCGTGGTGTAAACCAGTCATTTTATAACATCCAATCATGATGTGACACACTATCGATTTAAAAAAAAATGTAAAAAATAAAAGTGAGAACAACTACATTAAATCAAAATGATAAAGATAGTTTCTAAGAGGTAGTTCAATCGGTTGGGACTACGCCTAATAAAGCGAAGGTCACTAGTTTGAATCCGCCTACCCCCTCTTGTGTGGACATGTTAAAAAAAATGATAAAGATAAAGATAAAGATAAAAATAACAAATAAATAAAAAACCAAAACTTGTTTCTAATGCACTAAAATCCCTTTCTAATGTCCAAAAACTCATTTCTAATGCCTCAAAAAAGTAATCTTACTCTTTGCATTTATTTATCACATTCATTTTACATCATATTTTAAATAGTTTCTCATGTCACCTACCTAAA
The DNA here is from genome assembly GCA_013348765.1 of Carpinus viminea. Lineage (NCBI taxonomy): Eukaryota > Viridiplantae > Streptophyta > Magnoliopsida > Fagales > Betulaceae > Carpinus > Carpinus viminea. The sequence goes on along the minus strand of CP054670.1, from coordinate 14,413,280 downwards.
AAAAAAAAAAAACTTTATTTGGTCCATCTCATCTTATAAATCAATCATTATATTTATAATCGGTAATATATATATAACACTTGTCATTGGTCAAATTTTAAATGCTTGGGTTTTTTTTTTGACTCTGGATGTGTGAAACTACAATAAAATCTCTGTGATTTACACTTTTAAATAGACGAATCCCTTTGGGAGATTAAAATAATTTGTTTTTTAATTTTAAATTTTTAAATCTAAATTTTTTTTTTAAAAAAGGTGAGAAGAAGGGTGGCCGATCCACCCATAGGGGTGGCTAGCCACCTTAGGCCACTGGGTGGGGGCCACCACCAGATCGTATAAAGAAAAAAAAACGTGAAAGAAGGTGGTCGGTGGTGGCCCGGCCACCCCATAAGCCTAAGGGGTGGTTGAACCACCGTGCCACCCTTCTTCTTTCACTTTTTTTTTTTCTTTCTTGAGGTGGTCCAAGAACCCCTTAGTTATTAGTGGGTGGCCACCACCGCATCGGCTTGATGCAGTGGTGGCCACCACCCAATTAGCTGAGGGTGGTGAACCACCCCTGTGCCACCTTCTTTTCGCAGCTTTTTTTTTCTCTTAATCAGGGGTGGTTCAAGCCACCCCTTAGGCCACTGAGGTGGCATTTGGGCCACTGCATCGACCCGACCACGGGTGGTCCAGCCCACTTGGAGCCACACCACACCGACCGGTGCAGGTGGTGGCCAGCCTTGGGTGGATCGGCCACCCTTCTTCTTTCTTCAATTTTTTAAAAAAAAAAATTTGATTTAAAAATTAAAATTTTAAAAAAATTAATATTTAATCTCCCAAAGCATGCGTTTTGGGATCATAACTGTGCCAATTCTAAAGTGTAACGGCAGGATTTTATTGTAGTTTACATCCAGGGAGTAAATTTTCGGGAAAAAAAACTTAAGCATTTTAAAATTTTGACTGGTTGACTCAATGTGTTATTATATATTTACCCTTGTAAACTTATGTACATTTTATATAAGTCAATGATAAATCTCATAAAATTAATAGTTGATCTATTAAATTTATAGAAGACTATAGGCCAAATATAAATATTTTATTGACCCTTAACTTTAAATCTAATATGATAAATGAGTATAAAAAATATATTTAAAAAAGGAATTTTTTTTTTTAAGCAATATTTAAAAAAGAATTTATACTTTTATTGGTTTGAGTAAATTAATATAACAATATTTGAAGGCAAGGGGTAATCGGTCACTTCCAAGTTCCAACTTCCGAGAAATGGTCATACCAGCCAACCACCTGCACCTGCAAGACCGACACCATTACTTAATTAACAAATTAAAATAAGTAGTTCTTCTTTTACTTAATACACTCAGGTGTGCATTTTCACCCTGCTGGATACACGTGTCTTCCGAATCTGCTTCCAAGCACATCTTCCTAGAAGAAGCTCATAATAAATTACAAGGGAAATCCGTGGATCCAACTAAATATTATCTCAGGTTGGAATTGGATCTTTGTGCCTATGAGATTTGACTTTTTTTCTACAATAAAGGAGATATTTTTAACAGAACGTCCTGCATCTGCATCAATTCCAATGAAGATAACATGTTCTCCCTAGATCTTATCCGATCGGGATCGGGAATCCTCGACTAAATTGTAGCTGGTCAGTGTCTTCATCGGGAGAGTTTCTTTGATAGAATTAGGATATTCTTCCGTCCTTTTAAATGATATTCAGTTACTTTATCATTTTAAAAAATAAAAAATAAAAATATTTTTAAAATATAATTAATTGGTTGTGTTAACTTTGGAAGTCAGACTTTTGTTAAACTAATAATTAAGTTATTAAATTTATTTTTTTTATCGGTTTAAATTTTTGAGATAATTGATAAGTTAACACGGTATCAAAATCAAAAGTTATGAAATCAAATCTTGATTCTATTAATTTATCATATTTAAATTAAATATTCTGATAGTTTGACCTCACACATAAGGAAAATGGATCCTCTTTATTTCAAATGAAATATAGAGTATCTATTAAGTGCATTTAAGAAGGTAATATTATCTGTTTCTTTTTTAGGATAAATTTTTGGACAAATTTATCCTCTTAATACTTTAAATTGATACTCTCTATTTTATTTGAAATAAAGAGAATTATTTTTCACACGTGAGAGATAATATTAAACTAATAATTAAATAATTAAATTTATATTTTTTATCAACTTAAGCTATCGGAATAAATAAGTTAACAGCTCCACTCTTGTTTGATTTTTTTTTTTTTTTAATCGTTTCATTTGGCTTTATATAGTGACAATAGAGGACTTTGAAAGAGAAATCTTATGAGCAATTATTTCGACATGCATGTCTGGCACAGACACGTAAGGTTCTTCGTGGTTGGATTATGTACCAACCGAAATAATTGCATGATAACTGTTCAACATCTTAATCACTTTTGGGAAAACTAGGTTGGCCCACTTTCTAGTTAGATTACTAAGACTTTTCAGCTACCTGATGGGATTTGGCTGCAATTCCCTTCTAGCAATAAGATTTGGTAGTCCCGCCACGAGAGGGCTTCTATAGGACTCATTTATTCAAACAAATACGCTATCAGCTGATGGGATTTAGCTGCAATTCTAGCAATAAGATTTGGTACAATTCGCCACAAGAGGACTTTTATAAGACTCATTTATTTAAATAGATGTGCTATCAACTAATGATATTTGGCTGCAATTTTGACAATAAGATTTGGTGCAATCCGTCACGAGGGGGCTTCTATAGGACTTATTTGTTCAAACAAATGTGCTATCAACTAATGGGATTTGACTACAATTTTGACAATAAGATTCGATATAATCCGTCACAAGATGGTTTCTATAAGACTCATTTGTTTAAATAGATGCACAATAACTTAAGCTATTTATTGAAATTATTTGGCTTTTGATTGGAGTTCAAGTATTCAATTACCATTTGAAGTGAATTGGAGAAACATTATTTTATGGTTATAATTTTATTTTTCTGTACATAATTGTGTACAAGAACATATCTATTATGTAACATTATTTACACCATTATGTTTGAAACAAAATATTGACCATTAAATGACTTTTAGTATAATAAAAAAAGGGTCATATACCTTCAATTTCAAGGAAAACTCGGTGAATAGCTAACAATTTGAGTTTCTCAATAAGTAACTTAATTAGCTAAAACACGCTTAATAAAGCGGAGATCACTAGTTCAAATATTTATTCTTCTTTTTGTGCGGACATGTCAAAAAAAAAAAAAAACTTGACGTTTTGTTAAAAAAATTTTATGGTAGAAAATTTGACATCTTCTAGCCACTCGAGAAATAAGTGGTTTGAATGGATTTATACAAAATGCTGGCAGAATACAATTCACACTTAATATGGACAATATTTATACATATTTGCCTCATTAATCACTAACTTCCACGCCTACAAAGCATAATGGACAGCATCCACAAGCAACCAAAAAAGAAAATTACACTTCAAGCGCAGCATTGATTTCCAGTAGTTGAAAATTGATAGGGAAAATGCTGAGCGTCACTGATTTTTCTTCAAAAATGTGCAGGGGTTGAGTTGGATTTCATATCTTCAAGTCGGATCCCAATAGAGTACAATGAACTATCCGTATTACATGCCAGAAGAGAGTACCCGGACCCTTCTTGCTCGGACAAAGAGCTCGAAAACCTATTCGAGCTACCCGAACACTTGTCCGATTAGGCGGGCCGGAACTCGAGTGTGTATCACTTCTTACATATCTCCCCAAACCAAGCAACATTCTCAAGAACATGATCATAATTGTATAAAACCTTGTCATCCTTTTACTCCATCACTTTTATCTCCCATACTTCAAATTACTAATCACAACCTATATACAACATTTTTTTCCAAAACATTGAAAAGGACCAAAAAAAAAAACTAATTTTAAAAGTTTTTGCCATCTTCTGTCTTCTTTGGTTTTTTTTTTTTGGAACAAACATGAAAAACAGGGGGTTAATCATGGCTGCAGACCATACCATTCAGATTCTCCACCGCTATCATCATATCCTTACCATTGCACATGCTGTCGCCTTGCCATGTCCACACAATGTCTTTCAAAGCAGGCCTGACATCCTCCTCGAAGAACTTTGAATACTCCAAAGTGTCACCGGAGGATTTTGAGAACTCAACAATGGCGACCTCCGGGGCGACCTCGAAGATCTCCGCCGTGATTGCGAGCCGCCCCTTGCGGCCCTCCATTGGGGCCTCCATCTTCACCTTGAAGTCCTTCGCCTTCGCCACCTGCATGCTCAGCCCCTTCGCCACCGCCTCGATCTTCGCCAATATCGCCGCCGCCCTACACTTGGACGTGAAAATGGACCCCACCTTCCGCTTTTTCTCGAACAGGCTCGACAGGTCGAACCCGGACGACATGGAGGATATGAACTCGAATGCGTTGAAAAACTTGGGCGTTTTCGGAGACGGATCATCGTGTTCATCATCACCCGCCGATGGCTCTACTTGTGTTGTTGTTTCTTTGACCATCGCCGCCGTTCGAATGGGCCTAGCCAACCCTTTGCGGAACCAAGGCGATCGCATTATTGCCGGGATTGTGATCCGCCTATCTGTTATAGTATAAATTAAAGGATTAAATTCATCTATTTCTACTCGTTTAAGCTTTTTTTCCGTGATTCAACCCGAATCAGAACAGAACAGAAGTTATGAGTTTAAATAAGCAGTGATGTAAGGCTACCTGGGTCGGTGACTAGGAGCTTGGAGACCAAGCGCTTGGACTCGGAAGAGAACCACGGGGGGAGCTCGAACTGGGCTTTGAAGATCTTCTTATACATGTTCATCAAATTCTCATCTTGAAATGGAAGAAACCCAGCGAGAAGGACGTATAAGATCACTCCACATGACCAAATATCCGCCTTGGACCCGTCGTAGCCCTTCCTCTTCAAGACCTCAGGCGCCACATACGCCGGGGTGCCACACTGCGTGTGTAGAAGCCCGTCGTTCCGGAGCTGCTCCGGCAAAGCGGAGAGGCCGAAATCCGAGACTTTGAGGTTCTCGTTCTCGTCGAGCAACAGGTTTTCCGGCTTGAGGTCTCGGTGAGAGACGCCTCGGCTGTGGCAGAAGTCCACCGCGCTGATCAGCTGCTGGAAGTACTTCCGGGCAGAGTCTTCCTTAAGCTTCCCTCTGGCCACCTTGGCGAAGAGCTCGCCGCCTCGGACGTACTCCATGATGAAGAAGATCTTCGTCTTGGTGGCCATGACTTCCTTGAGCTCCACCACGTTGGGGTGGCGCACCAGCCGCATCACCGAGATCTCGCGCTTTATCTGCTCCATCATTCCCTCCTTCTTCACCACCTGATCCTTGTTGATCACCTTGATCGCCACGCTCTCTCCGGAAACCATTTCCTTGCCGTAGTAGACCTTGGCGAAGGTCCCTTTCCCCAACAGCCTTCCCATCTCATATTTCTCAAACAGTATATTCCTCTCCTCCTCCATAGATTATTCAGAGAGCCACCCAAATCAAATAAAAAAAGATAAAAATATTGCTGCTATTGGAACTGCATAAATTTCTCAGCTTTGGTTAATCTGGAAACAAAAACAAATTCTGGGTTTTGTTTACAATAATATTGGAGGACTATACCGTAAAGGAATCCAAGAAAGAACAGCAGAGATGCAAATCTCAAATGATTCCATCCAGGGGGTTTCAAGAAAGTCGTTTATTTCTGACTTCTAAGCCTTGTGAGATTTAGAGGAGCGGAGACAGAGGAGCAGCACATAGTATTTTCCTGTGTGCACACAGGATGAAAAATTGTCAAATTTTTATTTGGAAGAGACTAATGAGAAGAGGACACGTGCATGGTGAGTCACCAAGAAGTTAGAAGCTAATAATTTAATTTAATTTAATTTAAGCTTTTTTTAATTAAAATTAAAAACAATAATTAAAGCTTTTGATCTTCTAAGTAATAAAGTAATATCCCCTGTTTTGGGGTTCGGTGATGCTCTGTTTCTTTAGACTAAATTTCACATCCACCTAGCAAACATTAATTTGTAGACTAAATTTTACTCAATTGGAAAGAGCATTCACAGTATTTGTAGACTAAATTTAACATCCACCTAGCACACATTTTTTATTTACTCTTACTATTTTATTTAAATATTTTTTTTAAAAAAAACTCTTTCAAGAAGAGCGGTTCGAATACAATTTCTTTTGCTCTCATTTTAGCATCCCTGCAGCCAAATGATGAATTTTCCCCCCCTACATGAGAGTAAAAGATGGCTGACATTGAGTAATTATTGATTAGTTTGATTTCCAGAATTGGCTTTCCTTCTCTTTTGGTCATTGTGTTATTTATCTGTCATTTCCTTTTTAGCATATTGAGTAATCTCTCTACTCTCTGGTCTTTATTGTTGAATTGATTGCTTCATTGGACTTTTTGTACATGGGTTCTATCTAAGGTTGCAGGTGTTGTTTTCGACATTGGGATTGAAATCCTAATAAAACAAGTATTTTATAAAAGTAGATAAGGACACACGTTTCAATCTCAACGGTTTCAATTTCAGTTGGAGCTCATCCCAAACCGAACCAAGACAAGATTGGATATGAGTTTTGTGGTGAGTGATTAGGGTATGTGCCCATTTGAAGGCATGGACCACAATTGCTTTAATAATATGATAAGTCCTAACCACCTTTTTTTTTTTTTAAATGAGTACAAGGTTTTCAAATCGTATGACTAAAGATGTGGACAATATACGTAAAGAGCCCCCCAAAAAAAATCCATTATTTTTGTTGTTTCATTACCTTTTTCTTTTTTTAAAAAAAAATTATATCATTACTTTTCCATTTTTATGTCAAACTATAACAAAATGTAATCTTTTTTTTTCAAATTTGAAATTATGATCTTTAATTTACATTGAATTATTATATTAGATAAAAAGCTGTGCGTAATGTACAAATATAAAACAAAATTATTAGAGCCCTACCAAATAAATGTACAAAAATAATAATATGTTTGTAGAGATTGTTAATATCCTTAAACTTTTTACTCTCTACCAAAAGGGCAAAAACATTAGGATTTGTTTGGCAAAGGAGTGTACTAGAGGAAGTGGACCGAAACTATAGCAAATTTGATTGATATGAGAAAAAAAAGTAAGAATATTTTGTATAAAAAGTAAAAAATTTGTTTAGTAGTTATTTTTTTATTTGAATAATAATAAAAGTGATTAGTGTAATATAAAAAGTTAGAATATTGAAATTGATTTTGAGATTAATTTTTTGGAGTTTTGGGTCCGGTCTGGTCCACTTATTTGCCAAACACACCCTAACAAATCAGTCACAAAATTCTCAAATCTATTTTTATCTTTACATGCAAATCAAAATAATTTTAAAAATGTAATATTTGTCAAATGAATTTCATTTGTTAATGTTTTTTATTTTTTTGTTTAAAAAAGTATTATGATGTGACAAAAAAGTAAAATTAATTTTGAGTGTTTTGTGTGTTTTTTTTTTTAAATATAACCAAAAAATTAGTTATCAAATATAATTAAAGCTTTTTTCCTTTTCCCTTTTATTTTCTTAAAAAAACCTAATAAAAAATATAAAATGCAACACACTCAAAATTGCTTTTACATTTACTTTATATCAAAACATTTTTTAAAACAAAAATGAAAAAAAAAACCTTAACAAACATAGCATAAAATAGAGTAGTGATAATTATAAAATTAGAATGAGTGAACAATACTCACATTGGTCTTATTTTAATATTATTGTTTAATTTTTTTAATAATATTTTATTATTAAAATAAAATCAACGTAAGTAGTGTTTACTCACACGGATCATTACTCTAAAAAATAAACAAAGAAACAAAATATTTGTCACCGTCACCTGGATTATTCGTTGGTAGTTGATGCCTTGGCCACGTCTTTAATGTTGCTGCATATGTTTGTAATTTTAGAAGATACTCTAAAATTTAGGATCATCACCAATAAGTAGCCAGTAGGCAATAGTTGAAAAATCTTCCCATCCCTCTATAAATATCAAGGGGTTTAAAGTTATCTCTCTCCCTTTTTTATTTATTTTTTAATAAGAAGATAAAATAGGGATTAAGGGTCGACTCTTCTTCTAAGTCTTTTGGTTGAGGGTGACAAATATATAATTTTTTAAATACATTTTGGGATTTAAAAAAAATATATCGTGTTTGAAAACAAATATTAATGAGACATAACGGTGAAAACACTTTATACTATTAAAAAAATTCCTTTTAATAGCATTAACAAATAGAGTAAAAAAATATCTTTAACTATTGAGAATTGCAAAGGCTTGACCGTGATTAATCATCTATAATGGGATTTGATTTACATGTTATTATTAAAATAATAATGTCTTTTTTTAAAAAAAAAAAGAAAAAAATAATAGCATGTGTATTGTTAGTAAAAATAACGGTTAAGACTGAAACTCAAAGTTAATTTACTTTTAATAACTTTTAATAGAAAATAGAAAATAAAAAGAGATTTTGAAATATTCAATTTTAATTATTGCTTTTACTGCAGCATATAAGATCTCCAAGTTAATAAATGAAGGTCACTAATTTGAATTTAAATCCCTTTTTGTAGACATTTAAAAAATATATATATATATATGTAAGCCAAATTAAAAAAAATTAACGGTTAAGATTTTACCAAATCATCCATCTTGAGAACATTCTAGCCATTAAAAAAAAATTAATGCAATCATTGCCGTCTGATAATGGCGTCGTTGAGCAACAAAGCATGAAATGGTCAAAATCATATAATCAAACATAAGTACAGACATTCACTCCCAGACAAAGCAAATGAGACGTGAGAAGTTGAAATTTGACTGTGTCTTCTCTGTAACGACAACTTGCGAGTTTTACAAATTTGTGATCATTATTAAATGGTTATCTTATATTGTGTATTTCTTGTTAAATTGACTCCAAATTAGTTGCAAAAATAGTTGACTTGTCAACCAACATGTTCACATGCCCATCTTGTGTTATGGTCCTACTAGAAAAGGGCCAAAGATGATTTCGAGAAGATCGTCATAATCACTCTAAATAAAAGAAAGTTTATTAAGTCACGTCTTATAAAATAAAAGTTATTAATTTTTTTTTAAAAAAAAAATTATATAAATATGTAAAAAAAAAAGTAAAATATCAAAATAAAAGAATGGTTGGGGACTACTCTTAATAGTGAGTGTCCACACGAATCACCCCTTTGATGGGGCAGCCGTCGGTGCAGGTGCCACACCACAATAATAGGTTAATAGAGGAATTAGACAAATCTTTTATTTATTACATTTTGTTACTATTTTTTTAAATAAATATTTGGATAGATTAGTTTAAATTGAGAAGTTGTCAAAACCATCGTCATGGACCATTCAATCTATGGGCCACTTTTATCCAGCTAAACAAATACTATACGATGGTTCTGGAGACTTCTATCAACTTTGTTTATCCACAATTTTCTTTAGGGTCCCATTATCCGCGTTGGTGCATGCATTATCAAGTAACAAATATACCACTAATGGCTAATCCCTTCTTTTTAAGCAAATACTTAACGCCCAAATGGCCTGGCTCTGTTTGGATCATTGTTTAGCAATGATGATTCTCTATTATTAGGCCGTTTGAATCGTATAAAAAATTGATAAGATAAATACGGTAAAATTTATCTGTTTTGAGCAACTTCAGATGTAGAACACGAATAGACCCAACAAAAAATCTTTTTAGTATATTTAGAGCTTATTTATGATTATGTTAAAGAGCTTAAAAAATCTTTTAGTACTTAAAATGTATGCCAAACAAACAGATAACATGCTTCAATGCTTGGTAAAATATTCCAAAAACACTTATTTGATTTTTTTTTTCATTCTAAAAAGTGCCCAAATGCAATTTTTTAAAAAGTTTAATATAAAGTTTTTTTTTAGACTGAATTATTTTTATGCAACTCTTACTTTGTCATATATTTGTATTGAGATTTTTTATGAATTATGTATTTATTTTATTTTTTGTTGGCTTTTTTTTTTTTAACTTGTTTACAAAAAAAAGAAGAAAAAATTCAAACTTAACATTTGTTTCTTAATACGTAATTTATAATCGATTGAACTATTTCTTAGAAACTCTTCTCGTCAGCACGTAGAGTATAAGGAATAAAAAAAAAAAATTGATAATCCCACCAGGAAAAATATCAAAAGAAGTGCCCTTGCATCAGTTGAAATTAATTAAACACTAGGATTGCTACACATCCTGCCAAAATGTGTGGGAGCCCTCGAGGGTTACACGTACAAGGAATTAGAGCCGAGCTACTACATAAAAGAGATGGTGACCGTTGAGCAATCATGTAGTCATGAGACGATATGTATTATTTATTTGTTTAATGAGCATTAGCTTTAATTGTATTTAATAATTCTTCATAACAAATACAAAAGTTAAAAAATAGTTTTAAAAATGCTTTGTTTTTTAGGTTCATCGGCGGCCCTCATCATTACGCTACAAAAGAAGAAGTTGAATTGAATTTTCGTTCTCACGCGTTCACTTTCATGCCCATTTTAAGTGGTTCTTTAAATTATAATTAAATTAAAATTTAATAATTATTTTAAAAATTACACTAGAGAGTGTGCAAAAGAATTTTAACCTGATTTATTAAGTTCACATCTATTATTTTAATATATGATTCTCCCGTGCATTCTTAATTATACGTGAGAATTACATGCTCTATAAATAAATATCAGTTTAATATATTAGGTTAGAGAAAAAGTTGAAAGAAAACTTTTCCTTAGAATGAATCTCAAAATGTCATTTTTTTTTTCTTCTTGGCATCAAATATGTCCCTTTACAAGACTTGTTTGCGCGTGGAGAAAGATACAAGGAGCGGTTTGGCACCCTACCCGAGAGGTAGGATTAGGGAAATAAGAATATATACATACTCACCCAAAACGATGTTGTTTTAAATATATTTTAAAATCCGGTTGTGTTGGAATCGAAAATCCTTCCATAAAAATCCTTTCAAAATCGCTAACCTAACCGCCGGCACAGGTTGAAACCAAACTGAAATTCAAAAACTCTGATTTTTTTTATTTTTTAATTTTATAATTTAATTTGCTCAACCTTACCAAAAATTTACGTGAAATCCCCCAAGGTCCAATCCATACTCTTCAATTCACAATTCATGTTGATGTTTTTTTTGAAGTCATCCAAAAAAAAACCAATTAAATGAAGACAATATGAATCCAACCCATATGATGTTGTCGACAGCAATGCTTTGGTTGACATATGATCGTAAAACTGTTATATATATATTAGCTGTGCATACACTATGAGCAGCAACAAGACTTTGAAAAGGTCCAGTTCTTTTAATAACCTCCAATTATATATATATATATATATATATAGGTGTTTTTTCAGTCCTAAATAGATATTAATTTTTAAAAATTGAATGAGAAAAATAAATGCTATATTCTTTTTTACATGTTCTAGAAAATAATATACACCAATAACTAGTAGAACGCTTAACATTATATATATATATATATATATATATATATATATATATATATGATTGATAACTTGCTGCATCGGAAACTAGAGACAAATAAAGGTGGATGCTGCATAATTTTAGTTGAAGTTGTTTAAAATATGCTCCACCTTGTGAGCAAAGCCATTTTGGCAGCTCAAAAGCTTTAATGCCTCTAAAAACCATTGAAAAGTCAATGTCCATTTGCTGGTGGAACTTTTGGTATCATCAATTTTCTGTTTCCTGGTCAGATTCATTGTATTAAGGAGCGGACAATTCAATACGAAAATGGCAGTTCAAGATTTAGAGTAATCAAATTCGGGTTAAACTGGGTAATTGAATCGATTGGATACGAGTAATAAACAGATCAACATGTTTAACCTACATTGCCATGTGTTTGTTTATATGGTCATGTAGATGGACTCTTTTTTTTAAAAAAAAAAAGAATTTGTATTATTGGACTGTAATATTATTTTGATTGAATATTGCCTTGAAGGAGTTATATTTATTAATTAGTTGTCATGAACCTAGCTGTAAATGTTTATAATTGATATAATATATGTTTATAATATAAGAAATTGGGCTAATCATGTCATATCAACTACTGAGGTCAATTTAACTCAATTATAAAAAACAAGTTGAAATTGGTTGTTGGTATACAAGTCGTATCGTATGTGTCACATGTTTATTTAATCAGGTAGCATCATGTTCATGGTTGATGGGTTTAAGTTGTTTAATTAAATAAATAATGTCAAACTCATATATTTGTATGGATATGACTCAACATGATATGAACTCGACCCATGAACTCATATATTTATTGATAGATTTAATTAATTTTGTTAAATTACCAGTTATCCAAAAAGTTTAAGCTCATAAGAAGAAATAAATTTAATTATTTTTTTTGACATGTCCACACAAGAGTGGAGAGGGAGGATTCGAACTAATAACCTCCACTTCATGAGGTATGGTCCCAGCCGATTAAGCTACCTATTGGGGACATAAATTTAATCATTTAATCAACATTTTAACACTCTCCTTTATGTGTGCGCTCAAACTCCTTTTTCATAGGTGATGTCCAAAACGTGAAATATTTTAATTTAAATGAGGATGGTTTAATGGAGTCAAGGTTTGATCCCTATGTCCTTTGGCTCTGATACTATGTTGAAATATATATTAAATATAAAAATAATAAAATAAGAAAGACAAAGAAAAAATGAGCGTAGAAGTAGAGAGACTTATATATTCACTATATCAAACAATATTACATAATTCTTTATTTATAGAGAGACAATGAGTAGGGACTAAGAAACTCTAAAATAGACCTAAACTAATTAAGGAAGAGAATAAACCTTACAAGGAAATATAATAAACCGAAAATAAAAATATTCTAACATAAAGAGAAATAACTTGCTCAAGAAAATATTAATAAACATAATTTAGAAAATATAAAATATTCTAACAATATTATAAAATATATAAAATATAAAATAAGAAAGAAAAAGAAAAGAAAAGAGAGCGGAAGCGGAGAGAGACGTATGAGTTGCATATTGTATATTCACTATATCAAACAATATTACATAACTCTTTATTTATAGAGAGATAATGAATAATGACCAAAAAATTGTAAAGTAGACGAAGAGAATAAAACCTTACAAGGAAATATAATAACCGAAAATAAAAATATTCTAACATAAAAAGAAATAACTTGTTAAGGAAAATATTAATAAACATAATTTAGAAAATATAAAATATTCCAACATCCTCCTCAAACTCAAGGTGTAAGATTGAATTTGGAAAATAGAAGAAATTAAAGGCATTCAAAGTCGATGGTTGGATCGAGGCAATGCTAGTGAGAAAGGCTGAAAGTGATGGTCGGAAGAATGCCAAAGAATGGAGACAAGTTGTGAAAAGAATCCGATAAAAAGCCAAGTTGCAACTGACAATGAGGCTAGAGAATGAAAACTAGCCGTTAAAAATCCTGTGAAGGGCCAAACCACATTGTCCCAAGATTCACCCAAAAAAAAGATGAGAAATGCTGGAAGTGATGGCCGTAGAAATACTAGAGAACAGAGACAAGTTGCAAAAAGAATCCAGTTAAGGGCCAAGTCACAACTAACAATGAGGCCAGAGAATGGAAACTAGCCGTTAAAAATCCTATGAAGGCCGCTTTGTGCCAAGATTCGCTAATGAATAGAGCCATGAATCACAACAATATTATGTGATCTTTGGAAGAGCAAAATTGGGAGATCTTGGGAAGAGAATGCTAGAAAAATTGAAAAAAAAAGAAAAGAAAAGAAAAGCCATAATACTTTTATTGAAAGCCATTGAAATTTGCTTCTTTTTTTTTTTTTTTTTTTTAGGAGAAATTGGCTTTGATATCATATTAAATTACCAGTTATCTAAAAAGCTTAAGCAATCATAGGAAGATGTGCATTTAATCACTTAATCAATATTTTAACAAATATAAATAACTTATGATTTTTTGTGTCAATTTATTTACCAAATTTAAAATGTGCAATCTGACATAGGAAAATGTTGATTTTTCTTTGAATAACACACCTTCTTTTATAGTATATAGAAATCCCCTTGTGAAATCAACGAAGCTTGCTTCTGCCTTCATGCAAAAACATAAATGTAAATTCAATTTAACCCAAATGAATTTGATGAGGAGGGAGCCTCTCTCCTAAGCGAACCGTCAAAAAACCTTAGCCCCTAGAGAGGAGGAGCCTCTCTCCCCCTTTTATCCTCTCGCCCTTCCTAATCCCCCTTCCCTTTCTATCTATTTTTTTTTTTTTGTGTGTGTGTGTGTTTTTTTTTTAGGTGTTTTTAGGCCACATGCAGCAACTCCGGCCACTTTCATCCTCCCTCCAAGGTGCTGTATTGCCCATCTCCTTCATTCGCTCCAGCATGTGCTAATGCTTGCCAGTACCCATCATCTTTTCTACTCCGGTCGCTATTGTTTTTTATGGTTGTGTTTCTTGTTTTGTTTGTTTTGAATAAAGACCGTTTTGGGTTGAAGATGTGTAGATCTAGTCTTCTTATGAGCAAATATATGTTTTTGGTTGTGTTTTTATGTGGGGGTTAGGTTTTCTCTATTTTTTGTTTTCTATAATTTTGCTTAAATAAGGATTGTTTAGACCTTTGGGTTGTGGAGCTCTTAGGTTTAGGAAGATGAGTTTCAGCATGGATTTTCTACTCCCAAGGCTAAGAAAAATGAGCTGCATATGGATTGAGTTGAATCTGTCTAGAAATTGCAATTTCAAAATGTGATTTATAGTTCGTTAAAAAAAAAAAACTTATTCTATTATTTTGCAAGTTAAAAATGTAAATTTTTCTACATTTTCATACTGTAATTTGTTAAAAACCCAATTCTAAATTGTTGGAAATATTTTCACTCAACTGGCCCACCATATATTAGGCTTCAAGGCCATGTTAGGCCCACAAAAAAGGCGCTATTGGAGTATGAGTCTCAATTCAGGTTCAATTAGAACTCTTTGAAGAATCTAACACAACCCAAGCCTAATTGAAGTAGGACCTCATGTCCAATTTAAACTCTCAGCACTCCTATATCAAGTTGAAAAAGAAGACCTAATCCAAGTATAGCTTTACTTCTCAGCCTATAAATAGACTCCTATACCATGTATATAGACTCAAAAAGACTGAATTATTGAGCTTCGTGATCATATTACTCTTCTCCAAAGAACGGGTGTAATTCACACCGTATTGAAAACTGTTTTAATATAAATAATACATTTTTGTAATTTAATTTAAAATTAAACTTTTTATCTGCGAAAACAATCATGGAAGTTTAAATTTCCCATCATGTATATTAATTTTGGGCCCAATTGAGCAAAAAGATAAAGCCCCGATTATATTTTATCTCTTCAAAGTTTAGGCCCATTTCCTTACGTGCCAGTTGGGTCTAGGCCTTCTTTATAGACCCAATAAAGGGTATTGAGCTTTGATCGAAGGCCCAAAATGTTTTCACAGACACAAGAAGGGCTGACTCAAATTCAGGCTCAAGAATCTTGAGTCAAGATCCCGCGGGCAAATTTCCCGAAACGGCAAGACCTAAATCAGCGGTTCACTCGGAGCGAGCGAGCGAGCGAGAGAGATAGCAATGGAGGAAGACCAAATAGAGAAGTTCGTGGCAGCGTACCTGAAGAAGAAGGGGTTCAAGCAAGCTGAGCACGCTTTCCAAGAAGAACGACAACATCAACAGAGCAAGAACACTTCATCGTCCTCCATCACCACCAATTCCCTCTCTGACCCTGACCTCGCCAAGCACCTCCTCGCCTTCTCCGAGTACTCTCTCTCTCTCTCCTTTTTATTTATTTTTTTTTTCAAGCAAAAGTATAAAGCATGAGGATAAGTAATTTCCTAATTTTGCTTGGATTAGTGAAGTAAATGATCTATAGCTTTACTTATATTGGTGCGGTGAATGATAATGCTTGCATAAATGAGCCAAAAAAAAACCCTTTTCTTGGTCGAATTTATGATTTTCACTCGAAGACTTAACCTATTGAATGGTTTAAATTGGGATAAACATTCACATTTTATGCGTATGTTAGGTGCCAAATATTCGAAAAAATATATTATATGTGTCAAATATTTGTAAGGGGTTTGACTGTTGAACATGCCATATCTATTTATATGTTTTATGTCGTTACTTTACGCTAAGCTAGAGTTAATATGCAGAGTGAATTGAAATATGCACTGTTTTCATGGGAATCATATGGTATTGTTTTCTACAATTTGCTGGTACGTATGATTCACTTGTGGACCTAAGACCAGTTAGTATATATCTCAAAGAGTATTTCCAAAGTTTTCAGATCCTCAGGTTGAAATCCTTTAGGCTGTGCCACGGTATAGAAGTTAGAAGAGCATGAGAAGTGTTCTGGATTTTCACTTGGTTGGTACTTTTGTGTTAATTAGAATAATATCTGCATAGTCGGGGTATATGAAGACTAAATTTGGTCTCTTGTTCACTGAGCGACTGTATAATCCATTCTTTGGAGCAATCATTTCTTGATAGTTTGGGGTTGGCCTTGTTTTGGACCATCACCACGTTGATATGGGATGGGCTATTTATATTGGTGTTGGAGTGATACTCTAAACTTTGTTGCATAGCCGTTGTTGTGACTTTTGCAGCAGGAGACTTTCATAAGACTTAAAATATTGCAGAAGTTAGAGATATAGGACTGAAAGAAAAAACTGCTGTGAACTTTGAATTCTTCTGAACAATAGAAGACAAGATATTTTAAACCCCAAGGGGTTGGCCTAAGTGGTGGAGGCCTTGATCTTAAGGTTTGCTCCTTTCAAGGTTTCAACATCCCATGGGTGCAAACAATTTCTTGGGGCCACACCCCCTAGTGAAAAGTTAGCGATTTAACTAGTTTCGTGTTGAGAAACTTCCGATGGTGTAGTGCATGGGACCGGGGTTTACTTTGCAGTGGTGGGTCCAAAAGATCTTGCCTTGGAGAGGTTCCCGACATAAAAAAAATAAAAAAAGAAGACAAGATGTTTTAATGTTGTTTTTTAAGTAAAGGAAAATCAAGTTGTTTGGGTGTGTACCACTGAACTGATACTTGGTGGCATAATGTGATTACAGATATGTGTGTTTGAGAATGACATGGGTGTGTAGTACTGTAATGGCTGACACTAAAAACATGGAATGGAATAAATTCTGAAAATGAAGTAGGCGGCCAAATGTTTGCGGCAGTCATGTTAGTGTATCTAGTATGGTGAAAATTGCTGACATCAGAGTATCCTTAAATGGAGTGAAAAATGCAATTTATATATATATATATATATATATATATATTCGCAAAGGTGTTTTTGTTGCATCATGAAAGTTCTTATTTTTCAGATTGGAGAATGGTCCGGCACGATACCATGATGGATATAGCAAGTTTAGGTCATGGACTTATAGTTCACTAGATTTGTACAAGGTAGCTGGTTTTTAAATTGATTTTAGTTGGGAACTCATTTCATAATCCTGGTGTTTATGATTTGACTAAATCACCTTTACAATCTTTGCAGCATGAGTTGCTTCGTGTGCTTTATCCTGTATTTATTCATTGTTTCATGGATCTGGTGGAAAAAGGGCATGTTCAAGAAGGTATGTTTTGAACTTATTTCCTTATGTTTTGTAGTCTATGTCAGAAACTAACTGGAGCACTCCATTAGTGCAGCTGTTTATCTGTTTGTTTTTACATGATTACAGTTGATGTTTTTTCTTCATGTCTTGTACTTTGTACTGCAAACTTACCAAAGTGAGAATTAGTTCAACAACTGTAATGTGTATATGTTCACATAATTATGGTTGATATCTCCAGCGCGAACCTTTTTCAATAGCTTCCGTGAAGACCATGAAATGATGCACTCGCGAGACCTTCAAAAGTTGGAAGGAGTTCTTTCTCCCTCTCATCTGGAGGTAATTACTACTTTAGAACCTTCATTTAATGTTCCCCATTCTTTGTATGGCTAGATTAGAAATCATAATAATTTTTAATCATCATGTTTCTGTTCAGGAGATGGAATTTGCTCATTCTCTTAGGCAGAACAAAGTAAAAATAAAGATATGTCAGGTAACTTCTTGTTCTTCTTGATTAACTTGTTAGTATATGTTAAAGAACCTATAAAAAAAAAATGTTTAAAGAAGTGATTAAGTGATTAAATTTATCTCTTCTTATCAACTTAAGTTTTTGGGATAAGTGGTGATTTAATATGGTATCAAAGCCAAAGGTCTTGAATTCGAACCCCGTCAATTCACCCCACATTTAATTAAAATATTCCATGTGTTGGGTTTTGCCTATTAAAAGGGAGTTTGATCCCATACGTGAAGGAGAGTGTTAAAGAGTGATTAAATGATTAAATTTATATATTTCTATTAGCTTAAGCTTTTGGGACAAGTGATGATTTAACAGTATCATAAGTGATGTATTAATGTTTATTCAATTATAGTTCACTCAAATCATAGTACTTGTCCTTTAACCATCTTAAGGTCCTTGAAAGTTAACCCCAAGGGGTTGGCCCAAGTGATGGAGGTCTTGGTCTTAAGGTTTGCTCCTTCAAGGTCTAAGGTTCAACACCTCATGGATGCAAAAAATCTCTTGGGGTCACACCCCTAGTGAAAAGCTAGCGATTTAACCAGTTTTGTGTACTGGAAACTTCTAAGGGTGTAGTGCATGGGACTGGAGTTTGCTCTGCAGGGGTGGGTCCAAAGTGCTCTGCTTTGGAGAGGTTCCCCGACATTAAAAAAAAAAAAAAGAAAAAAAGAAAGGTCCCTGAAAGTCATCTTTTCCTGTATAATCAACATTAGCTTAGGTCTATTATGTCCAATTGCACCAAGAAAAATTCAGTTCTTTGCGGTGGAATTCTATTTTTTTGATGACGGGAAATCCCTCTAAAGGCAGGGCCACCCCCATATGCAAGGTGATCCTGTTTTGAACATACACAAAGGACCCAAGTAACGCACCCTCACCCACTTGGATTGGTTAAATCTGGCTTTCGCTAGCGGTGTGGCCCTTAAATCTTTATGATGATTATAAGGCATATACTCTCATATGCAAGGTGATCCTGTTTTGAACATATGCAAAGGATCATGCATTCACATATACTTCCTTGACTTCACCTCTATAAGTTTTTGTGTATGCATATGTAACATCAGCATCATCAGTTGTGCATCAAAACCAGTTACGTGGTGTAAGTCCGCCATGTTTTTGCAATAGTTATGTTTTTGGAGATTGCGCTTTATACTATATTAGACTCTTTAACCCAAATATATTCAGGTAGTCTTTTCATTTTTGCTTATGATGTATAAAATAATGCTAGCTGGAGACTGGATGTCAGAGTTATTTTCCTTTTGTGAATAAAAAAAAGAAGGTGATTTGTACACTTTTTGATACCCTAATTTACCATGATTTGCTCCCGAATTAGCTAAATTTTGCTTATGATTATAATTTATGTAGTCATTATGTTGTACTTACAAATATGGCTGAATAGCTTTGTCTCTGTAACTAACTATTGGGAGATTATGTGTCTATAAGCTATAGCTGTGTTCTTTTTCTTTCATGATGTATGGAGGATATGATGTTGTAAGAGCGTAGAAGTTTATCTCTACTTCTGGTATTTTCTAGATATTTGATCTGATTTTTATTTTTATTTTTTTAGATGTATGCTGTTTTTGAATTGTATAACCTTGGATTTTTACATTATATATGTATAAAGGAATTGAAAATGATCTGGTGCTATATCAATATATTAATAAAACTCTATTAGCTTCATCCTTTGTAGGATTTTAAGTAGCTTTGGAAACTACAAATCCATTAACATTGTAATAAATTGATTTTTTTAATCTCAGATATGATTTGTTTTTATTGCGATGATTTATTGGTGGCCTTGTTTATATTGATAGCTATAGAGAGAAAATTTCCTATTACTATTTTTGGGTTGTAACCGTTTAGATAGGTTCAGAATATATTTTTGGACTGCTGAAAAACTTAATTGTTAACTATTATGCCAGTACTCCTATGACCTACTGCTGGAGTATCTACACAAGACAAAATTGACCACAATGCTTGGGGTTATAAATGAGCATATTAACTTTCAAGGTACATCTATTAACCTTTTGGTTGCATGTATATAAGAATCTATTTGTTGGGTTATGATGATATTCATATATTATTAGTTTTGCAGTTTCTCCAGGGCAGCCTAGCTCAATTTCTGATGATACAGAAGTCGTAACACTTACTGGAAGCAGCCAGGATGAGGCCACTCAGATAAATCAGAAGGAAATACATTGGGGGGTCAGTAAAGATTCTGAGTTCCTTTTATGTTATTTATTGAGAAGCATAATGTATTTTTATAATTCAAAAGGATGGTAGTCTTGTAATCGTGTATAGTGGTCATGATTTTTATTTGCAAATCGGCTGGGAATATACTGGGTTTGCATCTTTGTTTGACATGCTGAATAACTGCCCTGTATTCTTTGTATTGCCTGCTTTTTGTATACTATCATATGTACTTAGGGGCACCTTGTTCTTTTATTAGATATTTGTCGATTACTTATAAAAAAAATATTAAAAAAAAAAAAAACTATTTAACTATATTGAAAACTAGATTAAGATTTTTGATAAGTTCTTGAATTTAATAGTAGTGGAAGTAACCTATGAAGGTGCCAATTAGGTGCTACAACAAAACTAGACCATATTTTCAAATTACTTTAATCTTTGATCTTGTTTTCCAAAAGCATTTCTGCTGGCTGCATCATTAGTGCCCTTTCTTATGGTCTTCTTCCCCTGGTGACAGAGGAATCCAGGGTTTGGCCATTGCCATTGGTATAATAAGGTCTTGAAGCTCCTTCTTGCACACCTTTGTTGATGTCCGAAAGCATCCTGCATTCTCTATGCTCCTAGCTGCCTAAGGTCTTTTCTTGTGCTTCCTATCTAAAGTAATTTAGAAGAGCAGAGTAGGAGAGATTCTTGTAGCTCGGTTAGGATTTAAGATGTCCTGTAATTGCTTGTTAGCTCCTGAAGTCAGCTTGCTTTGCCTTCCCTGCCCTATCCTATTAGCCTATGTAGCAATACTTGGGCCTCTCTTCCTGCATAAAAGTCTGGAATAGAGTCAAGCTTTTCCCTCAGGTTTCTCCTTTGTTGCAGCGAACAAGCATGGGATTACTTGCGCTTCCCGCTCAATAAGGTTGATTTTTCTTTCCCGTCTTGAGTGTCCAATTTCTTACCAAGCAAAAAATGCTGCTCTCATGGGGACCTTATTCCGCGAAATACTTTTCCAAGGGAAGAGAGTGCTATCATGAGGTACAAGGATGTTATAGAAAGATCTAACACCAAACATCCCTATCTTGGAAGTGGCCCACGTCTCAATCTAAAAGAGTACAATAAAAAAAAAGAAAAAAAAAGCAATGACATCTACTTCCCAATCACGAGCCGCTTTGATAAAGCTTACATTCCATTAATAGAAATCACTAGATAAATTCTAGTAATCTACCATGGAAACATCCTTAATGTAAGCAATACTATATAAATCCAGAAAAACTTCCTTAAGACCTGATTGTGATACCACATGTCGTGCTAGAATCTAATGTTGGAGCCGCCTCCCACAAACTCCCCCTCAACTCTTGGCTCTTGATATCAACGGTGCTTCAGCTTTTAACAGTAGAAGCTACTTGCATCTCATTTGGCATCTCAATGGTGCTTCATATTTTTGCAAATTTTGTGAAGCAGCTTAGGCTTTTTAGACAGCTTTTGAGAAACTGCCCTTGGTTGCTTCACAAAACAGCGCCAGTTTCTTATATTAAAGTTACAGACCTCTCAAACTGGACCTGATTCCACTTTCGTTAAGCATTGTTGAAAGGTTGCTTTGTATATGATTTATTTTCTCCACAAATTTTGGTATTTTAATCAATTGTCCTTAATTTAGTTGCAAATGAGTTTTATTGCTATGAGCTGTCTGTCCCTGCTATCAATGGTAGTTATTTGTGTAAGTGTAATTTCTTTTTCTTGGTTTGTTATTTAATTTTCAGCTTTACTCTTATATTTGTGATAGCTGCTTGAAGATTCTTTAGAAGAACGCTTGGAAAAGGGCGGAGGTTTTCTCTCAGATTCTGAAAAGGCCGAAGGAGAAACTAAAGAGGGAGAATTAGATGAGAATAAGGTAAAATGTACTTCAACTACCTGTAACTTTCTCCCACATCTACAGATTTATAATTGATTGAAATAATATATTTGTGATTTTTTGTCGTATATGTCATTTCTATAGTGATCGACGGTTCAAAGTTTTGGATTCTTGTTCTTGACTATTGTGTTACCTGTTTCTTGTTCAGAAAAGATCAGGTGAAGGAGCAAAGCAAGGCATGTCAATTAAAAAGGTGAAGAAGGACAAGGGTGCAAGTGCAACAGGGAAAGCTGGGCGTCCTGAGGCTAACACTGTACCTATGGCGCCATGTGTCAAACCAGAGCTTACTTTGCCAGTAGTGTATTTTCTGGAATCCTCTATTTTCTTTTTTATTTCTCATTAAACATAGGTTAAAGTTTTTAGTAGAAACTATTATGCTTTACATGGAGTGGGGTGACCTAGAACTTTAAGTAGCGTTATCATATTGTTTAACTGGTGCCAGAAAAACTTAAAATTCAGACAAGTTCGATAAAATGAGCAATATAATATGACCTATTAATGTTGAGTGTAAGTAATGGCTTATTTAGATAATATCAAGTAATAGTGCATTGAACCCAAAATTTAGAGTTTGGTTTGAGTTTGAAAAGGTTTATGATATTGACAAGGTTTTGTTTTACTAAGTTTTATAAATGTATAATGAAAAAGTAGAAACTATTAGCACCTTATTGCTAACACCCACCACTTTAGCACTTACACCCGCAACAACAAAGTGTAAGTTCTCTTTCTCGCTAAATTGTGACTTTGTTACTTCTATTCCAGTTAACTGGATCTTAATTAGTGGTTAGTCATGAGTTATTGCAACGTTCCAGGTCATTTTTCAATTGGAAATAGTCCTTTTCTTTTTCTTTTCATTTTTTAGTACATGCTTCACATGATTTGTTTTGAAGAGTCTCATGTTTATATATATTGTACTCCTGCAGTTAGATGGGACTTTGCCTTGGGGATCAAAGTTTTGACTCCTAATCATCTCTTGAATACAAGATTTCCTTGCAAATTAAGTATTTAGTATAACTTAAGATTTTGCAAGCCAATCAGGTGTGTGCCTTGGTTGAGTACTTACTTTGACCAATGGTACTCATTGCATTTGCATTTTATTTGACAGTATGCCCTAGAATAAAGTTGTGTTGCAGTTCATTGGAATGTTAATGATTTCTTATTGTATGTTTTGTTCCAATGTTAATGATTTCTTATTGTATGTCTTGTCAAATAAGACTTTGTGGATAAATTTGGGGTGTCAGCATAAGAAATCTATGATGCTGTTGATGTTAAGGTTCTGCTGCAAGCCATTGATTAACCTTTATTGATTGCTTCAGTCACGCAGACGTTGAAAAGTCTATTCTTGAAGACCTAAGAAATCGTGTACAGTTGAGTAGTGTCTCACTGCCATCTGTCAGCTTTTATACATTCATCAACACACACAATGGGTATGTTCATAACTTTGTTGGTCTAATGTTAATATTGTTTCTTTAGTATCGTTTTTTTCTTAAATGCTCATCTTTTTGATAAATTGTCTCAGTTTAAACTGTTCATCAATATCCCATGATGGATCTTTGGTTGCTGGAGGATTTTCAGACTCATCTTTGAAGGTTGTATCTGATCAGATATCATAACCAATATTCTTCTTGTGTTTTTACATTTTCTAATTTTTGAACTGTGCCTCCACAGATTTGGGACATGGCAAAGCTTGGGCAAGAACCTGTTGGCCGTAAGTCTGCAATAATTATATTTTTTTTAATAAAATGAGATTTATTTATTTTTCACTTATGAGTTTATGGATGTATTGACACTTGCTATATATTGTTCATATGATCAAATCATAATTGTTGGCACATATAATTTATACCTGGTGTATAGTTGATATACCCGGGAATTTTGGAAGAAGAAGCTACCTTAGATTAGCTAAGAAACTGTTTTACATTAAGAATTTAATGGGGGTGTTTGGATGGGGTAATCTTTTAGGATTCCTAGGAATCCTAAAATATTACCTCGTTTGGTTGCACTTAAGTGGAGGGAATCTAGATATCCAAGGGAATGTGGGTTCCCTATCACCTTCCTTTTGTTGGGAATGTGGATTCTTGTCCCTCTCCCTTGAGCTGATAAAACTCTCTCTCGAATATGAGCTCTCTCCCTCTCCGTTGAGCAAATGAATCTCTCTCTCAATTTTGAGTGTTCAATGGGCTCTACCAAACATAAGTACTTCTTGTTGGCAGGTTCCATTTCTCTGTCTATATTGTGAATAATAAGACTAAATCACAGTTTATACGTGTTTCTTTACTGTAGTAAAATATGCAAATTGTATGGACAATATAGACAAAACATTTTAGCGGATACCCCTCAAAGGTCAAGGGTAGGAAGGGGCTTCTGAATTTGGAATGCTCCATTAACTATGATGCTAAGGGAACATCATTTAGGCATAGGAAAGGCAAGGCTCACGCTCGGTAGCGTTTGAGGGCTTGGGGCTTTGTTTTCTTGTGGGCTTTTTGGGTGGGTTGGTTTGTGGGTGTTCTTGCTGTTTTTTGGGTTCCGGGCTTGTGGGAGCTCCCTGTGTATACATACAGCCTGTGTACTTAGGGGTACCTTATGCTTTCAATAATATATTCCTACAAGATGCTTCAGAGTAAACCAAACCTGAGAATATCATATTCCCAAGAATCCTATTAGATTCCTAATCATTCCCAAACATGGGAATAGTCGCACTTCTAGGGATCCAGATTCCCAGGCATCACATTCCTGTGTATGAGAAAGTTGTGGTGATCATAAACAATTCTTGCGTTTCTTTCTCTCTTTTCCCCTCCCCCCTAGCCCCTTTGTATACCCCCTGTGTACTAAGGGTTGCGCCCCTTTTGCGCTTTTTTTATATACAATTCTGATTTATCAAAAAAAAAACAATTCTTGTGTTGATGGAGTGATGGGTATCGAGTTTACTTCATGGAGGATCATCTTCTGCTAACTAGTAGAGTAGTACTGTTTTAATATAGCTTCAAAAATCTTGTTTTTTGTTAAAAATGAAATTCTGTATCTGTTCTCTCGCCATGTCAGCATGAAATTCTCTCTAGCCCTACCAGCGCGTGAGGATTATTGACGGAGTGTGGGGTAGGTTTGATTGTCGTACTGTGTCTTTTGATTGGTTTTTCTGTGAGGTTGGTTGGTAGTATGGGTTATTTGGGTCATTTTTATGTGGAAACGAAAGCTTTTGAGGTTTGATCCAATGTACAAGGAGGAGTGCAATTGGCAGAGAAGAGCAGAGGAAGAACTCGTTTAGTGATCATGGCCTGGCCAACCATTTTCTGGTTAGCGAGTGCCTGGGATTACTTGACCAACAATGAAATAGTTGGTGAGAACTGGAGGACGTTCCGCGTTGGTTGTTACTCGTATATCGTGCAGCGAAGAAAGAATTCTTTTGGAAACTTTTTGGAGCTGTCTAAGTATGGGGGTAAAGGACGAAGGAGTTGCATGATAATTCTAGAGGGGTATGAAGGAAAGGGATGGGAAGAAGGCCGAGGACAGTTACAAAGGCTGAAGCTGGAGGTCCAAGTCCAATGATTGTATGCAGAGACGGTGGTAGGAGTTCAGGGTATGGGCGGTGCTCTAGATTCGCAGGCCGCCGGCAAAGTTGCTCCAAAATTGTCTAAGGAAAGGGCGCAATACAAGGAGATCGTGGCCGAGAATCTCGCACTGCAGGATATGGAATGTCTAGAAAATCAGGAAAGTATCAAGGAGGCGTTACTTTCCTTGCAGAAACAAATATCCAGCTATTTAAGGAAGCTGGAGCTGTGCTGGGGGAAGAAGGAAAAGGAAATTGAAGGGGATCAAGTTGTGGAGGGGGATGGGCTGAAGACAAGGGCGCCAAGCGGGGAGGAGGCTGGGCTGGGTTTTGTTCAGCCCATACAGATAGTGGACCTTGTTGATGAGCCCACAAGACAATATATCATTAGCAGATATCATAAGATTTATGTCTGTAGGAACCCACCAAGACGACAGGTACATTGGCGCCCAATAGGTGTGGGCCGAAAGGACCAACCGGAGACTGAGGAGCCGCTGGAGGAGTGCCGGAGTGGGTAGGAGGTGTACCGGTTACAGAAAATGCTGATAAGACCGGGGGACAGTCAAGGCCACAAAGTATTGGTGTTCACAAGACTGTAGAGGAGGCGACAGGCGGATGGGAGGTTACGGGCTCAGGTGGGCAAGCCGGAGGAGACGCAGACAGTGCCAATAAGGGGACAACATATCATATCGGAGATGTAGAAGGTCTGGGTCAGTTAGGGGATCAGGTCACGCAACTGTTAGACATCGCTGGTGATGCTGCCAGAGATACATCAAGCTTTGGGGACGTAGGAGGAGGGACAGAACTGGCCGGGGAAGCCATAGAGAAGACCGGGGGACCTCCAAGGACACTTAATCTTGGTGTCTACAACACTGTGGAGGAGGAGATAGGAGGATCAGAGGTTGCGGGCTCAGGTGGGCAGGCTGAAGGTGAAGCAGACAGAGCTGAAGAGGGGAAAACAGTTCATATTTGAGGTGTAGAAGGTGTGGGTAAATTTGTGGATCAAGTTATGCCACCATTAAATCTTGCCAGCGATGCTGATGGAGGTTCAGGAGCAGAAAGTGCAGTAGGAGGCACAGAATCTGCCGGTGAGCTGGTTTTGTTTGTTGAGAAACCTGTGGAGCAGATTAATATGGAAAAGGAATCAAGAAGCATGGGGTAGTAGAGAGGGCTGTGACAGCAGATGAGATGGGGGAGCCAGAGACGCTAGAAATTCAACCCTTGGCTATTATGGGGGCAGGAGAACATCATTCAGTATCTCCGGATTGGGTGTTAGAGAGGGTCCTTGCTTTTTGTCAAGAGTTGGGGTTAGCATGTGATGGGCATGAGGAGGAATTGTTGGCACTGTTTACCGCAATTGAGGCCAATAGATTTAATAGGAAAGGGGGAAGTGGTCATCCGAGGTGTAACAAAATGGGGAATCGTGGAAATCGTGAATTAAAAAGGTTGTAATGCATGGTCAACTATGATGCAAAGAGTTTGACTAAAGTGAGTGGTAAAGGGAGGAATGGTAAGTTTTGATAATGCAGCCAAAAATTATTTCTTGGAATGTGGGAGGTATGAATGAATATGAGAAAAGAATAAAAATTAGGAGGAGATTATGAAAGTGGAAGGCGGATATAGTATGTTTGCAGGAGACAAAAATGGAGGTTGTCAATAGTGAGGTGATTCAGAGTGTGTGAGGGTGTGTGTTTGTGGATTGGTTATATTTGGGAGCTAGGGGTGCATCCGGAGGTATTTTATTAATGTGGGATAGGCGTGTGGTAGAGAAGGTTGAGGACCGTGTAGGGAGATTTGTAGTGGCATGCCTTTTCAAAAGTGTTACAGATAATTGTGAGTGGGCTTTTGTTGGGGTATATGGGCCAAATGATGATAGTGTTAGAAGTATTTTATGAGATGAACTAGGTGGTTTAATGAATGTGTGGGATAAACCTTGGTGTGTGTGTGTGTGGGGGGATTTTAATGTAGTATGCCACTCAGATGAGAGATTACGGGCATCCAGATAGACGCAAGCAATGACATATTTTGCAGATTTTATTTTCGAGCAGGGACTTGTAGATCTTCCAATGATAGGGGGGCGGATAACATGGTCTAATAGGAGGGCAAGATCTAGGCTTGATAGATTCTTGATCTCCACAGATTGGGAGGAACGATTTCCAGAGGTTTGTCAAAAGAGGCTGCCTAGGGTTCTCTTAGATCATTTTCCAGTAATGTTGGCATGTGGAACGGGAAGAAGGGGTCGTATTCCTTTTCGGTTTGAGAATATGTGGCTACAAGTGGAGGGTTTCGTGGAACAGGTGAAGAGATGGTGGGATTCTTACTGTGTTGAAGGTAATCCGAGTTATGTGATGGCTTGCAAGTTGAAAGTGTTGGTAGGTGACCTTAAAAAATGGAATGCGGAGGTGTTTGGAGATATAGGAAAATGAAGAAAGGAGTTGGAAGAGGATTGGCGGAGCTGGATTGTATTGTCGAAAATCGAGATTTAATGGAGGAGGAGATAACTAAAAGAGATGAGTGTTCTCAAATCTATGAGAGGACTCTTTTTCAAGAAGAGGTGAGTTGGAGGCAGAAATCGAGGGCACTTTGGCTAAAAGAGGGTGATCAGAACACAAGTTACTTCCATAGGGTGGCCAATTCGCATAGGAGAAATAATATAGTTGTGGCAATGATGGTGGATGGGAATAGAACTGAGAATCTTGCTGTTATAAAAGATCACATTGTGCAATTTTATAAAACATTGTATTTTGAACAGTTTCAGGGGAGACCAACTAGGCTTTTGGATCCAATGATGGAAAATGTTAGTTCCATTGATGAAGGAGAGAGAGTATGGATGGAGAGAGAGTTTACGGAAAAAAGAAGTTTGGGAGGTGGTGAGGAAGTTGAAGGGGGACAAAGCACCTGGACTTGATGGATTTTCTATGGCATTTTTTCAGAAATGTTGGGAGGTGATTAAGAAGGGCATGATGGCGGTTTTTAAGGAGTTTCATGAGACCGGAAAATTTTAGAAGAGTTTTAATGCTACTTTTGTGGCGCTCATCCAGAAGAAAGTGGGGGCGATGGATTTTAGCACGATTAGTCTCGTAAGTGGGGTGTATAAAATCATTTCGAAGATGTTGACTAGTCGGTTGAAATCATTGTTGGGGAAGCTTGTGACACATACACAAAGTGCTTTTGTTCCATGTAGACAAATCTTGGACTCTATTTTGATGGTGAATGAATGTTTGGATAGCCAAATTCGATTTGGGAAACCTGGTCTTATTTGCAAGTTGGATTTGGAGAAGGTCTATGATCACATAAATTGAGAATTTTTATTATACATGTTAGAGAGATGTGGCTTTGGGGAAAGGTGGAGAGGTTGGATTCATCAATGTGTCTCCATGGGTGTCTCCATGGTACGGTTTTCAATGCTAATTAATGGAACTCCTGTAGAATTTTTTGGTAGCTCTCGATGAGTGAGGCAAGGGGATCTGTTGTCTCCCCTTTTATTTGTTGTGGTGATGGAGGCGTTTAGCAAAATGATGAGTGCAGCGGTGGAGAAAGAGTTATCGGCAGGCTTCTCGGTGAGTTCACGTCCTTCTGGGACAATGGAAGTGTTGCATTTATTGTTTGCAGATGATACACTCATCTTTTGCTAGCCAAAAGTGGAACAAATTCAAAATTTGAGATGTTTGTTGCTGTGTTTTGAAGCGGTTTCAGGTTGAAAATAAATTTGTCAAAGTCGGTGATTGTTCTGATCGGTGCGTTGGGCAATCTGGAAGGTTTGTCAAGTATACATGGGTGTGGAGTGGAATCGCTACCGGTGACATATTTGGGGTTACCATTGGGAGCTAATAACAGGGATCCATCTATATGGGATACAATCACTGCGAAGATGGAGGCTAAGTTGGCGGGGTGGAAGCGGATGTATTTATCCAAGGGTGGTAGAGTGACATTGATTAAAAGCATGCTTTCCAATATACCCACATATTATCTCTCATTGTTTCAAATCCCAGTGAGAGTGGCAAAGTGAATAGAAAAACTACAAAGAGACCTTTTGTGGGGTGGTGTAGGGGATGAATTTAAGTTTCACTTGGTGAATTGGTCAAAGGTTTGCATGACTATGGAAGTGGGGGGATTTGGGGTAAGAAATTTGATACAATTCAACCGGGCGTTGTTAGGCAAATGGCTGTGGAGTTTTGCCAATGAAGGAACGGCTTGGTGGAGAAGTTAGTAGAGGCAAAATATGATGTAATGAGGCGTGGGTGGTGTTCTAAGGAGGTAGGGGGACCTTATGGGGTGGGAGTATGGAGATGCATTCGAAGGGGGTGGGATTGCTTTAAACAATATGTGAGGTTTGAGGTAGGAAATGGATCTCGGGTTTTATTTTGGCAGGATGTGTGGTGTGGAGAGTTGCCTTTGAAGATTGTGTTCCCTGCATTGTTTACTATAGCATGTGGAAAGGAGGCATGGGTGGAGGAGAATATGGTTATAGTTAATGGAGCTATTCATTGGAATGTTTTGTTTTTTTGTCTGGTTCATGATTGGGAATTGGAAGAGGTGTCGCAATTTTTCGAATTGCTATATTCCCAACATATTAGGCATGGTGGGGAGGATAAAATGTGTTGGACTCCATCGAAGAGAAAGAATTTTGAGGTGAAGTCATACCATAAGATGAGGATTAAGTTGGAATCGGTGGATGGCCCTTGGAAGATTATTTGGAAGAGTAAAGCTCCTCCGAGGGTGGCTTTTTTGTGTGCACGGCAGTTTTGGAGAAGATACTAACTATGGACAATTTACGTAAGAAGCATATTATAGTGACGAAGTGGTGTTATATATGCAAGAAGAATGGTGAGTCGATTGTTTAGTTGTTATTGCATTGTGAAGTGGCTGTAGAGGTTTGGAATATGGTGTGTCAGCTATTTGGTGTTGTGTGGGTGATGCCGGGTTGTTTGAAGGAATGCTTGGGGAGTTGGAGAGCACAAAGGGGTAATCGAACAGTTCTACAAATTTGGAGAATGGCCCCCTTGTATGTAATGTGGTGTTTATGGAGGGAAAGGAATGCATGGAGTTTTGAGGACCGTGAGATTGGACTAATGGAGTTGAAGAAAAGAGTGCTTCAAACTCTTTTCTCATGGAGAGTTTTGGGGCATTCTTCGCAAGCATCATCACTTGCAGAATTTCTAGATTTTTGTGTCTTTTTCTAATTAAAAGCTTGTATTTGTGGGCTCTTTTTGTATACTTTTTGTGTACATGGGTTGCATCCCTTGCACTTTTAATAAATTGATATTTACTGATAAAAAAAAAAATTTTTTGTTAGTTTTCATAGAACTGGTAAATTCAGGATTGCTGAAGGTTTTAAGTAGAATGATTTCTGCTATGGTAAACGGGGGTCTGTTGACAAGCTTTTTGGTGGGATCCAAGAATGTTGGTGCCCCAAACATTTCTCACCTTTTGTTTGTGGACGATACTTTGATTTTTTGTGGGGCAAATCCAGATCTTTGCAATTTGCGTTGTTTGTTCCTATGCTTTGAAGTGGTTTCAGGTTTGAGGATTAATATGGCTAAATTAGAGTTGGTCCCCATTGGCAATAGCAACAATGTGGAATGTTTGGCTCGCATTTTGGGTTATAGGGTCTACTCTCTTCCTAAGAAATATCTTGGCCTTCTGCTGGGAACTTCGATTAAGGTCAAATCTATATGGGGATAGCATTATTGAGAAGATAAAGTGTCGTTTGGCTGGATGGAAGAGGGTGTATTTTTCAAAGGGTGGGAGGGTGACCTTGATCAAAAGTACTTCATCTAATCTGCCTACTTAATGTCTTTTTTTCCCTCCCAGTTGGTGTTGGCAATCCCATGGAAAAGTTAATAGAACTTTTATTGGGTGATATTAATGGTGAGTTCAAATTCCATTTGGTTAGCTGATCTAAGGTGTGTTTTCTGATCTCTGAAGGAGGGTTGGAGGTCCATAATTTACTTTCGACCGAACTTTTTTAGGGAAATAGCTTTGGCGTAATGTTCATGAGAAAGAGGCCTCTCAATATGACCGTGTGTGGGGTGGGTGGTGTTCTAATGAGGTTTATGGGGCTTATCGGGTGGGGCTATGGAAGAATAATAGGAGTGGGGGGAGTTTTCTAGTCATACTAGATTTGAGGTCAGTGATGGCTCCAGAATTAGATTTTGGTTTGATGTGGTGTGGGAATCAGGTCCTCAAAACAACTTTTCCGAACTTGTTGACTTTGGGCCATTGTAAAGATGCTTCAATGGCAGATCATTTGGAGTTTTCTAGTGGCTCTTATCAATGCATCAAGGCAAGTTCCATTCTAACTAATCAAACTAACCAGCTCCTCCCATAGATACCTCCTATAATAGTCGGAGTTAGGCCCATAAACACCCGCAAAATGAGAAGCCATCTTCACATTTCTAAGAGAGCAAGCCATGGTAAGCTCCCCCACATGTTCCTCAATTTTCTCCATCACTCTCCGATCCCACATAATCAAGATTCCACCTGTCTTTTCACACAAACCCAGGTGATGACATCCCCTCAAACTACGCACAGCACTATTGGAAACAAATTCCAGCTTAGATTCCTGTAAACTTTTGATATCTGCTCTCCGTCATTTGAGTAAGTTTTAAAGTGTTTTTCAGCTTCATTTAACCCTTTCACATTCCACTATAACAACTTAGGCTTCATAATAACCAATCATTGCCATCCCCTTATTTCTACCACAACTATAGCTACCACCTTTCAAGTCATAATTGAAAGAGCAGGATAATCTTTTAAATTCTCTTTTTTCTCTTATTGTGCATTTTGGAACTGGAAGCCGTGCCATTCTTGTAATGGCTCGCTTCAATGGCTGTGAGAAGGGCCATAAACTCCACTTCGAGACCCTTACATGACATTCCCACATGCTGCCTGATTTCCTTTACTTTCTTCAAAACCCAAGTTGATGATTTAATCCCTCTAGATTATATGAGTCCTCAACACATTTATTACTTCCATCCATTTCCCCACCTGAAATCTGAATGATCTGGAATTCCTTTCCAATTCAGTCAACTAATGGGGACACGGGAGGGGAAGAGATAAAATATATATATATATCTCTTAGGTGTTTTGAAGTTCCTTTTTTGTATAATAATCAAATACATTTTTGCCTTCTATTGCTTTCAAAAACATAAAAAGTACTTTAAAAAGAATATCTGGAAATCCGGGAAAATCATACAAATAAACAAAAAATCTTATAGGCAAATAGATCTCGGCAAATATCAAATAAGAAGTATGTTATATCGAACAATTAATGATTTTATAAACTAATGGACACTAAGCAAAAATAAGTCCCAAGATGACCATTGTGAATTGTGATTCTACACTTTGGTTTAAACATCGAATATATAATTGCTAGTAAGATGGTGTGTGTATATATATATATATTCTAATGAAATCAAAAATATCAATTAGAAAAAAAAAACCTAATCATTATGTTGAATAAAAATCCAACAATCTGTACAATTAAGAATTAATATACAATTATATATTTAAAAAAAAAACCCCAAAAATAATGCAATGAAATTTTTTATTAAGAATCTTTATGCCTCTTAGAAAACTGATTTATTATTATATTTTTATTAAACAACTGAACCAACTTAAGTTTTTTTGAACTGATTTTTTATTATTTTTGATTAATAATGCAATGAATTTTTTTTATTTATTTATTTAGTTTCTACATCCTATCATTTAGTTCAATCTAATTCAAGTATAACATATAATATTATGTTATATACATATTAAAGTGATTAAACATAATAATTTGATTTGTATTATTTGTTTCCTTATTTGATTTTGACATTAATAATACTTAATTTATTGAATAATTATATATACAAAACTCTTCAAATATAATTAAATGCCATTAATTATGCTACTTTACTCTTAAAAAAATCAGTTCACAAATTATACCTTAAAAAACCGATTTATCATTAAAATAGAGAGGGTTCATGCCACATGTCGTAATAGTAAGGCACTTTAGGCTCACTAAGAGGGGGACAAAGAGAAGTAGAAGTCAGTCAAATGTTGTTTTAGTTAATTTCTTGATTACTTACTATTAAGTTTTATTTTTTAAATAGAATCATTTGTTTTGAAAATGGGTGAAAATCTATGTATTTCACTGAGGGTTTAATGGCCTATAATATACATGTAAAAAAGCATAGAAAAGAAGAAGGAAAGTGTCATATATGGCATGACCGACTGTATGTATACAGAAGATACATAATCAATATGAATCTAGATGCTTAAGACCACTCAAGATGCCTCAAAGGATAACATCTGAGGTTTAGATAATCGGACACTGGTGTGGGACTTCGTAAGAAGGTCCACAATCTGAAGCTTTGAGGAAATGAATGGCATTGAACCCTGTAGAAAGTGATGGTGTACGAAGTCCCCTAAATGAGTAAGGCTATTTCGATATGTTTTGTGGCAGGTGGAGTTAAATGTTATACTTTCTTGGTTAACTTTATACGACTTTTGTTGGCTGTCTTAGTGTCATATGTTGTTTAATGGGCAGTACATCTCATTGGACATGATTGTATATGTTATGTACTTTTTTGTTTACTGCCTAGATCTTCTTTGAAGAGGAATATTTAAATGGTGTTGCTGTCAGCTGTTTTGCAGGGTGAAAACGGTACCACTTCAAGCGAACATGTTTTAGGGTCAAGAGGTGGAAAACGATATACATTGTTTCAGGGTCATTCAGGGCCGGTGTATTCTGCCACTTTTAGTCCGCTAGGAGATTTTTTACTTTCCTCTTCAGCAGACTCAACAAGTATGTTCTCCTAGAGTATCATCTGACTGCTTCAAACTCTCTCTCTCTTGTTTAGTAATAACTTTTTTCTTTTGACTTATAATAGTGTAGTCTTTGCTGAAACCACTTTGTAACAGTAAAAAATTACATCACTTGCTGCAGTTCGGTTATGGAGCACAAAACTAAACGCAAATCTTGTCTGCTACAAGGGGCACAATTACCCAGTGTGGGATGTTCAGGTAAATTGAAAATGTAAACCTTATTTTTGTATATTTTCCATTTCTTCTGACAAAGGCTACCTAAATCTCAATGTCTTTCACATGGATGCTAGTAGTTCACCAGTGAGTCTCAATTTGTATTGCAGTTGCCAGTTGGTTAGATGTATGAGTTTAGAACCAAATGTGCGAATTAGATGGCTGTCACTATCCTAATAGCCCTATTTGAATATGGTCAATATGGGCTGCACAAGGGGAG
This sequence comes from Carpinus viminea, assembly GCA_013348765.1. Lineage (NCBI taxonomy): Eukaryota > Viridiplantae > Streptophyta > Magnoliopsida > Fagales > Betulaceae > Carpinus > Carpinus viminea. The sequence goes on along the minus strand of CP054670.1, from coordinate 14,378,272 downwards.
GTAGACCTCTCCGTTCCTTAAACTGGCAGTCTTTTGGTGTAGAAAAGACTCAATCTCAGGTCTCTTGGTTGACGACAAAATATTTTACCAACTTTGTTAGCACCGACGACTATTTACCTAGGTGATTGTTTGAAGTAATCCCTGGACTAGTTATGATACAAAGTTACATTTCTTCTCATTAATAAACTGTTATATCAAGCATACAATTCCCCCTTAAGTCTATTGGAAAATTTTTATTGCATGTTCTGCTTCTGTGTGCCATTTTTCCATCCTCTTGACACTTTTTGACAACTTGAAGAAGACAGGTGCTTAGATTCTTTAAGGGGATTTACATATGGACTACATTAAATTTCTATGTTAATTTCAGAGTCGAGTGTTCCTGGTCTCTATGAGGCGTTCAGGGGAGTTTATATGTCTGGATTCTATGATTTACAATTTTTGGTGTTATGCGTGTAGGGGGTCATTATCTGTTTATTTCTCTATGATTCTCATAATTTAAAGAGAAATAATATTCTTAATAATCTGTAATGACTTGCAAGGGCTGAAAACAAGCAGTCAGTTTGTTAATTTTCAATCTTAGAAAAAAACCAAATCTTACTGGGATGATCCCCCCCTTCCCAAATTCCCCCCATGAGTCAAGCCAGAAAATTTTCCTTTTAAAGCAAAGTGACTACCACTTGACAACAAAGGCCTGCTGTGCATCACGCTGCCCTTTTTTCTTTTTTTAAACTTTCTCCTTTGGGTTATTCCTAGTCAAGGTCCGTATAAGAGTACCTATAGTTTTTCATTTCTTGTATTCTTTTCCTGTAGAAATTATTTCCCTCCTAACATAATTGTTCTTCTCATAAACTTTAATATTGTATCCTTTTCTCTATTTCTTGGTTCAGTTTAGTCCTGTAGGACATTATTTTGCCAGCTCTTCACATGATCGAACTGCAAGGATTTGGTCTATGGACAGAATACTGCCTTTAAGGATAATGGCAGGGCACTTATCTGATGTTGATGTGAGTAGACCCCTTTCCCTCTCACACACACAATCTGTTGCCTAACTATTGTCTACTAGATGTCAATCTCTGTCATATGTTTACATCTTATGGGTTGAACATTTTTATTTCAGTGTGTGCAGTGGCATGTCAACTGCAACTACATTGCCACTGGCTCTAGTGATAAAACAGTCCGATTGTGGGATGTACAAAGTGGGGACTGTGTCCGAATTTTCATTGGTCACAGGAGTATGGTTTTGTCTTTGGCAATGTCGCCTGATGGCCGGTATATGGCCTCTGGTGATGAAGATGGCACAATCATGATGTGGGACCTCTCGACTGGTCGGTGTGTTACACCTCTGATGGGTCACACCTCATGTGTATGGACCCTTGCTTTCAGGTTGATATCCTTTCCTTGTTCCTGACTACCCACAGAATATCTCGAATTGTATTTTCACCAGGAAAAGAAATTAATTTATCCATCCTTCTTGTTTGTGTCAGTGGTGAAGGTTCACTGCTTGCATCTGGATCTGCTGATTGCACTGTAAAATTATGGGACGTAACTACGAGTACAAAGGTGCCAAAGACAGAAGAAAAGTAAGTACATCCAAAACACTGTTGACGTTGACTGTTAAGTGTTATTGCTCTTCTTGCATCATTAGAACTAATTTTGAATAGAGATTGACAAGTATGTTGACTTTCATCAGCAAAAGTGGAAATACCAACAGACTAAGATCATTGAAAACTCTTCCGACCAAGTCCACACCTGTCTACGCATTGCGGGTAAATTGTCAAAAAGCAGATTGAGTGCTGCAAGGTGTATTACAGTTTTTACAAGTTTTCATTCTCAACTAACGTGACAGTTCATAATTGATGAAATGATTAAACAAAGAATCTATCCAGTCAATTATACATTATGGAAAGTCACGTCAGTTGAGAATGATAGGAAAAGTTGTAGTACCCTGAGCATTTTCCAAGTAGATTAGCTCATTTTTTCTTACAAAATTTCCGTTGCTACTCATTCTAAACCTAATTTTGTGATGGTTCTTGTTTTGGGAACAGTTTTCTCGAAGGAATCTTCTATTTGCAGCTGGGGCCCTCTCAAAAAGCGTATAGAGTGCTCTCTCTACCAAGCATTTATATTGATTTTGGTCTTTTAGCCCTCAGGACTTTACCTTCTTCAGATTTGTTGCAAGGAATTTTTTTTTTTTAAATATTGTTGCTAAATCTTCTTTTGTAAATTAATACTAAAATGTAAAAATTTTAATTATTGGAAGAATGCTTAACAAACGCCATTTGCAGTGTTTTGGCCTAGATGCTCCTCAATCCTCCACCCCCACCACACACACACACACACTACAACACCCTTCATAGACATGAAGGCACCAAGAATAATTTGTAGACAGTCAAATTGGCCTCTCATTTAGACGCATTTGAGGATCCCCCTATTAGCACCTGGGTGAAATTCATAATTGATCCTTCAAAGCATCTGTCCATTTCCCCAAAAAAGACACGTAATTACAACTTTAAGCCGTAATTGTCATGAATTTGATATGGTTTATGAGAAAGCTTGGCAGAATATTGCCCTTGCGGATAACATGTGGAAAGCTCCCCTGCTGGCTACTTGAGAGCCAACTTTGATGTTGTAGTTAGAAATTCCTTGTCCTCGGGAGAAGCAAAAGCAGCTCTTCTAGCATCTAATTTGGTCCGTCTCCTTTGGTAAAATTCCTCTTATTTTCCTAGATTGTCAATATGGCCATCAATAACCAATCACTTTTCAATGATGGGCAAATTGCTCCAGTTATCAGGAGTATCCTTTCAGCTGTGTCTTCTTTGCAGTTTTGGAAAGCTCACAAAGTGGGAAGGCAGGCTAATTACAGAGCTCAGGCTGTTGCAAACTGGCTGCTCCTGCTGCCCTCAATTTCTTTCTTCCTTGTAACTACTGTAGTTCATCCTGCTTGTTTCCAGCCCACACCAACTAATCACTTGGCGTTCTTTGGCATATAGCAATGCCACATATGGTGCTTGCCTCCTTTGGGTGAAAAAGTTCTTCAATTAAGGGTATATTCCACCAGTTCATGCTATCATCAATGAGATCGCAAACCTTTGCTGTTTGGTCTAGAGTGCTATTTGGAGTTTGTACTTCATGTGTTGGGATAGTTGGCAGCCATTTGTCACCCCAAATTGAGATAGAGCGCCCATCACCTACCCACCATACCATTCCTTCTTGCAACAGTGGCTTGGCACTCCATATGCTCCTCCATGTATATGATGGTTTCTTACCCAACAGTGTGCTAAAAAACATGCTATTTGGATGGTGCTTCTCTTTGTAAATTTTTGCCACCAAGGAATTTGGATTTTGGATAAGCCTCTACCGTTGTTTGGCTAATAAAGCCATATTAAAGCACTCCAAATCCTGATACCCCAACAAAACGTCCTCCTTTGTCTTTCCCAATTTCTTCCAACTCATCCATGCTGTTTTGTTCTCCTTCTCCTTACTTCCGCACCAAAATTTGCCCATCATTGAATTTATATCCTTACAGAGTGTTTTTGGGAGTTGGGAAAACACTCATAGTGTAAGTTGGTATTACTTAAACCATCACTTTCAAAAGCACCTCTTTCCCTGCTTCGGACAAGAATTTTTCCTTCCAACCATACATTTTATCCAAAATTCTCCCCTTTACACCTTCAAAGGGTTTTATTCGAGATCTCCCAACCATAGTAGGCAACCCCAAATATTTCTCATACCTCTGTGTTGGGTTAACTGCTGCTACCCATGATATATGTCTCCTTGTCTCGACTTTGGTATTTTGGTTGAAAAATAGAGAAGTCTTCTCTTCATTTAGCTTTTGCCCCAATGCTTTTTCATACAACTCCAGCACTTGCTGCATCCGAATCCATTCAGGAACATTAGCCTTTCAAAAGAGAAGACCATCATCCACAAAGAATATGGTTTAACCTGGTTCCCCCACGAGTAACTGGGAGTCCAGTAATCTCTTATTCCCTTTCTACTCTATTAAGTGTTGTGCAAAGGCCCTCTACAAACAAAGGAAATAAGTACGGCAAAAGTGTATCTCCATGCCTTAGGCCTCTAACTGGATTGATACTCCCATATGGTTGTCCATTAACAAGGATGGAATACTTAACCGTTCGCACACAAGTCATAATTGAAGATATCCTTCTATCCTCAAAACCAATTTGTTCCATAATAGCTTCTAAAAAGCTCCACTCCACCCTATCATAGGCCTTGCTTATATCCAGCTTCAAGGCCATGTATCCATTTTTTCCTTTCATTCTAGTATCCATTGTATGCAACGCCTCAAAAGCAACAAGGACATTATCAGTAATAAGCCTGCCTGGGATGAAGGCACTTTGATTAGGGGATATGATTTATGTCAAAACTCGTTTCAATCTATTAGCTAGAACTTTTGCAATGAGTTTATAAGAGACATTACATAAGCTAATTGGCCGAAATTCTATAATACGAAAGGGTTTTTCACCTTTGGTATTAATGCAATATAAGTCTCATTTATTGTATTATCAAAATTACCATCATTTAGAAACTCAAGAACTAATTTGCAAACAGTTACGATCATACCCTATGAAAGTTGATAAAAACATGCAGCAAAACCGTCAAGGCCTGGGATTTGAGTAGGTGCATTTGCCCAAGCGCAGTATCAATCTCGGCCATTTCAAACTTTCGGATCAAGCTTGCATTCATAGTTTTTGTTACCCTAGGCAGCAGCCCCTCCAAGCACTCCTCCTCCCCAACTATTCCCTCGAATGTGAACAGCTTCTGATAAAAGTTGACAAAGGCTATGCTAATTTCTTCTTCTCTCGTTTACTCGCTGCCCTCCTCATCTACCACTTTTTTAATGTGGTTTATTCTCCGTTGGTGACTAGCCCATGCATGAAAATATGGGGTATTTCTATCCCTATATTAATACCAACTTTGCTTTGCCATTTGCTTCCACTTCGTATCTTTTTGATCCAACAACCATTCAATTTCCCCTTGCAACCTTTTGATAGCATCTTGGTGTCTGGCTCCAACAAACTATTGCAAAGTAGCAAGTTGCTTAGATTTTTCTTTCAACAGATCTTTGTTATTTTTGTGCTTTCTACGGCTCCACCCCTTCAACCAAAATTGACATTTTTCGAGATTTCACCGAATTGGTTTAACAGCTCCTTCCCTACTGTTCCTGTCTTCTCACGCCTCCTTAATTATTTCACTACATTTGGTATTAAGCGTCCACCTAGCCTCAAACTTGAAGCAGTTCTTTCTACCATGACACCCAGCCATCTTCTTATGGAAAGTGATTAGTATTTGGTTATGGTCCGAGGACCTTGCTGCCATTACTATCACTTCCACCTATTTGTGTATCCCACACCACCCGTTGTTTGTCACCGCACAATCTATCCGCTTATGCACTAAACTATCATCTTGATGTTTGTTTGATCAAGTAAAATGAGGTCTCGTAGCACCTAAGTCTCCCAAATAACAATCCTCAAGAGCTGCTCTAAATTGGTTCATCTGCCCCTCCCTGCACCTTATGACCCCTGATTTTTCATATTGCTATGTTATCTCATTGAAGTCTCCTATGCAAAGCCAAGGAATCGGGGAGAACTCCTCAAGGTGTTTAAGGACAGCCCAAGATTCACTTCGCTTGGATGTGTCGGGGTGGCCATAAAAACCTGTAAGCTTCTATGGATGGGTATCTTCTTCTACTTGACTATTGCATTTATGTGCCATTGAGAATAATTTTGAATTTCAAGCTCTTCCACCTTCTTCCATAGCAAAGCGAGACCCCTACTCCTCTCCACATGATCTACAACAAAAAGACCTGCAAATCCAAGTTTGATTCTAATCGTTTTCAACTATTTATGTTTGCTCAATGTTTCCCTAAAAACAAAAAGCTGGGCTTCTTTTTCCTCACCATTTGGCAAAGGTCCCGAACTGCTTGAGGGTTCCCAAGCCCTCAGCAGTTCTAGCTTATTAGACTTATTATGGTTGGCGGGGCTGCACCGTAGCCACCATCGATAATTCATCAATTTTTCTTATCTACTTCTTAGCCCCACGCCTCTTCTTCTATCTATTTTCCCCTCCGCTTTCCATTTCTTGTGCATCAGCTTTCCTCTTCAAATTGTTTAATGTGTTAGAAGGTTCCTACATAGCCTCTCCATTTTCCCCCTGTACCTTTTGTTTCCATGTCCGCACTGATTTCCAACTGCCATTCCCCGCTCCACTAGTGCATTCTTTAACTACCTCCATTGGGCCCATGCTCTTGTCCCCTCCAGACATCTCCACTAGCACTTCATTATTCTCACCCAGAGGTTCTTTACTAATAATAGTTCTATTTTTTCTTACTTCTTCTTCCTGTCCCCCCATTGCTTGGGCCCCATTTTGAACCACCTTTTTATGCGCCACGTCATAGTTTTCCCTCCTATATTTAATTTCCCTTTCAATTTCTGCATGGCTTTGTGCCTTTTCCACGTATCCTTGCTTTATTATTTCCTTTTCCTTTTGCTGTAGGCCGTATCTTCCGTCAATCTCATCAATTCTTCCCTTTCTTGCTCCTTCCGTTTCGCAATCAAAGGATCCCCTGACAAGAGTGTGTGCCCCAGATGGTAAGAATCTATCTCTTTGCTTCCCTCCTCCTTGACCATTTTGCTTCGTTGACTAGGGTTTCCTGCTTGCAAGGATTTTCCTTTCTAAGCTCATTCCATCCTTGTAGCTGTGCCGTCACTACCTTGCCAATCATCCTGCATGTAACTTCTACCTGACCCTTCCTCTTGTTCTCATCTGCCCACAGCCACACACCCTACTCCTTTAACCCCTCCTCCATATTCCTCCGCTGATGTAACACCTGAGGAATTTATTAGACAATTAAGAATGCTTTAGTATAGATTATGTTCTTAAGCTTAATCAAATATATTAGGAGATATTTGATGTCTAATTTAATATTCTCAGTCAGAATTGAGAAGTAGATAATTAGAGTTAGATTTGATTCATATTATGAATTATTTGGTATTCAAAATTTACCAAGTTAAATGCTTAAGAGTTAGTAGTAATGATAGTGTTAGTGTGATAAATAATATAATTAGTTTGATTGGTTTAATATATATAGAATTTAATTTCGTTATAATGCTTAAATTGGATTAAATATTTCGGATGGATATTATATTAAATCATCATTTTAAATATTAAAATTTTATTAGGTATTTTACAAATGTGATGCCCAAGTAATGTTAGATGTTTTAATTAAATATTACACTAATATCGTAATGCCCGCATGAAAATACAAAAATACTAGATAGTCATTATGATGTCCAAATAATATTAGATATTTAGATATGTCAATGATGCCTGATTATAATTAAATTTCTATTTGATTTTTATCTCAATGCCTAAAGATTTTTTCAAAAAAAAAAAAAACCAAAATAAGAAACGGGTGGTCGCCACCACCTATGGGTGGTTCGCCTATTAACATATATTTATATATTTTTTTTTTTTGGAATTTTTTTTTAGAAAAGAGAAAAAAGTGTTGGGGTATTTTTAATAAATATTACAAATATAAATTGCCAAATTTGAAAGTTTGGGGGTAAAGTGTCATTTAAACTTGATGTCAAAATAAGATATTAGATATACTGTATGGTAGTGTGATATTATAATATTTTAGATACATGTCGTTATACTGCCCAAATTTTAAGATAAGGTCAAAGCATGAAAATAATATTTATGGAGGTATTTTAAGGATCATAGGATTTAAAATGAGTCATAGGAATAAAATAAGTTAAATACATGTTAATGTGAAAAGTGCGATATTAAATAAAAGTGTATAAACGAAGGAGACTACAAGTAAGGATCTTTAAGCTTAAAAAGGTAAGTTCAAACTTACTGACCCTGCATTATTTTACAAAAGCATATTATGTGTATTTTGTTGAGCCCTATTATTTTAGTTATATGTATGAATATATTTTGAAATGTTTTATATGAAAATGTGCTTCCAAAGGAAATGATCTATGAAAAGAAGTTGAGTTTTGGAAAGAAAACAAGATTTGCAAAAATAATAATGATGTGAAAAATATGATGCTATGTATGAATGTATGTAATGCCCAGTGGTCAGGGGGGATTATGCGCCTGACACCTACACCTCGATGTTAGAAATGGGAAAATAAAGTTGCTAATAGCCTAGCAGTTGAGTAGGTTATACGCTCAACACCTCAAAGCTATGAGAGAATAAATTATCAACAACCTTGCGGTTAAATGGGGTAACACTTAGCAAACTCCTGAGGATAAGTAGAAGTATAAATTCGCTTATTATCATGATGATATGCTATGATATGCCATGTTATATAATTAGATTATGTTGATTTTAACTAATGTCTTACTCATTATGTTATGAATTGTTTTACTGCTTCATATTATGAAATGTGAAATTAATTATGTAGTAAGAAAATGCAAAGAAATATTATTTTGTTTATTTATTAACTATGAAAATGTCTATCACCTAGTTTACTATTTAGCCATACATTTATTAAAACTCGTTTGTAAAAACCTTGTATACATGGCAGTTTAGTAAACACCAGTGAGAAGATAGATTTTTTAAACAAAAGGGGCTCTAATAAAAATGGTCAATTCGCTTGAACTTGCTAAGTCGTGGACTCACCCTTCTACCTTTAAAATTGTTATGACAATTTTCTAGATGTGGTTGAAGAAGATGAGGAAGATGATGTGGCTTGATGTGGTATTTTTGTGACAAAAAATATAAATAATAAAATAACCATCGTAATAGGACGAATCTTTGTAGGATACAGCTATAGAGAGGGTGTCGAACCACACAGATTATAGGGATTTCGTTATTAAATTTAAAAGATGAAATTTAACCTAATTAAACAAGAGGGATTGTTTGTTGTGTGAATTCAAGTGCATAAATTAAACGTAACGCTAAAAGTGAATATATAAGAGAGAGAGAGAGAGAGTAAGGTATCGACTTCACCACAATCCGCACAACAATGATTAATTGTATTTAACTCCAGAAATTCATGATATGCATGTTATAAAATAACAAGAAAATACAATATTAAAGAATAAGGATAATCTATCTTCGGTTGGCATGGATCGTCCACCTAACCACTAAGATGAGGCATGACCCGTCTTCCTTAGGTATAAATTATAAAATCCTTTAATAAGTTTCATATAATTAATGGAAAAGCATAACCCATCTTCAATTGGCACAGATCGTCTACTTAAATTACACTAAACTAGGGTGTAGTACGACCCGTCTTTCCTAAGCATGGTCTATCTTAATCCTATTAACCATATGTCTATTAACCCCCATTGCATAACCATTAATCTTATAATCATAGAAAATAAGGTTGATTTAAGTTCAATAAGAGCAAAATAATTTCTAAGACAAGAAAAGAATTTCACAATTATTGATTTCGTAAATTAAGAACAATTACATTTAATATTAAGAACAGAATCAATGGTTGCAATTCTCACAGTTATGCAATCAACATACATAAATTGAATAACTAGAAATTAAATACAATCAAACTATTGTACTTGGATAGGGTTATATCAACACCCCATAAAGGGGTTTAGCTGCTCATGACTACGCTAAGCCTCCAAGAAATATTTTTGTATCTAAAACTCAGTACCCCTTTTCTTGAAGCTTAGAGGCCTATTTATAGGGAGCAAACAAGCCCTAGGAAACCTAGAAAGTTCGGATTTCAATTTCCTAATCAAATTAGGAAGCAATCCATGTACAAATCAAAATAGGATTTGTCCAGATTTGTCTCATTCTCTTGCGGGACGATTTTGGCATAGCAGGAGTCCGATTTAGGAAAATCCTATTTCAGCATGATTTGTAGAATTTTGAATTAACTTTCCAATGCCGCTAGAAGTTATGGCCAAAATACTGAGACATGTTTAGAATATGAAATTCTATCCAATCCGATTTTGACTCCAATTGGGAAATTCTAATTTTATCATTTCCTTGATTTGATTAAACTTAACCACATCATTATGTCCTTTATTATGATTGGTTAAGCTTAATCATATCTTCTAGGTCTTCACAAATTGTGCTTTAAGCCCAAAATCAATGGTTTTTTCTTGCATCTTTATTAAATACCTAAAAACACAAAAACAATACAAAATCAAACAAATAACAATGTTAAGGAATTAACATAGCGAGTTAAGGGGTTTGAATATGTAACATTCAGCGCTTATCACGGCTCTGAATGAAAGTCCACACTACTATGCATAGGACTGATGGGAGGTCCCAGTCTTTTTGGAGATGTTGATGTACTCAAGATAGTTGTAGAAATACTAGTAATATTTGATGTGTGTATTTCAGTAGGTCACTTATGACATCTTATGATATATAGTGTGTTTTTGTTAGTAACTTTGTAAGTGATATGCCGTTTGTGACAGATTTTGAAGAAACTAAAATGTTAGTTGAGGATGAAGATAATATGAAGTTTAAATTAGATGCTATTGTACAGTTATATTTACAAGAAAACTCTGATGAAAAAAGAAAAAAGAAGAAGCTACTAACAGCAGTGAGGATTTAGATAATCCCACATATAGCTTGTTTAAAAAGCCAGGGCGTTACAACTGAGTAATCTTCATAGGGCATCCTTTCTCACTATGTATGATTCTCCCACAATTGAAACAAAAAAGTGGAAGTTTTTCATATTTGAAATTCACCCAATATGACTTGCCCCCCATGTTTAAAGCTCTGCCCCTCTCCAATGGTTTGTTCAAGCCAATTTGAACTCTCAGCCACAAGCAGTGTCCCCAACTTGCTCTATCACCAGCCACGTCAACATCCTCAAGTCACCAATCGATTCCCCTATCTTTGTACCCACTGCTTTGTTCAGAGATAGCGGGGCATATCATGAACTTGAACCTAAAAGGGAGAACGGGTAAACTTTATTTGAGAAGGCGGTGTACTCCCATCAAAATCATTAAGCACCAGTATTTGCCTATCAAAGGATCATTGTCGTCCATTCAGAACCCGTTGTTTGTCATCACCATCAGCAAACTCAAATAACCACATGTTGTCCTGAACTTCTTTAAAAACCACTTAACCGGTTGTTCTGCAGATTCAATAGAAAACCCCTTTGAAGGCTTCCTTATTAATCTTCTTCTCAGTGCCAATCCTCCCCACTAGGCGCCGTTTCCTTTTCTCTCCTGTCATCCGCCATTTCTTCTTCCATAACTCTGATTCCTGGCTTCTCCCCTCCAATAAGCAAAATCTTCCCACATAGCTTTTCCACGTTGTCTTCCATGTCCTTTCAACCTTCTTTTGCACCCTTAGTATTACTGCCAAAGCCTTCTCACCTGCAAAACGATAGAAGACAAAACCCTCTCGCTAGACTTTCCCGAGAGAAAACCTAGGAAGGACTACCCAGTCATTTATCTATTTTCACAAACCTCTTGATATTTTTTATGTTCAATAAATTACTTGGTAACTAAAAATTAGAATTAATTATTTGCTCCATCCTTATAAAATTAATCCGGTTTTGCAATGCATTTAGCGTATTGATAAAAATATTTAACCTTGATATCACCTTTTCAAAAAAATTACTGCCCATTGCAGTCCAATTTTACAAAATTAAACTTGAACAGGTAGTGAAGGAAACAAATAGAGTAATACTACAAATCACTTTTTTGTCTCTTGTATCCCTTCAAAAACGATGTACCTCTTAAAATAATCATTGCTTTACCACTTTTAGTAAGATGTAATATGTTTTCTAAATCCATTAGAGTTTTTAAAAAATAAAAGGAAATTTATATCTAAACACCTTGGGTAAGCACTCCAAAATTTTTTAATCCTTAAGTTTATTTTTTTGATAATTCACTCCCTGGATCAATCAAAACGACAATAAAATCTCTGCCGTCAAATTTTTTAACAACCATTAGTTTGGGTCAAAACACACTGTTTTACCTCATTAAAATATTAATTTTTTTAATTTAATTTTAAAATTTAAAAAAAAAAAAAAAAAACATTTGGGGTGGCTGAACCACCCCATAGGGGATGGCTGGCCAAACCTTTTCGTCTGGGTGTCTACCCAAGAATTAAAAAAATTTGGAGTGCTTACCCAAGATGTTTAGATATAAATTCCCAAAATAAAAATATATAAAAAAAATCTAAAAATGGGATTAACAAAAAAAAAATGGTGAGATTGTTTATTAGACAAAGCAAGAAGCTAACCTATTGAATTGAAATTGAGACACGGTGTCTTTTGTGTCCTATTATGGGAAACGTATCCCAATTTCAACGAGTTCCAATTCTAACTGAAACTGGACTCAAACCAAACCCATCTTGATATTATGTTACATGTTAGGCTAAAGGTTAATTTTTATGTGGTTTCAAGCAGTCTTGTATTAATTACATGCATGGTTAATCAAATTTTGAGATTTTTTTGATTATATATATATATATATATATATATATATTTGAGATAGAACTGTGTTTAATTGTTTGTTTTGAACTGGATGGCTAAATAATACCTTGTTTGATGCTTTTTCTTCTTCTAAAAAAAACCCTTGTTTGATGATAAATATATATATCAATTTAATAAATTAATTAAATTGATTGATTGATTGATTTTTTTAATATTATTATTTGTGTGTGTAACAAACATTGCATTAGAAACAAGAAAGCATTACAACCCCTGAAGGAGGGAAGAAATTACAGAAGGTCTTGCTGGACCATTACAAGAGGGAGGGAGGAAGGAGAATGAGAGAAAAAAAAGGAGAATACAGCCTAAATGAACTCTTGTCACGGCCCAATACACCACATGATAGGTACAGAAGTTAGCATTTATGTTAATTTTCATAGCCTCCCAAGAAGAGGAGGTTGGAATAATGGACAAGGAATTTGCAATGGATGGAACTTGCAAAGCAGAGATTTCAATCAGGGAATCTCCTTCTAAGGTGAAGTTTTTAAGCTGCAAATTGGCAGCTAGAAGAGTTGCTAGAGCTTTACTGAAATTGGGGTCAAAAGGAAGGCTGATTTGAGAACAAGCTTTGATGATAATCCCTATGTGATCCTTGCATACTCATTCTTTCTTATTCATTGAAAAAAAAAGAGTAGAAAAAGATCATCACCTCACTAATAGATTTGAATAACGTTAACTAAAAGAAAACAAAGCAACTGGTCTGCATTAATATTATTTTTTGTTTTTCGTTTTTCAGAAGAACATTGATCGAAGCGGTTTTGAAAATATTTTTTATTTATAAAAACAACTTTTTTTTTTTTTCTCAAAGCTATCAATAAATAATTCAAAACCAAAACGCTTTTTAAACATGAATTTTACCAAAAACTAGGGGTGTTTAAGCAAGTCGGTTATAACCAAATCGTCAACCGCTAACCACTTTAAAGTCGGTTATTAAAAACCGCTAACCATTGTCGGTTAGCAGTTTTAGAGTGTAAGACAAGGCGGTTATAACCGTTAACCGCATTTATTTATATATAATAATATAAATAAAATATTAAATAAAACGTCCATTTAGATTTTTCTTTTTAACTTTTTCATTTGTATTTGGATTAATAGATCTGGGCTATTTAAAACTATGTATGTGAAATATATAATGTGATATGTGATGTTTTGAAGCCAAGCCTTATTCAAAAACATTGGTTGGTCCAAACAACATATATATATTTTCATATTTTTTGGAAAATTTTGGCTTAAACCCTTAAAATAAGCCAAAAAAGGGGGCAAATTAAAGGCTCAAAACACTTAAAAAGCTCAAAAGCTCATTAAAAAAAAAAAAAATTATAACCGCAAGTTATTGGATTGAATAACGGTTAACCACCTAGGCAGTTGCAATTATCAAAAACCAATAACCACCCAAAGCGATTGCAGTTAGCGGTTATAGTTAATTATCGCCAGTTATAACTGTTTGAACACCCCTGCCAAAAACACTATTCTCTTGATGGACAGAACCTATAACAAAACATGGATTTAAAAATAAAAATAAAAAATTTACAAAATACGGCTTTTTTAGTTTTTTTTTTTTTTTTTGAAACGACCCAAACTTCATTCATATATAGAAAGATTGAATAGTAAGTAAATAATTCCACCCAAAAAAAAAAAGGGTTGATGGAAAAGCTATAACAAAACTAAAAAGTTCATAATTTTTTCTTCATTTTTCAACCATTCTTGGAATATTCATGGTGAGTCTCCCCACAACAGAAGTGTATCGGTTTTTTTAATTTTTGAAACAAAAAGAAAAATTTAGGAACAAATTTCGTAAATTTCTTGCATATAAGAACTTCTAATAATCGACTAATTAACCTCTTATACCACACCATTCTGAGTCAACATTAATCACCAAAGAAAGTAGCAAAGATTTCTCATGGGAGACCAAAACATGAATGAAGGGCTAAACCTAATTCTATGCTAAATCCAATTGTACTGAAAATTCCACCTGCTTGACCAAATCCCCCAGGAAAACCAACTCTCCTTTTGTGTTGTTCTGATAACTTTAACATTCTCAAAGCAAATCCTAAATCCTAGATTCCCAAGATCAGACAAACAATAATAAGACAATGCTATTAATTTCTTTTCTTCTTCTAGTTTAAGATGAGTAAGAAATGCATTAAACAAAACTGATATGCAAAAGAAGGGCATGCAGCCACTAGGCCCCCCAAGAACAAAGACAATTAATTAATGTTATTAAAAAGGGGAAGGGAGGGTTGTTAAGGTTGTTTCTCTAGGGTATAATCTAGAGCTCTAATATCTCCTTGGGGCTTAGGGAAACCCTAATGCTTGTTTTGAGAATAAAACTAACTTATCCATAAAATAAAAAAAGACTCCACTTTTCCTCTTAATTCGGCTGTGCATGCACAATAAGCTAGCAATCACCAAAGTATCCAACGCCAGCAAGCACAAACCTGATCATATCCCACATCCTGCAAACAATTGACAAATTAAGGAGTTAATTCATCAGTTATATGCAGACAATGGTCATCATACTCACCCACATGCACCAACTAGTATGGGGCAAATTAATGTCTTTATCGAGCAGCACAACAACTGCATATACATTTCCCAACCATGGATTGAAAGGCCATGCTTTCATTAAAATATTTAAGGTGCGCCACCTTGTTTGGACTATTTTCTATGCAGTCCTTGCAGCAATTATATAACAATTTCCTAATTTTTGTCCATATCCATTGCTTTACATAATTATCTAAAGCCCCAATCCGGCCTGCAAGCTTACACCAACTACTCTTACCTACAGACTCCACACTTCCTCAAACAAATCTACATGTGAATACGTGCATGCACGCGCACAAGTACACACACAACGAGGCAAAAACAGCAATTTATCATCTAAAAAAACTGAGCATCACATAATATCAGATATCAATATTCCTTAATAATAAACAGCGAGAAAAATCCAGAGTAAACGGGAACATGTGTGGATCATAAATTTCTTCACACCAAGATTTGATTCAGGAGATCGTGTGCTCGGGAAACAGTGTAATCATCCATAGGATGCATTCTCTTTTTATAATTGCCTTTACAGTATAGTTAGGAGGCACTTCTAGCTTTTGTATTAGGAACTCCTATTGGTCAATCTATAAGAGATATTACTTTCTTCATCAATCACAAAACCCATTCCAATTCTTTCCTCCATCATTCTTTTCATCTCGCAAGTCTATAAAGTGTCACTAATATTGCTGAGTCTTCAAAGAATCATTGATTAGTGAGTCAGAGGTCTATTATAGCTATGAAGTCATTCAAGTCTTTCGGTGGATTGAAGAGCTAAAGAATATCTTGGTCAAATCACTTTACACATAGACACAGGCATATAATATCTCACAATTTTTTGAACTTTTTGATTTCGTAGATTTTTGTTCCTTTTCTCACTAAATAGGTCTTGTATACTTCTTGTCTATTAATGTTGTGTTCCTCTGCGTTTCTAATGAAATGCATTACTAATTAAAAAAACAAAAAAACAAAAAAACAAAAACAAAAACAAAAAAACAAAAAACAAAAGAAGAAGCCAGCCAAGACTTCTAGTTTCCCAAGTCTAGTATATTAATTCAGGTCTACAAGTCCCGGGTTCCTCGGTCTGATTTATTTTAGAATCCCGTGGAATCAGCTCTATATATTGGCAGGCCGATATGCAGTTTATAAAAAGTTGAATGAATGAGTAAAGTGACCAGTTTCCTAAAAATCTTGTGTGTGATTGATTATTCTATAAAGTATGGTGAGCTAATGATAAAATTTGAAAGAGCAAAAGTGAAAATGAATATTTTACCAATTCAAGAGTGGGCACTGAGATCTTAAATTCAAAAAGAAATGTCTGGTGTGCAAGTGGATGAATTCCAAGATACTGTTGAAACAGCTATCATGCCTGAAAAATTTATAACATTTTCTAAATAGAGATCTGAACTTTCAAGACAGCCAACAAGCGAGAATAACAAATAAGAAAGGCAAAATAGCAAGAACAAGGAGTAAACAAGTTGAGAAGCCTAATTAAATAACAAGCAGCAAAGATCCTTAATAATAACCACAATTGTCCAAACAAGTTGAGAGGAAAGCCTAAACTGCAAGTTGAAAAGCCAAAGCAATAACTTGAGTGCGGTGCAAGCTTAAAGGACAAGCTGTAGAAGCAAAACAGCTTCCTGAGAAGTTTTAAGAGCTGAATTGCTGGTGAGTCAAATCATCCAATTCCTTCAAAAAGAGTTTAGACATGAGAGCTAAGGAGAAGCTAAGTGTGCCGTTATAGGCAAGTCAACAATTTGAGAGCTAATCAGCCAATGGCAGTGCTTACAGAAGATGTCAACCAAACTGAGAACTTCTCCAAGACTGCGCATCCATGTGTGCGTAAAACACCACAACCAATTCTTCAAAATGGATTGGAAAAGTCACAAGAAATAGTCCAACATAAGGCTTGCATTGAAGCCAAGGAGAGGGAAAAATTTGTCCAAGAAAGCTCATATCACCCAAGTACTAGTGGCCCCTAAAATTGAATTTGTCATTCCCAACAAATTCAATGGACCTATTGGGGATAAGATCTTCACTGCTATTATGGCTGATAGTGGCCCCTAAAATTGAATTTGTCATTCCCAACAAATTCAATGGACCTATTGGGGATAAGATCTTCACTGCTATTATGGCTGCCACCAACTATGAAGAGAAGAGATTTCAAGTTCAAGTTTCCAAGCTGAAGTTTCAGTTTCAGACATTGGTATCCCTAATATTTCACCAATTTTGAAGTACTCAAGGCCAAGTTTTTCGCACATGAATATGATTTTTTTTTTTTTTTTTTGAATTTTTTATGGAAAACTAACTTTTAAAAGTAGTAATTGCAAACCAAGTTTGGATTGAAAATTTTCCCTTATCTTTAACTATCACTTCATTAGTCTCCATCACCAATACGCCCTACATATGCACCTATTAGCCACTTCAAAATCAAAACCTATGGCCACTAAAACCCGAACCCACCATCAATTGTAACCCAACCACCAAGCCACTTCCCAACACTGTCACCAATGATGTCCCAAAACCCCAAGAATACCAACATAAAAGCCAATCAACCAACCTTTGTCCATCATCAAATCTCCCATGCACCACCAAACACCACGATACTCAATCCTAGTTGGTAAGTAATGCCACCCTCAACACATCTTCGCCTAAGTCCTTAGCGACCAAACTTCCAACGATGACTTTATCACTAGTGATAGTTGTCACTAATAGTATAAAAATATTTCCTCTTAGAGCCTTACTTTGGAAGGACTAGAACCTTAAAAAACTCTTGTGCAAAAGTGCCCTGGGGATAAAAACGGTGGCCACTTGGAATTGAGCAGCCATGCTTAAACACCTTTGACATATTTGTATGAATGAAGACTTATACAATTCCAAATATGAATGAGAGAAAAAGAGAGATTAAGAAGGGAAATCAGAGAGCTAGTACAAGCTATCACATTAACATGAACACCCCAAAAAACTCAATCCCTAAGCGAAAGAGAGAGAAAAGCTAAAAACATTGGTTGTTTCATGGATTCTTTAGAAAAAGTTGATACAATTTCAGAAAACTCTTAAATAAGATAAGAATTTGCTGCCCTAGCTAAGACACGATCATAACCACAACATCAAATCTAATATGTTGGTTTTAAACCTGTCCTAAAGTGGTCACATACCTAATTAAAAGAACATAAGAGAATACTTATGTTCAAGACACAATACAACAACTAAAATCAACCAAGATTGATCAGACTCCAATTTATATATGGACGTCTAGGCTTCCTTTTAGTGTTAGGTATGGGTTTTGCATAGGTATGAGTTCTAATAATTGATATTTAGTCATGTAATTGTGAGAACCATAACAAAAACCTTCAAAAGTATGAATAACAACATTAAAGTTTGATGTTTAAGTTTCCTATGCATCCTGCCAGCACTAAAAACAATTTGGATATGATTTCTTACCTTATCTAGACATCGTAGATATGGTTTAAACAGCATGATTACATAATTTCCTGAATATTTGACACTATCATAACATGTTGTACGATTAGTTGAGTGTGATGAATTGTACCATAGAGGCGCAATAACATAAAATTCTGCAGCACTACAATTACCAAGAAGGTAGGGCCTTTACCAAAAAAAAAAGCATTCTTTCAGTTGTCTTTCCAATGGTCCAAACCATGTGATCATTGGAGACATGTAGGGCTTACATTGGAGTAACCTCCAATGACACATTGTTGGAATTACATCACACCACACAAACATATTAGTTGAACCTTGAGGCCTTACAGCCTATCTTTCTTATCTAAGACAACCTGTTTAGGGGACCTTAGGGTGGCTTCAAACCATATTAAGACTAGTTTAAGTGGTGTTGAGATATACACATTGCTAGATCCATGTATAGTAAATTGAACATACATGCATGGTGTGATCATTCAAGAAAAGAATCGAACTTGAAATACAAAAATAAGTGTATTAAGAGAAGAAATTATATACGCCACTTAGAGTGAAATAAATGTTTAGAAGAATCAAACAATAGAAAAGAATAAATGATATATGAAATCGTTAACAGACAATAATTGTCCATAAATGTTTCCTTAGGTTACTAAGTGAAGTGTGTTAAACTCTTGAAACTAAGGAGCAAAGTAGAGATGGTCGTACATTTGCTTTCTTCTAAATGTTAGGCCTTTATTTGGTAGACCCTTTTATGCATCCAAAACTATATGTTTGAAAAAGGTTTTAAATGTAAATGATTTTATGTGCATGAGTTTGTTATGATACTTCATGAAAAGCAAATGAAAGAAAAGAAAGGAAAGATAAATGAAAACGATGGTATGAATGCATGAAAGGTTTTGAATTGTTTTCCTTGGCCAAATGAAATGACATGCGATGGTACTAGAACTAATGGACAGGGACAACTATTTTGTATGGTCGGTCTGCTGGGAATGGTTACTTGGGTGCACTATTGTTCATCGAGTAATGTCTATATCCACAATGCGACTCCACCTTTGGCCAATAGAGCAAAGCTAGGATCCTTGTGATTTCCAACCATTACACAAAAGGCGTAATTGTGTGTCAGTCACTCACGAGATCAAAGGAAAGAGAAGATTTATGAAATATGTGAATGTTGACTTGTATTTTTTACAATTTTTTTGAAATGAAGCACATTAGTTGGTTTCATTTGTTATAGCACACTTTCTATATGTTAAGACTAAGTCCCCATTTGGTTTGTGGAATCAACCCCAAGAATGGACGAATAGCCATTTTTTTGTTTGGCAGGGACCTATTCCTTAGAATAGTTATTTCCGTAAGAATAACAATTCCCTTACGAAGAGGAATACCTATTCCTCTTAAAAATAAGAGGAACACATGTTCCTTAAGGAATAGAATGCATTTTCCAAAAAAAAAAAAGTGGGTGGCCGAGGGTGGTCGCACCAAGGTCGCTCATCCATGTTCTCACCTTGCACCTTTTTTCTTTTTTTTTCTCTAGGGTCAGCTTTGGTTTGCGCCTACACCACTCCACCAAATCACACACCACCATCAACTCTGATACCACTTGTTAGTTGAGACTGATCCTTGGTGAGTCTTTTTTTAATAAACTATAATATAGCATGTTGAGACACTACACAACCCAAAAGCTTAAGCCTACGGGTTTGGACCCAGCAATGCAATATTAACCACTTACACTTCTTACATTTTTCCAATGTGAAACTCTATCCTTTTACACTCACACATATATATACTCAACATGCATCTTATTTTCCTTTGAAGTATCTAGGCCTTCTTTTAAGGTTGAGTCAATATGAGACGATGTTACTAAGGCCTTCTTTTAAGGCTAAGTCACACTTCTTACATATTTCCAATATGAAACTATATTTTTTTACACTCACACATATATACTCAACATGTGTCTTATTTTCCTTTAAAGTATCTAGGCCTTCTTTTAAGGTTGAGTCAATATGAGATGGTGTTACTAAGAAGATTGAGCATCATTTGGTGGGGTGAAAAATAATGTACTTGTCTAAGAGCAATAAGATTTTTTTTAATTTTATTTTATTATTATTTTTTTTATGTTGAGGAACCTTTCCAAGGCAGGGCTCTTCGGACCACCCTTGCAAAGTAAACCTTGATCTCGAACACCGCACCCTCGAAAGTTTTCCTACACAAAACTAGTTAAATAGCTAGCTTTTCACTAGGAAGTGTGACCCCAACAAATTGTTTGCACCCATGAGATTACTTGTCTAAGGTCAATAAGATTACTTGAATAAAAAGTACCCTCTCCAATTTACCTATATATTTTATGTCTCTCTTTCCCCTTCCTAGTTCATGTTGGTGATGTCAATCGCATAGAAAAGCTACAATGAGATTTCTTGTGAAGTGGACTATGAGATGAGTTCAAATTTCACCTAGTTAGTTGGTCCAAGATTTTTTTTTCTCACTTTTTGTGGTCTTGGGAGGACCAAGTGGTTTGAAACTTGCTTTTATTCAATTGTGCTCTTTTGGAGAAGTGGCTTTGGCACTTAATTTGTACATGAGAGAGAGTTCTTATGGAGAACTTTAGTGGCCACTAAGTAAGGTTGTTTGTAGGGGATGAAAAATGAGATTCATAGGTCGTATGAAGTGGGGTTATAGAAAATTATCATAAGGGGTTGAGGAGAGTTATTTGGTCCTACATGGTTTGAGGGGGTTATGATTTCAAGATTAAATTCTAGCATGACTTGTGGTGTGGGATCGGACACTTAAGGAATCTTTTCTGGTTTTGTATAGCATTGCTATAGCAAAAGATGCTTGAATAACAAATTGCTACAATGATATTTCTTGTGAAGTGGACTAGGAGATGAGTTCAAATTTCACCTAGTTAGTTGGTCCAAGATTTGTTTCTCACTTTTTGTGGTCTTGGGAGGACCAGGTGGTTTGAAAATTGCTTTTTTTCAATTGTGCTCTTTTGGAGAAGTGGCTTTGGCACTTAATTTGTGCATGAGAGAGAGTTCTTATGGAGAACTTTAGTGGCCACTAAGTATGGTTGTTTGTGGGGGATGAATAAATGAGATTCATGGGTCGTATGAAGTGGGGTTATAGAAAATTATCATAAGGGGTTAAGGAGAGTTATTTGGTCCTACATGGTATGAGGGGGTTATGATTTCAAGATTAAATTCTAGCATTACTTGTGGTGTGGGGATCGGACACTTAAGGAATCTTTTCTGGTTTTGTATAGCATTGCTATAGCAAAAGATGCTTGAATAACAGATTGCTACAATGAGATTTCTTGTGAAGTGGACTAGGAGATGAGTTCAAATTTCACCTAGTTAGTTGGTCCAAGATTTGTTTCTCACTTTTTGTGGTCTTGGGAGGACTAGGTGGTTTGAAACTTGCTTTTGTTCAATTGTGCTCTTTTGGAGAAGTGGCTTTGGCACTTAATTTGTGCATGAGAGAGAGTTCTTATGGAGAACTTTAGTGGCCACTAAGTATGGTTGTTTGTGGGGGATGAATAAATGAGATTCATGGGTCGTATGAAGTGGGGTTATAGAAAATTATCGTAAGGGGCTGAGGATAGTTATTTGGTCCTACATGGTTTGAGGTGGGTTATGATTTCAAGATTAAATTCTAGCATGACTTGTGGTGTGGGGATCAAGCACTTAAGGAATCTTTTCCGGTTTTGTATGGCATTACTATAGCAAAAGATGCTTGAATAACAAATTGCTTGGAGTTATCTAGTGGTTCTCACCAATGGAATATAAGCTATACTAGAGCAGAAGTGAATGTCTTTACTTTTTTCATTTGTTGTATTCTCTTAGATTAAGAGAAAGAGGTGAAGACAAGTTAGTTTGAACTCCTTTTAAGAGAGGATGTTTGATGTAAGATCTTTCTATTAACATGCATCCTTGTACCTCATGAGCATTTCCCTCAAAAGAGTATTTGGCAGCATGAAGTTCCTTTGTGAGTGGACTTTTTTGCTTGGATACCACCCTAGGGAGAATCCTAACTATGGATAACCAAAGGAATCAAAGTGTCATCGTGGTTGACTAGTGTTGTATGTGCATAAGGAGTTGGGAGACCAGAAGTGCTTTGTGGTGTGCTATCTTCAGTCGTATTGGGTTAACTTGGGTTATAATAAGAAGAGTTGTTGACATTTCTGCTTTTGGTGAGAGTTGGGAAGTAGTCCTCATTGTGTAGCTATGTGGAAGTTGACATGGCTTTTGTGGTGTTTTTGGAGGAAAAGAAATTATAGATGCTTTGAAGATTGCAAGAGAATAGTGGTGGATCTAAAGTCTTTCTTCTTCAAAAAAAATTTCTCTACTTTTCATGATTTTCTCTTTCTAGCAAGGTATTTCTCTTGTATATGATATGTGTACTTGGGTTGCAGCTTTTGCACTTTTAATGATATTTCGTTTATATATATCCCATCATTATCAATATCAGACCATCATGATTCACTGGTACTCCTTTTACTTCCTCAAAGAAGAAAGCTTCAAAGGCCAGCCCGATTTCTCAACTAGCTATCTCCTTCATCAAAGAAGGTGATGTGTGGAGTTCTCTAGTACTGCACCATGAGAGAGAGAGAAAAGAGATGAGAACTTTTTTGTATGAATAAGAAAGCACTAAACATCAACCAAAACTGATTATATATACAACAAAAAGTGTCTTCTATATGCTGGCCAGTTACAATGCACTTAACGTGCACTGTTCATGTTTCATGTTTTCTCGTATTTAGAAACAAGAATACAAGTACATCTTTCAAAAATAATTTTTCAAAAACAAGGGCCAAGCTAGCATATTTTCATGTAAAGAACAGTTTTTTCTGTTCAAGACCAGTTTTTTTTTTTTTATTAAATGGTTAGTTACCAAACAGGCCCGGGGACTAATCTTCAGTTCCTTTTTTATAAAAAAAAAAAAAAAAAAAAAACTGTTTGCAACAGTTTCATATTAGTTTTTATTTTATTTTATTATTATTATTTTTATATAAAAAAAAAAGGAAGACAATGTAATTAATAAATGATCAACATCGGCAATATGCTAATTAATAAGCTAGGCCAGAAATATATCAAAGAATTTTCTGTTCTCTTAATCTAAATTTCCCTCATATACATTACTTGTTACAGACATATGTATAAATATACAAACATATAGTCATGATCTATTGGCTTTGGCTTTGACCAACTGAAAACTATTGCCTATCATCTTCTCATACTCCAACAATCATCATCTTATATTTTGTGACACCAAAAGCATGCAACAACTAACATCAAAACCACATCCCAATTTCCAAGGCAAGATTGACTTCGTCGGTCTAAAGAGAACAAAAACAGAATAATTAAGAGAGTTCCTTCATGAAGACGGGTATTAATTAATGGGTATCCCCATTCAACAAAAGATTCTACATTATTGTTGCTAAAGCCATCCAGAAAAAAGATACGGTTGCCTATTTACCATGTACTAATTCAATTGCAATTGGCATGCTGCTGAAATTCAAAAAAGATACCGTTGACTGAATTCAAATGCTTGGTGACTTGACATATAGAAATATCCCTATTTAGATGAGTAATGGGAAGCTTTAAAGATGAACAACTTAATTTCCCAGATTTTGTAAGCTTACTTGGTCGACATGCTTTGTTCTTATTTCGTTGTATTCCTCTGTATTTCATGAGTACTAATGCTAGAAAAAGCACTTTAATCCCACCATAATTATCTCAACTTGCTGACGTTACAATGCCAATCAGTCAATGATTTTTTTTTTATATTATTATTTATATAGCAAAGGTTGATTGACATTGTCACATCACCATGCATGGTGTGATAGCGGTATGATAAAAGTATATTTTCTAGCATTACTCATTTCACATAACAATGGCTGATTGGCAATGCTGTTTTAGCATGGTGGGATAAAAGTGTGATTTCTACCATTACTCATTTCACATAGCACCTATTGGCCATAACCAAAGGTCACTAGCAAACCAGCCAAATATCCTGCCTAATGAATCAAGTAGTCACTACTTATTCACATAGGCAGTGAAAAAGGGATAGATATTCTCCAAAAACCTTACGATGGGTAATTCAATAAATCATAAAATCGGAGAGAGAATAAAAAGGAATTCCACCAAACTCAGCCATCCAATCAAAAGAACTCATAAAATATGTGGTTATATTTTCATGAACGTACTTATGGTGCATAGAATATACAGCACTGAACTTATTATATTAATCAAGCAACTACTATATATACATAGGAGAAAGTTACCTTATTTGAAGTCTTTTAATTGTGTGCATCTCAAAATAAAACCCCCTTCCCCTTTTCAAGAAATAAAATAATTTGGGAAAACTTCACAAAACCCTCCTGAACTTCAACCTGTTTTGAAATACTCCCTCCCAAACTTAAAAAACTCTCAATTTACACCCATGAACTTTCAATTGATCTCAATTTGGACTCATCCATACAAATTAGGGCACAAAATTTTTTAAAAAGACCAAAATACCCCTGATTTTCATTTTTTTTTAAATTAAAAAAAAAACATTTTGAAAGTTGAAATTTTAAATAGTGAATTTTAAACAGTGACTTTTATATAAAATTCCAACTTCCAGATTTTTTTAAAAAAATAAAAATAAAAATCATGGGTATTTTGGTCTTTTTAAAAAATTTTGTACCCTAATTTGTACGAATGAGTCCAAATTAGAGCAATTGAAAGTTCATGGGTGTAAATTGAGAGTTTTGAAGTTTGGGGGGTATTTCAAAACGGGTGAAAGTTCAGGGGAATTCCCTGAAGTTTCCTCAAATTATTTTCACTCCCAACTCCATTCAAGCTTGGGAATAACAATGTCTCCAAAACCTGATCAATCCCTGTTTTTACTAATCATGTTTTTTTTTTGGGGGGGAGGGAGGAACTAATAATGAATTAATTAACCCCAATCATATATTAATCTTGCTTCCCTTGGGATTTTCTACAGCAGAAAAATGTTATCCCTCTGTTTTAAGATGTATTTTCTAATATTAAAAAATAATTAGGCTTTTAGGGGAAAAAAAAAACAAAAGAACAAAAAACAAATTGTTATCTTTTTTTGTACTGGGCATGAAGATCATATGTAGAAGGTACAAAAATGTAGGTATTTAAGGTTTAATAAAGCTTGCAAATAAACATCTATGGAAAGAAAGCTAGTACCATAGCTTAGGCTTGGGGCTAAACCATCACCTGCATATGTTGGGTTTAGGCATTCTGATTTCATAATAGTAACCATGTCCATTGAAGATGATTGATATGAATAAAAAAAATGAAAGGGAAATTCAAGCACAAGGCATACCTTAAAAAGAAGCTGCATTCCACAATAAAATTTCCCTTTTTGCCAAGGAAGCCACATTTCACCAAGCAACATATACTGATATATATGTAACAAACCATAAGAAAAAGGCATCCCATTGCAGGGTTTAGAAAGGAAACATGAACAAAGAAGAACAAAAATCAGTAAGAATAATATTCTGGAATTTTGTAGAAACATAAAACTAATTCAATACATGAACTTTTCACAAAGCATTAATCCTTGAATATTTTCACTAATCCCAGCAATCACACATGATGTTACTGCTATATCAATTGAAATTTGTATTCGAGATCTTGAAAACACAACAGCAAAGAGCAACCACACATAAAAGCAATCTTTCAAATTTATCTTATCATAGAGCAAAGAAACAGCACCTTGTGATAAACCTAAATCTCTATAAACCCAATAATTAATGTATAAACTTTTGCTGTATAAGTACATAAAAGCATGCGCATTGTAATCACGGAGTGTTAGTTTTGTATTGCTTATTCCTGGGACATTTCCAATAGTTTGGGTCTACTGGTTCAAAAATTAATAATGAATAATATTATTGCATTAGTTTAAAAAAAAAAATTTAAAAAAACAATGTAATAATTGAATACAAAGATGTGTTCAATCTTAAATATGCTTAAGCTACAGGCTAAAATATGTTATAGATATTTCTTTGCTCCTACTTAATATAAATTCTTTGTATAATACATTACATGACATAGAGAAAAAAAAAAAAAATTTTTGTTAGCTTTCTTTTTATTTTGGAGGTTGGGGACCCGGGGGTGGGTTGTTAGAGGCTAAAGAGAAGTATTATTCATTAAACTTTGAAAGGAAAATGTGAATTGGTGCTAAATTAATGGGAACGATGAATACAAAATTGACTTAATTACTTAAGTCTCCAAATTCAGCTTCTACTCAAAGAGTTGACTCATATATCAAACTAATAAATCAGAATTCATATTGGCAACTTCGATCCCCATATACAAAAGACATGTTGACAGATCTAGTAGAAGTTTGTTTATATAACACAATATGGGAATTATTATTTTTTTGATCAGTAAACAATATGGGAATTATTAGCATACCAGTGAGTTTTATCGATTGTTCATGACAGAAGCAATCTTCTTTAATCTGTGTTTGTAAAATTTCCACACTAAAGCAAACACAACCTCCTGAGATATGCCATCTCACTGATCTTAATCCTGAAAGCCAGCAATTTGGAAGCAACTCTTCATCTCAAAAGACAAGGAACATGCCCAAATATGCAACCACAGATCTTAAAGCCCCCCAACTTGTCTAATGCATTTTCTTGAAGGCATTCAAGATTGATTTTCCATGTCCCTCCCAAAGAGAAAGGTTCTTTCATTTCTTTCTGGATGATTAAGGTACTTTCATTATCCTCTAGGGCTTGCTTTTTATATTTCATGATTCTTTAACTCCTATCCTATAGTTTCAAGACTACTACATTATCTATGTTACAAGTTTTAATATGCAAATTAAGTAGTTTTTTTTTATCGGTAATATGCAAATTAAGTAGTTGTCTTGAGGTAGAAATTAATCAGTGGAAACTTTGCACAACAAGACCCTTGAAATTAATTACATAGGTTGTTTAAGGAAGAACTTTCTGTATCTCAGTCATATAGCAAACGAAAAAAAATAAAAAAAATAAAAAATCAGCTGGATGGTCTTTAAAATATTGAATTCAAGCAGCTTAAGCTTAGAGCCTCAAGGAGAAATGTTTTCCCTCCTTCCAAGATAAATTTGTTTTGAGATATTGGAATTAGGATTTCACTACTAGCTAGTTGATTTAATATTATATGTACATAATTACAAATCACATATATTGTACATATATATAGACATCCCCACCAGTGTATATCTAATAACTTTATCAGGTATATATAAAGTGGAAAATACACGTATAGAATGAAGTTTCCTTGATATCTCCACAAATAGTATATAGATATTTATTTAAAGATTCACACATATTTCATTTACCTGTAATATTCAATATTTATCCACCAACTAGTCTTCCATTTTGAGAACCATCCACCAACTACTATTCCAACTCCTTTTTCACACAACAACTGATTTTCAATGTGTTCTCTCTGAACTAATAAAAGTATTTAAAAATTAATAAGGAAACAATTATGTCCACACATTGTCTACACTAAAGTATTAACCAAATCAAAGAGAACCAGCTGAAATTCTTGACAAAATGATACAAAACTCAAGCATGCAATAGTCAATTCAGTATATTCACTACTTTGATAAGACATCAACTTCTCCCAAAATGATTAGTTGTAATTAACTTGTTTAAATTAAATTCTAACTAGATAACCCCCAAAAGCAACATTTAAATGACAAACTTGAAAGTAATGCCAAGGAAGATTCTTCTTTCAATCAATTGATCATCATCATCAGCATCTTATATGTGCATCTATCAGGATCACTTTAACACTAAGAGAAAAATCCTAGTTAATTAAAATTCCTAGAAGTGAAAACGAATCAAATCCTTGGAATATATACAAATCATCAGTATATATATGATGTCGCTGAATATTAAGTTGCAACTAATATCAACTTTTTTAAACAGGAAATATTATTCAGATTAAACTACCTTGTCGAACATAGAATTAGTCAAACATTCCATTTACGCAACCCAAAACATCTGGCAGGAACATTAAACCCCTGAAATTGAATCATGAGAACATATAATAACATAATTAGTTGTAAGTCGGCATAAAATAATAGTATAACCAATGACCCCAACCATTATTTCCAAGCAACAGAAAGAGTCAGCTCAAACTAATAATTATCCAGTTGCAGCTCAGACACAACAGAAGTATCAGTCGACCATGACTCTTGTAACTCCTGTAATTTCAGTAAAACAAAAATTAGGGTGCTCAAAGTTTCTAACAGGAGATTTCAAAGTAAAACCTGGTTGACAAGTTTCTTGATATCTGAGTTGACGGATTGTTAAAGCATTCACGCCTGCAAAATCACGAAGAAATAATACAAAGGAAAAATAAAGGCCATAGCTGCTGAATTCTCATCACCATAACCTAATAACTAACAGAAAGAATTTGCAAATAAGTGGCATCAAATCAAGATGAAAAATGCTCAGAAAGTATATGTTGAAAAGAAATATATATATAAAAATAGTAAAATTAGATTTATGGTTTGTGTGAAGATCCATTTGTACTATAGCGCAGGTAGACTCAGACCTAGAAAAACCCTTTTGCAGTCGTACAAAAAAAAAAAAAAAATCTGTTATAGCTAGAATAGGGTTTCAAAAACACACACAAAAATAAAAATAAAAAATAATGTATCTGCAGAAAGGGGATAAGAAGATTCAGGTGAAAACAAAGTCAAATCAGAACCAATTATCGAGTGAAAAACGCATGCGCAGGAATATAAAAACGAAATGACGAAACGAAGAAGAAGGTGAAAGCTGAGAAAGGAGGTTTGGCAAGGACCATACTAGCTATATACTCCTAAATAACGGGAATGGTCCCATGATATATATATAAACAAGATTTGCCGCTTAATCCGCACAGTAATCGGGCGCACCTTCTCATGAAAACGCCATCAAAAGTCACGCTTTCAAACAATCTCACCGCTATAAGATATATATATAATTATTCGTGAAAAATTCAAACAAGAGACTTATACTCTATAATGATCTTGTTGATCAGCAGCAGCTGTTGAAGATAATGGAGAGTGAGAGGATCTGGAACAATGGCAGGCCTCCTCCGGCACTGGAATCTGACAGAAAGAGAAGTGAGCACGCAAAAGCAATAGCATAGATTTATACTATTAAGCCTCTGTGTGCTCACTCTCTTCTGTCAATTTCTATGTCCCAGGGAAACAAGCTAGCACAAAATAATTATAAAGAGGCAGAAGCGAAAAGGAATAATAAAGACAACCTTATAATTATTCCCAGATGTGGAAACCAAAGGATTCACCGAACAAATTCAAACAAGGAAAACAAAAAAGATGAATCAGATCTGAGAACGCAGAGACACCCATTTAAGGAAACCAACTGAAAGTCGCTACAAATCTATGATCCCACTTCTCTTTTCGTGTAAAACTGGGAAACTTTCAATGAGGATTTAGGGTTTTTTTCTTTTTTTTTTCAGACCAACAAAAAAGCCACAAACCCAAGAAACAAAAAACAAAATCAAGAAAAAAAAAAACCAACCACCCCTCTCTCTCTCTCTCTCTCTCTCTCTCTCTCATCATTCAATATCGCCTCCCTTGTATTCTCTGCTCCACTCTCATGCACGACGTACAGGTGCTGAAGACACGCCGCCCGAGCCTGACTTCTCTCAGAACAAATCAAACAGTGCCGACGGCCACCCATTAAATTGCACCAAAAACGACCAAATAAGGAAAGGAACGAAGTGACCCATCAAAAAAAAATAAGGAAAGTAGTAGAAACACAGAGAGAGAGAGAGAGAGAGAGAGAGAGAGAGAGAGAGAAAGAGAAAGGTGGGGGGGGGGGTGGGAGCTTTAATGGAATGGATGGATAGAAGGAGTCCCCTCCTCTTGACTCATTAAAGTCTAATGAACTGTGCTTTTCTTTCTCACCATGATTCGTACGTGTGTAATCTGTACGTACGTGCGTGCGTGTCTCTGTGTGTGGTTAGTTGGTGTTTTTGGGGAAGACAAAAGAGTACACAAAAAGCTTTTTCCAAAAAAAAAAAAATAGAGAGATAGAGAGATAGAGATAGATATACGGATGTGATTGGTTTGGCTCAGATATTTTTCCCAGGGAGAAGCCGGGAAGGGTACGTGGGGAGGGGTCGGTGACGGGTGATGGACTCACCGTCGTTGATTTGACTCTGGTGACAGACTATTCCCTGCCGTATGATCACAATCATGAAGGGGTCAGCCCTTTGTGTCCTTTATGGCGGTCTGCTCGGAAATTGGGCTGATGGGACTGCGTCACCAGGGGGGTGACAGACTCGGATGTGCGGATTAATTAACTTAATCATTCAAACATACCCTGACGTGGCATGCTCTGACTCCCCTAACCCCGTACCAGGGTCAAAACCGGTACTTCACCACTTAACTTAACCCCACCAAATCCGGATACAGCTATCACATTTTAATTATTTTCCATAATTACAATTATAATTACACAACATTATTATTATGAATTTAACTTTGGTAAGAGCCTCCTTAAAATACCACTTTTACATTACTCAATTCCTAACTGACACTTCATCAAAAACTAAAAAAATGCATCAAAATAACATAAATCTTAATGCACTAAATTGCTTTGAGCCTTTGAGGAAGAAAAAAAAAAGATGAAAGAACTGGCCTGTGAAGGCTGAAGGGGTCTGCACTTTAGTGAACTTGGCAAGACCCACGCAGACCCCTTCATGAACTTGGCCAGACCCACAGCGTGGATCTTGTCAGACCCACACCGTGGGTTTCGTTGTGGTCATCTCTCTGATAAAATTCCTAATGAGTTAACTTTCTATCTCTAAGTTTTAGATTTGAATAAAAAAAAATGTATTTTGAGGCATTAGAAATTATTTTTAAGACATTAGCAACAGGTTTTGGGGCATTAGAATTGAGTTTTGAAGCGGATTTCGACAGATCACGACTGGTTTTGAGTCGGGTCGCGGCAGGTCACGGCCGGCGAGACCCAAGCAGTCGTCGTGCGCTGACAAGACCACGGTCGATGCTCGCTGACCCACTAGAGTGGGTTTGTTGGGTCTGCTTGCAAGGGTATTTTTGGTATTATATTTATTTTGATTTGGTGTGTGTGTGTGTTCATTTTTATTTTTTGCATTTCTCTTAAAGTGATGATGTGGCACTTGGTAAGTGGGTGCTGTAAAAGAGGTGATTTGCCGTGCATCCGGACCATAGGGGCTCTCTATTATTATTATTATTATTATTATTAAATTTAAATTTAGAATCTTTAATAAAAGATCAAGAACATAACAATCATTACATCATAGAGTATAAAGCACTGATCCCCAAGAGGTAGCTCAATTGACTAAGACTACGCCTAATGAACCTTCTTGTGTGGACATGTTTAAAAAAAAAAAGAACATAAAGCTTTATAAAATATAGTCAAATGCTATGAACTTACAAAGTCATAAATACAAAAAGAAAATTCTTACAATCAAATCCTAGTAATGATATCAGATTTCGCAAACTTATGTACAACTTTTCTTTTCTTTTTTTTCTTTTTTTTAAACAAATAAGGAAAGGTTACAGGGAAGAATCTTTCCCACTTTTGATTCGAACGGAATAAGAAGTGGGAGATCCTGAAAACAAACATGGGGTGAGCTCCCCAACAACAAACCCAAAATAAAAGGAGAGGGCACCCCAACAACAGAATCCAAATAGTAATAAGTAGTACAAATATAAAACAAACATTGGATTCGGTCCAAAAGGACGGAACAGCAGCCAATGGTGATTGCCTATGATTAAAAGAATCATAAGCAAGTCAGGCCTATTCCAGAGCCGTACAAGGCGGTGTAAAATGCATAGAAACTCCATGAAAAATCCAATGCGAGTAAAACAACCACCATTGTGAAATGATGATTGCAAAGCAGGCACTACAAAGAACTAAAGGGAAGCCGAAGGACGACCACCAACAACAATCTCCTCCTCAAGACCAAACCACATCATGGCAGGAGATAAAAGCCCACAAAAAACAAATAAAAATACAAGAAAATAACAATATAAAGGAAATAAATATATATAAAAAAAAAAAAAAAAACAACAACAACAACAACAATAAAAAAGCCCACTGAGCAACGGTTGAGGACAGGGTGGACAACTCATGTACAACTTCAATTATGAAATAGATCTACTCTAGGCAGATTAAATCTATGACATTAGTAGCCCAAATTTCTAAAACTTATTTTCTGGCCGTGAAAAATAATCTCCCACACCGATGCAATTCTCCTCGGCTCAAAGGTTAAGATTCAACTCAGTCCTTAACCTAAAAGGTAGGATAAAAAACAAAAAAAAATCAAAGCAAAAACTAAAAACAACAAAATCACATCAAAAGAAGCATTAAAAGAGCATAACATCATAGACATTCGGGGAAGACATGACTTGGCGCATGAGATCTACGCGTTGGCGAGTGAAAAACATATTTTGGCACACGAGACTCTAAAACCATCAAAACAGAAACCAAAAGAGAATATAGAGAAGACATTGTTCGCTGTTATTCCCTCCTATGTGTTTTTTCTCTTGTATTTTTCCTTAGGACCCCATTGTGAACAGTTGTTGGGTTGTCACTTCTCGATCTTACTTTGTTGGGTGCCAATCATCATTGCCCCTCCACACTAATAAATTTGTTTATGTTTTTTAGGAGCACCTTTTGGTCCATCATTTTGTAGCCAAAATATGTGTGGTTGTTTTTTTTAATAAAAATTAGCAAAGGTGTTTTGTTTGATGGTAGAAAATGTCCGAGTTTTAATGTCGAATTGCATTGCAATTTTATCAAACGTTTTATATTGTTTTTAAAAAAATATTTTTAATTTTAAAAAATTTTATTTTCATTATATGTGTTTTGAATAATATTTTTAAAATTACATTTTGATCTCACTACTATATATCTCACCTTGCTCACTTGGTAGTGCCAATTAACTCCAGTTAAAAAGAAAAAAAAATAGCAAAAATGAAATAATAATTTAATAAAAGTATGATTTTTAAAATTACTCTTTTTTTGAAATCGCTGACCTAAAAACTGAGTAGAGCATATTTGATGGATCAAATGTGTCATATATTCTTCCATTATATTCTTTATTGTTTTTGTTGCAACCCATAATGATGAACATGATGCATGTAGATGGCATTAAACAAACATCTATCATTCAACTCCCATGTTATCCCACTAACCAATAGGAATTACAAAGAACATCTATCAGATCACATATTCCATTCCTCCCTCACTAAATGGTTCCTTAATCCACCATTCAAATACTAACCAAACCCCACCATTAGTGAATCGCGTTCGTACCAATCATCAACCTTTAAATCAGTTTTTTTTTTTTTTGACATGTTCGCACAAAAGAGCGAAGGGAGATTCGATTTAGTGACCTCCGCTTTATTATGTGATCCCAACCAATTGAACTATCTCTTAGAGACACTTTTAAATTAGTATTGATTGATATGTAATCAATACTGATTTAAAGGTGTACTACTAAATCAATAAATAAAATAAAAATATAATATTTAACATTAGTCAGCAAAATATATTAGATTTAAAATTAAGATATATAAATTCTATAAATAAAAAATACGTATCTCAATCTCTACGAATCTAGTTCTAAAGTAAAACGCATGCCATAATCAGCATAATTACACTGACGGACTGAATTATTCAACCAATCATCGCGACATCTTAACAACCTTTCCACACGCTTCACATTATGATATGTCTAAAAAATTCAAAGCACCAGGCCAGTACGTACGTAATTAAAGATGAAGAAAATTAAATGACTGTCCTATCCTCCCTGATTTAATTGCCTCACAAAAATTAAAACAACAAATGTATTCAATAATTTTTAGTGTTGCCTTCACGGCATTGTATAGAGCCAGTCGTTAAACTTTTAACTTAAAAACCCTAGCTTTCTTTCTTGAACACTGCACAGGTAGGTTTTTCCTGGATTGGGGAAGAGGGACAGCCATTCACTCGCCTTCTTCTTTTGATGAGCGAGCCTATTTACTTGATATCCTTATCTCTCATCTATCACCCATTTTTCTCTGTCTCACTAGCGTTTCTCCACCATGTTGCTATGCCGCCTATTCCCACCACTACCAGCCTCTGCTGCATCTCCTCTGGGTTGGGCTTGGTTGTTGATCGATTTGTCTCGCTTTGATCTATCATCCTCCGCCTGATCCACCTTGTTGTGTGCCTTGCCGTCCTACCCTCCGAATCCGTCCATATCCATCCCACCTTTTGCTCTGGATCTATTGCTTTAGCGCTTTGATTTGATTCTGTTTTCTTTTTTTTTTCCCTTATGTTTTTCCTTTTTTTCTTTTTTTTTGCTTATAATAAGGTTCGGTCCTCTCTCTTTAGGCTACCCATTTATATCTTGATGCTATGTGGGATATTTGTTATTGGTCCAGACCTTTAAGTTGTGAATGTAAACGATATCCTTACTTTTGGGTTGAGGAAGATGAGTTTCGGCTTGAGGGTTCTTTACTCTCAGGGCCAAGGAATAATTGCTACATATGCATTGGATTATGTTTGTTTGGTGCAGATGTGATGTTAAACCTGATGATTAGTCATAGGTTAGCAAATGTTATTTGTAAAAGTTTGATTGGAACTTTAGTTTCGGTTATGATTTATTTCAGAGCTTTTTGCTCTCTTTATAAGAATTTTCACTCGCGACCTTTTTATGAATAAGAATAGTATATTCTCCCTTTCAAAAAAATAATTTTTAGTGTTCTCTTTTATGTGAGACGCTTGGGTAACATATTATTAGAACAAATGTTTAAAACATTATTCTAAAAAAAAAAATGTTTAAAACATTAACGGTAAACTTGCTATGTCATAGCTGCCATCTCGATGAATTTCCACGTCACGTCATAGTGAGCTCCACAGTACATTAGCAGAAAACAAAAAAGGCATACAAGCCAAGAAATTAAATTGGTCACCCATTCACTATAAGTCTTTTAAGTGATGTGCAACTTGCAGCGGTTGTTCTCGTAGCTGTGCCATATATTTATGGTTCGTCATATCAAACACTAAAGTGATGTGCAACTTGCAGCGGTTGTTCTCGTAGTTGTGCCATATATTTATGGTTCGTCATATCAAACCTCCTTCATGGGT
This sequence comes from Carpinus viminea, assembly GCA_013348765.1. Taxonomy (NCBI): domain Eukaryota; kingdom Viridiplantae; phylum Streptophyta; class Magnoliopsida; order Fagales; family Betulaceae; genus Carpinus; species Carpinus viminea. The sequence continues at coordinate 14,342,680 of CP054670.1, read as the reverse complement.
GACCAATTTCCTTGGCTTTTGTGCCAAGAATACATATGGTTGCATCATTTATTTGACATACCCCCTTTTTAATTTATGTTTATCAGCATTGATTTAGTTGTAATGGAGCTTATTATGTGTTTTTATTTGGTTCAATCATCTCCTCCTCCTTCCCTTCTTGTTGCTAAAAAGAAAAAAGGACTCGGGTCAGGCAAGTGTCTTCAAAGATATTTTTTATAGAATAAGACTATTTAGTAAATTGTTATATGCTTACTATCTAATTAGAATAACATGACAGTGATAATAAGCTAAACCTTGATTGGTTTAACAAAGACTTGTAAAAGTAATAATCAATGGTTGATTTTCACTATCAACTCATCTTAATTGTATGATAATCGTGTATTAATTTACTAAATAGCTTCTTTTTTTTCTTAATAAGAATATATCATACAACTATCATACAAATTGGATGATGTAGTAATTATAAATCAGCCTTTTTTATATAAGTGTAACTCTAATGGTTGATTTTAATTACCATGTCATCAATTTATATACGATTATATAATAGTCTACTAAATAACATTACTTATTTAATAATAATAGTAGAGTAATATTTTTTAGAATGATTGTAAAACAATTTCTTTTGTTATCATAAAAAATATAATTTTTCTTTTTTTTTTTTAAAAAAAAAGATAGAAATATTAATTGTGTACAGCATTTTAGTTAGTGTTTGGTTAGAAGACAAAAATTGTCCGCATGCAATGACAGCCACAATTGTCGTGTTTTACAAATATTCTTTGGGTCAACAAGCTAATCATACATCTCAAACTGCCCAAAGCAGTTAGGATGGGATTCAAATCCGAGCCGTGGAAACATGGGCCTTTATTTTTTTTAATCATTTTTAAGTTGACCCAAATTTTATCTTTAATTCACAATAATGTGTCTAATTATACTCTAATCTATCTATCAATCTATATATTACTTCTTTATTTATTTATTTATTTGTTATATCTATATGTCAATACAAGACATCTTAGGACTGTTAATTATTAGAGTAATTAACAACCCATCAACTCATGCAACCTGCAAAGAAATCCACACCTACCCCACACACCACGACAAGAAACGAGAATTGTGTAATTAATTATTCATCCATTGTCTTCCAACTGTTTAATTTTTTTTTTTTAATTTTGAATAATTGCGATAACTCAATGAAAAAGAACAAAATAACTAATACAATTCAATACCAGCTAGAGACGGATCTATAAGGAGATCATGGATGGCCCTGGTCATTTCTCAAGTCCTCAAAAAAAAAATAATAATAATAAAATAAAATTAAAGGCCATTCTACCCCAAAAACATTTATATCTCGGTCTCTCTCTTATCGAATTTTTTAGATCCATCCTTGATACTAGCTATTTGAATCATGAGCTTATAGTTATTTAATTACTACTATAGTGTCACACTTTTGAAATCCAACACATTAAAAGTGAATTATCAATGAAAACATGATTCAAACTCAAATTAAAACATATGTTTTAATATCATACTATACTTTTATGGAGCTAAGATCTAGCTATGGTTCAACTTCAACCATATTTGAAGTATAGTGCTTGCCGTTATTCTATGATTCAAATGAAACAATTTATGTAACAACTCAAAGAAAGTGTAAGAGAATTTAATGCGAGATTTATCGTTCATCAACTTGTTTATAATTCACCTACTTTATAGTCCCCAAGTGGTAGCTCAATCGGCTGTGAGCCACGCCTTATGAAGCGTTAGTCACAAGATCGAATCCCCCCTCCCCCTACCCTTGTGTGAACATGTCAAAAAAAAAAAATTCACCTACTTTATATATATGGTAAATTATTTTCTCAATATGGCATGGAAATGAGGTGTTACAATATTTTACCCCCTTTAAATATCTAACATCATCATCATGGTCATCACATTATGCTGTACTTTTAGCACCGCTACAAAATGTAATTATTAGGTTGTTCTGATACCATTTGTTAATGTGATCGAGAGAGTTATGTTAGCTAACACCCACAACTTAGAGCAAGCAGATGGGTTAGAGAGATTCACCTGCAGCCCCAATGAATGTCAATCTCATCAAGCAAGAATCAGTGTAGGACATAGCATCAATTATTAAACTTTTTTTATAATCTATACACTTTATATGGACTAATCATTCCGCTAGAGAGTGCTAGATTCCGATGACTCTCTTAATTTTATTTTTCTTAGTTGGAAAAATTAAAAAAATTATTTGCAGTAACACTTGCGAGGATAAACATGTGTGCATGTGATATGTCGTTGGCAGGCAGAAAAAACTCGCCAAAAAGAAAAAAGGTGTAAACTGTAAAGGGAAGGCTCTGGAGAGGAGGCCGGGTCCCATTTGGGAATTTGCAATGTTTATCAGTGCGGGGACCGATTGTACGTACTGATATATTATTATTCTTTTTCCTTTGTTTTGCTTTCATATAATAAAAATGTTCCTGTACCTTCTAGGCTTCTACCAGTTGTCTTTTTCTTTTTCTTTTTTTTTTCTCTCTCTTCAGTACATGTTCCTGCGAATAGAACACCATTCTTAACGGGGCGTACTGCTACTACGTACTGGGCAGTGGGCGCGGTTCCACTTGCAAATTGCCTGCACTCTCATTTTCAGTACTCTTAAATCACAACGTCAATGTCTTTTAGGTTCGTTGAATATGCTGTAAATTATTGTGTTTGTTTTATAAGACAGATATGACTAGTTTAAATTATTTTTTTTACTTTTTATATAAACATATTAAAAATATATATATCTATCAATCATTTACCATTATGATATAATATTAAATTATTAAATTTATTATTTACAATGAGCGATAATTTAATATTGTATAAAAACAAATATTATATATATATACAGCAAGCTGTTTGTTATGTGAATACATAATATGATAGATTTTAGGTTTTGATGAACTTAAACCTTAGATTCTAAGAAAACTTATACCTTTTAAATTTTGAGGAAACCTAAAAACCATTTTAAAACTCAAGGTTTGGATTAATTTTCTAATTTTTTTTTATTAAAATAGCATCATTTAAATAGGAACATTACAACGATTTAGACTTGGAGTAAAACTCTTACACTTATGATAAACCTAAAAAGATAACTAGATAATTGAAATACAAATAGATATATAAAAAAATACTGATAACAAACTAATCTAAATGAAATCTAATTCATTTTAAATATAAATCTACTATAATTTAATGTCTACTTTATCCTTATGTTACTTCCGTAACATTCATTTCCCCTTAAGAAAAACTTGTCCTCAAGGTCTAGAAATTCTTTTCTTCCAATGTTGCCCCTATTTTGCATTCTTTTTGTCTTTGGCCTTTCATCCTCTTCCTAGATGGTCGTTCAAAAAGTGGAAACGCTACTTTGTCACAAAGTATCCAGATTTGCACCATTCGATTCTCTTTGATGGTTTTGTGTGGGTTGGAGATGGTGGTGATTACTCTATGGGTCATGAGGTAGAGCTTCTATAGCAAGTGGGGTTGATGAATTTTCTCGGTGAGAGATGGGTTTGTTGGGCGGTGGGTTGTTGATTTGTAGATGGCTTTGTGTTGAGACTCTATTGTTGGTGGTGATGGGGCTATTTTGGAATAATTGTAGGGTTGTGCCTGTATAGGTACAACAGCACAAGGTGGTGGTGAGACTTCTATGTGGTGAAATGGATCCAGCGGTTTGACAAGGTTGTTGATATCTTCCGTTGGCTGGAAATCCAGCGATGGTATGGAATTTAGGTTTCCAAGGTGTGACTTGTCACTAGTTCTTGTTGTAGAATTTTTCCCATAATTGTTTTCTTCTTTGGGCAACCTTCTGTTGATCTCCGTTACTTCCTTGGAGTTTTTGGCTAGCATTTTGGCTCCTTGGACCATGGTTTGAAGGTTGGAGATTTGTTTTTCCATATGTTCCATCCATTCCATCCATGGATTGGCCATCAAGATCGAATTGCGCTCTGATACCAAATGTTACGTGAATATGTAATGAGATAAATTTTAGGTTTTGAAGGAACCTAGACCTTAGATTCTGAGGGAACCTAGACCTTTTAGATTTTGACGAAACCTAAAAACCCTTTTCAAACTCAAGATTTGGAATTAATTTTTTGATTCCCTTTTTATTAAAACACCATCATTTAAATAGGAACATTACAACGATTTAGACTAGGAGTAAAACTCTTACACTAAAGATAAACCTAGAAAGATAACTAGATAATTGAAATACAAATAGATATCTCTAATATAAAAATACTGATAACAAACTAATCCAAATGAAATCTAATTCATTTTAAATATAAATATACTATAATTTAATGTCTACTTTATCCTTATGTTACTTACGTAACACTATTAGTAAAACTTTGCTAGGAAATTGTCTTTTACTCATTAATTGTGAGGATTGTAAATGGATTCTTTCTAATCGATTTCAACTGAAGACGAATTGGTCCCTTTTAAATAACTAACAAAATGATACTTAAATAGATTCAATCAATTAGAGATGATCCAAATACGTATGTGAAGCGCAAGGGGGATGGGTACATTCATAATGAGAAAGCAACTACAACAAAGGGATGGATCTTTGCCACTAGAAATAAAAATAGACTAGACAAAGAAAATAAGTGAGAATGTAATTAGAGTGAGATATAGCTTTGGCCTAATAAGCTACATGATAAGCGCAAAAGTTTGCATTTCCGTAAATCTTCCTAACCTTCCAATCAGAGGAAGAAGGAATATCATCAAGGATAGTGGTTTAATGGCCAAAAAAAATTTTAGGTGATCAAAGGTGTGGGGTTCAAATTTTCGCAATTAAAAGTTCTCACATATATGATTAGTTTAACTGCCTTAAATTCTCATTGATGCCCTAGTAGGATTGGGTCAAGGTATGGCTTAGTTGGACTTGAAGAAGTGCATGTGGTTCTCATCGTCTATGTCCTTCTAATTTGCAACTCCTAGCAAGCAGGTACTATTATAATCACGTTCAGATAAAATAACCACAATTAGTCCATAAACATATATTTCTTGTAGCAATACCATCTACAAAAGTATCGTAAAAATTATGACCAATCCATTGGAATTTATTCTTCCAAGCCTTGTTAGAAAATTGCCTTTGTGCCAGGAGAAAGGATTAGCGACAATATCTTGTTAATTAGGACATGAACTAATGAGAAATTATCACATAAACAAGAGATTTTGTTATTCCGTTATATAGCTCTCATTTTTCGCAAAGGAAATGTCAAATCAGTTGTCCTAGTGATAAAGTGCCCTTAACCTAGACAAGAGCAGTAATTTATTTATTTATTTATTATTATTATTTTAATGTTGTCTCAAAAACTGCCAAGAGGCATATTTTGGGTTTCCTCACTTATGGAATGGATCGTATTATAGTAGATTTGATTGATGTGAAAAAAATGTAAAAATATTTTTTTAAAAAGTGAAAATTTTTGTTTATAGTGATTTTTTTATTTGAATAATAATAAAAAGTGATTGATATAATATAAAAAGTAAGAATGTTGAGATTAATTTTGAGAGGAATTTTTTAAGTTTTTGGGTCCGGTCTGGCCCATTCTATTGCCAAACACAGCCAGAGTGTTCCTAAAACATAAAAAGTTTAAAGAAGTCTTAGTTGTGTTATTTTCACTAATCAAGATGTTAAAATGAGAGAAAAATGAATTGTATCCAACTCGTTAATTTCGATAAATATTTAGAGAGTTGCTACCGTGCTCACCCATTTTAATCTTTAGAAAAACATTTGGCTCAACAATTTTACTTACCAAATGTAAAAATAAAGCATTTTTTAATCTCTAATATTCTCTCTTATCTCAAGAAAGAATAACAAAACATCATTGAGAAATAATATTTAAATTAAATAGTAAAAATTAAAAATTAAAATAAATAGCCGGATGTATAAATGCTTTAGAAAAATAGGTAGCTAATAATATTTTGGGAAAACTTCACTCCTAAGTTTGGTTTTTAGATACAACGTACAAAACCTTTCACTTTGGTGTATCAAAGTTTGATTTTCTTTCACTTTGACCATTCCATACAGAAAATCATAATGGAATGTCAATTTTACCCCAAAACGACACGTTGTTTTGGGAACGGTATAGCTTTGGAGTCAAGGATAAAATTGAAATTGTGAAGGATTTTATGTACGGAATGGGTGAAGTGAGAAAAATGAAATTTGATACACCAAAGTATTTTTAACATTTGGAAACAAGTAGTCAAACTTGGGGTAAATAGTTTTATATTTTTTTTTTGGGAGTTTTGGATATGGAGTGCGGTGGCTTTTAGTAATTGGTTGTCAATTTAAGGTTATCTTCAGGTGTAGTACTAATGGCCGTGGGTAATGATTTTTGTTACGAGCTAAACAACTAAAAATGTTATTAATATCATTTTTAGAGTTTAAACCAAATAATGAGAAACTAGTGATTTTTTTTCTTCAAAAATACACCAACCAAGGTTAGGCTATCATGCTCGCAGCTCCCGCATTGGATCTCACGGAATAAGAAATAACAAAAATCAAACAATAGAAAGTGTAGCTGGTACCGTACATATGTGTATTTTTTATTTTTTTATTTTTAACTATTGGTAAATATATCAATTACCGTGCACAACAATGATGAATAAAATAGAATAAAAAAATAGATCAAAAGAGAGTCGAGACATAGATTTACGTGGCTCGACAATATACCTACGTTCACAGGAGAGAGTGAGATTATATTTTACTATTCAATAATTTAGGGTTAAAACATAACATGCCTGTTGGAAAATCCTAATTGTAAGTATTTTAAAAAACCCCAAAATACCCCCACAACTTATATTATTTGTCCCCACGTCCACATAAACTAATTACACACAATGTGCCAATAGAAGAATATGAGTAACTTGTTCTAACAATCTCTACCTTGCCAAGTATTCACCTCTTTGAAAATAATCAAGTATTGGGCCTCCACCTTGAACTAATAAGTTTTGGGATGCCGCCTCCTCTCCTCTCCTTTCTAGCACAATGTCAAGTCCAAGCAATGCTTGTACTTATCTATAGTAACATGCTTTGTCAACATGTGCACTGCATTCTCAAAATTGTGAATTTTCTCAACTAATAATTCAACTGTAGCAATCAATTTCCTGATCATACGAAACCTCACATCAATGTGTTTGATTCTCGCAAAATACACCTAGTTCTTTGTCAAGTGGATAACACTTTGGCTGTTACAATACAACGGAACTCCACCTTTTTAAATACTTGCTTCCTGACTAACTCTGTAAGCCACAAAGCTTCCTTTGTAGCCTCAACTGCTACCATGTACTCCGCCTTAGTCATGGACATCGCAACCGTGAATCGGATCATATACCTCTAACATATGGGTCCTCTTGCAAGAGTAAACACATAACCTGTGGTTGACCTCCTATCATCCAAATCTCCTGCATAATTTGCATCTACATACCCGACGATTGACAAATTACTTTTTGTCTGACAAAAGTGATGTCATACTCTATAGTACCTTTCAAGTATCTAAAAATCCATTTAACGGCATCTCAATGTTGTCTCATCAAACTTGCCATCTAATTGCTCACCACATTGACTGCATGAGCCAAATCTGGCCTAGTACATATTATAGCATATATTAGGCACCCCACTGCACTAGCATATCTGACCTTAGACATGTCTTCAGGTTCTTTAACTATCTTTGGACACTGTGAGGTAGACAAACCTCTCCAACACCTTCCTCACATAGCCTGAGATAGCCACAATCTTTTGGCGTCCTTGTTCATGCAAATCTCCATCAAAATCTTCTAGGTTGCGTCAAAATCCTTTATGTCAAATTCTCTACTTAACAAAACTTTTAGTTTGTTAACTTCCACTATACTCTTAGCTGCAATAAGCATATCATCCACATATAGAAACAGAAAAATAAATGAGCTATCTATAGTGACCCAAATATTTAACAAGGCATAAGTAGCTTGGTTAGAAGGGTTAACTTGGATTTTGGGTCACTAGGATCTGTCAGAAGGGCATTTTGAGAAATTAGACTTTTCGACTGGACATGCGCTACTTTTTAGCAAACATACGCTCTTGTCTTTTAATATGGACGTACGCTACTTTTTTGCGGACGTATGTAGGGGGACCACCTGACATATGCTAACAAATAGTACGCCGTACTCTATGAATAGTATATGGACGTACGCTCAAAAGTATTGGATTGACCGCCGGATAATACCTAGACATACGAGACAACCCTTGGACTGCTGTGTAATAGTTTTGGACGTATGCCCCTTTGGCTGGATATTCGCTGCTTTCTAGCCCTATAAATACCCTCTCACCCCCTCGCCCATTTCACACCAAATCTGCCCCTCAACCCCCCCTCTTCGCCCTTAGGCTGCTTGTTGGTCGTTTGTGAGTATTTTGTGAGTTCAGAGCTAGTGGAGTGGAGGTTCTTGCAGTTTCATTTCAATGAGGTAACACTCGGTTTCTTTAGCTTTTTAATACGTCATTATGCTACTCGATTATAATTCTATGTTGCTAGTTGTAGTTGCTAGCTTAATTATACTTTGAATCTTGCATAGGCTAGCATTACGTTAGCTTAGCGTTATTACTTCGCATAAAGGTTTCGATCGGTATTAGGAGGCCCTAAGAAGCCTTTGTTGGCCTTAAGAGTTGGAGAATAGACGGACATGGGAGAAAAAATGAGGCTCTTCCTAAAAGACGTTGGAGTGGACATACGGCCCGTCGTGACACAGTGGATGTATGGCCTCGAGCTTAGACGTACGACCAGAATGTGACAAGGAAACCCTATTTTTAATAGTCATCCCATAGCTCACGTTTCCTTATTCTAGAGTTACTTTAATAAAATAGAACTGATAATATGTCTTTTCTAAGTATTCGGAGTTATGAAACCTCAAGAGAATTACATGAAGGAGCTTTACGACCTGAGTGAGTACAAACTCACATGGATGCTTTGTTGTTACTTTTCCTACATTGCATGTCTATTTTATATATATCAAACATGCATATTTTGCAACTCTCATGAAATACATTTTAGAACTACTGAGAACTCTCTTTTAGTAAAAACGTGTGTCGATTAATAAGATCATAATGAGACTTGTAAAACTGTGCATGTAAAAGACTGATAAGACTAATTACATCATATGACATAGTACATCGGTATGTGTGGTGGTAATGGTCATGAGCTTACTATACGAGTTAGCTTTATGGTCAATGTGTGTGTGTGTGTGTGGTGGGGGAGGCTTTGGATCCAATGGTTTTGTGACCAACGATGCAGCCATTCTCAATGGATAGTCACTGTAAAATGGACGTCATTAGAGGTGTGGGCCACCCAAGGTCGGACTCGATCGTGCCGCTAGTGTTACATATGGTACGATATGCAATGGTTGAGGTATCGACACTATACTATAGGTCCCTCGGGACAGTGTCAACCCTGCTGAGAATGGTTAATATTTCGGATAAACCATATTGTTGAACTATTACTGTTACTCATGATTATAATCATATATATATCACCTACATGATAACTATCATCTCATAATGTTGCATGTGTTTTATAAATAAAAGAATTCACAAATTAATGATGGGTACGTCATGTAGATTTCTACTCACTAAGTTGTCAGACTTACCCTTGTATTATTTTCCTTTTTTCTCTATATGTTCGACTATGTTGTTATAGCTAGTGGATACCATGAAGCATCCAGTCTTGTGGAGGATTTGATTCAGGAGATGCTTGAGGACTTATTACAAGCTTAAGCGAGTATTCACGGTAACTAGTACTTTTGAATTATGTTGTAGACTTAGGGTTTGATACATGCTTGCATATTAAGATTTAGCATAGATCCCTTATACTAATGTTATAGTATGATTTCTGCTGCTTTGATAATCTTTGATTAGACGCTCTGGTTATAATGATTTAATGATTATAGTATTTTATTACTTATGCTGCTTAGTAACATCTATTTTTGAAGAATAGAGGTCACGGAGGTCTTGTTTGGAGTGGAACAAAGCTGAAATACGAACTGTGAATTAATTACTAGTTAATTAATTCTCGGGGCGTTACAGTATCATCAAGGCTCCTCCATACATACAACAATCATATTCATATCTCCTGTAACCAATTTTGATCATATAGTAATCAAACCGCTTATATCATTGCGTTGGAGACTATTTTAGCCCATAAAGTGACTTCTTCAATTTATAGACCAAGTACTCATGTCCATGTTGACAAAACCCTTCTAGCTATTCCATGTAAATCTACTCTTCCAAATCACCATAGAGAAAAGTTGTCTTCACATCCATCTTCTCCAATGCTGTAACGACCTAAATTTTAAAACTCTTATTGAAATAATATTAAATAAAGTAAAAAGGATAATAAATAAATTAGAGCAATGATATATGAATTAACGATATTAAATAATTATTTGGTGTTAAGGGTATATATTACATTGATTGTTGACCTCTTTTGAGTATCACTTTAATTCTCAAATTTAGTTTCATAGGTATGTTTATGGGCATAATCAAACACAATTTAGTGAATAAATTATTTATGTTAGTGTTTGGTGAAATTAAAAATTAATTTGAAGCTTTTTAGTTTTGAGCTTAAAAAGCAGTGTCATAATTTTCATACTGTCTAATAAAGATTAAAACTACTAAGGAAAGGTAGGCTAGCCACTTTTGTTGAAAACTTGTAGTCTTCTAGTAAGAATGATCATGAGAAAATATCAAGATAGTTTAATAAGGCAAGTGGCCAAGTGGCCAAGTGTGAATGCAATTAGTTTAAAGTCTAATTGAGTGGGAAACTTTGTGAGGGCCAGAAACTGAGTCAAACGAACTCAAATGAAGTCGAACGAAAAATATAAAATGTTCATCTCAGAGTCCTCTATCTACCTTCAAAATTTCATGTCAATCAGAGTACGTTTGGATATCAAAAAATAGATCGGAGTGCACTACCCTCATTTTGGACGAAAATGTAAAAATAGACTAGGTTCATTGTTTTAGTTGAATACATCTCAACCTTTGGATTTGAAAGTATGAAAATGAATCCTAGCCATTCATTCTCTTATAGATAGAAGCTTGTATTGAACCCTTAGATCAAAAGTATTAAATTGAATCCTAACCATCCATTTTCCTATAAATAGGAGCCTAAGTAATTCATTTTTTTCACTTGAGGTCTTTTACTTTCTTAGCAAGAAAAGATTACTTGCTCCTCCTTTCTTTTTCTTCCTTAGCTCTAAGTCAAAAATCATATGGCTTAGATCTTCCTTGTAGTCTTCAAGTGTTCTTAGTTTTCTAATTAGCTACTTAGAGAAGATTTTGTTGAGTCCTACTTCAAGGTTCATTGGGTAAGTGCTTCTTGTGTAATTATAATGATTTATTGCTTGCATTATTTGTTCTCATCTAATTGTTTAAGACCCAATAAGCTTATGATGTAAAATAAAGTAATAAATGAATTAATGATAAGAGTTCATAGACAAATTGATTAAAGGCTTATTATCTATATTTATTACATATATTAGTTACTTTATACCTTTTATATTCAGTCATTTATTTTATTGTCATTTAAATTTTAATTCATATTTTTGGCGGTAAGGACCATTGGTTTCAACCCCGAAATATGAATTCAGTATTTATATTCAGTCATTTATTTTATTGCATTTAAATTTTAATTCATATTTTTGGCATGTATTATCGGTCTCAACCACTAAATATGAATTATATTTATATTCATCATTTATTTTATTGTCATTTAAATTTTAATTCATATTTTTGCAAGACGGACCATCGGGCCTCATCTCAAATATGAGTAATGCTTTATATATATTATTTATAATACTAGTTTTTATTTTGTAATCGCCATTAGCCTCGTCACAAAAAAACAAATTAAACTATTTATAAGTAACTATCTCATTTATATGATAAAATGAGTAAGTAAAGATGAAGTGACGGATAATAAATAAATATAAAAAGATGAGGGTCTTTAAACAATGATATTATTTGAAAATAAATTAATATGTAAATATTGTTTGTATGCATGTATTTATATGCAGAAGTGGAGCAGAAATTATATACTAAGGAGTGTAAGTATGAATGTACTTACTGAGTATTAGCTTTATTTTTTTTGTATACGAATTCTTATTTTACCTTATTGATATAATTTTCGCATTACAACAGTTGCATAATGTGTCTAATAATATGGGCTGATAAGATAGCCACCTTAAAAACAAGTTGGGTGGATTACCGTGAGGAACTGCGGTATCTCAGTAGATGAGGGTATATAACCGTCCAACAGGCTTAATATATAACTAAGTTGGGGTGATATAGTCGCCAGTACCAAACAGATAAAACTCTAAAGTGTGAGGGACATAACGAACGTGAACGGGCTGAGAGCTCATGACGAGAGGTCTGAAGAAATATTATCATAAAACACAAACTAATATGTCACTACGCTGTATTCACATTTCATTCATCATTATATATTTTATTTCATAATCTTATTTTGTCTCAAACTAGTTTTTTAGTCTTTATTTCTAGGAAAATAAATTACTCACTTGTTTGTCTATGTAAACATGATAACGTCATATTTACATAGACCTTGATGCATGAATAGAGAGTGAGGATGATGGTCCTTTTATTGGTTTTGATGGTTGATAGATCATCTACTGCGAGATTGATACTTACTCTTCGAAACAAGTCTCATTTATGTTAATCGCTTTTATTACATAATATGATATGTGCTAACTTGACAAATAGTACTATATTAATTTAGTGTCGTATATGGCATATATTTGGTACACCTAGTGTGTACATATGTTGTAATGAAACCATATTTCTATTTTCATTAAATAATATATTACCTTGAGGTATTTCAGTCAGCTCAATTGTGTTGTGCAAATTATTCATAGGCCATAGAAAAAGAAAAAAAATCATATACATATTCCTGTAAAATTGTATTTCTAAAGTTGCAGCGTAATGACTTCGATATTTGCTAATTCAAATATCGGGGCGTTACAAATGCCATGTCATAATGAGCTACCAATACCAATACTGCTATGATAGAAATATGTCTGATCACTGGAAAAAATATTTCCTCATAATCAACCCCTTTCTGCTGTAAGTAACCCTTTGATACTAAGTGAGCCTTAAACTTTTTCCTATTTTTTTTAACGCTACTTACTTTTTCTTGAACACCTATTTGCACCCTATTGCCATCTTCCTCTTTGGAAACTCCACCAAATCCTACATCTAATTTTTATGCAAAGACTCTATCTCTTCTGCCATAACGTCCACCAATTTGCTCTTCTCTTGCTATTGAAAGCCCTTTGAAAAGTAGTATGATCTTCATTGCTGATGACAAAAGACAGCTTACCTGGTTGGTGGCCTGTTGGTGCATCTAAACCTATCTATGGCTAAAGTGTGATGCTCCTTAACCCCTGAAGTATAATTATTTATACCCTAAGAGCATCTTCAGTAGTAAGAGGTATTCCACCTAATCAAAAAGTACAATTATTTATTTTAGTTACCCATTTTTTAATGACAACTCTAACAAATTCTCTATTCCATTAACTACTTACTGTAAAATATTATTTCTCATTCTTTTTTTATTATATTATTACCAACACTTAATTAAAGAGAAAAACAATCACATATATAGAAATCATTAATATAAACAAAAATAAACACATATGAGAAACATTCATCTCACATGCAATACTAATTCTTAAAATTAATAACAAAAATAAATACATAGAATATAACTAATAATTCCTAAGATTAGCCATGTGATTACCACATGTGCTCCATCAGGTCTGATTGCAGCTGAGAATGAATTTGACGGTCTCTAATACTCAAATACCTTTGAACGAACTCAACAAATCTAAGGGTATACTCGTGAGAAACTTGTTCAGGAAGGGGAAGAGAAGAAATAAATGCAGAGGAAGAAAAAAAGGGTTTGAGGGAAAAGGAGAAGATTGAATAGCCAAAACAAAGAAAAAACAATTTTATAATTTTTTTTTTTGTAATGAACCAAACTTCATTCATATATAGAAAATACAGTACAAAAGGATTGCCAAAACCCTAACTAGAGAGCTTTCAAATGCCAGAAGTGAAAGAATGCAATGCACGAAGAAAATAGAAAACTCTTGCGATACTACCATTGAGAGTCCGAAGACCCCATTCAAACATCTAAACAGGCGTCCGAAAAGGCCATGGAGGTTTAGATGTGAAGTAACTATGGAAAAAAAAAGCTTCCAAAAGGAAACAAAAAATAAACAGTAAACCAAAAAAGGATAAGAAAATCAACTCCAAAGCATCTGAAGACTAACAGAAAGGGCAAAAGCAATAAAGGAAAAAACTCAAAACACAGCAGCAACTTCGGAGGTGGTCATCGACGGACTTTGGGCAGCGCGAGATTCCCACGCGCCGGCGCATTAGATCCACTCACAGAGGCATGTGGACCACACTCTAGCGCGTGGTGGTCAAAAGGAACCTCTGAGGAGTTCGCCTGGGATCTAGAACGTCAATGGTTATGGCTAATAAGCGCATGTCTGGCTTGGGCTGATGGAAAGGAGCAGATCGGACATGGAAAAAACCTGTCTTCAAGCCTACACAGATCCGGCCATTGTGACGATGGAGGAGACGCTCCAAGGCTGGAGAAAGGCGGAGAAGGACTCTCCATAGTTTCTATTGTATTTTGAGGGTCAAGGATAGATCTATAGCTAGATCTAGAGAAAACTCTAGATTGAAAGGAGTTCTCTCCAAAAGAGAGAAACTTAGCAAAAGAAGATGGCTGTTACAACAAAAGAAGGGGGGAGGAGAAGAGAAACTAGGCAGTTTTCCCTCCTCCTCAAGCTTGATCGAAAGAGACTTCTTCAGGAGAGATAAATGAGAGAAAGAGACTCAGTCTTATCATAAATAATATTCAATTAAAGGAAAAATGTATAATAAGTTCCTGAGTCAATCCTCCAAAATTAAAAACTCCCTACATTTTTTTTCCGAAAATTTACTCTTAAGTTAATCAAAATCACAATAAACTTTCTGTCATCAAAATTTTTTAACAACCGTTAGTTTGAGTCAAAATGCATTGTTTAACCTTATTAAAATATTAATTTTTTAAAATTTAAATCTAAAAAAATATAAAATGACAAGGGTGGCCGAACCATCCCATGCCACCCCATTTTTCCTAGGGGTGCCTAAGGCCGAACGGGGTGGTTCGGCCACCCCCTAGGGCCAAACCCTCAAAATGACCAATTTGGGGATGGCTGAACCACCCCCAAACAAAATGGCATGGCCAAACCACCCCTATGGGGTGGTTCAACCACCCTTGGTGTTTTTTTTTAATTTTTTTATTTATATATATAATTTTTAGATTTAAAATTTAAAATTAAATTAAAAAAATTAATATTTTAATGAGTTAAAATGGTACATTTTGACCCAAACTAACGACTATTAAAAAATTTTGACTACAGGAAATTTATTGTAATTTCGATTTATTCAGAGTATATTTTCGAGAGAAAAAAAGAACTTATAGAGTTTTTAATTTTTGAGGGTTGACTCAGTGACTTATTATACATTTTTTCTAAATTAAATAATATTATATTCAATCTAATGTGCTACAATGAATAGCTACAAATTGCTATTCATTGTACGGATAAGGTATAATAGCTAATATAAAACTATTCTGTTGGAGTAAAAAAAATGGCAAAAATAGCTAAATATAGCTAATATCTCCCCTTTAACTACACTGTTAGAGATGCTCTAAAAAGTGTTCTCCTGCACAGGAATCTCTAATTCCACATACTTATCACTGCTACTGCTTTCTAGCATTTACTACTTTTCACCTTAAGTACTCTTCAACATGAAATTTCCATCAAATACCACATCTCTATTGATCACCGTCTTGTTTACCTTTGGATCCCAAAACTTATAACCTTTAACCCCTTTCCTATATCCGAGAAAGACATATTGTCTACAATTTGGATAAAGCTTCAATCGTTCTTCACTAGGTATGTGCACATAGGTTGGACAACCAAATACTCTCAAACTAGAGTAATCCAACTCATTACCTGTCTATACCTTTTCTGCCACTTTCTCATCTAGTGCTACCCTTGGTGACCTGTTGATCAAGTAGCATGGCCCAAAAAATCTTTGCAAGTCCAGCATTCAACTTGAGACATGGTACTCTTTCTGCAATAAACATGTTCACCCTTTCCGCCATAGTATTTTGTCGTGGAATCTTCCGTATTATGAAATGTCTCTTTATACCATGTTGCTCGCAGAAATCCCTGAACTTGTCATTCATGTACTCAATTCCATTATATGTCCTGCTGAGAAACTTAACATTCTTTCTAATATGATTCTCCACTTCAGCTTTCCACAAATTAAACTTTGCAAACGTTTCTTATTTGTGATGCATAAAGTACACCCAAACATTTATGAAGAAATCAACAATAAAGATCACAAAATACATATGTCCTCCTAGTGATGCTGTCCTCATTGATCCCCAAACATCATAATGAACATAATCTAGAGTACCCTCTATCTTGTGGTATATGTCTTGAATTGTACTCAATTTTGCTTCCCTAGAACATAGAACTTACAAAAATCAAGCATGCACATTTTGACACCCTTCAACAGATTTCTCTTATGAAGTTTCAACATGCCTCGTTCACTCATATGACAACCACATATGCTACAAAATAGTATAATCGGACCCAGACTCCATAGAGGTGATTTAACCTACAACTGTACTTCCCAACAATTTATAGATATTCTTTGAACTTTTCTGCCCTTTCATTATTATTATCACACCCTTAGTCACCTTCATTACTTCACCTCCAGACTCATAATCATAGCTATTTAAATCTAAGGTATCCAATGAAATAAGATTCTTTTCTACGTTTGGTACATGTCTAACATCATATAGTTTAACCACACCATCAAACATCTTAATCATGATATTACCCATGTCAGTAATTTTACAATGTGTACCATTACCCATAGTAACTATACCAGAATTAACTAACATGTAGGTGTCAAACCAATCTCTATTGGACATCATGTGAAACGGACATGCTGATTTCAAAATCCAAGAATCTACAAGATGCTTTGAATTTGATGCAACAGAAAGCATATCACCATCAATATCATCTGAATTTTTCTCCACTACGTTTACAGACCTTGAGGAACCTTCATTCTCGTGTTCTTATTCTGTTCTAGACAGTCTCATTTTATGTGCCATTTGACCAAGAATTCTTGCCATTTGAACTACCTTTATTAGTGCTTCTTCCATGCTCCTAGTTACTCTTTACAACTAGTCTTTCTCCTTAAGAACTTTCATCATTGATTTTCTTCTCTGATGAAAAGCCAGCAAGGCTCCTGTTATATCCTCTAACTCCAAGGACTCTTTCTCCCATGTGAGAATTGTAACCAAATTCTCATATATAGGAGTAGTTGGGAGTGAATTCAATAGCATCAACGCATTGTCTTCGTCTTCAAACTTCACATGAACTCTTTTCAAATCACCAATTATTTGATTGAACACGATGATGTGTTGTCTCAGATCCATGCCCTCCTCCATCTTCAAGTCGTACACCCATTGCTTTAGATAGAGCTTGTTCATCAACGACTTTAACATATACCAACTTTTCAGTTTCAACCAAATTGCCACCAGAAATTCTTCGTCCATGACATGATACATCACGTCATCTTCCAAACAAAGCCAAATAGTAGCTACCACTTTAGCCTCAAGTTCCTTCTAATCTATGTCCGGCATACGTTCTAGTTTTGTCTTATATAACACCTTCACCATCCTTTGCTGCACCAACAAATTCTTGACACGTCTCTAGCATAACCCAAAGTTACCGAATCTATTGAACTTATTCACTTCAAATATTGGAAAAGATGTTCCAATCTCAACCATTGTGAAACAAGGCTTTGATATCAATTGATGTAATCGTGCACAACAATGATGAATAATATGGAATCGAAAAGAGAGAGTCAAGACACATATTTACATGGTTCGGCAATGTGCATACGTCTAGGGGTGTTCAAGCGGGTCCGTTATACTAACCCGCCAACAATAACCAATTATAATCGCAAACCGATAACCGCTAACCAATTTGGTAGCCAATTATTAAAAATCACTAACCGACTAAAGCGGTTGCAGTTAGCGGTTTTAAAGGTAGGGAATGGCGGTTATAATCAATAACCGCATTTATTTATATAATATATATATTATATTTATATTAAATTATTAATAAACTATTAAATAAAACATCCAAAATGACGCCGTTTTGGCATTAAATATATAGATTTGGAATTTATCTTTTTAATTTTTTTCATTTGAATTTGGATTAATGGACTTGGGCTATGTTTTTTTAGCCTTTTTTTCTTCATATTTTGGCCTTAAACCCTTAAAATAAGACAAAAACAAAAACAAATTAAAGGCCTAAAACACTTAAAAAGCCTAAAAGCCCTTAAAAAAAACGATTATAACCACGCGATTATTGGATTGAATAATCACTAATCGTCGTTATAAAATAACCGATAATCACCTAGACAGTTGTGGTTGCAGTTATTAAAAACCAATAACCACCCAAGTCGGTTGTGGTTGCGATTATAGCCAATGACCGACAATTATAACCATTTGAACACGCATACCTATGTCTACAGGAGAGAGTACATCTATATTTTACTATTCAATTATTTAGAGTTACAACATAATATATTTAAAGGAAAACACTAATTGTAAGTATTTTTGAAAATCCCAAAATACCCCTACCACTTATTTGTCCATAGGCTTACATAAACTAATTACACCTAATGGGCTAATAGTAGAATATGTGCTACTTGTTCAACACAAACATATAACAAAATAAGCCGCTTCTCATCTTTGTTTTGGAAGCATTATTACCTCTCTTTTTTCTCAAACACACTATTTGACAACTTTTATCCATAGTCATTTCTTTATTTTGTTATTTTTTATAGCAACAACCGGGAGCAAAAGGAAGGGAATTAAGAAGGGTCTTTCTCACTCTTGATTCTAAAGGGATGTATTTTCCAGAAGGGTGACGGTGGGTTGATATTGAGAACTATTTGATTTAACATTGAATTTTGATAGAAGGTTGATTAACATTGAAAACTTTTGAATAATAGTAACTCTAAATGAACACTTCTAAAATTTTAGAGTATAATTACAAATTTAATAGAAAATTAAAGGTGGTAAATGAAATACTCTCAAATTTTTAAATAACATGGTACCATTATATATATTGACACTGTAAGATGCAAGCAATGCAAACAAAACTTGACTATGAAATGAAATCCTCTCCTATTCAAGTGCATCCTTTTTAATTATTCAAAAAAAATTAAAAATTAAAAATTAAAAGAGAGAGAATTTGATCAGAAATAGCCTACTACTCCAACAACTGTGCAAATTAATAAACAAGTAAGAGATTGGATCTAGGAGAAGCACAGAGCACGCCCATAAAGCCACTAAATATATGGTGTAACGTACATATATATCTTGTCCTTTTTCCATTTAAATACGTAAATAGCTTAACTTTAGGGTTGTAAATAGGAGGTCCCTAGTTGTCAAGGACCACCTGGTTTTAATATCGGTGCTAAAAGGTTTACAATCTGTCTTAAAAGAGAGACCAAACCAAATACTTAAATGGGATAAATTTATTCAAAACCAATCCATTATGTGTTTCGGTTTTGGTGCTTCTTTTGGTAATAACTAAGAAGCCCCAACTAAAAGTTGAAAGATTAAAACTAATAAAAAAAAATATTTTTTGTTTGTGAAATATTAAAGCAACAAAAAAGACAATTGGTTTGGACCACATTTACACAAGATAGAAAAATGATTTGGTGAGATATGATAAAATGAGAGACTTAAACGCATGCTTAGGGTATATATAAAAAGGTTATGGAGTGGTTCTAGAGAATACTCACACGTCACTCAAGATAAGTATGACTTTTCATGTGACCAAGAAAGAACATCGAATTTGTATTAAAAAAAATGATAATTATGTTTCATGAGAATGTGTAAGATTGTTTTAAAAGATAAAATGGATTAAATGAGAGTGGTGATGATTTTTTTTTTTTTTTTTTTTTGACATGTCTGCACAAGAGGGGAAGGGTGATTCGAACTAGTGACATTGACTTCATTAGAAGTAGTCCTAACCAATTGATCTACCTCTTTGGGACAAAAGTGGTGATTGTTAGATGGGCAAGATAGAAGGTGGAAATGCTAAAAAAATGAGAATGACTTGTGTCATCCATCATTTGCAAGGAACATGATTCTCCCTAGTTTGAAAATGAACTGAATATGATCCTAATTCCATTTCTCATCTCGAGTAATGCTAGATGTTTTCTTGGTCCTAGGTGAATATTATTTTTCAAAAAAAAAAAAAAAAACTAGCCCGATTGGTCCCTTATTTCTCTCACCCTATTTTT
Organism: Carpinus viminea; assembly: GCA_013348765.1. Taxonomy (NCBI): domain Eukaryota; kingdom Viridiplantae; phylum Streptophyta; class Magnoliopsida; order Fagales; family Betulaceae; genus Carpinus; species Carpinus viminea. Next base: position 14,322,192 of record CP054670.1, on the reverse strand, counting down.
AGAAAGAAGAAAACGCTAAAACATGAGGAGAATACTTAACATTATTCATTGCATCAATCAAAACAAGAAGAACTGTGAATTATAATTAAAACAATTGGACAAGAAACTACTAAGTAACATTGTGGCTTAATTAATAATCTCCTAGTAAACTCCAAAGCACAAGGCTAGGGATTAGTCATTTGTGTAATTATGTTTAACTAATTTTTCCATTTTGGTGTCTTTTTGCTTATCGGCTCTCCTATCCCCATCATCCACGGCACTCAGATGCACCTTTGTCTACGAATCTTCATCACAAGTGGAGCAATATAGCAACTCCATGCATACGACATCCGTCTCTCTGTTGGCTTGCAATTATATTTATATTTATCTAAATGACGATATATATATATACTGCATACTGACTTGAAAGTTTCTTGGCATTTTCCCAAATGTTCAAATTGGGGAGAAGCAAAGATGGAAAATCCGATGGGGACTGACATGACCAACAACAGCTTCGTGGTGGTGGAACCCGCCGGAGTTCGCCCGGGACCTACTTCAAGCACAACTTCTCCGGCGTCGTCAGCAGCTCAACACCCATCTTTCAAGGAAGTTAGGGTTTGATGTTTCGTACAATGATTTGCTTTTTTTCATCTAAAATTTGGGGTTTTAATCAAGTTTGCTGCTATAAATCGGTGTCCTTACATATTGCAAGCAGATCTGATCTGCGTATTTTGCCTGATTTCTTATTCCTCACTCACTTTTCTGTTGCTGATGATCATGTTGATAATAGAAAGCAAAAAAAAAAATCATTATATGCTTTAATATCATTCCGATTTTCACAGGCTTTGCAAGTCTGGTATACCCAGTACCGTTATTGGTTTGTTCTTCATGGAGATCAGCCGCTTGATAATGTTCTTTGCAGGAAAAAAAACAAAAAAAGACAAGTTTTTGGCCATTGAGATGCGGTTCTAAGTTTTTGGACATTCATTTTCTGAGTTTGTTTTTTTTTCCCTGCTTTTAGTTAATAGATGCCATTGAATTTTTGTATGGTTGTATGATATAATAAAGATATATAAAAGGCTTAAGATTGTGTTCCTCTATCTCCCTAAGGGATATATCAATCAGTTGTGGATATAAAGCAGATGTCACCTTTCCCTTGTGTTTGACGTTGTGATTTTTTTTTTTACATGTCCACAAGAGGATGGAGGAGGATTTAAACTGGTGAACTCTGCTTCATTAAGCGTAGTCTCAGCCGATTGAGCTACCTCTTGGAGATATTATGATTTTAAATTGTGGAAAATGAATGTTTGGGAATTTGGATTGCTTGTGTTTTTAAATCACAAGAAGTGTTTTAAAGAAAACACACAATTTTAAAGGCTAAATTATAATTTTACTAAACTCTTAACTTATTAAGGGTACAACTAAAAAAAAAAAAACTTATTAAGGGTACAATTTGCATTGCGATTTTATAGACAAAAATTGCAATTTGAAAACGTAAATAATTTTCCTTATCAAATTGCATGTAAATGTAATGCTTTTTTGAAAATACACAATTTTAAATGTTACACTGCGATTTTCAAAGCCAAATTACAATTTTATCAAGAGCCTATATGTGGTTTTAAAAATACATTTTTAAATCACATTTTTTTAAATCACAAACCTAAATGAACTTGAAACATTTGTAAAAATCATATTTTTAAATTGCACATTTTTAAATAGTAAACTTAGACAAATCCAAAAAGATAAAGGTACAGGGCAAAGTGAACATTATCCTGTGACCTAACTCCAAACAAAATATCTGAGAAAACATTTTCAATATATTTTTTTTTCTTCATAAAGTTCTAGCATTTCTTGGCCTCTATAAATAGCAGATAGCTGCAGTAAATATGAACTTAAATAATAAGGCTAGCCCAAGAGAGGCTTCCCTTGGGAATTGATGCTATCCATTGAATGCCCCCGACACTCCCTGCAGACAAACTTAATAGAAAAAGTATCATTTGGAGAGAGTCCAAAGAATCTTGTTGTCCACATGTTTAACATTTTCCATGTTATATATCCAAGAAATAGCATAATTAGTTGGAACCACGCTTAATGAAGTAAATATTATTAGTTCAAATCATTTTTTCTTTTCTTGTGTAGACATGTCAAAAAATAAAAAATAAAAAAACATTTTCTCAAGTTAAATCTCTTAATTTAACATGTCGTTTTTATGGCAAAATCTAACATTAGTTAATTTGAAGCTTTCTTATAATAAAGTTCATTTTGATCTAGTAACTACGTAATGTGAGACTTAACGCCTATGGTTATCTTTATAAATCATTCACTCTTTATCTTCCTTATATGAGACTAAGGTGTTATAAAATTTTCACCTTAAATTCCTAACGTCATTGTCGGCACCACGTCTTGCAGTGCTTCAATACCATATGGTATGACATTACTAGGTGTCTCTAATACCATTTCTAACGACCCAGGAAAAAGCACTAAACAAATCTGTGTTATCACCTCAAAATAACTAATTAATTTGAAACTTCCCTAAAATTACTTATAAAATCTATTTTCACCTAGTAATTAGATAATGTAGAACTTAGCACTGATAACTATCTTTATAAATCGCTAACTATATGTGAGTTATTCATCAACTTTCCAATATATATGAGACTAGGGTGTTACCAAAACTTTGGCTAAAACAATAAAAACTCTTCAAATTATCCAATTTGGACTTCACTAGCTTAATGCAAATTACTAAATATGTTGGGGATATAATGACAAGTGAATTGATTCAAACAGAATAAGATCATCTCTATTTCAAATGAATGGATATTATTTATTTTATTGGCATAATTGAAAGTGTGTACATCTACTAACATATATAAAATAATATTTTGCTAGGCCATTGTAAAATAGGTAGAGAGAGAGAAATGTGACCATCTCCACATGACTGATAAAAGTAATAAATTGTATTTGCATTTGAAAATACTTAGAATCCATCACAACACTATTTTCGTAAAAAATGCACATGAGAATCACATACATTTACTAGTCTATTAAAAATGCATGCATAATTACATGTTCTAAATATATTTGTCAATTACTAGATTTGATTCAAAGAATTTTCTTCAATCCAATTTAAAGAAAAACTTTATTCTTTATGAGGCATGAATGTAATAACCATTTTTGTGCTCTACATTAGTTTTCTTTTTAAAAAAAAAAAAACACTAGAAGAGTTAAATCAAAAAACACTTTCTAGCTCTCTTTGGTGGGAGAATCTCTCAACCTTTCTTTTAGAGAAAAATCATTTCCCTCATTAAGAAATCACCTTTGAATTTGAGATAATCATTATTGGATGTTAATCAAATAGTAATTTTAAAAGTCATATAATATTTAAGAAGTGACACAAAAAAGACAAGAGTCTTAACTCTATAGTTACTCAGATGCACCTTATCTTATTAGTGACAAAGTTTCCCAATAATTAGTTACCTTCACTTTTTTTTGGAGAAAGTGATAATATGCCCAAGGAAAACAACAAATTTAAGGTTGTTTTGGCTTATGAAAGATGAAAATCTTACGTTATTATTTCTAAACACGTTATCGATCCCTGCCCTTTCCTAAATTCATGTGTCTAATTAGATCCTCTCCTTTGGCTTTTGTGTATTTATTTTTGCACCATTCTAGCCACTTTGAACTAGACATGCTTCTTAACATAAAATTTTGAAATAGACCTTGAAAAATCAACTTTGTGAAATATTTATGGAATGTTAATATAATATGTAGCATTATTTATCTACCTAGACATATAATTAATGGAATGAAAAATCTAAGGGTTAATTGGGACTGTTGTTGGAGAGAGAAAAACTAAGAGAGTCAAATAAGAGTAGATTACTATGAGAATCACTTCTATAAGGGTTGGTGTAAACCATCTCTTTTGTGCCCACCAATTAGAATTAGACACCTAGGATTATTACACCGAAAGAAATAAAGTAAAAAACACTGGATTAAACACCCACTTTCCAATAAAAACAAAACCCTATTTTTTCTCCTTTTCCCCCCCTCTCTCTCTATGCCATGAATTGCAGTCCCACGAATTCTAGCTAACAACTTGCTTTTGATATTATAGCCAATAATCCTACCCTACCAATACAACTTAAATGAGAATTTAAGGATATTAAAGAAAAAAAAAATCAAAGAGTGAGAGAAAACAAAGAAATATAAAAAATACAATGTGATTTTTATATCAACTTCTATCGTCTTCTCAATAAAAAAATCACAGTTATCCTGATTCAATAAAATCATCACAGAATGATATTATATCAAGTTCTTCAAAACGATATTCAATAAAATCATCACAAAAAAAAAAAATCACACTGTATTCGGTGAGAGAGAAAACGATATTTCTTTTGGTGTGATAATCCTAGGTGTCTAATTCTAATTGGTGGGCACAAAGGAACTGGTTTATACCAACTCCTTATAAAAGTTATTCTCGATTACTATACATACGAGCTTGTACCCCGTGCAATGCACAGGTTGTTTTTAAAAATGACAGGACAAAGAATAATAATAATAATTAGTATATGTATAAATAACCAAAAAAAAAAAAAAAAACCTTATATAGAGACCATTTACAACAACACACATGCTCAAATATTTTTCCATGCCCGTATCTTTGCATTCCCAAAATAACTCTATTTAAAATACTTTCAAAGAGAAAAGTTTGAGAAAAAAAAACTCATTAAATTATGGTTAAAAAATAAATTAATTATATCATTTCTCTTCTTTACTCAAAAACATAAACAACAACGTAACCAATGAAATTCATAAGGTATAGGAAGAAGTCTAATCAAATAGAGCTTTTTTTCTTTCAACCATTCTTTTGCATTATAAAGTTTAATTTTTTTCCTTCCAACCATATTTTTTTTCATCTCATCCTACAAATTTTATATATCAATCATTAGATTTACAGACTCATATGGACTCTACACAAATTCAATGATGGATTCATTCATTCACTATAGAGATGGTTAAAAGATAGTTAAAAATATAATAAATTCTATCATTTCCTTTATAAAATTATAACAATAATTAAGGACAAAAATGGAATATGAAGCACAAAACTAAATAAATAAATAAAAAGACAAATAAATGTACTATTTAGCATTCTCTACCACATTATTTACCATTTTTCTTGAATACAACCTTGCAAACACAATTTCCAAAACCGAATCAAAATTAATACTAATATAATAAAATATAATTAACTTTTCCATATGTTTTTAGGGGATGATAAAGACCAACTTTTGTGCCCAACTTTTACCTTCTTTATTTTTTTTTTTAAAAGAAAAGTATAAAAAAAGTGTCTAAGCAATCATATTTTTTTGTCCTTCTAGTATTTTTAAAAATGAAAATTCCATTTTCTTCATAAAAAGGTAAAAGTTGGGCAAAAAGTTGGTGTTTAATATTTTCCATGTTTTTCTCAATTCTAATGAAATTCATAGGTATAGAAAACAGTCATGTCAATTAGATATTTTTTCTTTCAACAATCTTCACATATATAAAGTTAAAAAAAAAAAACTAATTTTACAATAAAAGTAGAAAATATAAAAATTAAAACAAAAATAGAGACAAAAAATGGAATCAAAAGCACATAACCACAAAAATAAAATAAAATAAAATAAATAGACTATTTACTTCTTTGCTACGTCATTTATCATCCTCTCTTGACACACCTTCAAATGCAAATTTCATAATCCAATTTTTTTTTAAAAAAACATTTATTTCATCAAATAAACTAATTGCAAATTAACAACAATTAAAATCGATCATTAATATCTATTGATTAGGAAAGAGATCGAGAACACATGGTGTGATACCTATTATATCTTAATACAAATAAAACTTATAAATTTTGAACATTTAGGAAAAAAATACAAAGCAAAATAAACAAAAACAAATAATTTCATTCAACATTTAAGGAATCAAATAAATCATCTCACATCGTTCAATGCGTCATTATGTATTTAGTGTTTTGAAAGAGTTTATGTTCCTTTTATGTATAACAATCAAATAAATAATTTTGAACATTCAAATAAATATGGAGGAAAATAAACAATTTTTTTAATAAATATAAAATAAACAAAATCTTCATTAAAATGGATGAACAAAATCTAAAAATTATAAAAAAAAAAAAGAAAAGAAAAGAAAGTAACATTGACATGGAATGCGTTGCAATATGGATTAGAATTTTATATACTCTTGATCGGTTGTAGAGCAATTGTAAGGATAAATCAAACTAAATTCAATGGGCTAGATAATACATGATTCTTAAATATGATATTCTAATTATTTTTTTTCGTCTTACCCTTACGTTAAAGTTGAGTACATTTGCGGTTGCTCATGGAGGCCGCCAACAATGAGAATGCAAAGAAAGTGGTGCGGAGTTTGAAGGCTTGGAAGAGTTTGGTGGTGACGTTGTCATGCATGCTTGTGACTACAAAATACAAATCCAAAATGAGAGTTATAGTGGGAAGTGTGTATTAGTTGTTGGTTGGAATTTAGGCATGGAGGTACTCTGCCATGTAGAGCATCCTGCCATCTTCATCTCCATAGAAAAGACGTTTGGGAGAAGCAAGTGAGGAGAGAGATATAGAAAAGAGGTTTGATTTACTATTTATTAGATACACTGTTTTATTAGAAATGTTGTTTTGAAAAAATAACTGAAGGCACAATGTTTTACCAAAGCTTTGTTTTGGTTTAAAAAAAAACAAACTCCTCGATATTAGAGATTTGATATTAAATTATATTAGATATTAGATAACGTGGGATAAACCCCAATTAGATAAGATATTAGAGAATTTTTTATTTATTTATTTTTAGAGATTTGATATTAGATTATATTAGATATTAGATAATGTGGAGATAAATAATGTTTGATGGCGTTGAGATTGAGAAAAAAGTTTGAGAAAAACACGTATGTATTGATTTTAAATGGAATGCCACATGTCATAATATTAGCCTATTCACTTAAAATTTTAAAAAACTCAAACGCATAGTTTCATTTAATATAATGATTTGTTAGATAAATAGAATGTGTCAAACTATTAGACTCTCTTGTCTAAAACTCCCTATTATATATATACTAGCTTAGAGCCAGCTATGCTGTTTCTCTCTCTATATATATATATTTAAGTTAAAAATCTTTAAAAGATTATAAACAACAAATTTTATTTTCTTCTCTTAATTAACAATTTAGCTACAAAAATGACAAATATTCATAAGATCATTTTAAACCATAGTTTTATTTAATAGCATAAACCCACATATCAATAAATTTAAAAATTCATAAATTTTATTTCTTATAAATTGAAATATGTTAAATATTTGTTTCCATATATGTAGTTTAAAATGAAATATAAAGGAAAAAATTCAAAATAAAACCTAGATTAATCAATTATAGAAAATGATTGATTAAATCATTATATTCCATCTTCTACTACACAATCCATTGTAAACTTTTGTCTTTCAAGAGTTGAACTTTCCTCATAAACAAATTCTTTGAGAAATTTTACAATTACACTAACAAAATAAAGAAATATTCTAAAATATATGATCATGTTGACATTTGATTACAATTATGTTTACTAATTTTGTAAACAAAAAGAATGTTGGTAGTTAAATTTTTTAAATACTAATATAATAAAAAGAACTATCTTTTTAGTGTATTTTCAATGAAATCTACAAATAAAAAAAACATATGAAAATGACAATACTAATATAATAAAAATAAATATTCTAGCAAAAAAAAAGAAAGAAAAGAACCGTAGTATAATTTTCATTGAGAAACAACGATTGGAAACTCTCTCTCTACATTTCTCTAGTCTTTTCCTGAATTGAGTGTGAAATTTACAAAGGAACATTGAGATATAAATAGAAAGCAAGAGAGGAAAAAGAAAAATAAACACAAAGAAAGAATTTGGGAACCTTTTGTTTTCCTCATTAAGATATCAATTAAAACATTCCAAATAAAATTTATAAGTTTTAATTGTTTCACATTGAAACATAAAGAGAAAGTAAGAAGATAAAAAGAAAAATAAAGAAAGATAGAGAGACCTTTGGTTTTCTTCATTAAGATATCAATTAAATGTATTCCAAATAATATAAAGGAAAGTAGGAAAAGATAAAAAGAAAAATAAAGAGAGAGAGATAGAGAATTTGTGAACCTTTTGTTTTCTTCATTAAGACAATTAAATATATTACAAATAAAACCCTTATGTTTTAATTGTCTCACTAAAAGGTTAAAATCAAAAACACCAATTCTAAGCAAGAGAATTTATAAACCTTTTGTTTTCTTCATTAAGACAATTAAATATATTACAAATAAAACCTATATGTTTTAATTGTCTTACATTAAGATAAAAGCATAAAGTAAAAGAAGATGAAAAGAAAATTAGATAAAGAGAGAGAAAGAGAGAAAGAGAGAATTTGAAAACCTTTTGTTTCCTTCATTTAGACAATTCAATGCATTATAAATTAAACTCCAATGTTTTAATTATCTTATTAAAAGACTAACATCTAAAACACTACGACGTAATTCTAGGTACTTTCTAATATGACTGATTGAGGACACGTGTAAATTCTAGGCTCTCCAAGCAAAACTTAGTTTATATATACATATATATATGAGAAATAAAGATCGGAAAATTGAAAAGAACTATTATAGGAAAAAAAATATAAAAAAAGAAAATAATTGCAGATAATTTTTATTGAGAAACAACGAATTAATAGAATCTCTCTTTGTCTTTTTGGGAATTGATTGATATAAATAGACAGTAAAGAAGAAAAAATAAAAATATATGGGACCAAACAAAATGAAAGAACATAAGCAAGAAAATAAAGATAAAAAACATATAAAATGACAATACTAATATAATGAAAAATAAATGTTTTTCCTTTCAACCATCCTCCACATATAAAAGTAAAAGAAAATAATTTTAAGACATACATGAAAACAAATAAAAAAAATTATATGATTGAAAATTTGAGTATGAAATATATTGAAAATTTGAGTTTCTATGAAAAGAAACTCTCTCACTATTATTTTTCAATTCAATGTAAAATTTACAAAAAAGAAAATTAATTATTTGAATAAAAATAATATATAAATTAGAAAAAAAAGGGTCAAAACAAAAATGGAAGAGCGTAAGCATTGGAAATAAAGACAAAAACAAAAAAACAAAAAAAGGAAAATATGAAAATTAACTATTCTAGAAAAACAAAAACAAAAACAAAACAAAAAACAAAAAACAAAAAAAAAAAAAACTATAGTATAATTTTTCATTGAGAAACAACGAATAGAAACTTTTTTCTCTTGTCTTTTTCCAGAAATTTATTGATATAAAATAGAAAGTAAAAGAAGAGAAAATTAAAAACAAAAGAAAAAATATATATATGGGAGAAAAACAAAATGAAAAAACATAAGCACCAAAAATAAAGATAAAAAACATATAAAATGCCAATACTAATATAATGTAAAATAAATATTCTAGCAAAAAAAAGAAAAAAGAAAAGAATCAGTAGTATAATTTTTCATTGAGAAACAACGATTGAAACTCTCTCTCTACATTTCTCTCATCTTTTTCTGAATTGAGTGAAATTTACAAAAGAAACATTGAGATATAAATAGAAAGCAAGAGAGGAAAAATAAAAAATAAACACAGATAAAGAATTTGAGAACCTTTTGTTTTCCTCATTAAGATATCAATTAAAAATATTCCAAATAAAACTCATACGTTTTAATTGTCTCACATTGAAACATAAAGAGAAAGTAAGAGAAGATAAAAAAAATAAAGAAAGATAGAGACCTTTGGTTTTCTTCATTAAGATATCAATTAAATGTATTCCAAATAATATAAAGGGAAAGTAAGAGAAGATAAAAGAAAATAAAGAGAGAGAGAGAGAGAAAATTTGAAAACCTTTTGTTTTCTTCATTTAGACAATTTAATGCATTACAAATAAAACTCCTATGTTTTAATTATCTTATTAAAAGACTAACATCTAAAACACAACATGTCACAATTCTATGTACTTTCTAATATGACCGATTGTGGACACGTGTCGCAATTCTAGGTTCTCTCCGAGCAAAAACTCGGCTTTTATATATATATATGATTAGGACATGCACCACTTCTAGCCCAAGAGGCTAATCACTCTTATTATTTATATTTTTTCAATGTGGGACGCAAATCTCATAATTGCATATACAACAATTGTTATGTCAGCATTATAAAATAGTTACAGAATAAAAATACGATTTGTAGCATTACTCGTTAGATTTTGATGTTTTGATGAATCCTAATTAGTTTTTGTTTGATAAAACTTTTTCATTTTATTCTCTCTTTTTCAAACAAAAACATTAGCAAACAACATAAAACACTCAAATTACTTTATATTAGAACACTTTTTTATACAATCTAAAAAAAAACATTAACAACCGAAAAGCTAGGTCTAATTAAACACCTACTCTGCCACATTAAAAAGTACTTTCTGGGATAGGGTTGCCTCATATATACGGTAAATTTAGCTTTTTTTACTTTAATGATCTCATTTCGTCCCTGTCAATCGATTTCATTCAATCATTGGAAGCTAGAAAATATTGCCGTAAGTGGTAAAAGGATAAGATTGGCGTGGGTCGATCTTATTTTGAATGTTCTCTAATGGTTTTAACTTTTAACCTAGGGGGAAGTAGAATTTTAGGTTAGGGGCACAACTGAAAATATATATATATATATATATATATATATATATATATATAGGGATAAAAAATTAATTTTGGAGGTCTATCTCATTAAAATAAAAATAAATAAAAAATAGAGGCATTTTAAAAAATTTGCACATCCCACCCTTATATTAACCCTCCCGTTATAGGTTAACCATAACATGATCCATTTAATTAAATGAGTAAGATCCATCAACCCTAACTTGCTAATTTCATGTTGAATTATTTGTGTTGGGTTCGCAAGTCATGTCAAAAATTGTTAACCCTAAATATCATATGTTGGGTTCAGGTCATGTCAAAGCATAAGTATAAAAAATTATATAGGTCAATTTTAACCCAACTCATTTAATTAAACATCTCAACTCTAACCTACTAATTTTGTGTTGAATTTGTGTTAGGTTTCCCGGATCATGTCAAAATTATCAACCCTAGTTATTCCCTCGATCTCTCTCTCTACCAAATCAACACTTATTTCAAAAGGTTAAATTGACAGTATATTATGAATTAACCATATGGATCTCCCTCATAAGACCCAAATTCCCTCTTAATATGTGAGGGCAACACATCAAATATTCAATTAAATGTTTGACCATCTACTTTGATATGATGTTAAATCATAACTTATCCTAAAAAAGTTTGAATGAATAAAAAAGAATATATATAATGAAACGTGTTTTAGTAAGTTTTGCATCATGAGATCAGAAGTGATGGTACATGACTCAGATGCATGAACAATATATCTCCAACCTCCAAAGTCGAAAAGAGCAACAGTATCTCCAACTTCCTCAGCATCTATATCACTATATATGTATATATGCCTGTCGGTATAATGACAAAATGAAAGCCACTTTTGCTTCACCAACCATATCTTCCAAATTTTAATAAAGAAACATGACATGAAATTGCACTTTGCAGCAACATTTGACCAAATAATTGTAGAAGTATATAAAATAAATAAAATAAAAAACAAAGGCAAAGGAACAAAGAAGCAGCATTCATCCAAAAAAGACATGGAATCTGAGTTTCTTCAACCACCCACACTATAAAAGAAAGGGGGTGATCCACTAACTTTGTCAAACTACCTAAGTGGGGGGCAAACGGATGTCGTGTGGGGATTGGAGCAATTATCACAGAAGTTTGAGCTTTTGAGTAATTTATCCAAAAGAATAATCTTTTGCTCTTTTCACTAATTAACAACCAAATTGATGCCGCTTTTTCAACCAAATTATTATTCATTTTTTTTAAACTTACGGTCCATATTAATCCAACCATTACATGAAAGAATGCACTTTACTTTTTGGAATTTTACAATACAACAAAGGGTCTGTCTGTTAATTTTTTGTTTGAAAAAGTGTTTTGTTGTGATATAAATGTAAAAATAATTTTGAGTTGTTTTTTTGTTAATGTTTTTGTTTTTGAAAATAAAGAGGAAAAAATGTTCCAAACAAAGCCTAATTGGCACAATGAAGTTTTCATCCAATTCTGTCAATTAATTTTGAAATATGCATGTAAGAATTAAAACGTGAGTGAGAATATATGTTAATTTAATAGATTGAGTCGAAAGACTTTCCTCTAGACTAATTTAGAGGAAAACTTTGTTGTTTGTGGGAATGTTTATGCAACACATGCATTCGCAACGGATAAACACCAAAAAAAGAAAAGGGAAAGTGAAATTGAGTTGATAAGGACAATATAATTGATAAACAAAATGGGAAAGCAAAAACATGATGTGGATTTGAAAGTTTGGATAATATTTCAAAATGGATTACATCCAAATCATAATGACGTGGACCTCAATTATATTTTTACATATTCATAAATTGGGAAAGACGGTTCCATTTAAACAAATTGATGACATAAATTGGGGTACAACTTTTAGTATAAACTATTTACAAATTTACGTGGCAATTCACATGAGTACCACGTGTACTACTTTGTAAGAAATTTATCTTTTTCCTTTCCCCTTTTCCTTTCCCTACAAAAAATAAAAAATAAAAAGGCTATCTTTTGACTGCCAAATGAAAGTTATTCAAGCGGTCCAAGACAGGCCTAAATTTTTGTTATAGTAGTGTATATATATTGGGCTCTGTTTCAATTAAAGACACTTTTGACTGGACCTCAAAGCCAGTTTATGAACAATCTAGTAAACCATTGCAAGTGTTTACCAAGTGTTTCCACTTGGTGAAAAAACACCCATATGGGCAAAATCTTATTGCAGCTGAATAAGGTTTTCACCATAAAAGAAGAACCTTACGTTATTGCATGATTTCGATAGATCCCAGAAAAAGATGGAAGAAAGCCGTAACTTCGTCAAAGAAGCCCAACTTTATTACACCACTCGCAAATTCACACGAAATTAGTGTTAAAATTGAATGATCTGACTTAATTAATTAAGATTGATTATTATACACATCTCGACACAGCCCCAATTGACATACCTATTATCCTTTTTACTTTAATACCCCCAAGAAAAACTAAAAGGTCAGAATGAAATTGCAGAACCAAATCAGGGTTCGAATAGATAAACACAAGATTGGTGTTCAAATCCATGTTTTACAAGTATATTAATGACGGAAACTGTACATCATTAAGCAAGAAAATTATGTAAAAGTAGTTTAAAAAAAAAATGAAAACATTTCCCGGGTAAATTATTGGGAGTATCCACAAGACCCCCTGGTTAGCGTGAGAATGCAAGAGGAAGGAAGCTATAGGACGGTGAAGAGAAAAGAAATTCTGCCAGCCCAAGTTTTGAATCTATTACACTGCCTATAAAAACCATTTCTCGAACAAAGCTAACCAAAGTTTTCTACTGCTGTCTCCCAAATAACACGAAATTCAATCTAAAAACAAGAATGTTGAGAGCAAAGCTAACTAAACCCTAGCAAAAACCACTATAAACTAGGCTACCTGTGGATTACAAGCTAGTCACAATCTGGCAATTATGTCAAAAGATGATGAAGAATACCTAATTGACAGCTTATGTTAACTGCAGCTCTGAGTATCAAACAAAGCTGCAGAAGCTGGTGGTAGGAAGATTTGACTATTATATAAAAGGAGAGAAAGACAAAACAGGCTTCAGAGATAAAAGAGCAAGCAAATTTATCAACTTTTAGCTCCCCTTCGTCGCTTCTTCCCACTTTTGGAGTCACTTCCCTGTCCTTTTGATGAATTTGGCGACTTCCCTTTGCTGTACTTTCAGGCACCTTAGCAGAATCACTTGAGTTTTCCTTCGTATCCTCACTCTCTTTCATTTTTGATGAAGAACCAGACTTCACCTTGCCAGTACCATTATTCGCACTAGACTTGCCACCACTTTTGGGGTTTTTGCCTTTGGAAATGGAGGCACTCTTGGGCGTGTCCTGCTTGGACTTTCCAGTCTTTGCAATATCTTGCTTGGATTTTGTGGAAGTTCTCGGTGTGCCAGTATCATCATCCTTGGATTTGCCAGTCTTGGGTATCTCGGGATCGCTGTTCTTGGATTTCCCAGCCAATTTAGGAGCAGTATCAACTGATTTACTAGTGCCACTTCTAGGTGCATGATCCTTAGATTTGCCACTACTGATGTCGTCTGATTTGCTTAGAGTCCTGAGGGAGTCATCTTTCAACTTGCCACCACGAGACTTCCGATCAGATTTTGAAGACGTACCTTTGGATTTGCTAGAGGAAGCACCACCTCCACTCCTGAAAAGTAAACCAAACTCTTAAAGCCAACTAAAGAATACCACAAAAAATTGATTAATAGAATCACTCACTTTTTGGGTGAAGCATCCATCTTTCCATGCTTACTTAACTCATCAGAAATTATTTTCAGTTTCTTCTTCGAGGACCTGGCAGTAATGGTCAAAACAAAGCAAAGTAGATGTCACAAAGACAAGCAAGAACGTTTGCAAAGAAAACAAATGAGAAAGCCGAAGGAGCCCACCACATAAGCCACTTTGCATTAAGGACAACCACTAAAGGTAAGGTTAAAATAATACCCCAAAAAAAAAAAAAACTCATTAAACCAAAAGAATTGCATCCTTAACCCAAAAACTTGTATTATTGAAAATCAGAAGAACAATGGAACCAATTAGGCAGTGACAGACGACAATATATACAGCTCAAGAACAACACTGTTATTTAGATTATCCCACAGAAACTCGTGCAACTTAATTAATTAACAGGGATAATTAAATAGTTGGAGTAATGAATTCACGTGTTGAAATTGAAAAAAGAGATAGCTTCAATTCATATAGTGTCATACTACAACAGCAGCACCATTTGGCACCATTTCAAAGCAGGTAGAAATGGAATTAATAGGTCATATTAAAATAATATCTCAAGTGACAAATTTGTCAGTAAATTTATCATGCTGGACCAATATATAAGCTGAAACAACATCCATGGCAGGAAAATAAATAATGCAACAAAGCTAAAAATTGCTAAAATTGGTTTTGGACAGTAATTCGACAGCAATTAAAGATAACACTGAGGAATTATATTTAGAACATCTTAAAAGAATAGCATAATGCAACAATTTCATGATTGAAAAGTTGATATGAGAGAAAGCAATACATACGTTTTAGTGGGAGCATCAGGACTTCGGTGATCAGTTGCTTGTTCCTGTTAACACAACATATTAGCATTAATCTAGAACATAGGAAGAAAGTACAAGTTAGCAAATATATCAGGGCACCACCCACCCCATCTGACCCAGAGTCACCTCCAATGAGCTCCCACTTTTCCTTCTTAAGATATAATGTTTCTTCATCACCATCAGTATATAAGACCTGTATAAAACAACACCACAATCAAAGTAAAAAAGAGAAGTCAACATCAAATACAATGCACAAGAAAAAAAGAAAAAAAAAAAAAAAAAGGACCACCTTTACTAGTGAATAGAATAATCCGTATAAATTTTCATAATCACCAATACAAGTTTTATTACAAAAAAATAATCTAGAAGAGATAATAGTTATATGGCTAGAACAAATGGCTTCTGACCTTATGCTTCTTTGTTTCAGAAACAAAAGAATCAACAACACCTTCATAAAACCTGCAAAATTATAAAATAGATGTAAGAAAAAACAAGCTCAACATTTCCATAGCTCACATACAATGAATTTCCCAATCAAATTCCAAACTTCTCCATAAATAGATATACAACAAATAAGAAAATAAACTGGAGTTCAGTTAATAGGCAATGTGAAAACGTAAAATTAAAATTCCTTTTCCTTCATACAAATAACGATTGAAACTACTACACAACCATTTGAAAACTTATGAGGATACCACTTGTATTATGAAAGTAGTCACAACTCAATAATATAGGATCATGCAACCTTTTAGTGACGAGGTCCAGGGGCTTGCACAACTGTGTGATAATCATGATATACGGGATAGGATCCACACCTCAATTATATAGCACAGGATCATCTCAGATCTCCTCCCCTACAAAATTGGACATGAAAGCTTCCTCTCATCCAGCTCAGCAGTTACACCAATAAAGATAACCCACTTTCTTTATCTACATATCCTCCACATGATCTACTACTTACTCAACCTCCCAGTTAATACCAAGCAACATTTCATCTCATTCTTTTCAATTTCATTCCTAATTTAGGATTTCAATTTCTAGTTCGCATTTAAAATACAACATCCTCTAAACTTCAGTGTACCTACACATCATAATCGCTGCTAATGAAGGAATCCCCTCCTTTACAACTTCATCTGTCATCTCAACGCCTCCTAAATTTCTTGTATCTCAGTGCTCTTGAGATTCCTGTGGTGGACTTTCCTCTAGGTACGGATAGGGATGAGTCGATTGTTGGGTGTCCGGCCGAGGATGGGTCGTTGAATGATTCTGAGCTGACATCTCCGGTGAGTACTCAGGCTGAGGTTGTTTGGAACCCTGCTCAGGCGATGGGTTTGCTCAGGCGGGGATTTCTAGGTCCGAGATCCCCTTCGCCGGCCATTTCTTCTCTGGGCTGCAGGGCTGCTCCGGTGGATGGCTCTGTTTCTTCCCCGATTCCAGAGGTGTCTCAGGTTGGCTCTTCTCCCTCGGCGGCATCCATGTCCATGTCGCAAGTGGTGTATTCCCAGAGGGTGAAGGAGAAGGTCGCTAAGCAGCTGCACAAGAACAAAGAGCTGCTGGCTGAGGCTGTGGTTGATATCCAGGTGGGAGCGAAGGGCTATTCCAAAGCGGCGCTTGATGTTATGAAGTTCGCCCCTGTTGTGGGAATGACTTGGGGTGGTGAGGACAATAAGCTT
Organism: Carpinus viminea; assembly: GCA_013348765.1. Classification (NCBI taxonomy): domain Eukaryota; kingdom Viridiplantae; phylum Streptophyta; class Magnoliopsida; order Fagales; family Betulaceae; genus Carpinus; species Carpinus viminea. The sequence goes on along the minus strand of CP054670.1, from coordinate 14,305,199 downwards.
CTAGACATGGTGTCTGATTTGGATACGCGGAAGGCCTCTTTTGAAGTTTCTACCCCTAAGGTTAGGGGCATGAGGGAGTTCAAAAATTTGGACTGCACCGTGTCTCCGGTGAAGGGTTAGCGTCAGCGGGGTTTCTTAGGGTCTAATAATGATTTCTCTTTTCCCCCTAAAGTGCAGTAGGGGTTAGGGGTTGGTAGGGTTGGTTGTTGGGTCTTAGAGGTTCAAGTACTTTGGGGGTTTTGTCTTCTTGGGTTCTAGGGGCTGTTTTGTGGGTCTTTGGTTGGGTCCCTATGTATACGTTTTGTATATTTAGAAGCGCTTTGAGCTATTAGGGTTTGAGGATGGCGCCCTATTACTATGTAATTTGTTGTGCCCTTTGGGTTTTTTTGGTTTATACAACATTACTTATCCAAAAAAAAAATTTCTTGTATCTCCCTCCTTCCAAATGAACCTAATTACCCCCATAAAGACCAAACTTCCACAAGACCACCACAGGTGACAGGCCATCACTACTGAAACCTAAGTAGCATTAACTTTCAGGTACATGACATCTAGGATATATAAATAATTCAACAAAAGCTACTTTATTCACAATGAATAAAAGTTGACAACAATTGAAGAAAAAATATTTGACAACTTTTACAGCGATTAGTTGTCATGAAAGAAGTTGAACCTATATTTTTTTTATAAAAAAATAAAATGATTACATGGTTAGCCTATAAATGAACCCTTTTTTTTTGTGAGGTCTATGAAATGATTGAATAACATATAACAAAAACACTTGATCAAAACTACTTAAAACAATAACAGATGGGGGAGACACATGAACACACCAGCACGCAACAGTTCAATTAAGAAAACTCCCCAGAAATGGCTTAGAAAGAAAATGGAAAAAAAATATAAAACATTATATACAAAAACCTCACAGAAAATCAGCATCAACAAGATCAATTAATGAAGATCTCCAGCAAAAACTTTTGAAGCATAGACAAGATAATAATGGTACTTACATCCGATCCTTAGGCCACCAGACCTTAATCTTTGAACCAACCAAGTTCTCACCATAATCATCAGAGTCCTGAGATGGAAATCACTCAATAAGAAATTGATCCCAAACGCATAAAAGGTTCTTCAAGTTAAATCCCAAATATAAAATATGCAAAGACAAGTCTTGCAGCGTGCTTGAAATTAAAATAATTTCAGGAGCCCAATGCCAGGAGTTAATAAAACAACTTATTGAATCATACTGAGGTTGGCTTAAAGTTCGTAACATAATCAGTTTATTCAGGCCAAAACAAACCATCTAGCCACTTCTTTTATAGTATTAATCTTCTACACAGTATTAACAAACAGCTTAGTTTTCTGCACCAAAAATGTAATATCTCAGAACAAAGGATACAGGACCACAAATTCTAGATATTTGTTTACACATGCAGGAAAAACATTCACATGAATACAATGAAAGCTCACAAGCACCAAAATAATTATCTGCAGCCACTAATTCATATATCAGGTGAGACAAGTGGATGTATCAGTAGACCCAACCAACAACATGGAAAGTAATCACAAAGGAAAAACTCACACACCTACACAAACTTTCAGTCTACAAGTATCCATTGATCATTCTAAATCAAGAGAACTTCAACTGATTAGCACTACTAAAAAAATAAAGCCAAAATCAGACACAAAAAGGTTACCAGCATGCAATCTATGTTCTACAGAGGACATTCTATATATTCAAATACCAAGCACAACATTTCACGCAAGTTGACATTTCATTTTGAAACTTGGAAAAGAAGAAAAAAATCATTGCAGAATCAAGACTAGTTACTTTTTCCTTGTCTGGAGTACGCTTCCTCTTGGAATTTGCCTTAGGGGTCTCCTCCAAGCTACGATCATCTTTAGCTGATTTTGTCAGTGACTTTGGTGAAGTCACCATTTTCTGCATAAATCATAATAACAACTCTCTTAGTTACAGAATTCAACATAGCATTACAGAGAATGAAAGCAAACTCATCACTACATAGTTAATTAGAAAGTACTTTGTCATCATCTTTAACGGAGGATTTTGTTACATCCTTTTCAGAAATAGTTTTTCCTCGTCCACGCTTTTTCTTGTCCTCTAGCTGCTTTGAAAGGGGTCCATCACCAATCTTACTGCTTCCATCTACCTTCCTAGCTGACTGCTTCAATGGTTTTGCCTCTGAACTTAAGCTGGCACTTTCCTTTTTGGATGCATCTACTGCAGTTTGGGTTTTATTCTCGTTAGAAATGTCCCCGTGCACCTTTTTCCCTGAACGTCTATTTGGTTTTATTTCCGAATCACTTGTTCCTTCAGATGCCTTTTTGGAAACATTGTCTGCAGATGGGGTAGCCTCCTTATTCATGTTCCCTTTTTTCTTTTGTCGTGCAGCTGCCTTTTTGGAATGACTTTCATCTGGAAGGCTTCCACTTGGGGATTGAGAAGCAACATTCCCAGATTCATTCTCCAAAGCCTTAGGTGAGGATGGCTTAATACCAGCTTCTTTTTCATTTTCTGTAGACCCAGCTGCCTCAACAGATGGGTCCTTAACAGGTGAACTAGGCACATCCTCACTGTGACTTTTATTCTCAGGCAGTTTTTCAGTTTCCACCTCATCATCAATAAGAGAGCTGTCAGAAGGATCAGTTGATTTCACTGAAGAACTGAATTTTCTTCCTCTTTTCTTAGTAGTTTCTTCTGGCTTAAGCTCTGTATTTATTTCCTTCTCAGTGTCCACACCATCAGGTTCAACATTGCTTGATGTATTCATACTTTTGGACTGATCAGTATGATGATCATGCTCTTGCTTCTTTTCAGAATTTGAATGTGGCAAAGAATCATCTTCCCCAGTCTCTGCAACACCATTGCTCATCACCAAGGTTGGAGATCTCTGAATGGCAGGATCAACTTGTTCAGAAGAAACAACTGCCGTTGCTCTCTCTTTATCCTCCTAATCAATAGAACAATGATGTAAATGACCACCACAGGCTCAAAACTTAGCTACATGGAAGCAAAAAATCATAAATAAAATTAAAAAGTAAAGCAAAAACTAAAAAGAAGTGGAAGAACAACATACTGGGGCTGACTCATCCAAAGATGCCCCAACTGACTTCCTCTCATCAGCCTGCAGAATATAAACACCCAATTTCTTGGTTAAATTCTTGTTACACAAATTACAACACCAGTGAACTAGCACAAGCAACAACCAATGACAACTTCACCAGATGGAAAAATATCCCACATGAGACAACTGCTCAAGAGCGCCACCCCCAAAAGATGGCATTCAACAAAAACATTCATAAAAGCTTCAAATGAAGATGGAAAAACAATTGTGATTATCCATGCACCTACTCTAGGACTGTCCACATCTAGACAACAAAAAAAATATCTACACTAATGCTGCCAAAGTTAGAAGCAAACAAGGGGGAAAAAAAAGTCATCGTATTGTTTCAAGTCACTTATAGTAATATTTCATAAGCAAATTTAAATTTTGTTTTTGAGTAATTATGGAATACACAGTTTGCAGGAGAAGAGATGGTGGTTGGTGGACAAAGTAACATTAGATGGTAAAATAGCAACAATGATGCCAGATGAGTTGCTAGATTTGGTTGACGTGCTAGTCAAATGCCATAGCGAACGGGACGGAGCAGATCAGGGGCAGCTATAGTGATGACTATGAGGAAGCACCAAATCAAGAGTTCTTTCAGAGTCATGAAAAAACAACAAATGTAAAATTTGTCTATCTTGAGACCAATTACAAGAATACCAAATCTTTGCCAGCAGCATGGACTTCATTCTGCTCATCAGCACCAGATGTCTCTTGGCATATTGAAGCAACAACTTTACTATAATCATCAAAAGATATTCCCAAGGTTTTCACTGCTTGAATCAAATAAGGTTTAACTTTAGTAGTGCAGCTTTCAAGCACTCTCTCCGCCAACTTCCGAGCGAGGGGCAGAACTTCCTGCAAATGGAGGATGTCAGAAAATTAATAAAATTGAGAGGAGGGAGAAGCATATTGTCAGTCACAATGTATGATTAACCTCATTGTCCTTTTTCACACTGTCTAAGATGGGAGTGAGTAATTCTAGAGAAATATCTTCACTTTCTTCTATAACAAGGGTCATAATTGTCTCCATAGATGAAAAGACATTCTCTGGGTGATAGTCCCTGACAGATGAACAAGGGGAACCATCAGCAATATGAGATAATCACAAATTGAAACAAATCAAATAACAGGAAGGTTTTGAGGAACAGTAACTCTAACTTTTTGGAGATAATGGCAATATAGATTGAAACAGAAAATTTCAAACTAAAAGGCAATAAATTGGGTAATCTGGGAAAAGGATGGGCTTGAACAGTGTGAAAGGAATACTGCATACCTCTCTATAAAAAAAGATTTTAAAAAAATCAATAAAATCAAAGCTCTCAAAATATCAAATAAATCATAAAAGGAGGATGAAAAACAGGGAGTAGCAAAACCTAAGGAAAAGGTGCGTAAACTTATCACTTCAAGTCATGCAACAATATTATGTCATCCTCAATCCTTTTCCACAGTATGAATTTCCTGTTTCCCCAAATACCAACAAATTCTAAAAGACAATGAATAAATGAATGCATTAGGAATCGTGCATAAGGAAACAATCCATAAATTTCCACCACTTGATATTGATTACATTATATTCAAAGTGTTAAATCTGAGTACAAAAACTTTAGCTACAAATCCTTCTCAAATGTTCATATCTTTTATTTAGTTATTTAGTTTTCAGCCAGGTCCGTCATTCTTCTCTTGATCAGCAATTACATTTTAGCTTTCCATTGACCTTTTGTTCCTTTAACAAAGCAACAAAAGTGGTATTATATTATCAGCAACTTGCACTTCCACTTTAATAAAATAGCTAAACAAACCCTGAAATCCCCAACAGCAAATTGATAAACATTATTACCGTAAGCATTTGCAAACAATTATCTTATTAGTGTTGCTAATCTTTGTCGTGATTACTTAATCTGGAAAAATAACAATACAAACAACAACAAATGTAAAAGAGAATAGTTGTCATGGGATTCAGCCATAAAATTTACAAGACCAGGGTATACAATAACAGTTTGGGCTCCAAGCATATTTACTTGATAAAAATCAACGATACATGATTGTTATAATTTATGTCAAGTAAATATGCTAATAGGTCTTTCAAGACGGTGTAAGCATAAGTTCAGCAGTCAAACCACAAAGTACAGGGGTATAATTGTATTTTAGTATCCAGTAGGATCATTTAAGGAACCCTTCATCTACGGATATAATGCCCTACAATAAGGTCATATACATGCAGCCAGCCCTGTCCAATAGCACCACTGACACCAAAGTTTATCAGCCTTACGTTTATGTACCATTTCAAAAATCAAATGTATCAAATAGATTACCAGACTCCAGAATGAAAGACATACTACAGCAGATATCTGTCAATAACAAAACACCCTCAAGAAGGGGTGACTCTAAACAGGAAAATAATGGTTCATACCTTATTGCCTTCAGGAAATTCTGGAACATCTCAAGGATCAGTGCATCACATTCAAGATCCAACATCACCACACATGACCTGACCTTAGCAACAGTTTCAAGAATCGAGGTTCTCTTTGTATATGACCGACTGGAATTGTCAGATAGATTTTCAAATGAAGATACAATCAACTGAAAGATATCCTGCATAACATAAAATGAAAGTTCATAAAAACGCTGTAATCTTTAGAGAACAAAGAGACAGACAGTTCATATATAACTTTTCTCCCTGTGTCTAGACCTATTAGTTCCAAGTACCTTCATTTGGTCATCATCATAAGGAGCATCAGGTGCAGTTATCCTTGTTATTTCACTGATGCAAGAGGCAACTGCAACTTTTACATCAACGTCTGAGTGTCTAAAAAGTTTATCAGCAACCAATGCTTTCAGTGAAGGAGAAAGTGCATTTTGCATTGATTTGGTGGGAGACTGTTCCACTCTTGATAGACAGTTCTCTACTCGCTAAAATCGCCAAGGAAAAATAAAAAACAGGGTTATTCAAATGCAATGATCATGAGAACAAGTAAAAAGTAACAGCTTCTGCTATTTTCAACCTCTCATCATTACAAAAGTTAAGATAAATATCAACATTTAAGTATTCACTGAATGGAAAAGGGTGTGACAATAGACAATAAATTAGCCTGATACTCAAAAATTTTACAGCCTAACAGTTGCAAATTCATTTGGTAATGTTTGCAAAAAGCATTAATGAAACAGACCAAAAAGGGAAGAGACTGCATGTAAAACAAACTCAAAATTACAAATATGAAAAGCAGTAAACTGAAACCAACAGCTCGAATAAATCTTTTTTTTATAAGCAATTCAATATCATTAGATAAGCGCAGTGAGGTGCAACCTTAGTACATAGGTATCACAAAGGAGACTTCCAAGAATCATGTCAGATCATTCTCCATTGATGTTGGATTGCGGGGTGTCAAGTGTAGGTAGTAGGTATTCCAAGTTTGAAATCAGAGGGATTTATGGAGCAGGTGAACACTTGGTGGCTGTCCTATAGCTTTCAAGGATTACCAAGCTTTATATTGGCAAGTAAGTTGAAAGCTTTGAAAGTAGATTTGAATAAATGGAATGAAGAGGTTTTTGGTGATGTAGGGAAGAAAAGGAAGGATTTTTTTTGGAGGACAGTCACCAAGAAAAAGAAGGTTTTTGGGTGTCCTAAATCAAAGAACAATTTCATGCTATTGCAATAAAATGAAAATGTATCACACTTGAAATTAAAGAAACAGCTAATCTTTTAAAAATTATATATCTCACTAAAACATTATGGCAGTACCAACACAAATTGAAGAGGCTTATCATTCATAAGATCATCTTTACAAGCAGCTTCCATGAAAATCTCCTCTCTCAACAAATTAGTTAAGAAATACACACTTCCTGTATTCTCTATATATCCAAATCTCTTGGATTCTATATTTGCCCCATAACATGTGCCTTCTCAAAATTATCAAAAATTCCTCCATATAAATTTGCTATCCTCGTGTAGTCTTTTATGACAATAAAACTTCTTCGATGGAGGGTCCATGGATGATCTAACAAAACTTCTTTTATGACAATCAATAGCAATATTCTATAAAGAAATCAGTAAACTTCACGTTTGTATCAGGGTCTGCATGGATGATCCAAGTTAGGTTATAACAAGAATGGAGCTTTTTTTTTTAGATTATTAAGATACTTATTGAATATGCACCATCTACCTAGCTCATTACAGGCTTGAAAGGAACAGAAAAAAAAAATCAAAAATTCTAAATGCACCAAATTCTGAAAATAAAACTTATGCAGGGTCATTGTAGACTTGAGGAAAACGTCATTGAGGCCACTTTGAATAAATCCAGCATCACGAGCTTCACTCACATGCACACATCAGGCTCTGATGATTGCCTTTTATGCCCACCTACACCCCATGCCATGACCAAAAATATGGCTTCCCCTACTTTCAAAAAATGAAGAAATCTTCTAAAAGTAGTTTACATAAAAATACGATTATCACCCCCTCTAAAGGCCCTTTTTGAAATTGAATTTAAATCTATTAAACACACAACAAAAAATATATGTGTGTATAGTGTAAAGAACAGCAAAGACATTAAAAGAAAAAAGACAACACCCCTCTCAATAGTTCGTTGTTAGAAAGCAAAGCAAAACAAATGGAGAGTAAGAAAAGAAGAAATGGGTCAAATCATGTTACAACAATGTTTTAATGAAAAATTCAGTTAGAAATGGAAAGAAACAAGAACTTCAGTTATTATAGTGCCATGCTTATCCATAATTTCACCACCTTCGAAGAAATTATAATCCAAAATGTACCTCTCCTTTCCATATTTTCTTTCCAGAATTTATGCATGAAACAAAAAGAGATCGTAAAGTTCCAATTATTACCTATTTCCCCTCCATCACTCCCTTGATTCCTTTACAGTTACGACGACAATAATGAAATTCAATGAACTCAAAAGTTCCTCAGTATCCAACTTGGTTTCCTTACTTGGTAATGGTTGATAAAAAATTAATTAATCAATTAAATCTTGTCAATAAATACTGATATCTGAAGTCATTCGTGTTTCCCTAAGTATATGAAACCACATGCCATCTTAGTTATAGCTCATTCCCGATAATCTCCTGAGCGTAACGCTAATATGGCATTGTGTTTAATGAAGAATCTAAACAATTGCCCCACAGCAAATGAAGAAAGGCGCGCATATCTGCATACATAACTTCAAAAATGGGCGTGCAGACCTACTTTACACAGAGAATTATAATAAAATTTCACCGCTAAAGATTCACTAAAATCTCTCATCCAAGGTACTGTAAAAAATGAGTGTCATAGACTCATAAAAGTACAACAGCTTAACATCAGAAGATTAGTCATACTGCATGCGCAACTTCTAATTCCAACGAGTTCTTCAAATACACATGAAAGCAGTGAAATGAAGTAAGCTCATAAGATTAATTCAGAAAATAAAACTATAAGCCGAGAAAATAAGCATGCAACACAATAATAAAAAGGCAAAAGGGCTAATAACACAGATCAATAAAACCACTAAAACCCCACATCACAAGCTTCAATGGCCCAAAACATCACGAACCCATCTCATCAAACCCACAAAATACACAACCAGGAACACGTACAAACTTCGACAAAAAAATTAAAAAGACAACAATTTGTTAAAGCTTCGGTACGAATGGGAAAAAGAAGATTAGGGATTTACGTCGAGGAGAGGGAGGAGCTCATCCACGGACGACGGAGGGTCGACGAGCCTATTACCAGCTTGCAGAAGCTGCTCCTCGAGCTCCGTATCCGAAGTCGCCATTTTTTTGCTCGCTTTGTAACCCTAGATCCTTCCAAATCTCACACCCCTCCGCTCCGATTTCACACCATCGAAACCCTAAGAACGCACGAATCGAAGAAACACGGAGAGAGCGCGACAGAGAGAACAAAAAAAAGAATTGGGGAATTTTCAAAGAGAGAAACTTTAGGGTTGAAGTTAAAATTTAATGTATATTTTAAATGTTTATAAAAAGATAAAATTTCGTAAAATATAAGTTATACAATATTTAATTTTCTCTCCTCTTTCTTTTTTTTTTTTGCTAGTGTGTGAGCGTGTCAAAATAAATAAATAAATAAACACATTATACAATTTACATGAATTGAAAGATATTTCTTCAGATCTAACTTTAATTCTAGTACATCTTGTAAAAAATTGAAGGTGAGGATTTAACTAAAGTAATTGAATGGCATAGATTTATCATAATAGAAAATTTTTTCTTTATCCATCATTTCATTTATTTATTTATTTATTATGATGATCATCATCATTAATTACTTTAAAAAATTCTCTCGTTTAATGTTTTAAAATGTATATTAGTTATATGCGGGCAATAAGATCAGAAATTTTTTTTGGTTTGGAGGAAATAATTTAATAAAAATAGTTCACTTAAATTCTATTTTAAAAAAGTTAACATTAAGATTTATTTAAAGTTAACAATTATATTCACTCTCTACTTTTAAACAATTCTATTTTCTCTCTCTTTTCTTTTCTTTTTCTCCTTTTAATGAAAAAATTAAGTAAAGAAAAGAATTGAAATAATATTTTAATCAAATAATAAAATTGAATTTTAAAGTATCAAATTTATTTATTAAAAATAGATAAAAATTACTTTTGATTATTTTAAAGTTTAAGAGCATGTATATTCTTACTACAGTATACAAACTAGATTCATTTCTTTTGAACTGGTTTAAAGAAAAAATTGAAATTAAATATTTAAAAAAACATTTTAAGACGTGGAATTTAATTAATAGATTTGGAGTATGATTAAATTATTATTATTATTAACAAGTTGTATATTTTAGGGGATTTGTTTGAAGTGGGATAGAATCTGACCAGGGAGTTGCAATTAATGATTATACAAAAGGTAAGTTGCAATTTATTAATTAAATAAAGTGTTCCTTCTGGAACAGACAGGTGTGGGAATTTATTTACCAAAAAAAATACAAAAAGAACTCTAAATGGTAAAAAAAAAAAGTCAATTAGAAATTAGATGACTCTGGGTGCATGACACGTGCCACGTACTCTTGTCGTCATTTGTCCCTCGTGGCATATGGAGACGGAAAAGGATATTCGGAGTGATTTTTTTTTTTGAAAAGACATTCGGAGTGATTTAATAGTGTAAATAGTGTTATATTATTTAATTTGTTTTTTAATGATGTATATTCATTTATAATATTAAACACAATAGCATTAAATTTTGACAATAAATATTTTTCTTTAAATTAGATGACCATAGATTTTTTTATGATTTTGTAATAAAAGTTGTACTAGGCCAATATTTTACTCTCTTTACTAAGAGTTTGTTTAAAATAATGTTTTAGAAATAGAGTTTTTAAGTCAAAATTTATTTTTTAGTAAAAATTTTATTTTTAAGATTTTGTTAAAAGTACATTTTTGTTATTTTAAAACTTTTTGAACATTTAAAAACATTTTTAATTTTTTTTACCAAAAACTTTTTTTTTTCTTCAAACGGGTTTTTTTTAGTATTAACGTATTTTTAAGTTACTCAAACACAATAAACAGGTTTTTTTGAGTGTTAAACGCATTTTTAAGTTACTTAAACACAATCACAAACAGATCTTAACTCTGAACCAATTAAAAAATGACCAAATTAGAAAATTATAGTTTTTCTATAAATTGCTCCGATCTTTGTTTATTGAACATGTGATTCTAACATATTTTTAAAAAAAAAATTATATAAATATTACATGTTTTATTAAAAATACATTTAAAAAAAAATGTTGTGCTTTGATTTTGTTAATTAGTGTAAAAGTAAAACCCACAAATGGTTGCCTAGATTAGGGAAAGAAAGTGGGGCCAAACGGCACAAATAATCGCATCTTTTCTTTTCTTGCATGGACTACACTTTTCCCTCGCAACATTAGAGAAAATGCAAAATTAATGAATTAACAAAATGATCAATTTTCTTATAAATATTAAGCTAATTATTATTTAATTAATATTCTATTGACCAACATTTAGCAAAACAAAATTACTAAACCGACCCCCCAAACCACCAAAAAAAAAAAAATAAAAACACCCAACAAAAGCGAGAAGAACCACCAAAAAAAAAAAAAAAAGTATGGGGAACTACTTTTATAAAAGTGGAACCTTTCCATCATTTTAAGTGACTATATTTTTGCACAGAAAAAACAAAAAAGGTTACTTTTGTTAAAAACATTTGTTGTTTTGTCTTTTTGTATATTTTCTCAAAACACAACTAAAAACAAATAATAATGTGCACCTTTATGTCACATCAAAACAATAAATAAAACTCCCCAAAACAAATTAACTATTTAAACAGATTCTAAGATTAAACAACCAAAGATTTGGAAGAAAGGAGAATATAAGATAAAAGTTATCCATTCAAGAACAAGATCAAGATAGATTAGATATTGCAGTTTGTATTTTGAGTTTTGAATATAGTCATATACAATAATAATCATGGGAAGCCTATTCACACAGAAACTCTTTATTAATAAACACACCACCCCCTTTAGATTAAACTGATTCACTGAAGCAGATCGTTTCTTATAATGCAGTGGATACTCAGGAGATCCACCACAAAGTTTTTTTTCCCTCTCTTACTTAATATCACTTGGCATAATATGGTTAAATACACTAGCACATGTAATTTATATCCTTAGGACACATCACCCCATGGTATAAGAAGGTGAGGGCAAGTTGATTACAGTGCTCTTGACCTTTGTCATCATATTTATGCTGTTAGTGATTCCTTGGGAACCAATTCCACTGTCCTTTAGACCCTGTAAGAAAAGTGTGTTAAGAAAATCACCAAGAGAATGATACATAAAGAAGTAAGTTTTCTATTCTATAGATACCAAGAGAATGATACATAAAGAAGTAAGTTTTCTATTCTATAGATTCCTTGGTGGGTAAAGTTTTTCGCCAAGTTGGATTGGAGGAATTTCCTCAAATCCTGTCTATTAAATTGACGTGTGTCCAAAATGCATGTGATTCTTGTTAACTAAACAAGTTTAATAGACTGATCCAGTTTGGAGGAAAAAAATTGTGTCTGTCATTGATAATGCATGTAGCCAAATATGCTGGATGATTCCCCATATGATTACTAACTCATGGTATTAGTGAATATTGTGTTGCACCTGAAGAAGAAAGTGGTGTTCCTTCCAAGTTTCCAAAACTTTTACAATAATTCTTCATAATGATTAATTTATCCAAACTAGATAGTGAGAAACATTCCCATGCAACCGTGAAATTTAGTAACATGGAAAGATAATGCACCTGGAAAGGAAAATGATCTGGTCCACGAGCTGGTGCTGAATTAATCTGAACAGTTCCTGTCTCCATTGCATCACTGATCAAAATTGCTTTGTTTATGTCTCGTAAAAACACAACCCTGCAATTGAATATCAGCTTATAAGCAATTCTGGAATCAGTTGAACTGAAAACTTGGATGGTGCAGAGGATTTTTGAAATGAAAATTGAAAAAAGAAAAATTTGAAACTCCATCAAGAATGACATGCTTGCTATGAAAAAAGTTTGGCAAGTTGGAATGAGAAGTTGGGTGGATAAACAAAGGTTGACTAATATCATACCTGAAGGCCAAAATTGCTAGCATTACAATGGTGAATTCCTTCTTCAACAGAGTTTATGCGGATGACAGGTAAGACCGGGCCGAACGGCTCCTCCCGAGCAATCCTCATATCAGGTCGAACATTGTCTAACAACAACGGCCATATGAGGTTCCCCTCTCTTTTGTACTCCTGGCAGAATGTTGCTCCTTTCTGCTTTGCATCCATTACTAAGCCTTCAATAAAGTTAGCAGAGGACTCTGTAACAACTGGAGTAATATCACAGTCGTCCTCAGGTGGCCCAACAGTTAATTTTGCTACTTTAGCTTTAACTTTCTCAACAGACTGTCAGCAACAGATTCCATGACCAGGACAACCTTTACAGCCGTACATCTTTGACCACTGATTAGATAACAATACAAAATTGTGAGGACATGTAAAACCAAAGCGGCCATAGTGATGAAATCATGATTGTGAGAGAAGTTGGAGCCCAACATTAACTTGAATTATTTGTCCAAACAGCCAGGAAGAAAGACGTTGCTCCCTTGCCGACAATGTGAGGATGGATCAATGTGCCAGAAAACAAATTTTTCGGATGCAATATCATTCTCTTCTAGTTAAGGAGCGTTATGCAGCTGCTCTAGACTCACTCTTCAATTTTATGAATAGTTTGGTACTTCAATTCCTTATTTATGAATAAAAAGCAAACTATAAAATGTATCTGTTAAATTTCGGTTAAATGTTCTCAAAGAAAGTTTAATATTAATTTAAGACCCTTTGATAGTATGGAGAATCCAATCAAAGTGAGAGCGTTTAGCAATTCAATATCGTTTTTGCTTCACCTGTAAGAGAAGCCTCCTTTTATGATATTAGCTGCTGCCAAATCCAAATCAGCATCTTCAAGAATGATGCACGCATCTTTTCCACCTAGTTCCATCTGAAGAGGAGTCATGCCTGCTTTCTTTGAAATTGCTAGTCCTGTGTCTCCACCTGTGAAGCTGAGGTAGATAGATCGTTAGGCAGGAGAACGTGCTACTTACTGGACATTAAAATACAATGTTTCAATTTTAGAGTTTGTTTAAGTACACAATTGCACATGCCTTGATGCACAAGCCACTTGGCCAAAAAATCAAAACAAGTAAATCTCCAAATAGCTTATATTGGTTTAAGGTGTATAGCTCCATATGTTGAAGCTCTATGATTAGAAAAGGTTGTACAATCAGGTTGGATAAGAACCAGTGAAATTGATGGAAGGCAACGATCTTAAGGAGACTAAAAAATTTACCTTATACAGTTGACCCCCGGATGCATTGTAAGGAAGTCACCAATCTCAGAACCTTTTCCTGTGACACAGCTAATAAGGCCTTTGGGGAAGCCAGCCAAATGAAAGCAATGCACCATGTGCAATGCAGCTACAGCACCCTACAAGGAAAAACATTAGTTCATCAGAAATACTTGACTGAGAAAACCAGTACGTGATGGAATGAGGAATACTAGGATCATCAAGGGTTAGTCTATACCTGGGTTGGGGGCTTCAACACGATGGAGTTTCCAGCAATAAGTGCAGGAGCAATCTTTGAAACAGCCAAATTCACAGGATAGTTGAAGGGTGGGATAGCTAAAACAACACCTAATGGAATCTGCATAAATAAGATCGAGTCTGAGAACATGCTTGCGTTTTAATCACTGTCACAACACACGGGGAACTCCTACACAATAAATGATAACAAAAATGCTCTAGCACATCATTCTCTATTCATCACATAAGAAGCAGCAGAGGAAGAGTCTCTCATGTTGTTTGAACTAGTCTATATGGATGCTCAATTTCTGTTATAATGCTCAACTTAGTATTTGATACAGCTTCCAATTCTAAATTTTGATTATTCCCCTCAGGAAAAAGTCAAAAGACCTTGCAGAATACCCATTTCATGTCAGGAAAAAAAAAAAAAAAAAGGACAGTGAATTGGCTCTATCAGCAAAACCAGAAAATCACTAATAGAACAGATTACTACAGTGTGCCAACAGCACATGAGCGAGCACCTCAGAAAGATTAGGTAAAATCACCTTTGAAGTGAAGCAATATTTGGTCCTCTCATTGCCAGGAAAACTATCAGAAACCAGGAACTTCCCTTCTCCAAGAATCCTCACCCCTTCCTCAGCACAGTATGACACCAAATCTCCTGACCTAACAACCTTCACCGAACCATAAAACATAAACAGAAAATTCAAAACCCAATTCTTTCCATAAAAAAAATGCAGAGTAGGCATTATTTGATAAGCATTTGAACTTCTCAAAATACAAAGCATATCAACTTTGATTTATTATTATTTAATAAGTAGCTCAATATTATTCAAATACGCAGGGAGTATACATACTTCGGTCACTGCGTCCTTGGCTGGTTTAGCAATCTCTTTAACGAGGCACTCTGCAATGGGTGCTTTGTGCTCTTTCAATATTGCTGCAGCTTTGTGAAGCAATTCTGCTCTTTTCCACAAAGGGGTCTTTGCCCATGATTTTTGTGCTGTTTTTGCTGCATCTATGACTTTGTTCACCTCTTCTTGACTACAAGCTGTTCGGATTTAATTAAAGAAAAACATGTCTAATCAATTATTCGACTCAATAACTATTGCAGCAAGGCAGAATTGATCACTCTGCAATTAATTAATGCATTAAACTTAAAAAAAACCAGATTATTCAATTTCTCTAAGGTTGGTTAAACTTTGTTTGAGAAATTTTTTTCCCAAAACACTCAAACTACTTTCACCAACACTTTTTTAAACAAACAACACCCTTTAAAAATGGTTAACAAACAGAGCAAATTTTTAATGCTATTAATTCTATGAGAGAAAAAGCTTTCTCTATTTTTCTCTCCTCTTTTCTTTTCTGGGTTTTCTAACTTAAGCTAGCAGAAACAGTAACAACCATGACTGGAAAACCATCCATTTTCAAGCTAGATAATATAACAAAGATTATAAATTGACTTTGCACCATCTATTTCTCTGCAGAAACTAATAACTAAGCAAAAGAAACTTGCATGACAACTTTCAAAATAAAAGAACAAAACTTTACTCGAATTTAAGGTGAAACAGGAAATGGGTGTGGATTGAAGGGGGTTATTGATTACCTTGGACCTTGAAATGGGTCTTGCGGGTGGTGGGGTTGATGATAGGAACAGTTTTCCCTGAAGAAGACTTCTTCCACTCGCCATCTGAGTAATACATGTACACATCACCCTCTATGATCTCTGCAAACACTCCACTTCCTGCCATTTCTCGTGCTCTTGATCTCCTTCACCTCACCGAGCTTTTAAAGCAGGAGTATTTGTAGAACTTGAGATACTGATTAAGGGTGGCAGTTACTTTGCGGTGGTTCTAGCGGTTTGGACTTCGGTTTAGAGGACACGTGCACAGGAATATTATATGCTGTAGCATCAGCTCATGTCATACGCAATTTTATATGCTTACACATTACAATTTACATGCAAGCCGCCGACGCGGGAACATATATATATATATATATATATATGCTTTTTTGCATTACAATTTTTATTTTTAATTTTTAATTTTTAATTAAAGGAAGATGAAAGTGCCAACTCAATGAAAATACAGCAAAATCAACGTCATAATTATGTAAAGAATCATTTCTCTATCTTCAAACCATATTTCTCATTTATCTTCAGATTATATTTCCATTTATTTCTTTTACAATCTTTTTTAATAATATTAAAAAAACACATTTTTATCTTATAATATTAACAGGATGGTCACAATTAATTCTTTAATTGAGTAATAATATAAGGGATCTATATCCCCAACAATAATTGAGAATTGCCATGGTAGCAATAGCAAATATCCACACCGTCGCTTTAAATTAATGGCTCAAAATGACCACGTTAGCGATCCGCTTGAAGTTCAAAAATCCTCAAAACATTCAAATGTTTTGTTCAGACATTTTTCTTCATTTTTTTTAACATGTTTATAAGGAAAAAATGATAGGATTCAAATTAGTGACCTTCGTTTTATAAAGGGTGCTCCACAGCCGATTGAACTATCTTTGGAGACATTTTCCTTCGTACTTGAATGGCCGTTCATTGCCTGAGCACACCTTCTCTTCTCCTTCGTCAACTACAATAATAACTTTATGCTCGTTATCTTTAATCAATGAAATTTTCATATTGTCATTAAGAAAAAAATAATAATAAAATCATGCACATGTGGATATTAGGTATCTCATTTTCTTAATATCCAATCAAGTTTCATAAATTATCCTAATGATATTTAATGATAAATTTTTTATAACAACTAAATGAACACAAACCAGTTTAGAAAAAAACAAAAGTTTAGGACAAAATTAATACAAACCAAAAGCAACACAATGGCTTGATGCCAGATGGTAAAGCCAAACGCCCCAAGAATGTGTATTCCATTAGAAAATTAAATAATTATTACCGATAATAGAGGATAGTAGAATTGAATGATTATTCTTATTAATTAATTTTGTAATAACACATATGTTTCAATTGTAATCGAATCGTTTTTAAGGAGTAGTTTAATTAGTTGTGAACCACACTTCACACCTAATGAAATGAAAGTCATTTGTTTAAATCTCATATTCCTCATTCCTTGTGTGAACATATCAAAAATTGTAATTGAATCAAAATTAATATTATTTTTTTCAACTCAACTTTTTTTATATTAAAACAAAAAAAAACCTAGAAAATCAAGTTGGTGCCCGGGTGTGGTGCGACCACCCCTGGTGCCATATGGGGTGGCCCACCCACTTTGTTTTTTTTTTTTTTTTTTTTTTTTTAATTTGAAATAAAATGAAAAATAATATGGGTGTTGTTTTTGAAAAATGAAGTCCATTCCTCAAGAAATAGTTACTCTTCTATTCATATTCGTAAGGAAATTATTATTTCCACTAGAATAATTATTCATAGAAATAGACCCTTATTAAACAAAAGAATTATTATTTCATAAGGGTCTATTTCGCAAACCAAACGAAGCTCGATTCTCCTTACTAACAAAAAATGAGGGAATTTATTTTCCTTTTATGGCTTGTGCCCAACACGTGAGTAGGCTTGCATTCAAGTACTTCATCCCTTACCTTCAGCCAAGATCTAGAACACAGATATGGGTCAAGTCTCACCCCATATGAGTCTAAACATAAGTTTTCTCATTTTTCATTAAATTTCGTGTTGAAAATCTCGATTTTAAAGGATGATTTTGATTCAGAATCATAAAATCTTTTGATTTATGGGTTAAGAATCATATGGGTATTAAAAAAATCAATTAAAAAGAAATAATCATTTTAAATAAAACAACTAGGACGAAGATATGGCTAAGAATACTCAAAAATTGGTTGAAAAATACTATACTCTACGAAATTAAAACCAGTAAAATTAATCTCCAAAGCCACAAAAAATCATTCAACATTAAATTTAAGAAGATCTAGCCAAACCATACCCATTATGAAACTTGAAACCCCAAAACCAAAAAATCTCACAACGATAGTCCTCCAAACTCGCAAACATTCAATCACTCCACAAACAATCAACATAGCACATAATCGGGCTCTTATACTACTAATGTAAGAATTTGGGAAACCCAACAATGACAATGACCATAGGCAAGTGCTTTTGATTTATTTCATCTATTTCGTGACCGGAACAGGGGGGGATACACGTTACACCACGATTTTGAATGAGAAGAGAGATTTCAAGAAATGGCGGATAGATTCACTCTATCAATAACCGAGCCAGATTTGGCGTATCATAAGGGATTTACCTTTTCTATTGATTCCTGCAGATTGGATCAAAAACAATTCTTGAATGAGGTATTCAACTCCAAGGATGAATCGAAAAAGAAAGATTTATTGGTTCTACCTCCTATTTTTTATGAAGAGAATGAACCAAAAAAAAGAATTTGGGAAAAAATTATCATATAAACATAAATAAAAGCACTTGCCTATGGTCATTGTTGCTTAAGGATTTGAATTGAAGAACCAAGATTTGAATGTTTGTTGAATTTGCAAACCAATCATAGAACTCTCACAATATGAAGTTGTAATTGATGGATATTACAATCTCATTTATAGATAGGCGAAGACTATTATCTAATTTATCTAACGTTGCTTTTTTTCAGCAAGGGAGACAACATTTAGTGAAAGGAATTAAGTTATCTCAATCCAATTAAAGCATGTATTTTAATAGGATTAACATATTAGGTGACATTTGACTTAGTTCAATTCAATTTATTCAATTGATATTTATCTTTAAAGCATGTGATTTTCACAAACATTTTTTAAATGCACGTGTGAATCACATGTCCGAAAAGTTGACAAAATTTCTTCAATGCCAATTCGAGAAAAAAGTTGAATTCTATATAAAACATATGGTTTTTACATGTTTTAAAATGCATGTGTAAATCACACGTTCGAAAAAAATTGGAGAGATAAAAGATACTTTAGGCCTCTTTTGCGCTTTAGCTGAAATAGACCTTATTTTATACCTTCTTATGCCTTCATGGGCTCTAGCTTTATGTGTCATCTCTGTGCACGTGAATTCAAATTGTTGGCCTCTACTTTATAAGAATGTTATTTTATTTTTTATTTTTTATCTTGCTTCATGAGGCATGAGGCATGGTCCCGTCAATATAATTTTTAGATTTTCTTTATTAAATTTTTAAATAACATACATTATATATATATAGGAAAATGCTAGTTGTTCTTCTAGTGTTTTTCTAATGTTCTCTCAACTGTGATGTGGATTTTAAAATTACCAATAGATTAAAAGTCAATAATGATAATTTTCAAATTCAACGATGATTTTAAAAGTCAATCACAATTGA
The DNA here is from genome assembly GCA_013348765.1 of Carpinus viminea. NCBI lineage: Eukaryota > Viridiplantae > Streptophyta > Magnoliopsida > Fagales > Betulaceae > Carpinus > Carpinus viminea. The sequence continues at coordinate 14,285,660 of CP054670.1, read as the reverse complement.
GAAAACACTAAGAGAACATTATAAAAATACGGAAAATATTATGTATTATTCTAGTATTCTCTCAATTATAATATGACTTTTAAAAAACTTAGCATTTCTCAATATATATATACGGTATTGTAACATATTTGATTGATATGAGAGAAAAAAAAATAAGAATATTTTATATAAAAAAGTAAAATTTTTGTTTTATAGTAATTTTTTTTATTTGAATAGTGATAAATATGATTAATTTAATGTAAAAAATAAAAATATTGGAGTTAATATTTTTTTAAAAAAATTTAAGAATGAGGTGGTCCAACTACCAATTGGGTCCAAACGGACCCATATTTACCGCTTCCTAGAGTCAAGGAGGGTCAGGCTTCTGTTACTCATTACGGGCTTTCACTTCAGTCCACTAACAACCCGCCACGTCATATAATATCCACGTGTTTCCTCTCTATTCGCCTCAAACATGTCACTCAACGTGTCCCCGACGCCCCCCGTCAATCCCAGAGGCTCTTCTTCAACCCCCCTCTCTCTCACAGACTCAGATCTCTCGGAACCAAAACCATTTCTCAGAGATCGGAACCCTAACGAACTCAATCACGCTCTCGATAGTTCCTCACCGTGGCTTCCTCAGGGTCGCAGGGCCTGTCTCGAAGAAAACCTTCTTCTTCTTCTTCGTCGTCGGGGGACTTCTACATCGGGAGCGGCTCGGATCGTGTACAGGGAGTCGAGAAAGGCGTTGGATTCCGATTTACCTTTCTATCAGCAGAACTGGTTTATAGGATTGCTCTTCGTCATGGCTCTCGGATTCTTTGCTCTCGCTTTATTCCTCTTCCTCGGCCTCGATTCCGACTACGGCTACTCTTCCCCCGCCTCCGCCGCTGCTTCCTCTGAAGGGGTCGAGGTTCGTTAACTTTCATATTAATATTTACGATTGAGAAGCGTTTTCATCGTTTTGTTTTGTTCCTTGGAAAGTATGGGAAAAAGAGGGGAAACGAAGGAACTGTTTGGTTGCCGAGAAAATGTTGAAACATTATAAGGGAATTTGACGTGCTTATCGAAAGTAAGAAACAATTACTACGGAACATAGCAGACCATTTTGTTGAATCATACTAATTTTGTGTTGGTGTTATAAATGAGCGAAGAAAACAAGTAAAAACTATTTAACAAGTCGTTCACTAAAAATCTCTCGTGAACAAGAATCCCCACCAAGTGGAAACCTAATTCAAATGGTCTCGGACTGTGATTTAAGTGCGATTTAATTTTGTTTTCATTTATTAGTTCCTTGTACCCAATCAAACGTTAATTTGATTTGGAGTCTTAGTATTGGTATTTGATTCTCAATTTTATATTTATTGGGCAGATTACTTATGGGGCAGTTCTTAAGCTGATGCACGAGAAGACCAAATTTCGGTTGCACTCCCATGATGTACCATATGGTTCTGGTAGTGGGCAACAATCAGTTACTGGGTTTCCTAACGTTGATGATGCCAATAGCTACTGGGTATCATCTCTCTCTGTGGATATGTAAATATATATGGTGTGCATGTGTGCGAGTGTATCCATTTATTTATTTATTTTTTTGTTAAAGCACCATTTTTCCTAAAACTTTAAGGTCATAGAGAATATTGTGTTTAATCATTTAATTAATATTGTTTACACTGCCCCTCAACAAAGTGAAATTCACTCAATATGTAGAATATTTCATCGAAATGGAGATAAATTGTAGTGTCAACTCTCATGCCATGTCAATCATCACTTTATCTTAAAGGTTTGAGCTGATAGAAAATTCTGAATTTAATTATTTAATTAATATTGTAAAACCTTTTATCTTCCTGATATTGACTCTTTACATTTTTTTTTAGTTGTTGTTACAAGAAACTGTGTTAATTAAATTACAACGATTCAAAGGATTTTTACTATATTAAGTGTTGTCATCGAAAAATGACTGAAGTTTTAATCCAAACAAGTTGAAGACTATGTAAGGGCTGGTTTGGTGTACCTATAATTATTTAAACAACACACTAGCTTGGATCGAGTGTATTGGGACTTGCAATGCATACAAGGGTTCAAAATGCACAAGTACTTCACCATGAGTCTTTTTCCTCATGCCTGCCACTCAAGAAGTGATGCAATCTGTGTGTTTGTGCACGTCCTTGTTTTTTTTAACACAATTTATTGGATGTGTCCTTCAGCTGACTTTGTTGCAATGAAGAGTAGATAGATATATGCAATTAAGTTTGAGTGGAAAACCCCAAGGGGTTGGCCTAGTGGTTGAGGCTTGTGGTCTTAGGGAGTATCACCCCATAGATTCCAAGTTCGAGACTTGCTAGGTGCAATCTCCCCCTTAGGACCACACCCCCTGGTGTAAAAGCCAGGGATTTACCCTTATCCGTGTAGGGAAAACTTCTTAGGGGTGCGGTGCATGAGTCTAAGGTTTACTTTGTAGGAGTGGGTTCGAAGGGCCCTGACTTGTCAAAGTTCCTTGTCATAAAAAAATAAATAAATAAAATGTTTGAGTGGATTGGCTGAAAACATGCTGGTTAGGAAACTGGTTTCTGACACACTTGGCTAACAGAAAAGTACTCCCTATTGTATGTGTCCGGTTAAGGTTTTGACTTTGATATAAAATGGTTCATTTTCAGATTGTTAGACCTCAGCCAGGAACAACTTCCAAACAAGGTGACGCCATTAAAAGTGGGACAATCATCAAGTTGCAACATATGAGGACTAGGAAATGGCTGCACAGCCATTTGCATGCATCTCCAATAACTGGCAACTTAGAGGTTAGTATAGGTCATTCATTGCTTTTTGTATGTTTTCATATCCGTTTCATGCACAGCAGATTTTGCAAGTAATTTTGACTTGAGTGTTTTTATTTTTTGTGGGGTGTTTGGAAATAAAGTGGTTGAGCAATCTTGTTTCATATTGTGCACAATTGTCCTAATCCAATGGCCTTTTGGTTCCTATTAGTGACTCTAGGCGGAACTGCTTACGCTGGTTGTGCAAAGTTTGTTTGTTTGTTCACACAAGCATGATAGTATTTAACTTCTGCAAATTTGTAGGGTTTGTGCCGCATGTTGGCCATTGGGATTTATTAACATGTGCTAGTGTTGGGAAACTAATTTAATTTTGCTGTTGCTGAGGTACAGTTCATGGCTTAATTATTGGCTTTAGACTTATTGCCTTAAATTGAAGGGCATTCTGATTGTTAATTTGTTTTAGATTTGATTATGGAAATCTGGAGTGGAAAAGAAATGTTTGTCTGCCTTGCATTAGAAGTTTGTATATGTCTTGTATAATCCAGTTTTAAGGATCTAATTGTTATTTGAAGAAACTTTTTTCACCTAACTCGGTAAGGACTTTAGTTGATAATGGAAGGTGAAATTTTTTTTTTATGTATTCCAGAAATCTTCTCATGACTGTGCCTATGAGTTTATTTCATTCCCCTTTTGTTTGACATTTTCATCTTCTTCTTAGATATTTCTGGTTTAATTCTACTCTGACAAATTCCTCTTAAAATATAGCTTTCCCCCCCTTTTCATTGTAGACAAGATATGCTTTCTTGATGTGAGTTTCTATATATTCTTAGTTGCCATATCACTTTTCAGTATGCGGATTTATTACAAAGTGATTGATTAGATCAAATGTAAGTATCCTCTGTGTATTCAGAGATATGACTTTTGACTAAAACTGCTAACTTTTGTTGGCCTCATAATGGCTATTGAATCTGAGATTTACTTGTGTATATATATATCCTATGACTTCATCTCTTGACAAGTGGAGAAAGTGCCATTTAAAGCTGAAATCTATGACTTTTGAATTTTATAATGCAAGTTGCACTGCTTGTGTAGGTGAGCTGCTTCGGGGGAGAGACTGAGACTGACACTGGGGATTATTGGAGGTGAGACCTAGAATGAAGTTTTAGAATGCTAACCAGTCTAACGTAACCGTCTTAGTCTTGTTTATGATTAATGCTGCATGCTGGTGCCATTTTTCATAGGCTGCTGATTGAAGGGAGCGGGAAGACTTGGAAGCAAGATCAAAGGATTCGGCTTCAACATGTTGACACTGGTGGCTACCTGCATAGTCATGACAAGAAATACCAACGCATTGCCGGAGGGCAGCAGGAGGTGAGAACAAGAAATTGCTATTCCTTTCTTCATCAGTTAATGCAATTTGCCATTTCATGCTGCTCAGGGTTCTTATGCCCTCTTACATTACTGGAACTATGCATACTCAACTTGAATTTTATCCATTTAACAATCTATGCATCTGTACAGGTTTGCGGTGTCCGAGAGAAACGCGCTGACAATGTTTGGTTGGCAGCTGAAGGCGTGTATCTCCCTATTACAGAAAGCAAGTAGAACTTTAGTCTCTTTAGCTATGCATGATTAATTTGTAAAGTCAGGTACATGGGTTTTGGATTTTTCTGGTGGCTGGTACCTGTTCTTCTCATAATATTAATAGCTGTAGATGTTCACTAAATGAAAGAAGATGTATGTGTCTTAATATTGCAACGATAATCTGACAATTGTTATTCTATTACGTATTTTTGTGCAGGCTTTGATACCTGCCAAAGATACTCCCTTTAACCATTTCTTTTGTTTGCATAACCAGATCATGTATTGCCTGCTACTTTCTTTTCCTTATCTTTGTTGAGGGCCAAATGGGTTATTATTATTAATAGACCAAATGGAGTAAACCCCCTTCAAAAAAAAATTATCGCAAACTTGAAAGTCGAAAGTGTACCCAAAGGATTAGAAACCCTGCGGATGTTATCTTTCCTACCAGTGATCTAGAAGGACTACAACGTGTCCATCCCAACGTTTGGCAATTGGACCAGGCTCGAAGGACCTTTCACTTGTAAGAGTATTTTCAATGAAGGAGTTAAATGACTATTTTATCTAAAATAATTCTTTAAATTTGTAAAATATCTTACATTGGAGAAGCAAAAAAAAAAAAAGGTAAAATAGATATTTTATTAAATGAGTTTAAAAAAAAAATACATATAGCGGCACTATTTAAAGAGTTATTTTTTTAATTTTTTTTAGTCTTTTTTCTCACTATCTCTCCCAAAATTTTCTTCTCACGCTTTTTTTTTTTTATTGTTTCTTTCACTTGTTTTCTCTTTTTTCAAATTTTCTCCTACTATTTCTCATTCACATCTCATTTTTTCCAAATTTTTCTCATATTATTTATCTCTCTACATCACTTTTTTCTCAAAAGTTGAAAAATATGATATTTAAGAAAAATACAATCATTATAAAAAATAAAAATAATTAAATTATATAGATAAAAATATAACTAATTCGATATAAAAGACCTTTAAAAAGTCATTAGCTAAACTAGATAAAGTGAGTTTTGATGAGCTATTATATATATATATATATATATAAAGAGAAGCTCCTCCATTGGGAATGCTCTAAATGCTCTTAGAGCATTCCCAATTGAGAAATTAAATGACACTTTTATCTAAAATAATTCTTTAAATTTGTAAAATACCCATACATTGGAGAAAAAAAAAATAAAAAATAGATAAAATAGATATTTTATTAAATGAGAAAAAAAAAGCTGCAGTCCAAATTTTTAAATCCTTAAGTTTTTTTTTTTTGACAAATTACTCATTGGGTACGTCAAACTCTACAATAAAATCTACCATTCTAATTTTGTTAACTGTCGTTACTTTACTTGAAACGCACCGTTTTTTACCAATTAAAATATTATTTTTTAATTTAATTTTAAAAATTAAATCTATAAAAAGAAAAGAAAAAAAAGGAGGTAGCCGAACCATCCCATAAGGGGTGGCTAGCCACCCCTTAGGCCATGAGGGTGGTTCGGCCACCCTTGTATTTTTTTTTTAGAGGGGGTGGCTTGGCCTAAGGGGTGGCTTATGAGATGATTCTGCCACCCTTATTATTATTTTTTATATATATATATATTTAATTTTTAAAATTAAATTTTTTTAAAAATTAATATTTTAATGGGTTAAAAACGATGTGTTTCAAGTAAGGTAACGTTAGTTAATAAAATTAGACGGATAAATTTTATTATAGGGTTTAATGTATCCAATGATTAATTTGTCAAAAAAAATTGAAGAATTTAAAAAGTTTAGACAGCTGACACAAGTTTATTTGATATAATTTTTAAATTTTTTTTTTTATTGTGTAAAGAAGAGAATATGCTTTAAAGAATAATTTTTCATATATATATTTTTTAAATTTTTATTTAGCTTGCCAAAATAACAACGTGAATGCCCGAAATGATTGGGCTATACGAGGAGTCAGATCTGAATCAAATAAAGCTTTTATCGAGGGCTTTTTCTCATATGAGCATTTTGGCCACTTTTCCGTAAAGTATGTGCGTTGCTTTCATGGCCTAAGACAATCTACATCAAACCATGTAATATTTAGTTAAATTTAACTTTTAAAATTTATTTTTTTAGATATAGTTAGTCAATATTAAAGATTATCAAATATCAAACTTTTTAAATATTTTACTATTTTTACAAATATTATTATTTTTATTGTAAAACCAAATTACTTTAACTACTATGAAACTCATTTTCATGCTTACATACATTAAATTATTTTTTGTACATAATTGAATATTTAATTCAATAGATTTTATTGATAAATGTATTTAATTTATTAGAAAAAAATAGAGCGTCAATTAATGCAGTTGTGTATTTGAGAAAAGAGGAGTGATGAAAAAAATGGAAGGGAAAAAAAAGTAAAAAAATGAGGGAATGAAACTTTGGAGGGAAAGAAATAGAAAAGGAGAGGAAGAAAAATGAAAAGTGATGCTAGAATGCAATAAAATAATATGATAATATTTTACCATTTGCTTTTAGTCTCTTTAAATTTGAATATGAAGTTTGACAAATGTTATATTTAACATTTGAGAGAGAGTTTGATATAAAGGACTTTTTGTAGATTTTATTAAAATTTTAAAAATATTAGATATAAAGAGCTTGATGTGAATGCTTTCAAGCCTTGGGGTCGATGTTGAACCCGTGGTTGGTGGTCCTACTCCTGCTGGAGAATAAAAAGATTGCCATGATGCATCGACTATTCTGCTCCTGCCTAGTCTCTGGAAAATGGTAAAATAAGAATGTTCATACAATAGTTACTGTATAAATCCCGGAATAGTCTAAACAGACAGAATTCCGACTTCTTAATCACCTTTCCGAATAGAATGAATGAAACCCCAGTGCCCATCCAAGGGTACTGCTTGTTTGTTGGACATGACTGGAAGGCATTGATGATTGATCATCTCTACTACATCCAGAGGAAGAGGACGACCGACCAAGTCGTACGGTCAGCGCCACTGAGAGTGCTTTAATCAAACGTACGTACGTGACTTGACATACATATTTACGTGAGATGGTAGGGTTGGTATAGTATGGTACGATTGAGGCAATGGCTAACCTTTTCTCTATTCCTGGCTTGTCGTCACTTGCCTTTCTCTGCTTAATCACGGCCTTTACTTGCTCACACATTAAAAGCCGTAGGGTTAGATGTAGACCGTACTTGATGAGATTCGAAGTCATAAGTTTGAATTTTTCATACCCTTTTTATTATGTGGCCATACCAAAAAAAAAGCCAAGCTTATTCCTCTGCAAAAGTTTACACGGTTTGATCATCAAGAACGGTAGTTCAATGGTTCAAGAAAATTTCAAGTGATTAATGCATGTGATAGGGCATGAGTTCAAATCTTCACAACGAGGAATCTACACATATGCCTATTTAGTATTAACCGTCATGGATTCCCATTAATACCTTGTGCGGTTCGCAACAAGTAAGTGCTAATAACTATTATGATCAAGCCCAGGTATAATACTTACAATTGGTCTCTTGACCTACCATTTTGCTATAAAAGAAAGGATTCACACTGTCCGAACACCTATTTTTTTCACGTGAGATTAGGGTAGTCTATTACACGAAATTTATGTCCCAAATAAGGTTTTGACATGTAGCTATATCAAGGAATGGTAGGGTTCATCTTCACAATAAATATCACATAAAAGCTTATAAAAAGATACTTTGAACTTGTCCAATTATGTTTATGGTTGTAATAATCTTAGCAGTAATGGGGGCACATTTTGTAGTGGATGAATTGAGAACTTAAAATTTGTTTGGTTGGGTGGTTGAAAGCCCCATGGTTTTGGTAAATCATTGCTGCAAATTAAGCTACTCTAGCTGTCAAATAAATAGATGAACTTCATAATTAATGCAATCTTGGCTGTGACCTAAGTTTTTATAGTCTCATGCCAAAATACTTATTGTTGTTAATGTAGTAAGCGACATCGGTTTATATTCAAAGGAGGAAAAGAAATTACAATAATATTAACCAAGAAAATGAGTGAGCAACTCAAACAACACTCTTGAATCAACCAGAAATCAGTGCGACCATAACCAGTTTGTTTCCTCTTTGTTAATATCCCCATTATCATTTGTCATATTTGTTCCATAATTTTAAAAATATAATGGATATTAAAATGAAAAAAAGGTTAAAGAAAAAGGATAGAATTAATAGAAATAAAAATGGAAAATTACACTTTATCTCCAAAAGTTTGGCACGATTTTTAATTCGACTTTTGATGTTTCAATTTTTGTAATGCATTTTCCAAAACTTTCAAATTTTTGCAATGCGACTATTCTTACTTTTTTCTCTCTCTCTTCCAAAATTTCCTCATCCCAAGTTAAAAAATTAAAGGGTGACTGGTTTGATGTGACTGAAGCAAGTCCTTAATTTTTGATTAAAAAAAAATTAGGATGGGGACATTTTGGGAAGAAAAAAAGTTAAAATGATCGAATTATAAAAATTTAGAAAAACACTGCAAAAATTAAAATTTTAAAGGTCCAATTAAAAGTGACCCCAAACTCTGAAGAAGTAACGTGTAATTTTTCCAAATAAAAAAAAGTCGGTGTTGGGGCATATTGGGTCATAATCAGGGTCGGCTCCATGGGCACCCACCCATCCGCACTGAAGTCAGAGTGATTTGCACACACTTCGACACACACAAAATGCACAAATCCTTCCATCACCGCCATGCGCAATTTACTCCCTCGTCTACCCTATTTATCATGCACCCTCCAATCGGACGGAAGCTGACCCGCCAAGTGGGGGGACCCCTGAAGCAGCATGGGGACAGCAGGAAGCTTCTCTGCTGTACAGATCAGCTGGACGGCGTAGAAAACGGAAACGATGGTAGTCATGGTGTTATTACCATACACTCTAGTAGTACAATTCACACACTTCCCTATGCAGAGACAAAAGTATTAAAGGACGTGGCTTCTTTTGCAAGCTCCTTTTTTTCTGTCTGCTCAGGTGTGGCTTCTTCTGTAAGCCTACTTCAATAAACCCTTTTTTTTATTTTTTTAATTATTATTATTATTTCTTACATATGAATTTAGAAAGTTTTGTTGTCGAAATTATTGGTAATCTAAGCATTAAATGTGAAAAAAATCTTTATGAAATTCAGTTGCTATAACAGATATTGGGCAATCCGCTCACTTATTGGGGAGTAATGGCTCTATAAATGCTGTCCATTTAGAAATTTAATAACACATACTATTGTTTAGAATCCGTTTAAGATTATAATCTTAATAAGTGCGATTTAAAAAAAAATACCTTAAAAATATTTATATTTTATAAGAATATCATATGATTGATAACCAACTGTCCCCCATCTTCAAATCATAGTGGAAACAAAATAAAATATTTAGATAATATTAGCTTTTAACTCTTTTATTACAACCAAACTTATCAGTCCCCACGTGTCACGTGGGGGGAAATATTAGGTAAAAACATTTAACAGATGTAAATTTATTAAAAAGGTGTAGTAGACTAGTAGAGTAGCTGCATCACTCTATTGAATAAAACCATTTAACAAATAGTACCATTTTATTTTATCACTTACTCCATAAACTTCTATAAACATTTTTTTAATATTTAAATTTTTTTTTTTTATGTATTAAACTTTGATTTTCTTTTACTTTCTTTCTTTCATTAAGATTTTTTTTATAATATTCAAAATCTCTTACTTTAATATATCAAATTTTAATTTTCTTCTATTTTCTCCATTCATCATAATTTTTTGTTAAATTTCAAAAGAAGGGTATAAAGTTACTAAAATATCTTTAATCATTTTTTTTTTTTAATTTAAGTATAATATTTAACGATATGAAATATTTAGAACGAAATAAAAGTTCGATACATCAAAATAAAAAAAGTTAAATAATTAAAAAATATTTGTAAAAAATGCTTAAATTCATGGAATAAGTGAAATTTTTATTATCTATAAATAAATTTTTTTTTAAAAATAACAACCATTTAATGAATTTTACGGTTTCTCCGTCCACCCTCTCTGAAACACTAATAAATAACCAAACAAGAAAGTCAATTATAATAATAAATAAATAAATAACTCCAACACCCCACACTCTCTGTCTCTGATCACTGAAACGCAGTGCTCATAGAAAACACCAAACAAAACCTAACACTTTCTTCTTCTACTCTTTCTCTAGAAGTTTTGTACTGGTTTTTCTTGGCAATGTAGTTGGCCTGACACGTCATAGGACGAAATGGCCAAGTGTCACCGAAACGACGTCGCGTCACTGATCCTCGACCGCCCCGGCCATGCCGCTGCCGCCGGGGGACATTCCCGTATATGGACGGCCTTCTCCGGTTCTGCATTCCGCCGCGTGATATTTGACGCGGTCAGCTGCGGCGGCGGATCCCGCCAACGTAACCGTCGCCGCGAGGAGGAGGAATTTATAGCAGCAACCGCCAGATCAACGGCCAAGGCGCCAGAGAAGCGGAAGGCGGTGAGGTCAGAGAAGCTCGCGGATCTTCTGAGCATGGCGGAGACGCCGGAGGCCGAGAGCGACGCGGAGACGAAGCTGAAGGAGGACGCGCTGGAGGAGCTGAAGCGTGTGGCCAGGGGCCTCCAGGCCGAGGACTTGGCGACGAGAAAGGATGCCGCGCGGAGCGTCAGGCTACGCGCCAAGGAAGACTCGGAGGCCAGAGTGACGCTCGCTATGCTCGGAGCGATCCCTCCTCTTGTCGGAATGCTCGACTCGGAAGACGCCGAATCTCAGATCGCCTCGCTCTATGCGTTGCTCAATCTCGGGATCGGCAACGACGTGTGAGTTTTCCGGTTTCGAATTGGAATCTGATTCTCTGTCACTTACTCTGTTTGATTTGTTTCTTTCGTATTAACTAATTAAATTTATTTTTTGAGCTCTCTAACCGTCATTTTCTCGCTCTAATAACGTGTTAATTTCCGTCTTTACAGGTAATTTTGTAAAGTAGAAGTCGTTTTCGTTGTTTTTGTTCGTAATTAACTTGCATTCATTTTCTTTTTAAAATATTCGCTTCTTTATCGTTGAATTTCTCTCTTTCTCTTCAATCCTTCAAAAATCTGACTTTTTTCCCTTTCTAATTCAGTTTTATGTCTTTTAGCGAATGTTAGTACGCCAAGCCATGCCTTTTATTCGTGTTAATTTATTTTTATTAATTAATTGGTTTATTATTATTTATTAATCACGTTTGATTCTCAGTTATTCCGCTTGTTTTTTGGAACCCTTTGCAGGAACAAAGCGGCCATTGTGAAAGCTGGAGGTGTTCACAACATGCTAAAGCTGATTGAATCTCCGGGCGATCCAAACCCATCAGTCTTGGAAGCCATAGTGGCCAATTTCCTTGGCTTGAGCGCATTGGATTCCAACAAACCGGTGATCGGATCATCGGGTGCAATCCCGTTCTTGGTCAAAACCCTTCAGAGCAGTAGCCCCCAGGCCAAGCAAGACGCCCTGCGTGCGCTCTACAACCTTTCCATCTTCGCCTCCAATGTTTCGGTCATCTTGGACACCGATTTGATCCCATTTCTGTTGAAAACGCTGGGTGACATGGAAGTGAGTGAGAGGGTTTTAGCAATCCTCAGCAATGTGGTGTCCACCCCGGAAGGCCGAAAGGCAATCAGCCGTGCGCCGGATGCGTTTCCGATATTGATCGATGCGTTGAATTGGAATGATTCGCCGAGTTGCCAAGAGAAGGCGTCGTACATTTTGATGGTAATGGCACACAAAGCCTATGGCGATAGGCAGGCAATGATAGAGGCAGGAATCGTGTCGTCCTTGCTAGAATTAACTCTTCTGGGTAGCACATTGGCCCAGAAGAGGGCTTCACGGATGTTGGAGTGTTTGAGAGTGGATAAAGGGAAGCAAGTTTCGGAGAATTACGGCGGGAATTCGGGCGGTGCGGCGGTGTCGGCTCCGATTTGTGGCGGGTCTGCCTCATCTTCTTCTGCAAACCCAAATGCAGGGGAGGTGGAAGATATGATGATGAGTGAGGAGAAAAAGGCGGTGAAGCAATTGGTCCAACAGAGTCTGCAGAACAACATGAAGAGAATTGTGAAGAGGGCAAATTTGCCTCAGGACTTTGTTCCTTCAGACCATTTCAAGTCCCTCACATCTAGCTCCACTTCAAAGAGCTTGCCATTTTGAAGAGACGTTTGAAGGTTTATTACTAGGTTGAAGACTAAGAATCTTTTTAAGGTTGATTAGGTTTCTGGTCCTTAATTTGTAGCTTTTTTTGTTAGTTAATTAAAATATTAGCCTTAAATATATATATAATCATATTGTACAAGTGTTAATTACTACAACATTTTTACTAGAACAGTTTTCCTTGGGGAGATCGACATGAAAAAACCCTCTTCTGGCTCTCTGGTTGATTTGTTTGGATGAAGATTTTTGGGATTTTTAGAGTAATCTTATGTAGGGCTGTGTAAATACTACCCAATCCTCTACATTTAGAGTCATCCCATCCCATGGTTTACGTTAGATTTCACAAATTTAATTAGGTATTTATTGTTATGTTATTTAATATTTTATTATTATTATTAATAATTGCATTAAAATAAAATCTTCATCCATTTCTCGGTCTAGAGATTGAGGAATTTGGCTTGCTTTCAATGAAGAAAATTTATTGGAGCTTTTTGTGCAAAATTAAATGATGAAAATTGTCAGATTGGGGAGAGTTTCAATTATCTTATCATTGGAGGGCTATTTACTATTTAGCATATGCTATAAAACTTATAAATAATGTAACTGGGAAAATTAACCTTGCTTTTTATTTTTACAAGTGTTATTGTCACCTCATCAAATTAAATAACATTTATATAACAATTTACTAAGTAAATTTAATTCATTAGTTTTTTCGCTAGGTGTTTTTATTAATTGTACCATAATACAAACCTACCAAAGTTCAATCATTGAAGGATGGATTGAGAAATTGGTATAACCAGAAATTTAATAGTCGGACAAAACAAAAAAACAGATAAAACAAATAAAATTTTGAGGGTCCATTTCATAAAAGCACTAAAATTAAAGGAATTTTTCAAACTTTTATAAGCATATTTGTTTTTGGGAGGGGGAGGAAAAACAGTAGTAATTAAGAGGTGATGGGAGAGGAAAAAAAATTAAGTTATATTACTAATTATTTTAAAATTTTAAGTTAATAAAATTGAGTAATCATTTAATTATTATTTTAACAAAACCAACCATCACTCCCCTTTAATACTATCATTTTTTTTTTCTACCCATCATTTTAATTTTTAAACAATAAATATTTTATATATATGGAAAGATGGAGAAAATGAGTGACGTCGGTGTGGATCTGTAGAGACGTATCCTGGGCAGTGGCATGAGATGCAAATATGGAAAGTTGGGGGGCTGCTTGTGTCACTCAAGACAATGAAGCAGTCACTTTCAAAGTCCAACGAGTTCAATTTTTGTCAGCCACGTTGCCCTCTCTCTCACTCTCTCTCTCTCTCTCTCATATACATAATTATATATTCCTGTTTTTGGTTGGAAGGTGTCGGTCGTTTTCTTAATCATTTCACACAAAATCCAGACCTTATTCTGTACACATATTTGATGGAGACCGTTGCTTGTTGATTTATTCCAAACCATACATGAATGGTTTGTACCAAGAAGGTAGATATATATTTAGGTCTGGTTTCTTTAACTCCCTCATCCCCTCACATTTTTCTACATTCTATCATATTATTCATTTCATCTTTTTTAAAAAATATATCAAATCATTTATTTTTTATATCACATCATTTACTATTCAAATAAAAAAATTACTACAAAATAAATTTTTTCACTTTTCAATACCACTTTTTCATTTTTCTATATCAATTTTTTTTTTAAATGATGAATAGTGCCATATAATTTTTGTTGAGAAATATGCTGTCATTTACCAAACACCCTCACAGTAATATCACGCTACTACTATCAGTTTATTGTTAATGTCTCTCTTGAACTATTAACAAATTGTTAATGTCCACTTTATAGTCTGTCAGCAAAAGAAAACAACATTTACTTTAATAAGATCAAAAAATATTATTATAAATTCAAAAAAAGAGAAGAAGAAAAAAAAGTGGTTTTTGAAGCAGTCCTAAGAGTGGTCGAGCCATGTCTCAAGGTGTGGATCGGCCACCCCTGAAGCCATGCAGGCCGAGCCATGTCTCAGGGTGTGGATTGGCTACCCTCGAAGTCATACATTTTGTTAGTAGTTTAGAAGGAACTTTAGCAATGAAATGATAATTTAAAAAAGATATGAGTATTTTTTTGCTAGTTTATAAAAGCACAGCTAAGAGTATTATAATTTCTATTATAAGTTTTTTGCAAACGCACATAATAATTCATGTGGCATTGAGTTAGATGTATTACTGTCACAAAATTTAAAGTACATGACACTTATTACATCAATTACTTGACACCTATTACATCAATTACTAAACAATAATTAAATTTGACTGTATTTGATATTACAATATTACATACTCAATCAATTTTATAAGAAATTGTAGTAAAAGAAAACTCGAGTACCCAAGTAATTTCATATGCTATCAATTGGGAATCTTTCAATATTTGTCAGTTTTCAATGCTGGGTCTGAATTTTTCTTCCGGAATATTTGGGTTTACACACTTGAATTGAATTCAATATATAAGGTTTGCAGTGAGAACATGGCTCTTTCAGCTCCCTGCTATTTGTTACTTTTATGCACTGTCAGTGCTTTGAGCAATTTCTATTACCTAATTACTGATGTTAACCTATATTTTAAAGTTTGGGGTAAATTTTTTTTTTCTCATTAATTACAATGTATTGTTAATTTTTTTCATGAACTACTAAATTTGTTGTCCGGAATAGGATCCTCTCATCCATAATGGACCGGAGAATATCCAATTAATGGTTGAGATTTTTTTTTTAAGAAATCTAGAGTCACAAATAGGACATCTGTCCACTAACATAAAATAATAAATTATTAATTTTCTTTTAAAGTAAGTAGAAAATAAAATAATAAACAATTAAAACAAAATATTAAACAATTAAGGGGGTGGCTAAATAAATTTTTAGAGGGCCACGAAGCCACCCCCAAGGGCCAGTTGGCTGAGATGATAGTGGAGGCGTGCTTGTTTGGCGGCAGTGGTTGAAGAATCCGGTGATGAGGGTGAGTGGTTTGCTGGGTTTGCCAAAAGAACGGGGTTTTCTAAAAGGGTTTTGAATGGGTGTGATTGGGATTGTTACTGGATTTTCTAAAAGGGTTGGATTTTCTGATTGTGGTAGTTGTAGTCTATTTTCATTTGGGTTTTGAATGGTAGCTGATTGGATGGGGTGATTGAGATTGCTATTGGGTTTTTGGATTTTCTGATTGGGTTTCTTGTTCAGTTTGGATAATTTGTTTTGATTGAGGATGGTGGAATGATTGGAAAAAGGACTGCAATTTTCTTTTTCAGAAGAAGGAATACTTGTATGTGTTGAGCTGGTAAATGAATTAAGATGGAGAAGTTATTGTGCTTGAAGTGGCGAGGAAGAATGATGGTGGAGAACTTGTTAGGGTCCCAAACGATGAAGTTGTTGCGAGCTCCACTCCACGACGCAATCGAGTCCGTCGATGGGTCTTCCACCATTTCAAAGGTCTTGGTAAGAAACAGAGGCGGACCCGCCCCGTGTAGCCTCTCCATTGGCTACAACGAGAAGCTGGACGAGGAATGGCAAAAGAAATACAAGCGGCCGTAAAAGGTGGCCCTTGGGGTGGTCCGGCCACCTCCAAGGCCAAATAAAAACAAAATAATAATTATATTTTTTTATTATTTTCTTTTTTATTTATTTAAAAAACTTTAAAAAATATTTTATTAATTTTTTAAAAGTGGAACATGTGGCATCTTGATGGCCATAGGATTTATCCAAGACCATCTTGGCCATGAACCGGATACTCTCCGGTCCATTAATGGACCGGAGAGGATCCAGATCCTTATTGTCCAATCCTATTATACTACCATTTTCTTTCAAAAAACCCTATTTTGTTAGGCAAACTAGTTAAAAAAATTTGAAATGACTTAGAAACCCTAACTTTATAAACAAAAATTGCATATAATACCCTTAAAATTAAACAAATTAAAAAATATATATTATTAATTTATATATATTATATATAAATTATTTAAAAATAATATATATAATTTTTTTAAAAAAAATTGAGGCAGCCACCCCCTATTTTTAATTTTTTTTTAAAAATTAATTTATAAATTTTATATATTTATATTTTTTGTTTGAAATTTTTATTTGGAGGTATTTCTGTCTTTTAATGAGATTTAATATCTAAAAGGGAATATTCCATCCAGTTTAACAAGGGACAAA
This sequence comes from Carpinus viminea, assembly GCA_013348765.1. Classification (NCBI taxonomy): domain Eukaryota; kingdom Viridiplantae; phylum Streptophyta; class Magnoliopsida; order Fagales; family Betulaceae; genus Carpinus; species Carpinus viminea. The sequence goes on along the minus strand of CP054670.1, from coordinate 14,268,956 downwards.
AATTTCCTCCAAATTGATTTGGAGGAAATTTCATCCAACCCACATAAAATGGTGTCAAGTGTCTAAACATTTAATATGCACACAAGTTTAACTAACGGAATAGGGCTTTAGGAAGAAAATGGTAGTTTGGTAGGATTAGACAGGAATGTTGACAATTCATGAGAGAAAATTGACAATGAGTTATATAGTTTGATGGTGGAAAAAAGGTAATTACCTCTTGAAGTTTAAAAACTCTTGTTTTAGTGTATTGAAATTCTAATATTTCATAATGTCACCGGTCTGTAAAGTTTTTCAGCTAAATCATGTAAAAAATATTCTAAAATATCTCTGTTTTTATGATAAAATAATAATAAGCTACAATGAAATTTGCAAAAACACTCATGCCTAAATCTTTGCAAATTTTTTTTTAAAATAAAAAGCACGTGTATTTTGACAAGGTTTAACATAAAATCCTAATAGAAGACATTACAAATGCAAAATAATTGAAAGTTGATATTGGAAGCATTTGGTCGAAAATCAACCCTACATCACACAAAAGATACTAAGAGACTGAGGTTGTCCTTCTTGTTCTCTTTTATCATTCTGTGGTCCTGGATTTTTGCAGACTCATGATTAATTGTCCATTTGTGGTCCATTTTCAATATCGTGCCGGACCACAATTGCCATTGTTGGAACATAGTTTTTCTGAAGAACCTTTTTTTTTTGAAGTGTATCATACCAATCAATTGATGTTACGTGGCTCTAGTATGTATCCATATAATAAGTTATGTGCCCCTTTCTTTCACTTGACACATTTATTTTATATTTTATGGTAGCAATCTTCACTTGTCAAACGAAAGCTACAGCATGAATTGATAGAGATTAAATTTAATTCTTCCCTAATTGACAGGAGCTTTCCAGCTGGGTACTCAAGTTGTTGTACCATGGTTGGTTGGTATATCTATATGAATAAACCACCAACATAATATTCTCTCTTCTCCATTTAATCTATGAACATGAGCTCTACCCAAAAAGAAAAGTTCTCTGCTTAGCTGCTTTGTTTCAAATTTGAACCAATCTAAGTCAACTCAATCTGTAAAAAGAACCACAATTACTCACTAGGAAATGATTTTACCAGGAATCCTGAATCTCTTCAAACAAACACTTTGATGCTTCTTTGGGTGCCTCTGCAAAACCTTGTGTGTTGTCCAGAAAGTCTAACAAGAAGGTTTCAAGTACACAACGTTTCCATGTCCTAAGAAAACCAGGCCAGTAGCTACTCAACTTTGACTAAAAGGCACATAAACTCTGATGCCTCTGTCATCATACTAGAAGGCAAAACTCAACTTTTATTCACCATATTTACGACTCCAAAACGCGGACCCGGTCACTTATTGACAACATTTACAGGCTCCAAAAGCGAACTCAATCATTGGCAGCCATTGCACCATCCATTACAAAGCTGCCCTCCAGTTTCTTTATGCGCAATCTGTTTTGAGGAGGAAGTTCTTTGGCTGACGGAGATGCATCGGCGTCAACAATGATTGCGTAGTCCTCTTTGAAATCTCCCTCAAGATTCCCATTGCAATTTCATTCTCAACCAACTGTTGTATTACCCTCTTAACTGGCCTCGCTCAAAGTTCGGGTCAAACCAACTTCCCAAGAAGCTCTACAGCTTCCATTGTGTAATGAAGATCAATATTCTTCTGTTTGAGCCTCTCTTTCAACCGATCCAGCTGCAAAGGAAATGACAAGTGTTAAAATGTAACTTTTATGACCAAGGGAAATGGATTTTGCTAACAAGTGTATTGCATTTAGCAATATTAAAAGAAGAAAAAACAACAGAATATGTACTTAGATTGCTGTACTAAAGGCAACAGTTATAAATATTCACATACACATACAAACAGGCCTAGGTTAAATCAGATATGTCCAAGAAAATAGACCAACTCAGCTTCAATGTATCTTTACCTTTGTAATCAAGTAATGCTACTGAAGTCTCTTTTTTTTTACACCACATCAGCCGGTGTGAAATTGATGTGAACAATAGCACAACTCTTTGTAACCCCGACAAGGGAGCTATGAACTTTGGATATCTCACTCAATAGGTGCGAGGTTACATGTGAACAATAATCCTAAATGTAGCCATAGGATCTCATTCTTCCTCTAGATGGTCATAAAAATCAGTGACTATTATTTAACGACAAGACCACAACCAACCGGTAGGATCTTCTACTGCAGTAGGTTACTGAAGGCATTAAAGGACTTTCAGAATAAGTATAAGTCTCACTAAAGCAATATATAAGAAAAGCTTATACAATAGAGTATTTTATGGAGAAGATTAATCACCTGAATCTCGACAATTTTATATATTTGATTCGAGTCCAGAGGCTGGAACACAATATACTCGTCAATTCGATTCATGAATTCAGGGCGGAAAGTCTGTCTAGCTAACTCAATAACTTGTTTTTTCATCATATCATACACTGCTTTCTTGTCACCCTGTGTGCTAAGAGTCTCAAGTATATAGTGGGAGCCGATGTTCGAGGTCATTATCACAACACAATTCGTAAAACTAACATGCCTTCCTTGAGAATCAGTTATTCTTCCATCATCCAACAATTGTAACAAAATGCTGAAGACATCGTGGTGTGCCTTCTCTATTTCATCAAAGAGTACTACAGAATAAGGTCTTCGACGAACCTGCATGTTTTTCCATGTACTCACTCATATCGATTCTGACAAGAGCATTTTCAGTGTTAAAAAGATAACCAGCTAAGGCCTTTGCAAGCTCTGTTTTCCCAACACCAGTTGGGCCCATGAACATGAAACTTGCTATGGGTCGATTTGGGTCAGATAATCCTGCCCTTGAGCGTCGGATAGCATCTGCGACTGATTTAACTGCCATTTCTTGACCAACCACCCTCTTGTGAGGAACGTCTTCTAGCATGACCAACTTATCTCTCTCGGATTGTTGAAGATTTGATAAAGGTATACCAGTCCATTTGCTTACAATCTCAGCAATATCAAGATCAGTGACCTCTTCTCGAAGCAAAGATTTTCCAGACTTCCGGAAGTCTGCAAGTTTCTTCTCTGCCTCTTCTAATTGGCGTTGAAGGGACATTAAAACTCCATATCTGAGTTCAGCTGCACGATTAAGGTCATACTCACGCTCAGCAGCTTCCATCTCTAGGTTAACTCTATCAATCTGCAAATATTAAATAGAGATGACAACACGGAAAAAAAAAAGTGAAGGTGCTATAATGTCAATGAATTCTACACCACGTGAATAATTACCTCCTCTTTAATTGATCTTATCCGTGTCATGCGAGACTTCTCATGCTCCCACTGTTCAGTCAATTCTTTCTGTTTTTCTTTGAGCAAAGTCAAATCATTTTCCAGCTTGCTTAACCTTTCTTTGGATGCTTTGTCGGTGTCGTTTTTCAGAGATAGCTTCTCCATCTCCAACTTTAGAACAGCTCTGTCTACCTCATCCAACTCCGTAGGCTTAGAAGTGATTTCCATTTTCAGCTTTGCAGCAGCTTCATCAACAAGATCAATGGCTGAAAGGGAAAAGCTAAATTAGAAAATGTACAGAGAGGAACTGAGACAAGGAAATTTCATGATTTTAACAGAAAACTTCCTTTTTGTATGAGACCAAGCTTATACCAAATGTAGAGGACTACAAAGGTGAAAGAGAAAAAGAACAACCTTTTTCCTCTAAAAGAAGATAGTGTTCCACACCAAAAAAGGGGGGAGGGAGCTTAAAATTGAAAAAAAAAAAAAATCAGCTTCCAAATCCATGAGGAACAAATACAATGATCTCTCTCTCTTCCTAAATTTTGAACTCTTTAACGTAAATAAATAATGGGCTATTATCCATTTATAACATCACAGCTCAATTAATTGCAATGTGAACGGATACACAAGAAAATGATAAAAATAAAACTAAAGCCAACTGACATCGACATCAATATTGAACACTTTTTTTTTGGATAAGACATCGGCAAAAAACGTTCCGTAATGTATCGATCTGCTAGAACTGCTGAAACGAGAGCACTATCTGATATTTTAACACCATGATGCAGTTCATACCGCTCTCGCAATCCACGAAGAATAGATATTGTGTCTTCAACAGATGGTTGAGCACAGAACACTTGTTGAAATCTCCGCTCAAGTGCAGGATCCTTCTCAATGTATTTCCTGTACTCATTCAATGTAGTCGCTCCGATACATCGAAGCTCACCTCGCCCAAAGCAAATTATATAGTGCACAAACCTGCACCAACAACAGTATGGATCTCATCAATGAATAAAATAATCTGCCCGTTTGAAGCAGTGACCTCCTTCAAGACAGCTTTCAACCTTTCCTCAAAGTCTCCACGAAACTTGGCACCAGCAACCAATGAACCCATATCTAGGGAGATTAACTGTAGAATAAAAGATAAAACACCAAATCCAAATTTAACATTTACCATCATGGAAAACAACAGAGTAAACAATGAAGTCACTTCACAGTAAATTTAGCAACATCCAATTACACATACAGAAAGCTTATTTTGCATCCATATACAAACAGATCCTGAATAGTTTCCATCTGCTGAGATTTGTACAATTATCTAAAAAACTGGATTTTTAGCAAATCCAAAATAATATTCCGTTGAAGGCTACAACTTACAATCATAACCAATTATCATGGCAATCATGACATACTGCAACAAAGATCTAAAATAGGCTTGTTCTTATTGAATCTGTTCCATCCGTTCCAGGATCTAAGATGCTGTTGATCAGAATTCAATTTTATTTTATTTTATTTATAAAAAAAAAAAAGTCATTTAGGGATTAGTGTTATAGTTGAATGTTTGGTAAAAAAATTGGATGAAAGCCTGTGGGAAAGGAAAATTGTTATATCATTTCAGTCTTGTACAACATTCAATTATCAATTTCAAAATCTCAATATCCTGGATCCTGCAAAGCCATCAAATATTTATGATGAAGCAAATTGGACCTCATCCATTTGCTTCATTAAATTCTATTAAGAGCACTGTAGTCTAAAAGAATAAAATCAAAATAATCCAAACTCCAAAAACCAGCTTTCCAAGCCAGTAAATGCTGCTCAAGAAAGACAATGTTGGGCAGCTAATATAGCTATAGAGAGAGGACCCACACATCATAAAAAATTAATTGAGGATAAAAAATTAATTAACTACCTTCCGATTCAACAGTGGTTCTGGTACATCTCCCCGTACAATCCGTTGAGCTAATCTGAAAATTGATATTGGGATTATTAGTGCAAAAAGGAAGTTCCCTATAACCCCACAATCAATGGCACAAGAAAATATATCAAAATATGTTCAATCAATAAGATATGATGATTGTAGCATATCTCTTAAGAGAAATGATAATATAACCAACACTTCAAACTGGCTGCATGAGTAACATCATGAGAAGAAAACAGTGACTACCTGAAACACCAAATTCAAATGTGCAACCTAATTGGTATAAATTCATTATAGGACGTAAAGATATCATTTTAGAACTTAAGAATTGTCACCAAAGTATCTTATTCATATCATCAATGATAATTTGGGTTGAACCAAAGCCTCATTAAAGATATTATCAGTAAAGCAACATATGCCATTTTTTTGATAAGTCAGTGTATTATATATCAAAAAAAAGCGCCAAGCGCCTCTAAGTACACAAAGACAACGCAAAGCACCTCAAGCATACAAAGGAAACCCAAATCACTAATGCCTCTAGGTACACAAAAAGTATACAAAGAAGCCCAATATATAATCATATTGTACAAGTGTTAATTACTACAACATTTTTACTAGAACAGTTTTCATTGGGGAGATCGACATGAAAAAACCCTCTTCTGGCTCTCTAGTTGATTTGTTTGGACGAAGATTTTTGGGATTTTTAGAGTAATCTTATGTAGGGCTGTGTAAATACTACCCAATCCTCTTCATTTAGAGTCATCCCATCCCATGGTTTACGTTAGATTTCACAAATTTAATTAGGTATTTATTGTTATGTTATTTAAGATTTTATTATTATTATTAATTGCAATAAAATAAAATCTTCATCCATTTCTCGGTCTAGAGATCGAGGAATTTGGCTTGCTTTCAATGAAGAAAATTTATTGGAGATTTTTGTGCAAAATTAAATGATGAAAATTGTGAGATTGGGGAGAGTTTCAATTATCTTATCATTGGAGGGCTATTTACTATTTAGCATATGCTATAAAACTTATAAATAATGTAACTGGGAAAATTAACCTTTGATTTTTTTTATTTTTATTTTTTAACAAGTGTTATTGCCACATCATCAATTTAAATAACATTTATATAACAATTTACTAAATGAATTTAATTCATTAGTTTTTTCGCTAGGTGTTTTTATTAATTGTAGCATAATACAAACCTGCCAAAGTTCAATCATTGAAGGATGGATTGAGAAATTAGTATAACCAAAATTTAATAGTGGGACAAAACAAAAAAACAGAAAACACAAATAAAATTTTGAGGGTCCATTTCATAAGAACACTAAAATTAAAGGAATTTTTCTAACTTTATAAGCATATTAGTTTTTGGGAGGGGAAGCAAAAACAATAGTATTAAGAGAGGTGACGGCTAATTCGGCCATGAAAAGCAAAATCTGTTATATTATCGGTTATTTCAAAAATTTAAATTAATATAAATTAATAAATTTAATCACTTAATCATTATTTTAACAAAACTAACCATCACCCCTTTAATACCATCATTTTTTTTTTCTACCCATCATTTTCATTTTTAAACAATAAATATTTTATATATATACATGGAAAGATGGAGAAAATGAGTGACGTCGGTGTGGATCTGTAGAGCGGGATCCGGCTTCTATGCGGTAGTGAAAACTACAGCACAGGAGCTGTTAAGTAAAACGGCACAGTTTTGCATAATATACCAAGTAAAACTATGCCGTTTTGCTCTTTGCCTTATTCAATAAATAATAAAAATATAATATGTATTCTCTCAGGCGTAAGCCCAAGAGAAACCAAACGGGTTTTCAAAAAAAAAAGAAACCAAACGGCAATATCTTCCTCAGCAAACAGCCCGTGAAAAGTGAAAACACAAGAGCTCAGGCCACTCAAGAGGCTTTGCCGGAGTCAGAGTGCCTACCATTCTGTCTGTCTCCTCTCTCTTTCGGTAAGCCGGATCTGATTTTTGATTCTGATGTTTTGGTGGAAGGAATTGTTGATTTGGTTTTTTTTTTAATTATTATTTTTGATTCTATATAAATCACAACAGTTTTACAAAACGTTTTTTCATAGAAAATAAAACATTCGTGTTTATTTCAAAATTTCAATTTTCTTCGTCTCCATGAATTATTCACAAACAGAAGAAAAACTCTAAAACAAAGCAGCCCAAATGGACAGGCTCTCAACCACGTCGGCCATACTTCCTGACACTTTCCAAGAAGTGCACGATGACATTAGCAGGCAGGTGGGATTCATTTGGCAGCAAGCCAAACGCCGGTGGTCATGCCGCTGCTGAAATTGGCTGTAGGTGTGTGTTTGGAGATGTCGATAATGCAGAATAAAAAAAACCCAAATCAACACACCCCTCCACCAAAACATCAAAAAATGCTTACCGAGAAAGGGAGAGAGGGAGATAGAGAATGGAATACCTGTGAATGGTAGGCACTGGCCTGAGTTCTTGTGTTTTCCCTTTTCACGGACCGTTTGCTGATATTGCCATTGAGAATAACTTCCCTTCGGATGGGGTGTAAAACCCCCCTTTTACACCCCCCAATCACAATCTGCCACATCATATAAAGAGAAAAAAACTCATAAAATTATCCTACACTCTAAAACACTAAATTTTTTCTTTTTTCTTCTTCTTCCTTCCATTTCTTCTTCTCTCCCATTTCCTCCCGCCGACCTCTCCCATGCTTCTTCTTCCTTCTTCCTTCTTCCTTCTTCCTTCTTCTTGTCATTTAACAGAGAAAGAGATGATTTGGGAGAAAGAAAGGAGACCCACACAGACCACCACGGCCAACGCAACCCACCATGGTCTGGTTTTTGGTTCTCTCCGGTGGTGGGTCAGACGGAAGGGTTGGGTCTCGGAAGGATTTCGCCCATGACCAGACACCTCATGGTGGCCACGAGACCCTGGGTCTCATGCCGTCAGGTTGGTTTTTTTTTCCTTCCGGTTCAGTTAGTTTGATTTTTTTTTTTTTTAGGATGATAAAATTCCAAATAGGGTTCACCTTCCCTCTAGGTTTTAGTTTTGAGGCATTAGAAGCGAGTTTGTGGCATTAGAATCGATTTTGAGGCATTAGAAAGCGATTTTTAGGCTTGGGATTTTTTTGGTTCGCCGGAGAGACAAAAGTGGCGAATTTTTTTTGGTTGGTTTACGGAGGCAAATATAGCCCGAGGGTGGCGGACCTCTCCCCGGCGTTGGGGTGGATCGCGCCACCCGGTAGATCTATCTTTTTTTTTTGGTTCATCGGAAAGTCGCCGGAGGTGGCGGCGTCCGTCGCCGGAGATGGCGGCGGGTGGCGGTAGGTGACGGCGTCTGTCGCCGTGGGTTATTTATTTGGTTGATTAATTTATTGATTTGGTGTTTTGATTTTATTTTTAGTTGGTGTATTTTTTGGAATTGTTGAGGTGTCAATAGATAAGTGGAAGGCAGAAAACCCATGTTTTCTGCCTTGTCTGGACAGTAGCAGCTCTCATTGCCATTTGGTTTCTCTTGGGCTAATGACGTAAGTGAGAAAATGCATATTATATTTTTATTATTTATTAAATAAGGCAAAGAGCAAAACGGCACAGTTTTACTTAGTATATTATGCAAAACTGTGCCGTTTTACTTAACAGCTCATGTGCGGTAGAAGCCGGATCCGTAAAGGTAGAGACGTATCCTGGGCAGTGGCATGAGATGCAAATATGGAAAGTTGGGGGGCTGCTTGTGTCACTCAAGACAATGAAGCAGTCACTTTCAAAGTCCATGAGTACAATTTCTGTCAGCCACGTTGCCCTCTCTCTCACTCTCTCTCTCTCTCTTATATATAAATATATAATTATATGAGAAATGTTAAAAGGTACAACATATATTCAATGAAGACTCAATTTTTTCTTTTAAGTACTATATTTTTTTTAAAAAGAAAATACCAATGGAAAAGAGAGAGAGCTTTAAACTATAAATTAAGTCTAAATTAAAAGAAAAATTGAATATTTATTGAGTATTTGTTGTGGCTGTATCATATATCTAATTATATATTTCTTTGGTTGGAAGGTGTCGGTCGTTTTCTTAATCATTTCACACAAAATCCAGACCTTATTCTGTACACATATTTGATGGAGACCGTTGGTTGTTGATTTATTCCAAACCATACATGAATGGTTTGTACCAAAAAGGTAGATATATATTTAGGTCTGGTTTCTTAAACTCGCTCATCCCTTCACATTTTTTTACATTCTACCATATTATTCACTTTATTTTTTTCAAAAAAAAAAAAAAAAAAAAAAACGTATCAAATCATTCACTTTTTATATCACATCATTTTCTATTCAAATAAAAAAATTATTACAAAACAAATTTTTCCACTTTTCAATACCATTTTTTTATTTTTTCATATTAATAATTTATTTATTTATTTTTAAATGATGAACAGTGCCATATAATTTTTTGTTAAGAAATGTGTTGTTATTTACCAAACACCCTCATAGTAATATCATGCTACTACTACCGGTTTATTGTTAATGCCTCTCTTGAACTATTAACAAACTGTTAATGTCCATTTTACTCAGCAAAAGAAAACAATAATTACTTTAATAAGTCACAAAATATTATTATAAATTCAAAAAAAGAGAAGAAGAAAAAAAAAAAAAAGAAGGTGGTTTTCAAACCAGTCCTACAAGTGGTAGAGCCATGACTTAGGGTGTGGATCAACCACCCCCAAAGCCATACATTTTGTTGGTAGTTTAGGAGGAATATTAGCAATGAAATGATAATTTGAAAGATGTATGTTTATTTTTTCCTAGTTTATAAAAGCACAGCTAAGAGTATTATAACTTCTATTATAAGTTTCTTGCAAACTCACATAATAATTCACGTGACATTGTGTTAGACGTGTTACTGTCACATAATTTAAAAGCACATGGCATTTATTACATCAATCACTAAATAATATATATATATATATATATATATTTTTACATGTCCGCACAAGAGTGGGAAGGGAATTCAAACTAGAGACCTTTGCTTTATTAAGCGTGATCCCAATCAATTGAGCTATCTCTCGAGTAAAAGGAAATTTGACTGTGGTTGATATTACAATATTACATAGTCAATCAATTTTATAAGAAATTGTAGTAAAAAAGAAAACTCGAGTACCCAAGTAATTTCATATGCTATTGATGCCCTTTTGGCCCTTTCAATTGGGAATCTTCCAATATTTGTCGGTTTTGAATGCTGGGTCTGAATTTTTCTTCCGGAATATTTGGGTTTACACACTTGAATTGAATTGAATATATAAGGTTTGCAGTGAGAACATGGCTCTTTCTGCTCCCTGCTATTTATTACTTTTATGCACTGTCAATGCTTTGAGCAATTTTCTATTACCTAATTACTAATGTTAACCTATTTTTTAAAGTTTGGGGTAGCTACTTTTTTTTTCTCATCAATTATAACGTATTGTCAATTTTTTTTATGAACTGTTAACTTTATTGTCCGATCCTATCATTCCACAATTTTCTTTCCAAAACCCCAATTTCGTTAGTCAAACTCGTTAAAAAATTTGAAATGACCTAAATACCTTAATTTTATAAATAAAAATTGCATATAATACCCTTAAAATTAAACAAATTAAAAAATATATAATATTAATTTATATATTATATATAAATTATTTTAAAAATAATATATATATAATTAAAAAAAAATTGAGGCAGCCACCCCTTATTTTTATTTTTTTTAAAAAAAATTAATTTATAAATTTTATAAATTTATATTTTTTGTTTGAATTTTTTATTTGGAGGTATTTCTGTCTTTTAATGAGATTTAATATCTAAAAGAGAATATTTCATCCAATTTAACAAGTTTAACTGACAGAATAGGGGCTTTAGGAAGAAAATGGTAGTTTGATAGGATTGGACAATAATGGTGACAATTCATGGGAGAAAATTGACAGTAAGTTGTAGTTTGATGGAAGAAAAAAGGGAATTACTCCTTGAAGTTTAAAAACTCTTGTTATAGTGTATTGAAATTCTAATATTTTATAATATCACCGGCCTGTTAAGTTTTTCAGCTAAATCATGTAAAAAAAAAAATCTAAAATATCTCTATTTTTATGATAAAATAATAATAAGCTACAATGAAATTTGCCAAAATACCCACGCCTAAATCTTTACATTTTTTTTTAATAAAAAACATGAATATTTTGACAAAATTTAACAGAAATCCTAACAGAAGACATTGCAAATGCAAAATAATTGATTCTTGAAAGTTGATATTGGAAGCATTTGGTTGAAAATCTATCCGACATCACACAAAAGATACAAAGAGACTGAGGTTGTTCTTCTTGTTCTCTTTTATCATTTTGTGGTCCTGGATTTTGGTAGATCGAACACACTTTTGCAGACTCATGATTAATTGTCCATTTGTGGTCCATTTTCAATATCGTGCCGGACCACAATTGCCATTGTTGGAACATAGTTTTTCTGAAGAACCCTTTTTTTTCAGTGTATCATACCAATCAATTTGATGTTACATGGCTCTCGTATGTATCCGCATAATAAGTTATGTGCCATTTTCTATCACATGACACATTTATTTTATATTTTATGGTAGCAATCTTCACTTGTCAAACGAAAGCTACAGCATGAATTGATAGAGACTAAATTTAATTCTTCCCTAATTGACAGGAGCTTTCCAGCTGGGTACTCAAGTCGTTGTACCATGGTTGGTTGGTATATCTATATGAATAAACCACCAACATAGTATTCTCTCTTCTCCATTTAATCTATGAACATGAGCTCTACCAAAAAAGAAAAGTTCTCTGCTTAGCTGCTGAGTTTCAAATTTGAACCAATCTAAGTCAACTCAATCTGTAAAAAGAACCACAATTACTCACTAGGAAATGATTTTACCAGGAATCCTGAATCTCTTCAAACAAACACTTTGATGCTTCTTTGGGTGCCTCTGCAAAACCTTGTGTGTTGTCCAGAAAGTTTAACAAGAAGGTTTCAAGTACACAACGTTTCCATGTCCTAAGAAAACCAGGCCAGTAGCTACTCAACTTTGACTAAAAGGCACATAAACTCTGATGCCTCTGTCATCATACTAGAAGGCAAAACTCAACTTTTATTCACCATATTTACGACTCCAAAACGCGGACCCGGTCACTTATTGACAACATTTACAGGCTCCAAAACGCGAACTCAATCATTGGCAGCCATTGCACCATCCATTACAAAGCTGCCCTCCAGTTTCTTTATGCGCAATCTGTTTTGAGGAGGAAGTTCTTTGGCTGACGGAGATGCATCGGCGTCAACAATGATTGCGTAGTCCTCTTTGAAATCTCCCCTCAAGATTCCCATTGCAATTTCATTCTCAACCAACTGTTGTATTACCCTCTTAACTGGCCTCGCTCCAAAGTTCGGGTCAAAACCCAACTTCCCAAGAAGCTCTACAGCTTCCATTGTGTAATGAAGATCAATATTCTTCTGTTTGAGCCTCTCTTTCAACCGATCCAGCTGCAAAGGGAAATGACAAGTGTTAAAATGTAACTTTTATGACCAAGGGAAATGGATTTTGCTAACAAGTGTATTGCATTTAGCAATATTAAAAGAAGAAAAAACAACAGAATATGTACTTAGATTGCTGTACTAAAGGCAACAGTTATAAATATTCACATACACATACAAACAGGCCTAGGTTAAATCAGATATGTCCAAGAAAATAGACCAACTCAGCTTCAATGTATCTTTACCTTTGTAATCAAGTAATGCTACTGAAGTCTCTTTTTTTTTACACCACATCAGCCGGTGTGAAATTGATGTGAACAATAGCACAACTCTTTGTAACCCCGACAAGGGAGCTATGAACTTTGGATATCTCACTCAATAGGTGCGAGGTTACATGTGAACAATAATCCTAAATGTAGCCATAGGATCTCATTCTTCCTCTAGATGGTCATAAAAATCAGTGACTATTATTTAACGACAAGACCACAACCAACCGGTAGGATCTTCTACTGCAGTAGGTTACTGAAGGCATTAAAGGACTTTCAGAATAAGTATAAGTCTCACTAAAGCAATATATAAGAAAAGCTTACAATAGAGTATTTTAAGGAGAAGATTAATCACCTGAATCTCAACAATTTTATATATTTGATTCGAGTCCAGAGGCTGGAACACAATATACTCGTCAATTCGATTCATGAATTCAGGGCGGAAAGTTTGTCTAGCTAACTCAATAACTTGTTTTTTCATCATATCATACACTGCTTTCTTGTCACCCTGTGTGCTAAGAGTCTCAAGTATATAGTGGGAGCCGATGTTCGAGGTCATTATCACAACACAATTCGTAAAACTAACATGCCTTCCTTGAGAATCAGTTATTCTTCCATCATCCAACAATTGTAACAAAATGTTGAAGACATCGTGGTGTGCTTTCTCTATTTCATCAAAGAGTACTACAGAATAAGGTCTTCGACGAACCACTTCAGTTAGCTGCCCACCTTCTTCATAACCAACATAACCAGGTGGGGCCCCAACCAGGCGCGAAACTGCATGTTTTTCCATGTACTCGCTCATATCAATTCTGACAAGAGCATTTTCAGTGTTAAAAAGATAACCAGCTAAGGCCTTTGCAAGCTCTGTTTTCCCAACACCAGTTGGGCCCATGAACATGAAACTTGCTATGGGTCGATTTGGGTCAGATAATCCTGCCCTTGAGCGTCGGATAGCATCTGCGACTGATTTAACTGCCATATCTTGACCAACCACCCTCTTGTGAAGAACGTCTTCTAGCATGACCAACTTATCTCTCTCAGATTGTTGAAGATTTGATAAAGGTATACCAGTCCATTTGCTTACAATCTCAGCAATATCAAGATCAGTGACCTCTTCTCGAAGCAAAGATTTTCCAGACTTCCGGAAGTCTGCAAGTTTCTTCTCTGCCTCTTCCAATTGGCGTTGAAGGGACATTAAAACTCCATATCTGAGTTCAGCTGCACGATTAAGGTCATACTCACGCTCAGCAGCTTCCATCTCTAGGTTAACTCTATCAATCTGCAAATATTAAAAAGAGATGACAACACGGAAAAAAAAATGTGAAGCTGCTATAATGTCAATGAATTCTACACCACATGAATAATTACCTCCTCTTTAATTGATCTTATCCGTGTCATGCGAGACTTCTCATGCTCCCACTGTTCAGTCAATTGTTTCTGTTTTTCTTTGAGCAAAGTCAAATCATTTTCCAGCTTGCTTAACCTTTCTCTGGATGCTTTGTCGGTGTCGTTTTTCAGAGATAGCTTCTCCATCTCCAACTTTAGAACAGCTCTGTCTACCTCATCCAACTCCGTAGGCTTAGAAGTGATTTCCATTTTCAGCTTTGCAGCAGCTTCATCAACAAGATCAATGGCTGAAAGGGAAAAGCTAAATTAGAAAATGTACAGAGAGGAACTGAGACAAGGGAATTTCATGATTTTAACAGAAAACTTCCTTTTGTGATGAGACCAAGCTTATACCAATGTAGAGGACTACAAAGGGTGAAAGAGAAAAAAGAACAACCTTTTTTCCTCTAAAAAGAAGATAGTGTTCCACACAAAAAAAAGGGGTGGGGGGGGGGGAGCTTAAAAATTGAAAAAAAAAAAAAAAAAATTCAGCTTCCAAATCCATGAGGAACAAATACAATGATCTCTCTCTCTCTCTTCCTAAATTTTTGAACTCTTTAACGTAAATAAATAATGGGCTATTATCCATTTATAACATCACAGCTCAATTAATTGCTATGTGAACGGATACACAAGAAAATGATAAAAATAAAAGTAAAGCCAACTGACATTGACATCAATATTGAACACTTGAAGTTACTATTTACCTTTATCAGGCAAAAAACGTTCCGTAATGTATCGATCTGCTAGAACTGCTGCAGAAACGAGAGCACTGTCTGATATTTTAACACCATGATGCAGTTCATACCGCTCTCGCAATCCACGAAGAATAGATATTGTGTCTTCAACAGATGGTTGAGCACAGAACACTTGTTGAAATCTCCGCTCAAGTGCAGGATCCTTCTCAATGTATTTCCTGTACTCATTCAATGTAGTCGCTCCGATACATCGAAGCTCACCTCGCCCAAGCATCGGTTTCAACAAGTTCCCCGCATCCATTGCACCACTTGTAGCACCTACACACACATCATCAACATGGCTATCATTTATATACAGTGTAAGAGTGCACAATGCATTACATTGTAGATTTGAACATATATGCCACACTAAGATGTCTAGATACATGATTATGGGTGCACATACAAATACAAACGTGACTGATTTTCACTAGTGTGTTCATGTAGTATATCAATCATGCTCTAGGCAGCAGCTTAAATGCTACAGAAAAAGTACCAAAGACAGTACATATGCCAGATTCTACACGACAGGATTCTATCCCCAAAGCAGATTATGTAGCGCACAAACCTGCACCAACAACAGTATGGATCTCATCAATGAATAAAATAATCTGCCCGTTTGAAGCAGTGACCTCCTTCAAGACAGCTTTCAACCTTTCCTCAAAGTCTCCACGAAACTTGGCACCAGCAACCAATGAACCCATATCTAGGGAGATTAACTGTAGAATGAAAGATAAAACACCAAATCCATATTTAATGTTTACCATCATGGAAAACAATAGAGTAAACAATGAAGTCACTTCACAGTAAATTTGACAACATCCAATTACACATACAGAAAGCTTAGTTTGCATCCATATACAAACAGATCCTGAATATTTTCCATCTGCTGAGATTTGTACAGTTATCTAAAAAACTGGATTTTTAGCAAATTCAAAATAATATTCCGTTGAAGGCTACAACTTACAATCATAACCAATTATCATGGCAATCATGACATACTGCAACAAAGATCTAAAATAGGCCTGTTCTTATTGAATCTGTTCCATCCGTTCCAGGATCTAAGATGCTGTTGATCAGATTCAATTTTATTTTATTTTTTTAAAAAAAAAGTCATTTAGGGATTAGTGTTATAGTTGAATGTTTGGTTAAAAAATTGGATGAAAGCCTGTGGGAAAGGAAAATTGTTATATCATTTCAGTCTTGTACAACATTCAATTATCAATTTCAAAATCTCAATATCCTGGATCCTGCTAAGCCATCAAATATTTATGATGAAGAAAATTGAACCTCACCCATTTGCTTCATTAAATTCTATTAAGAGCACTGTAGTCTAAAAGAATAAAACAAAATAATCCAAACCCCAAAAACCAGCTTTCCAAGCCAGTAAATGCTGCTCAAGAAAGACAATGTTGGGCAGCTAATATAGCTATAGAGAGAGGACCCACACATCATAAAAAATTAATTGAGGATAAAAAAATTAATTAATTACCTTCCGATTCAACAGTGGTTCTGGTACATCTCCCCGTACAATCCGTTGAGCTAATCTGAAAATTGATATTGGGATTATTAGTGCAAAAAGGAAGTTCCCTATAACCCCACAATCAATGGCACAAGAAAATATTTCAAAATATGTTTAATCAATAAGATATGATGATTATAGCATATCTCTTAAGAGAAATGATTAATATAACCAACACTTCAAACTGGCTGCATGAGTAACATCATGAGAAGAAAACAGTGACTACCTGAAACACCAAATTCAAATGCGCAACCTAATTGTTATTAATTCATTATAGGACATAAAGATATCATTTTAGAACTTAAGAATTGTCACCAAAGTATCTTATTCATACCATCAATGAAAATTTGGGTTGAACCAAAGCCTCATTAAAGATATCATCAGTAAAGCAACATATGCCATTTGTACCAATATCTTGTTCTGTAACAATATTCAATACTTTGCTTTTATATGTGCAAGATAGAACAAATTGTTCATATCAAACGCCTTCTCCATAACAGTATTTCAGGCTTCACGTTCACAAATTACAAGGGAGCAGAAGGAAGAAAGAATTAGCGGAAAGCTGGTGACATAAGCTACACTTAGTTGAGGACACTGTCCATTAACAACATTCTCACATATAGACATTGAATTTAAAATTCTCATACCCAGTATATTTGGTTCTAATGGAATAAGTCGTCTGTAGATTTCCTTTTCACTATCTAGTTCTTGCTCTGCCAGCCATAAATTTTCGATTGACAATTTACCACACAAGCATTTCACTAAAACTAATTATCAGGCAATATGTTGTCAACTTAAGAATCATTATCATGATTTGAACTTGCAGCAAAAACATGAAGTTACAAAAAAGAAAAGGTTTTTTAAAAAAAAAAAAAAAAAGACACCTTTTTCATTTTCTTTCTATTAATTGCTTGATGTTGGTCAGATAGAGTGAAATAAACTAGAAGGATCGATAATGAAGTGAACTGTCTGATAGCAGCAGATACAAAAGGCACTACATCTAAGATCAGCACTACATCAATCTACCACCAGCTAGTCATTGAAGTAAAAATGTATGCCTAAAGTCGTTCAGAGATACATGTTCACAAATCTGTACCACTTAGCATCAAAAAGGCATTAAAACAACTGAACCAACAGAAAATTTTACTTAAAATTATGTAATCACCTAAAACACAATTTTCATGTACTTGCACAAGAATTATGATGAGGCAAAATTTCCCCAAAGTGAAAAGCATACTTCCAAAAACATACCCTTCAGCAATTGCAGTCTTCCCCACACCCGGTTCACCAATAATAACAGGATTATTTTTTGTTCTTCTAGATAATATCTGGATACAACGCCGAATTTCATCATCTCGTCCTATAACAGGATCAAGTTTGCCTCGCCTTGCAAGTTCAGTCAAGTCATTCCCATATTTCTCCAATGACTCATATTTTCCTTCAGGATCTACATAAGACAGGAAAAAGATGTGAGATAAAGGCAATAAATAACAAAAGCAGTCCAAGAATGTGGCATCACAATGCAAATAAGGTCATCTCAAAGTGGAACATTGGAAAAGAGAGGAAAAGATTTTTCAAGATGATCCCAATGATCCCATGATATGTTCATTGACATCTAAAATACCCCTGTCGCTGCTATCAGGTTAAGAAGTATAATAGATTCCTCGAGAAGAATCAGAATTTCAGCATTAAGATTAGCTGCTTTATTATCATATGAGCATCAACTACCTTGCGACTGGAAAGCAAGGATGTCAGTATTCAATGATGGTAACAATATATTCCTACAAAAGAATATGCAACAAAAATTTCGATCTATACAGATCTCAATATCCACATTGAAACAAAAATGCCTCGCATGAGAAAAAATGAAAAGCAGGAATGACCTTCTTGAGCAAACCAACATACCAGTTGAAAATATCTTTGTTTTTTCAAATCTTTGTGCTTTCTTTTACTCGTGCTTTTTAGATCTAGACATTGCCTTATACTTCATATTCTTACATGATAGGGTAATAAATTTAGTTCAAAGACTATCCTTTGCAGCTTCTTAGAATTTTTTCAACTATATGTGATTAGTTTCTTAAGCAATTCGGGCATATTGTTCTTGTCATAAGATGGCAAAATATCAGTAAGAGGTATGCTTCTTACTTTGATCTGTTACTCTCTGACTTCCACGAACAGCTTGAACTGCATCCTTCAAGTCCTTTTCATTGAGCTGGAGGTCGCTGAATAACTGCTGCCCAAACCTCTTGTCTGAAGGGAATGCCAACACAAGATGCTCTACTGACAAAAAATCATCCCCCATTTCTTTCTTACGTTTTCGGGCAATGTCCAAGAGGTTACTGAGATGTGAGCCAATTATAGGGCCACTAGTGTCACCTATCACCTGCAACTAAGATAAATGAGAACCAAACCTGCACAAATAAAAACATCAATCATCAAATTACCTACTTTTGGTTGTTTAGATATGAAGTCATCTGTAGCCTGCAGAACTGACGTGTTGTCAAGTCCTGCCTTTGTGAATATTCTCCTGGCTAAGCCATCCTTTTGCTCCAGAAGGGCTTTCATCAAATGCTCAGATTCCACCACTTGTTGTTTGAAAACTCGTGCTGCATCAACAGCACCAATAACTCCCTCCCATGCCATCTCAGTGAACTCTGCTTGAGTAATCTTACAACAAAACCAAAAGATAAATTAGAAAATGAAAAAAAAAAAAATCATAGGTAGCTCACCATGCTAAAATCTGTACCAGACAAGAAGCAAGAACTCCAATGTGTCAAAACAAGAAACTAAAGTGTTACCCCAATCTCAAAGCAAAATGGGTTGAACTAAACTACCGAAATTCAAACGATAGATAAGAAATCTGATATAACCAAACCCAACAAGTGCATTTTACTCTTTTTCTAACTCAATACATACCATACCCCAAAAATTTAAACTAAAACCAAACAAAGCCTTTCATATCTTCAATACAAAAAATCCCATTAAAAAGTTACATTCTTTATATATGTATTGCATGAAAGTATGCATTTTTATTTGAGGGTTTGAATATCCTCTTCGAACCTGAGACGAGCTGGCGGCGAAGTAGGAGGGAGTGGAAGAGTGAAACTGGCGTCGCGTGAAAGTGTCAGCCAGAAACTTAGCCGAAGCGATATTTCCACCCGAAAGTCTGCCGAAAACCAGAGGCTGAGAATGAGAAGAGACAGAATTACCGAGAAAACTGCAAGTGGAACCAGAAACTGCGCAAGCGCGAAGCTGAGAGTGTGGGAGCCTCGCCGGCCTAGAGGCGTTGATGGAAGCCGCTAAAAGGGACTTGGTGAGCCTTGAAGCTCTTCTGCTTGACATGTTGGAGATGAACAAAGGGATACCAAGTTGGGGTTTCGTGCAGGATCTTTCGAATGGAGAAGAGAGTAAAGAGAGGGGGGGAGCCGGGGAGGGAGGGGAGGTGGTTTTCAAAGCTTGGGGAAGAGGCAAATGGAAGGTTGTAGAATCGTTTCGGAGTTTCCACTTTTTTCTTTTTTTCCTTTTTCCTTTCTTATTCTTTAGTTAGGAACGTGTTTGGTTGTGAGGAAGTTTGGAGATGGACGGGTCAGAATCTGAATCATCTGATTGATTAATTGTTTAGAGACAAAAATGTTTCATGTTTGATGATTTTCAAACCAAACAGGACGTAGTGTACTCTGCCACGTTGGCTTATAAGGGTCCCAGCAACCGAAGTGCCTAATTAGCATAAAGGTAGGGAGAAAAAAAAGTCTTCTCACTATATATCTTCCATGGTATCCAAATTCCCTATTCCTGTCAACCTATGCAAAGTAAAAATGAGGAATGTTATACTTACTTTCTTTTTTTTTTTTACACAATTTTATGCATTTTTTCAATTGCCCATTTAAAATAAATAAAAATTTAATTTTTGTTTATTTTAATAAATTTAAGAGAAATGCTTCAATTCAATATAATGTCCACATTTAATCATATTTAGTGTGAAAGAGATTATTGAAATTCAAATTTCAAATTTAAATTCTCTCTTTTATGTAATTGTTCATATTTAGTGTGAAAAAGAGGATTAAAATTCAAATTTTAAATTTGAATTATCATTTTCATGTGATTGTTCATTTGTCACGTTACTAAAAATGTGTTAAATGTGGGTATTATATTAGATTGTAGGATACCTCTTATCAATTATCCCTAACACTACCAATGCACATAGGCACATAACTAGCCAGCTACGCAAAGAAGGAAACAAGACATTAGTCTTTGTATATATGAAGTGTATCTAGGGCTCTAGCCACCCAAAGAAAGAGTCAATATATTCATGGATGACTGCATAAACAAAGAGTCCTTTGTACAGGAGCACGATCACATAGCATTAATGGTATTTATGTTCCAAGCCATATGAAACCAAGCTCTCTATGTAGGAGAGATTGTAAAGAACTTTACATGGACCAAATTTTAGCAAACTAGTTATCGGGGTCTTCTCCTGGTGCTCCTCCTATTAACAGTTTTTGGCCATTTTATGGATTCACTTGCACCACCACCACCACCTTGGAAATTGTTTGCATGCCTTCTCTGACAAGGGTTCCACTTGTTGTCGTTGCTGAAGTTTAGCAGCTCAGCCTTTGTTTGAGTGCCAGGCAGTTGGTGATCAACTTGTGATGTGCAGGGTGCCATACTGAGCAAAATCTCTGCAGCAATATTTTCACATGTTTCACACACAGCTGATTTATCTTTCAGATATTGTTCATTGCCTTCTCTCACAAGATCTGGTTTTTCTGAGGATGCCACAGTCGTAGATTTGGAGTTTGTACACATACTATGATCGATGTGTTTGGTTTCAGAACCAGAAAGATCTTTGATGACATGGGGAGCTTCTTCACATTCTGACTGAACAGTTTCTTCTCCACCATTGCTTGCCTGAATCGCCTCACAACAAGCATCACCAAGTCCAGGAGTATCCTTCAGGCCAATGCCGATGTCTTTGTCCTTGCAGCTCTTCGTATATTGGGACTGAATGCTGTTGCTTCCATTATCTGAGTCATTCGGGTTTTCATCTTCACCATCTGTGCTTGTTTGAGAGGTCAAAGGAAATGAGTTCAAGTCTTGATTTCCTGAAACTGAAATTGTTTTCAAGGAAAGGGGCCTTTGGTTCAATAATCCTTTACTATATGGCAGGGTTGAAGAACCTTGAGAGCAGATGGCAGGGTTCTTTGGGAAAAGACCCTCGACAATAAGACCATTGGCTTGCTCTGGAACCTTTTCAGGACCAGAATTCACAGGATTACATGTGGGGGTCGTGAAATTCAACGAGCCCTGGAAAGAACAAACATTTAAGAAATAAATCTTGAGTGAGAAGAGATAAAGTCTGATCATACAGATTATTCCACAAATTAACTCTGAGATAGGTAGAAACTTAAGACCCTACAAATAGTGCACACTTTCAATGTGATATGTCTCAAGGAATAGCCTGCAGCCATGGAAGATTACTTCTCCTTGATTTTGGCTTAACCGGAATACGAATTTCTAACACCTGAGGGAAGGCCAGAAATAAGCAATTCTCTTTTATCCCTCAAGAACATGATGCTGCAATGGGTTGGCTAGCTTAAGGTAACTAAGTTCAGGCTGCAACCAAAACTACAGAAATCCAACTGAAGATAATCAAATCATCAAACATTTTCGCACATTCAATGGAGTGATTTGTAATTGCAACTTGCCTAAACTGGTGTTTATTACAAAACGGTGTATGCGACTGTGCATCACAATCCATTAAGGACGAAAGAATCTGAAAATTAGGATGAAAACAAAATGAGCATACAATATCCAAGAGTGGCAGTAAGGGGAAATAATTTGTTTCAGGTTTTCACAAACACACATAAAAATGCCACTCTTTCTTGTAAACAAAGAAGCAGCATACCAATGACATGTTTCACACTGACTCCACAAAAATGAAAATTTTCAACCGATTATCCCAAAAGCTTAAGTTGATAGCAAGAGACAAATTTAATTACTTAAATCAATACTTTAACACTCCCTCTCACATGTAGACTAAAATTTCATTTTAATAGATGAGACTCAACACGTGAAATATTTAATTTAAATGGAGTGAATTGACGGAATCAAGGTTCGATCCCAAGACATTTAGCTCTGATACCATGTTAAATTACCACTTACCACTTATCCCAACAACTTAAGCTTAAAGGGAAAGATAAATTTAATCACTTAAATTAGTACTTTAACGTTGAATATGTAAAAAAAGTTCACACATACAAGGAGAGGCAGGTTTTGATTATTATTACCCAGCTAGTCCAACTAAGAAAATAGGGGAAACGATGATTGATAAAGAGGTGATCACACCATAACAATGGTGGTCACCCCTGCACCCTATAACCTCCATGGAAGTGATCTCCTATAATCTCCATGGAAGGAGATCACTTCCATGGAGGTTACAAGGATGAGGAGGTGCATCTCTTCGTGAAAGAGACAACCCTTTATGAAGAGATGCATGGAAGTCTATAAACAGCTAGGCTATGGGGGCGTGAGTTTGTCATTCGAATTTTCTGCCATTTTTTCACCTTATATTTCACCTGAATTTCCACCCTAACGGAAGAAACCATCTATAAAAGAACACTCAAACGATCATTCAAAAATATCTTGCAAAATGCCCTGTACAGAAATCCTCTGTATATACATACTTATTGCCTGTTAGTTTTAACATCAGAATTCATGATCAAAATCATCATGTAATGCAGTTGTTGTATCAATCAACCAGTAAAACGTTCTGCATGATTAAATGCCACCTTTGCAGTGCGTGCTGTGTGTGTGTAAAAGATGTCCTCAGCAGAGTTTACAATAATACAATTAGGTAATGCTGTAAACATCCGCGAAACTTTGAAAACTAACTTCAAATGCAGAGAAGTCCAAGGATGACTCAAGTAAAAAAAAATAAAAATGCATAACTTGAATAGAGGTTCGGGTAACTTCAAATAGATTTCACCTCTAAATGATGTAATCTGTAGCAATGTTCAATGAAATTTGCTGCAAGAAGGTATTATATGCAGGATGAAGAGATAACCTGATGCAACAATGTTTGCTTTTCGATGTGCCTTGCATCCTGGTATGCTGACTTGCCAACTGCAGGCAAGTGCATTCTTTGGAAATCTTGTGATGTTTTATTTTCAATGGTACATTCTTGGAAAAACTTTTGAATGATCTCTTGACCATTTACTGAAAGTACTCTTAAGTTTGTTTCTGGATAAGTCTGCTTCAAACTTGGAGAATCCACTTGAATGACATATAAATTTGCTCCAACAGACGAATCTTCATCAGTGTTTGAGGTTCTTTTCACCAAAAAGGAGTTTCCATCTAACATTTTAGAATTGTTTGGCCCAATATGATTCTCAGGTTCATCCATATACTCCTCTGGGAGTTTTTCAAGATCAAAATTTCTGATCGGTTTGCTTTGAGCAGTTTGAAGAGTTTCTATCCCTCTGCTATCCATACGTGATGAACCACATCCTTTATGATCTAATGCATAGAAAGGGTGCAAGGAAAGATTTAGCGACTCATCCTTATAAGCTTGACCAGTAGCATAGGATGGCCTCAGGTGTTTCCCGTCCAAAACAGAACCACTATATCTATCATCTGCAAGTAAAAAACTTCTAGAATTACAAGCCAGAATTTGGGCGTGAGAGTGAATCCTTCCTATTTCTTGCATTGCTGATTTCTGGATATTGTACAACTTGTGCAGAGCCTGTACCTGCAGTGGTCATTACTTGATAATTTAGACAACAACACTGCAATTTGGAGGAGATAAAGGAATATTATACCTCTATTTGATTAAAAGTACAACAAAACAGACAACATACATGCATCCATATCTTGTTCTCCACAAAGAATTTCCCACTAGGGATTAAGAGAGAACTTATTTCATTCATTTGGAGAAAATACAACTTGTCTTTGTCATCAAGCTACACATATGGGTGTATAGATGTACTTGAGAAGTTGTCTCAAAATGCACAGCCCAAATATTTCGGATAAACCATTTCTAAATAATTGAAATGTCTTGATGCATAAAAAACTTTGGTTTATCTTCAGCATCAAAAATTCTAGCATCCATACTCAGAACACCCCCCAAAAAAAAAAAAAAAACTTTTTCTTCTTATAGCAAACTCAAAGAACAGCGTTACCAAGAGCATACTTAAAAAAAAATTGATAAATCAAGAAAGAACTTTGGGGAGATAACCAGACATTTAAGATTCCCAGAAGCCCCTTTTTGCTCGTCTAAAACTTAATCTCACATACTTAGGGACAGTACGAAGCATCATCGTACCTGTTCCTTGAACAATGCTTCATGTCGCTTTATTGTGTTCCGTATCTGATCCATGTTTTCCTTGAAAACTACTTGGAGGCAAACTCAGCGCCGCCAAGAAATGAATCCACCTTTGATAAGCAGCAACCCTCTTGGCAGTGACATTATTCCTGTGATCTGTCACTACCCACAAACACCGATACCCTCTCAAAAGCAATTCACAAGAAAGAGCATGTGACTTGACTTTTCTTTTCTTTTTTCCCTTTTTTCTCGGGAAACAAACGGAGGGTTAAGGAAACCAGAAGAAGATCAGATCTGATGATCTCGACCGTCCGTAAATTCGACAGTGTAGTGGAGAGAGTGTGAAGGGAGAGATATTTTCGGAGACAAGAAGAGGATAGATTTTAACTAACTGAATCCGATTCAGCCTATGAGCTAGAAACAGGCTGCCGTGTGCCCTAGGGATGTGAACCAGTGACAGGCAGACACGTGTCTCTTCTTTGTACTTTTCTCGTTCGTTTTTGTCTCTATCTGGGCCTGGATATTCTCTTCTGTCCGTTCCGGTTAAGAACCCAACGGGAAAATTGGGCTACGTCAGCAAAAGTTACGGAGAGTGAAAACGGGAAAAAGAGAAAAACGAACCGTTTTGCTTTCATTGAGAGTCGAACTCAAGACCTCCCGCTTACTAAACGGGTGCTCTAACCAACTGAGCTATGAAAGCTTTTGATACAAGCCACAGCACAAAATATATTTTCTCTTTATATTAATTCTTTTTTTTTCCCTTTTATTTTATTTTATTTAAGTAATCGAGTTTATTAAGAATGACGTATCCTAATTAGATGCAATAAGAATGTAATGAACAGTTTCAAGTGAGAGGATGTCTAAGTCTAAAATTGATTTGACAGCTAATATAACATTTGTCACATTAATTACTAAAATGTGAACTGTCACATAACAGTTCATATGGTATTTTTCATGTTTACAAACTGATATAATAGTTCATGTAATACTTATCACGTCAGCTTTTAATATAAAGTTTAATGTGATACTTAGCACGTCATCCACTAAAATGTATATTACAATACAATGATCTATACGACATTTATTTTTCATTTTTGTAAAATATGAATTCATAAAATTATAATATCATTGTGAAGCTAAATAATTATAGGTGATAGTCAATATTAAAATGAAAGAATATGTATATATATATATATATAATACAAAACATCTCCAATTTTTCCGTGGTGCATTGATTTGACTGGGGACTGTAACACGTCGCAATCTATATAATCATACAATCCTCCTAGGCCCATTTAGTGGTTATATGAAAATATATCATACTTTCCTCTAAAGGGAGTGTATGCCAAAGGGATAAACATTAGGGCAATAATTGTTGAACATGTTCGAGAATCAGCATATATATATATATATATATATATATATATATATATATATATATATATATATGGATAAAGTTTTTCTCCCAACTGAGTTAAAGAATTTCTTCCAACCTAATCTATAAAAAGTCGATAATGTGTAACATGATATGTATATGTTTTTTAATAGTGACAAAGTTGAATAAATTTTATTAAAACTCATGTCTCACACGTTATTAAAAAAAAAGAATACATATCACTTTTTTATCAGTTAGAAGAAATTCCTCCAACCTAGTGGAGGAAAACTTTGTCCTATATATATTTAAAAAGTTACTTAAAAAACGTTATCTCAACAGATGTGAAATGGGTGCCAATAATAACATCACTTAATGGTAACAACTAAATTTTTATGGCATGACAATTTACTCCTCAAAAATTATGGTGGTTCCTTTCTTGGTCAATGAATTATTGAATCATATTTTTGCAAATTTATCAATGATGAATCATATTTTTGCAAATTTATCAATGACCTAAATGTAGTATCACATATTTAATAGTGGATTTGCCCTTCGTTTGCATGAATATGGACAATAAATGAGTAAAAGATGAAATTTGTTTATAAAAAAAAAAAAGGAGAACGGGAGAGAATGTGAATACTAAATAGAATAATATATATTTTATGGTCATGATTTAAAATGGGTACATCTAATAATGTAAATAAAGTCAATATCAGCGGGTCTATTTTTTAAAATGTAAATAATTTGGCATTGTGTACATTATTAAATAAAAATAATAATAAAAAACAAATTATAAATTATAAAAATAAAATAAATAATAACGACTCCATTTAAAATGGAGAGCAGCGAGCAATGCATTATTCCCTCGAAAGGTCTCCCCACTGCCTCTGGTGGAAACAACGGTGCAGATGATTGGATGTCTTCCAACTGGACCACGATGCTCGCTCGCAGTTGGGCCGTTTTGGGATTTAGACCATTCAACAAAGTTGACTGCCGACCCCTTGGGTCAAACACGCGTGTAATTTACACGGGTTTAGACTTTTATTTCACGCTTCTCTTTCTCTTTCTTTTCCGTCTAATTTCACTTCTCATTAAAACATAAATAAAAAACGTGTTTCAACTCAAATTTCAAATATATTATTTTGTTTAAAAAAAAAAAATATATATTATTTTTATTTTTTCATATGTTTGGACACTAGAGTAATAATATAAGAAGGATTAGTCAAGAGGTTGAATCATATATATATATATATATAAGAAGGATTAGAGTTTTTCTAAAAGTCACATCATATTTAAGAGGACTCTAGGAAGACTCCTGCTTATATCATTACTCTTGCACAAGAGGAGAAGAGAAAATAAAAGAGAGGTTTGAATTAGTAACATTTATTTCAAGAAGTGTGGTTTGCAGCTGAGCAATATTTTGGTATTCCTTAATAAGTAGTCTTAAAGCATGTTTGGGATTACATTTGAAAAACAGGGTTTTTAAGTCAAAATGAGCTTTTAGGCAAAAGTTTTATTTTTAAGTTTTTGTTAAAAGTGCGTTTTGACAATTTTTACTTTTTGGACTTTTAAAAGCGCGTTTAATTTTTTTACCAAACGAGTACTTTTTTTTTTTTTTTCAAACAGACTTTTTGAGTGTTAAAAACACTTTTAAGCCCTCAAATGTAATCCCAAACAAATTCTTAGAGCCTATTTGGGATTGCATTTGAAAAATAGAGCTTTTAAGTCAAAAATAACTTTTGGGTAAAAACTTCATTTTTAAGATTTTGTTAAAAGTGTTTTTTTTTTTTTTTTGCCATTTTTATGCTTATTGGACCTTAAAAGTGTTTTAAATTTTTTTACCAAACAAATACTTTTTATTTAACAGGTTTTTTTAGTATTAAAAGCACTTTTAAGCCCCTTAAATGCAATCACAAACAAGCCCTTAGGTTGCATTTGGCATTGCGATTTCATAAATAAAAAGTGAAATTTTAAACAAAATTGTAAAAAATGGATCGTTTGAGATTGCATTTTAAAAAAATTGCGATTTGAAAACACAAAAAATCAATGTTTTCAAATCACATATAAGGAGGTGTGTGTATTTTTTTTTTCTTTTGAAAACTCAAAATTTTAAATGCCAAATGTGATTCTATCAAATGCTTAGTTGTAATTTTAAAATTTACATTTTAAATTAGCAATCTCAAACAACCCCTTAGGATTTATAATAATGTACGGAACGATAGAGTGGCATAGGCATATGTGAGGATACTTGAAATGTGAAGGCAATGGTTCATGGCACAGGCATAAACAAAAGTCTATATGATTGATAAAAGCTTCCATTTAAAATTACATGCATATTTAGTAAGGTTAATCAAGCATTCGTTAGAGCCGTAATTCTTATATATATATGTGGGAAAAATTTATTTTACCCTCCTGAAGTTTTAAGAGTTTTTTAATTTGAACTCCAAAGTTTCAAAATTAATAATTTATCCCCCTTAAGTTTAAAAAAGTTTCAATTTAAACCCTCTATTAAAATTTTTTATATAAATGAATGGAGATTTATAAAGGAAAAAAAAAAAGGCCTAAGGGTAATTACATAATTTCATATATTTCTGTCCAATTTAACGGAAATTAGTAACGGAAGGTTTTAATTGAAATTTTTAAACATTATGAGGCACATTGTCAATTTTAAACTTTGGAATTCAAATTAAAAAATATATAAAACTTCATAAAGTAAAGTAAATTTTTCCTCATATATATATATATATATATATGTCAATTAAATAGACTGAATTAAAAATAAATAAATAAATTCTCTGAGTTTCTAACTACCAATAGAAGTGTTAGAAGTGGTAATCTTGGATGGTTGCGACCATGTCGACCAATTATGACTAGCCTTCCATTGTTGAACCGAGAGACCAAAATGAAGATGAAAGTGACAGCACATCATTTTCAGCCCCTATGTGATTCATATGATATAAACAATTATTTCCATGACTTTTCCACCTTTACTCGAGGTTATGGCCCTTATGGGAATGGCCAGGTCTTTGAGTCTTTGACAGAGACCTAATTAAAAGACAAAAAAAAAAAAAAAAACATATATAGAATTTATTTATTTTATTTTAAAAAATGATTAAAATATATAGAATTTCTAACACGTACTTAAATGTTGATGGGTGTGATATGCTCAAGACTCAAGGAAGTATTTGTTAATTCTCAGGGGCTCTTGGTGAGGCTGAATGAGAGATTGAGATCTTATTATATTATACAGATTGACCAAATTGATGGTGATCAGGCATCTTACAATTCTTATCATAATTATAAAATAATGGAACAATTTTATTTTAAAGAAAAACAAATTGTAAAATCAACTAATTAATGTGGCAACAAACTCACTGGAAAACTCATCGATGTCGTGACAAGTATATTTGACAAATAATTCGGATTAAGATATCTTAAATTTTTTAAAATTTGAAATTATCAAATTTATAAATCTTAATATTTTATTTCATCTAAGTTCTAACCGTCTAAAATAAATCATATTTCGCATTTAATGAGAATCTTAAATTTAAAGAGAATTTTATGAGATTTGAATTCTTTTCAAAAAAAAAAAATCCCTCATCTCACACCATTTTTTTAAAAATAAAAATAAATAATTGGCACGTGTTTCTTAAAATGAAAGAATATATATATAGTTAGACACTACAAGTTATTTGTCATTTATGTTTACCATGGTATATCCAACAGAGTAGCTAAATGGCTCATGATAGCTATATTTAGCTATTATGAGCACTTTTTTGTCTCCAGTAGATTAGATACGGAATAGGTAAACTATATATTTTGATACGGTGAATATCTATTTATTGCTATTCACTATAGTTCAATGTTCAAATTTTTTAATATTTTTTTATCTCTCCCTCAACTTTGATTTCTTCTCTCTTCTCTCATCTCTCAACGGCCTTGCTCAGCATAGCCTTCCTTGGTCCTTTGAAGGCTCACTTTCTCCAACAAGAAAGTTCATTTACACTTTGTTTTTTGTTGAGATGCTGGTAATATTGGTTTCCATTGTTATTACAATTCATTCTCATTCCTCAACATTATTGAAATTATTATTATTTTGATGCCATCCTTTATGTCCCCAGTGGATTTCTCGACTGCTTTGAGCCAAAAGGGCATGCCTGATAATAAAAATCATATCGAGGAGAGGAGGAAGGGGTTCATATAGTAAATGAGAATTGAAAAATGTTTCAGATCGATGATGAATGAAGACTAGAAAAAGAAAATAATAAATAAAGATTAAAAAAAGTAGAGAATTAAATAAATAATCTGTTGGAGTTGGCATTAAAAAAAATGAATAACTAAAATAAATAATTGTACTTTTTGACTAGGTATAATACCTCTTACTGCTGGAGATGCTCTGGAGTTTTCATAGTTTAGGACTATAAGTTATTTGTCATTTATGTTTACAATAAGGAGTTTTAAGACGGAAACAAATTTGTTTTATTTTTTATTTTTTACTTCTCTGTTAATAATTTGGTTTTTTTTTTTTTGTTGAAAGGGGATTAAATCTTCATTAATCAAGAAACAGGTAATACATCAGACTCATCAGCTCTTGACAAGAAAGAGCATAACATACCCCACCTCCCTCTCTCTCTCTAGTTGAATACAGTAGCAACAAGAGCCACCACAAAGGCTACCCAAGCTACTGCCCCTAGGTTTTTTGAAAGTGGAGTTGGAATTACATTACATTGACGCCAAATAAGAGTCTTAGCTGCTACTCATGACAGCCATGCACTGCCTCAGCTATGCTAGAATCAATTGGACACAACATCAGACCTAAACCCTTAATAATTTGGTTTTCTATATTATGATTATTTTTTTTAAAAAAATTGAATATATTAAAGGGTTAAATACCCTTTTGCCCCCTAGGGTTTTAACTATTTATTTTTTTCCCTTAGGGTTTCATTTTTATTATGTGAGGTACCTATGGTTTTTCTTAAAGACGAAGATGGTACTTCCGTTAAAACTTTATTCAAAACTTAATGGAACGCCACGTCAACACCAATCAAATGTCACCACGTGCCATATAATTAATTTTTATATTAAAAAATTAAAATTATATATATATTAAAAAAATGGGGTGGCATAGCCATCCCCTTGGCCATTTAGGGGATGGCAGGCCACCCCCATTTAGCTAGTTTGAGGGTGGCGAGTCACCCCCATGGTCGGATAGGGGTGGTTGAGAAACAGTTGCTTTGGCTTGTAGCTGCTTTGGCTCCAGCCCATGAATGATGCTCTCCTTCGTTGTCTTCCTCTTCTTTCGAAGACCCACTCCACTTTGAACCCTCCCCCTCCGAACCTAATCCCAAGAGGCTCTTCCTCGAGCCAAATGACCTCACCCTCTATGGCTTCTCCAAGCTATCCCTCCCCACCACCGCCGCTTCCTCTTATCCTCTCCGCCACAATGTTTCGGGCTTGCCCTTCGCCAATGCTTTTGTCTCCCCTTTGATGGCCCCTTTTGCCAATGATTTGGGTTTTTAGGTCCAAAATCCAAACGTAAATGCTCCTCAATCATTGAAGCAAGCAAGGATGGGCTATATCCTTGTGACACTACCATCAAACATTGGGTTACCGCTCTGGCTTTTTTGTGTCGACCCATGGCTAAAAGGGTGAAACCACCCCCAAACCCATTGGGGGTGGTTTCGACCATCCCTTGAGCTCCTTGGGTTAAGCACTCCCTAAATGGCCAAGGGGGTGGCTACGACCCCATTTTTTTTTTAATATTTTGTTAAACAAATTAATTATATGATGCGTGACGACATTTGATTTGTGCTGACGTGACGTTCTATTAAGTTTTGAACGGAATTTTAATGGAAGTACCATATTGATTTTTAATAAAAACCATATGTATCTCATATGATAAAAATGAAACCCTAAGAAAAAAATAAAAATAAAGAGTTGAAACTTTATGGGGCAAAAAATATTTAACCATATATTAAATTAAAAGGGAGTTTGCTAGGGGTTCTCCCAATCTTACGTAGAACATGATTTAAGAAAAAAATAAAATTGTGGTACATTTTTTGCTAATCGATTAATTTTTATGAGTTAATAGTTAGGTTCTAATGCTTTAAAACTTATTTTTTTATTCAAAACTAAAACCTAAGGGTGGAAGGTTAACCCTTTAGGGATAGTATCACCAAAATGGATTTGATCATCCTAAATTTGGTGCTAATGCCTCAATTTTGGTACTAATACCTCACAAATTTAATGTTAATACCTCAAATTAATGCTAATACCTAAAAAAATCGATTGTGGAGACTACTACAATTTTATTTTTTCTTAAATCATGTTTTACATATGACTAAGAGAACGCCAAGAAAACCTACGGGGAGAACCCCTAGTATTTTCTAATTAAAAGTTTTTGAAGTTTAGATGGATGATTTAAAAAACATTAAAAATCATGAGGTTAAATGAACATTATTTTATTTTAAATTACTAATAAATTAAAAGGTTACATATCTTTAATAAAAACAAATTTTTATAGAAAAAAGAAAGGAGTTTTTTATTTTATTTTATTTTTTACGGCTGAATGAATTCTCACAAAAAAAAAAAAAACAATAAAGTAAATTAACGATTTAAATTTTTTTTTGGACATGTCCACACAAGAGGGGGGAGAGAGGATTCGAACTAGTTACCTCCGTTTCATGAGGCGTGATCCCAACCGATTGAGATACTTCTTGGAGATGATTTAAAAAAAAAGGTTAAATGCATTTAAGGTACCTATGCTTTGAGTTAAAATCAAATAGATACCTGAATTTTCAAAAATATCACAATTGGTACTTGTGGTTAGCAAATAAATCCACTTGGTACTTCTGTTAAAATTCCATTAGTTTTTTTAACAGAGTGCCACATCACCTTATACGTGGTGTGGTACATGTGGTTTCAAAGTGCCGCATGACATAGTACTTGAGTTTTTTGGTGCAAGTCATATTTTTTATTTATAAAAAAAATCAAAACAAAAGCACAAAAAAAAAACCAAAAAAAAAAAAAAGTAGATCAGGGGTTGCCGCCACTCTGCTCACCTTCTTTCTCCTTTCCTCACCTCACTTTCTCCACCTCCCATGCCCTCATCTTTGATGTGACTTTGATTTCCTATGTCATTCCAGTTACTCAAGCCCTGCATATCCCCTACCTACATCATCTTCACATCATCAACTAGGATGTTATCTTTCTTTTCCTACTTTCCCACCTTTGCATCCAGTGCTACTCAGGATTCTGCTTAAATTCCAAGACTTACGCCAATTAGGATGCACGGTCGGTTGAAGGGTTTACGCGCGGCTCTCATGCCTTGAATTTCAACCCATGACATGAAGGAAAATGTAAATCGACACTGGTATTCAGCGGTTCTTTTTTTTGGTTGGGTTGGTGGATCGGGTATTTTAGGTGATTTTCAATAACAAAATTTTAAAAATAAAACAAACAATAAAATGAGAAAACTCATGAAACCCTTCAATTCATACCCATACGACAAGATGGTCGTGAGACTCTTCCTCCCGAGCATGTCGTTGTGAAAGGAGAGTGGGATCCGGTATTTGCTAAGAAGTCGCGGGAGGCGATCATTGCGTCGTCGGCAGGCATCGATTTAATTGATGGAGGCGGCGAGGACTCATGATGCTACCAGCACTAGAAATGAAACCTCGAGATCGGCACTACTCGGGTCACTACTTGCTCCATCGCCATAAGCGCAATCCAACTAAGAGGAGGAGAGTCGTTGAAGAGAGATCGTGATGAAAGCCTCTTTGTGGTGAAATGAGATGAGAACCTCCGTAAAGTGAGAGTGAGAGATCGAGAAGTCGTTGGAAATTTCAAAGTGACGGTGAGGGTCTCTCTCTGGTATCAAATAAGTGAGGTTCTAGGGTTTTTACTTTTTAGGTTTAAGTATATCGTAGAAGAGGCGGTCGGTACCCACCAAAAATCCCAAACAGAATCGACCCGATTTAAAATTTCAGATTCTTAATCAACCCGCGTTCAATCATTGATCAGGCGGATCGGGTTCGATTAGTGTTGTTACAGTTCATTTAAGTTTCCTATTTACGGATCTTCAATCCTTATTGCTTTGTTTCAAGGGTTTGAAGCAGAAACACCGAAGGCTCTTAATGGCGGAAAAGTAATTAAGGTATGGCCTAGGCCAAACGAACCACCTAGTTCTACTTTTTTTTTTTTTTTGTTTGATTTTTTAAAGAAAAATATGATGTCAACAAATTCAAATCTTGCCATGTTTTGAAACAAACAGTTAAACTGTGTAAAGTGATGTGGCATTATTTTAAAAACTGCGAAATTTAAGTATGAATGTGATTTATTAACCACATGTATTATTATTATGATATTTTGAAACTTAGGTATCTATTTAATTTTGACTCAAACTATATTACCTTAAATGCATTTAACCCTTACAAAAAACTAGAAAATGAATTTTTTTTGACATGTCACAATGAGAGATTCGATCTTGTTGACTTGACGCCAATTGGGCGTGATTCTCGATGAGCATTAATTCCTCTTGGAACATAGAAATAAATTGTGGCAACTGACAAAGTATAAATAATTTAATGATAAAATGATTAGAATCATGCTAAAAGAGTAGACATCCTAATGCGAGCGCGAACGACGCCGTTGGGGCCGCTCCTTGGCAAAATCGCTTTCCTCTTTTCGCCCCCGTCATTTCCACTCGTTAAAAGAAGCCCACCCCCCCTCCCAGTAAAGGTCTCAGACCCACGTAACGTTATTCTCTCCCTCTCTCTCTCTATCTCTCCCCTTCATCCCCACCTCTCTGGTTCGTTGACCGAGAGACTCCGCTTCGAAGAAGCGGAAATCGCCGATTCCAAGTCCAAGATCCGTTTAATTGCAAGCCCCGATTTCACTAATCCAAGGTCAGATCTATCGCGTTCAATCATTTTCTGTCTAGGGTTCCGATTAGTGTTGTTACAGTTCATTACTGGTAGTTTCCTTTTGATTTACGGTTTGTTTTATTGGGTTTGTTTCAGATCTAGTGGAAAACCGAAGCGGGGACGTTTTTGGACTCTGATTCGCAGTAAATCAGTTGAGTTCAGGTTCTCGTGGAGGGTTCTGGATGCTTTCTAGATTGGTCTCGTTTTGGTTTGTTATTTTCGGTAACGGAAAACGCTGTCGTTTTTTGAAATCTTAATTTATAGTTGCACAAAACAGTTAAAAACTGTGTTTCCAGATCTGGGTTTTATCTTATTTTTCGTTCTGTTGCCTGAATTTAAGTATTGGGAATGTCGATTTTACCGAAAGGCGATTCGATTCAAATCCGTGAGGTTTGGAACGGTAATTTGGAAGAAGAATTTGCTTTGATCCGTGAAATTGTTGACGGGTATAACTATATTGCTATGGACACCGAGTTCCCCGGCGTGGTTCTTCGCCCCGTGGGCACGTTCAAGAACATAAATGACTATAACTATCAAACCCTGAAAGACAATGTTGCATCTGGCAATTCAATTTCCGCGAGTTTAATGTAAGTGAGGATATTTTCGCGAGCGATTCGATTGAGTTGTTGCGCCAGTGTGGGATTGATTTCAAGAAGAATAATGAGGAGGGCATTGATGTGAATCGCTTCGGTGAGCTCTTGATGTCGTCGGGGATTGTGTTGAATGATGGTGTGCAGTGGGTTACCTTCCATAGTGGGTATGATTTCGGGTACTTGCTTAAGCTGTTGACATGCCGGA
Source organism: Carpinus viminea (assembly GCA_013348765.1). NCBI lineage: Eukaryota > Viridiplantae > Streptophyta > Magnoliopsida > Fagales > Betulaceae > Carpinus > Carpinus viminea. The sequence goes on along the minus strand of CP054670.1, from coordinate 14,232,911 downwards.
GTTTGCCCGATACACAGGCGGGGTTCTTTGATTTGATCAATATGTATTTCCCCACGGTGTACGATATCAAGCATTTGATGAAGTTTTGCAATAGCCTTCATGGAGGGTTGAACAAGCTCGCAGAGTTGTTGGAAGTGGAGAGAGTTGGTGTGTGTCATCAAGCCGGTTCTGATAGTTTGCTGACGGCTTCTACGTTTAGGAAGTTGAGGGATACCTTCTTCAGCGGCTCTACGGAGAAGTATGCCGGTGTTCTATATGGTCTCGGTGTCGAGAATGGACAGAGTACTAATTGAAATAAAATAATTGGGAAAAAGGTTGATGAATATTTGTAGACTACTTCTAAGTGTGAGACTTTCAGTTCTCTTTGTACACTGGCAAAAAGTTGTTGGTTTAGTGGTAACTTATCTTCTTTGCTTGCTTTGTAACTGAAACCTTAACTGGTTTTGTAGCTTGAGTTGCGTGTACATTGTTGCATTTAGTCTTTGAATAAAAATTTATGATGTTTCTTTGCTTCTGCTGAGTTTATTTTTCCTCATTGTTATCTATTGATTGTCTCTGTACCTTTCTTACTCCTTAGCTCGTTGCATAAGTATTTATAATTTTAACTCATGGAAAATCCGTAGGAGTTGAGCTCATCCCTTGTGATGACATCCTTATGAACCCTCTGTTATGATCAATATAATATCTCACTAAAGAATCAACCTATTTCTGATTTTTATATGAATTTTAGCATCGAAAGTAACCATTTTTCGACTTTGTATTCTCTCTTATTCGAGTTATTTATTTATGTTTCATGTCTACATCTTTGAAGCCTTTAAAAAAAAATTCCTTTCCTAAGTTTTCCTTTCATGTTATGACATATATAGTCGGTCAATTAGATTGTATCAGGTAGTGAAGTTTTTGTTTTTGGAATTTACCTTGCTTGTCGAAGATAGATAATGTTTGAGCTCTCTCTATCTCTCTCTCTCCCCCTTTCCTTGTATGTGTGTTTGTGTGTGTGCAGGTATGCACGTCTGCATGTGCGAGAGTGCTTTTCTTGATTCTTTCTGAAAGATGGATCAGACCTGGGAGTTGTGCAAAGAGGAGGGGAGAGTAGGACAATATATGTTACCAGAGATGTGCAGTTTGCTTCTGCAAATGGTCATGAATGGAAGTGGGGTCTGTTTTCATTCTTTGCCTTAGCCTCGTGGTCGTCCTCATCATGCATGTGTTGCATATGCCCTTTTGATCTTATTTGAAGGATTTATGAAGAGGACTGTGGAAGCGTCTTGGTTTGAAGAGGATTGTGAGATTGGGAAAACATATATATACCAGAAATGTGCATGCTGTTTGCTTCAACAAAATTGTCATCAACGTGACGGTTCATTCTTCTCCTTGTTCTCGAGGTATTCAAGTATCATATCCTCATCATCCTTTGATTCTATTGTTTCTATTTATGCTAGTGTTTTTATTTTCTTTTAACACAAATTGGGCAGTTATTGTCTATAGTTTTATGGAAAATTTAAGCTGTAAATGTAGCAAGTATATGAGAATACACCTTGTTCTTTCAACCAACATCATTTGTGTTGTATCTTCTCTATTTCGAGGCAGCAGTGTAGCTGTGCTACAATGTTGCTTTTTTGGATGAATGAAATATGTGCCACAATGTTGTAATTTGTATGCTAATTATGTCTTGTAAATGGAAGTCCTTTTGTTTTGACTGATGTTTATTACATTTTTATAGCAAACTAATCCAGTTAAACAATGAAACGGTGTTCGGTACATGGCGACTCTGCCCTCTTTTTAACTGTCTGAGAAGCTCAAGATTGCATTACTTTTCTTTCATACACAATTAATCTTGCTCCTAATAATTTTATTCCACTATACCCTTTCAATTGTTGTTTGAAAGGCAAGGTTAATCTGGATCGTGTTGAAGGAATTTGTTTTCTTAGATCTTGGTTGCAGGTATCACAGTGGATGGTGATTGGCTTTGTGGGCACGAAGAAATAGCCTGAAGAAAGGGTGTGCCACCCTTGATTCCCTAGCTGATCACTCCAATGCCACCAGTGTTATTAAAGAACCACCTGATGCTATCAGAAGCTAGGGGAAAAGGTGCTGTGCTTCTGAGGGGTGGCTGATAACAGTTGGGGAAGACTTGGAGATGAATCTGCTGCATCCATTCGGATGAAGTAAAGCTTCTACATATGTTTGTCTACATGCTTGAGTTTTTTTTTTTTTGGAGAAAGTGGTTTTTTTTTTTGACGGGACATAAAGGTGAAAACGTGTTTTTTATTTTCAAAAGCGTTTTGTGATTTGAGAACACATATTTTGTAGTTACATATATATACAACAAGCGACACGTTTTAATGCTGTTGATCATAATGGCAGAGTTGTCGTTCGTGACTTTTAACTTGTAAATCCAACTAATCGTAGACAAGATTTTAATAATCCAACTGATCGTGACATTAAAGTCCCTTTAGGGTGACTTCTAATGCTTCAGTGACGAGATTTTAATAATGGTGTGTTAAAAACATGTTTAGCGGGATTACGATTCACAATAATTAGTTATTTAAATTGTTAGTAATGTAGACAAATAATTGCCGAAAATTTCAATCCTAACTAGACATGTTGGGCCAATCAATCACGATCTTAAAGATTATATATATATATATATATATATATATATATAAAACCAAAATTTATATGAAATGATAACAAGAATATAAGTTTTACTAGATCAAATCACAAAGACTAATTCAGCAATTTATGATAAATTTATTGAGAAACGCAAGAGAAGTTAGAAAAGTATATTATTGAGAAAACCTTGAATGCAGACAATCTGCAAAATATACCTTTTACAGCATCCAATAAGATATTACCACATATGCAAGTTACAAATTAAACAAATAGTAACACATTCACCTGATTTTGAACTCATACAAAGCCACAACACTGCCTATACAGAGATCAAAGCCATAGATCAAAGCCATCGCCGCCCACCATCACTGTCCAATGCCGCCGACCTCTGCCAAACATCGCCGTGAAGTCATCTTCTCCGGCGACGGAGTCATTTTTCCGGCATTAGGATCTCTAAGGGTTAATCTTCCCCTTCTAGGTTTTAGATTTGAATCCAAAAATAATTTTTGTGGCATTAGAAACGATTTTTGTGGAATTAGAAACGGATTTTGGGCATTAGAAATGGGTTTTTTAGGCTGGGTTTTGTGGGTTTTTTGAGTTTTCCACCGGATGTGGTGCTGGGCAACCGGATCTCCGTCGGAAGAGAGGGGAAATCATGGAAGAGAGAAGGGGAAGAGGCGAAGGAGCCATGATGTTGTTCGCCGGAGGTCGCCCATGCAGTCCTCGCCATGCGACACCCACGAGACCCACGCCAGCAGAAGAGAGAGAAAATTGCGGTTTGCCGGAGCTCCCATTCTCGAGACCCACGCCGGCAGAAGAGAGAGAAGATCGTGGTTCGTCGGAGCTTGCCTGCGCCGGTCCTCGCCGCCCATGCCTGAGTTTGGCGAAACCCACGCATCCGGCGACTTTGGGCAGTGGATGACAATTTTGGGTAGTGGACGGCGACTTTAGGCGATGGGCGTTGGCGTTGAGAGGGCGGCGACTTGAGTGGCGAAAATAAATTTGGGAGCAATGAAGGGGAGAGTTTATTTTTTTTATTTCTGGAAGGATCCGGTGTTCCTCAATGTATTTGAGTTTATATACTTGTATGATGTGGTAGATTTTAATTGGATGCTGTAAAAGATGCTTTTTACAAATTGTCCGGATGTAAGGGGCTCTCATTACAATAATACACCATCTTGCAATCGCGGCAAGCATTGTATTATCATATAGTATAGAAAATGGAGTAGAGATATTCGGCAGACATTGTATTATTATATAAATTGATCAAATTATATATCAAATTCATTGGCTCCTATGAATTATTGATTAGAAATTGGTATCAGCAAAAATATATAAAGCCGATATAGCTTTTTGAAGTATTAACACCAAATTTAGGATGATTGAATCTCTTTAGGGTGATACTATCCAAAAATAGTTAACCTTTTATTCCTAGATTTTAGTTTTAAATCTAGAAATGAGTTTTAAAGCATTAACATTTAGGATGACCGAATACCTTTAAAATGATATTATTCCTAAAAAATTAACTTTTCACTCTTAAATTTTAGTTTTGAATTAAAAAATGAGTTTTGAGATATTATAACACAAATATAAGCTTATGAATTCAAATATCTCAAAATGCAAAAACATAAAAAATCTTTAAAAAAAAAAAAAATTTGATAGACGCTTGGCTGAAAAAAAAAGAAAAAAAAAAAGAGAGTTTGGCCGACGCTGGGCTGCCTAAATTTGGCAGCCGCATAACATGGCTCTAGAAAATGACAAACGGCTACTCGAACGCAACATTGGACCAAATGTTTCTTCGTACGATGGAAAAAGCACTAAAAACATTAATTAATAATAAAATTATAAGAAAAATAAATTAATCTTTAGAAGAACCTTCGGCGTCTCTTCCCGAACGAAACTCTCAACTGTCTCACCGCCAATCAAAAAACCAGAACACTTCTCTTTTTATTTTTTTCTTCATTTTTTGAAAAACAAAGGCAACAGCACCTCAAACCCCCCTCTTCGAACTTCATTTTCGTCGCCGCTCTCTCTGATTTCTCTCATCCACGGCAATCTCCGTTCACCCACCACCTGGTAATCTTATCATTCTCTCGCTTTTCGAACCTGGTTTTACAATTCGGACCCAACCACACGGGCACGATCCGACCAGATCCGGATCTCCTCATGCCTCGAAAACCCATCTTCTTCCTAGGGTTTCTTCTCAGCCTCCATCTCTATTTCCTTCTCTGCTATGCGGATCCGGGTCGGAATTGTTCCAAAAGTAGCCCGCTCGTTGGCCTTCGATACGAGTTTACAATGGCCCAGCACCAGCTCCGAGGCGTCCTAACCATACTCGACGATTGCTCTTTCCGGGTCTCCCAGTTTGACATGCTACCCGGCTCCGACGTCCATTGGTGGGGCGCGATAGCACCCGATTTCGCTAACCTCACCGCCGGGTTTGTCGTCTCCGACCATGCCCTCAACGAGACCTACAAGAACGCTAGCTTCGTCGTGCATTTGAGGCAGAACGTGGCGTGGGACCAGATCCGAGTCCTCGCCTTGTGGGACCGCCCCACCGCGTCGGATTTCGGCCACGTCGTGCTCGCGAACAAATCGTCCGATTCGGCGCCGTCGCTCCCGGTTAACGCCGAGCCGACCATGTTCGAGAACTGCAAGACATTGTCGGAGAACTATAGGATCCGGTGGACGTTGAATGCGGACTCGGGTTCGATCGATATTGGGTTGGAGGCGGCCACCGGGATCATGAACTACATGGCGTTCGGGTGGGCGAACCCGAGTTCGACCTCGAAGCTCATGATCGGAGCCGACGTGGCCGTGGCGGGGTTCAAGGAGGAGGGAACACCGTTTGTGGACGACTTTTACATCACAGAGTACAGCGAGTGTGTCACCAGTCTGGACGGTTCGGTGCAAGGGGTTTGCCCCGATACGAAATACGAAGATTCGGACTCGGTTGGGTTGGTGAACAACACGCAATTGGTCTACGGGCACAGGCGCGACGGCGTGTCGTTTATTAGGTATCAAAGGCCGTTGGAACCGGTCGATAAGAAGTACGATTTGCCAGTGAATTCGACGGCGAGTATGACGGTGATTTGGGCGATCGGATCGATACGGCCACCTGATACAATTAGGCCTTACTATCTTCCCCAAAATCATGGGGGGCCTAGGCTGGTCGCGTATGGGAATTTGGTGCTGAATGTTTCTGAGAATGTGGATGATTGTTTAGGACCATTGGATGCAGGGGACAAGGAAGATCAGGACCTTATAATCGCCGATGCAAGTGCTCCGCTGGTGGTGATGTCCGGTCCGGCATTGTATTACCCAAACCCTCCGAACCCTTTGAAGGTTTTTTACATAAATAAGAAGGAGGCTCCTGTTCTGAGAGTCGAACGAGGGGTGCCGGTGAAGTTTTCGATACAAGCAGGGCATAATGTTGCTCTGTACATTACTTCTGATCCAATCGGTGGCAATGCCACATTGAGGAATGAGAGTGAGATTGTGTATGCAGGAGGGCCTCAAGCTGAAGGAGTGCAGGCCAGTCCTATGGAGTTGGTTTGGCGACCTGACAGGAATACCCCAGACAAAGTTTTTTATCAATCATTATATGAGGAGAAAATGGGCTGGAGAGTGGAGGTGGTTGATGGGGGTCTATCAGATATGTATAACAACAGTGTTGTTTTGGATGATCAACAAGTTACATTCTTTTGGACGTTGTCTAAGGATTCGATATCGATTGCAGCTCGTGGTGAGAAGAAAAGTGGTTATCTTGCTATCGGATTTGGTAGTAGAATGGTGAATAGCTATGCTTATGTGGGTTGGGTTGACGAAACTGGTGTAGGGCGGGTAAACACATATTGGATCGATGGACAGGATGCTTTGTCTGTGCATCCGACAAGTGAGAATTTGAAATATGTGAGGTGCAGGTCAGAAAATGGGATCATCACTTTGGAATTCACACGTCCCCTGAAGCCACCTTGTAGTCGTGATGAAAGGCCGGAGTGTAAGAACATTATTGATCCCACAACTCCTCTTAAAGTTATTTGGGCAATGGGTGCTAGATGGACAGATCGACGTTTAAGTGAGAGGAATATGCATTCTGTTACAAGTAGCAGGCACGTTCGGGTGCTGCTTATGCGTGGTTCGGCCGAGGCGGAAGAGGATTTAAGACCGGTGTTGGCTGTACATGGGTTTATGATGTTTCTTGCTTGGGGTATTTTGTTTCCTGGTGGAATAGTGGCAGCTAGATACTTGAAGCATGTTAAAGGTGATGGATGGTACAAGATTCATGTGTACTTGCAGTACTCAGGTTTGGCGATTGTCCTACTTGCGCTTCTTTTTGCTGTGGCGGAGCTACGGGGTTTCTATGTCAGCTCAGTACATGTTAAGTTTGGAATTGCTGCAATTGTTTTGGCTTGTGTGCAACCAGTGAATGCATTCCTTAGGCCCAAAAAACCATCCAGCGGGGAGGTTAACTCAAAAAGGCTTCTTTGGGAGTATTCCCATGTCATTGTGGGCAGATCTGCCATTGTCGTCGGTATTGCAGCACTCATCAGTGGAATGAAGCATTTAGGAGACAGATATGGTGGTGAAAATGTTCACGGACTTAACTGGGCTTTAATGGTTTGGTTCATGATGGGTGCATTGATAGTCTTGTATCTGGAATACCATGAAAGACGTCGAAGGAGGGACAGGATTTTCGGAAGAAGCAACTTTGTGCTGGGTAACCATGAGGAAGATGACTCTCTTGATCTTTTAAGCCCAACCGGCACTCTTGCGGAAAAGGAGTCGCAACAGTCTGGAAGAATGGAAGTTCAGTTAGAACCTTTAAATAGATAGACATGTTTTTTCAATTATTTTTTATATATAAAGTCACTGTTCTTCACCAGTTTTGGTAGTGTTCCCACTCATACACAGGATACCCGGCCTGTTCATTTGCATGGTTGAAAGGTTTTTGCAGTGCAAAAGGGGTCACATTTTTCCCACCAGTGGTCACTGTAATTGCTTTCCATCATCCTGCAGAGTAAACCCTACAGCATATATTTTGTACACATACATCTTCAACATAGTGGAAGCTTATATCACTCTCTCTCTCTCTCTCTCTCTCTCTCCACAAGAGAGCAGAAGAGTTTGTTTGATATGTGAATTAGTTCAGTTTCTGTCTGTTTAGTTTTATGGGATGTTATTTCTTTTAGCCAAGATTAAAGTTATTGTTGCTGTATAACTTATCAAAAAAGAAGAAGTTATTGTTGCTGTATATTTTGAGATGCTAACAAATGTTTTGTGGTAATTGCCATCACATTCTATTGGAAATTGAAATGTAGCTCATCATAGAAGGTATCCCTGTGGATCAAGCTTATGAATCTACTTGGTGTTTGGTATGCTTCTGTTGCCACCAGAGATTGTTTATTTATTTATATTTATTTTGGATTATTTATTTCACAATATGCTCAACAATTTTTGATTTGGGAAAATATATTCTTCTTATTTATAAAATTAAAAATTCCCTCTTTTACTTGGGACTTGGCTTTAAAAGGAAAATGAATAAAATTGATTATATAAATTCGTGTCTTTCACACACATCAACATGTAAGAGCTAGCATCTCTGCAATATTGGCCAAAATAGTTAATTAAAAAGTGCAACCCATCAGCCTTGCTCTGGAGGTCTCTCAGATTCGATGCCATTGCGGAGGAAAAGCAAAGCACAAATATAAAGAGGAGAAAAAAAAGGAGTGAGGGAACAAGAGAGAGAGAGGGCATGAAACTTTATTCCAAGGGAGACGGTGAGACAACAGAGAGAAATAACAAACAGATTTAACATTTGTGAATAGTAATAATCTACTTTTACATTTTCACCATGGTTTATGTAAATGGATGCATATAGAGAAGAGTTTAATTTGGCTGATATGTAAGAGTTTTAGAGCAATTATGTTAACAGGCATTGGATGGTTATAACTGCTCCATTTATACACCCTTAGATAATATACCTTGTTGTTAAAAGTCGTTAATATTTTAATAAAATGGAATTGGGATCGAAAGAAAACTTGAGTATTTATTATTTTGATTGTATTCGTGATCTCCTATAATTGTAAATGGACCTTTGCGAGGCTCTAAAATATATTGATTTACTTTTTGAATAATATTATACATCACCCCATATTATCATTCGATCCCCCAAAGTTTATGTGACATAATCCTTCGTAACATTTGGTGCATGAAAATTGATTTTTGATTAAAAGATCACGTCACATAGATTTTTCTTTTTTTTGGAAAAACGCTACATAGATTTTGAGAGGATGGTAAAGTGATTAATATAATTACTTTTACTATTTTTCACAAAGTTGGCTGAGTAAGAATTACATAATGTTAAAATAAAGAGTAATGCTATAAATCATACTTTTATTTTACCATTATACCATCAAGATGATGCGACAATATCAATCCGTAATTGTTAAAAAAACAAAATAATTGGCACTAATATCTCAATAAGGTTATTTATTTATTTATTTATTTTTTTGTCATTACTAAAAAAAAATGCTGATTTGGGTGGAACTCTCCAAAATTCTATCTACTTTGAACTTAATTCTTCTAGGCTTCTGATTAAAACCTTTCAACATTAGGGTTTGAACCAATGTTCCTTCCCCATTTTGGGGATCAGAAGAAACAATTTTTTTCTTCACATATTTTTATTTGCCCACTTCACAAAAAAGAGAAAATCCTCAATATTTATTGTAAAATAATCTATACTCTTGTCGAAGCCCTTATTTAAACAAGCGTTTCAGTAAAAAATTCACTGTCTTTGGTAAGATTGGCATCGCTCTCGTAAAAATTTCCACTGTCTTGGTGAGATTAGCACCTCTCTCTCTCCTACACACCGCTTTTTCAGTTTTTCTTTCTCTAACCCTCTCCCAACTCTGCTTTTGGGTCCGAGCTTCAAATTCCGACGTACTTGGGCGTGGCCCTCAGATCCGGCTACCTCCGGTAACTCCCCCTATCGCCTTTACAATTCTCACAGTACGCACACCCAAAGCACCATACTTTCACAAGCTGTCACCTTGGATTAAGTATCCGCATAAGATAGAAAATCTTGAAAATAGTTGATGAATCTCGAAGTTTATGTCGTTTTGGGAAATGGGTACTGCGTTGTTGCACTGTATGCTGTTTGTTTGCTGAGAATTGCCACGTGGGATTCTCTGCAACTCATCTTTTGAGTAGCACTTGCTCTCGTTTTGGGAATTGGGTATTGCATTTTTTGCATTATATGGTGCACTTTATTTATTTATTTATTTCTGAGAATTGCCATGTGGGTCTCTTTGTAACTCATCTTTTGAGCGTCACTTTGCTTTGCTAATTCATTTGGGTACGGTGTGGGTTTGAATTTAGGGTTGATTTGCTTTGATTTTCAGCTCGTATGTTACTTTTCTTGGATTTTTCCGTTTCCTTCATTCTTTTTTCTACGGTGGGAATTTGCGTCAACTAGTCGTTTGCAATTCAAATTGAGGAGCTGTGACTTGCTTTTTTCTTCTGAAATATATAGTATTCGTGTACTTGTACATACGTATGAAGGGCTTTGATATGTGATTCTTGCTTTCCAGTTCAGGGTTCGTACAATTTATTGTGAGGATATATGCGAATCAAACTGTGGAATTGTGAAATTATACACTGTTCTCATTTCTGATACATAAACATATACATAAATACAAACTTTTGTACATATATTTATACATACATATATGTATGTATGTATTCATGTCCGTATACATTTGTATAAATTTGTATTGTATAACATAGTTATAAAATCACGAACAACTATACCACACAAACACATACATGTATATGTACGTATATATCTGGTATCTATATATATGTGTGTGCGTGCGCATGTATTTGGGGATAATGTATATGTATGTAAGCGTCTGTATGTCCTTTTCCCTTTTCACCATTATTGGTTGGGAGTTTCTTTTTCATTTAATTGTCTCATAATTTTTCCGTGGAGGCTCACTTTATGCATTATACATATTCAATTCTCCAAAAGGGGAAAATAGGGCAAATGGACTTAATTATCTGTATTTTAGGATCATAATATGTTCTTAGCATTATTATGAATTAATTGCAAGATGTTTTAGTGTTCACACTGGGTTGCGTCCCTCTGTGTTTTATTAATGATAGGAAATTATTTATTAAAAAAAAATTGTTTTAGTGTTCACTTGTTATTAGTAGATGTTAATAAGGGATTTTTGTTTTTTCTTCCAGAATATGAGTAGCTTGGTAGAGCGGCTTCGTGTTAGATCGGATCGGAAGCCAGTATATAACATTGATGAATCAGATGACGATGCCGATTTTTTGCTTGGAAAACCTGGGACAACTCAGGAAAAGTTTGAAAGGATAGTCAGGAGTGATGCGGTTTGTTTCTTTTACTTATTTTTCTACTCTTATTATTATTATTTTTTAAATTTTTTATTTGAATCTTCTGCCTGATTTTTCTTCTGCCTTTGTTTCTTTTTCCTGTAATTCATTGGAATTTGTTGACTCATTCTGTTCTTATAGTTTATGCTAATTGCTATTTCCTAAGGATGATATTTTTGTTTCCTGAAAGTACTGAGTTTCAAGATTTGTTTGCCTAACTCATAAATTTGGTTATGCATCCAAACTTAGGTGCTTGAGAATCAGTTCGCATAAGTACTTAAGGAATTATTTTGTGTTCATGCTATACGTAATTATAACCTGTCATGATCAAGTATTTGTAAGAGGAAAAAAAAAAAAAAAGCCTAAATTGAGTTTTGGCTAATGATGGTTTTTTATTCGGATACATTGGTTCAGATTTCTTGTAGAATGTGACTTGTTGACTTAAATATTTACTGATAAAAAAAATAAAATATATTAAGCATTTTGGAAGGAGAATGTTATGCAGAGGAAAAGCTGGATCCCTTTTAGTTTCTGGCCTCTGTAACCTGGCCGTTTGATGGACATTTGATGGAAAATATTTTACTTTTTGGAAGTTGCTCATGTTATTCTGTTGCATATCGTATGTTCTGGCTGTTTCTTTTGTTTAAAGGAGAATGTTATGCAGAGGTAAATTTGGACCCCTTTTAGTTTGTGGCCTTTGTAACCTGGCCGTTTGATGGACATTTGGTGGATAATGTTTTACTTTTTGGAAGTTTCTCATGTTATTCTGTTGCATATTGTATGTTATGGCTGTTTATTTTGTTTTATATCTAATTAAATCTGTTAGTCTAGTTCTTTCCTTTGCAAATGTTTTTTTTTTTCCTGTCTTCATTTATCAAATAATTGTTATTTTTTTATTCTTACTTTTTCTGAATAGAAAGATGATTCATGTCAAGCATGTGGAGAAAGTGGGAATCTTCTCTTCTGTGAAACATGTACTTATGCTTACCATCCCAAGTGTTTGCTTCCACCACTGAAAGCTCCTCTTCCTGGCAACTGGAGGTGTCCTGAATGTGTATGATTCCATATCTGGAACTATTATTGTTTGTATCAAATGAAGTACAGATGGTGTACGTTTAGTGATAGCTGATAATGAAAATGTGATATCTTTGCAGGTTAGCCCTCTAAATGATATTGAGAAGATATTGGACTGTGAAATGCGCCCTACTGTTGCTGATGATAGTGATGCCTCAAAGTTGGGTTCAAAGCAAATTTTTGTAAAACAATATCTTGTAAAGTGGAAAGGACTATCTTATTTGCATTGTACATGGTAAATTCATGGTTTGACGATTTTATCTTGTTTATGTTTCTGATTTAGGAATGCTTTTCTTATGTTTTCTAGCTGTTCTCTGTGCTATTTGGAATGTATGTCTCGCTTAATTGTTAGTATGGCTCTGCATTTAAACCTTAGTTCTTCCCTGGATATTTTGTTAGTTTGACGGTTTCCATTAACCTACTCTATGCTTTTTATTGCAGGGTACCGGAGAAAGAGTTCCTAAAAGCTTTTAAGACACATCCTCGTCTAAAGACTAAAGTAAACAATTTCCATCGTCAAATGGCATCTAGCAATAACTCTGATGAAGATTTTGTTGCCATTCGACCTGAATGGACTACTGTTGATCGGATTCTTGGTTGCAGGTTCAACAATCTTGAAGTTTTTTGTCATTAGAGAATATGATAGGACTTGTGCTTCTGTTTGGTATTCTGAATATAATGCTTTTGAACTTGATTTTTCGTGCTGAATTCAAGCTTCAATTAGTTTTAGGTCTAAAAGCAAGTGTTGCCCCCCCCCCCCCCCCCCCAAAAAAAAAAAAGCAATAATGAAAGTCTGTGTATGTTAAGTCTTAGACATGAATTTTGAATTTGACTCTATTAGATTAAGAACTGTACTTTGCTCACTTATTCATTCAAACCAATGTGTGGGTCTTATTTGCAGTTGAATATTAAACATAATTTTATATCAAAAAAAGCACAATGCGCCTCTAAGTACACATAAAGTATACAAACAAAAACTCACAAAAACCCACAAAAAGAAGACCCTATACAAACCCTAAAATCCAAAGAATCCTAAAGAAACCTGATGCCCCAAAACCCACAAAAACCCTGAGTTCAATTGACCATACTAGAGCAACGGCTTCTAGCCTCAAAATGATTGGAGAATTCCAAATTTGTGAGCTCCCTTTTCCCCTTAACCTTTGGAGCAGAAACGTCATTTTTGGACTCCTGCTCCTTTTCAATGATTGGAAAAAGATCCAAAAGACTTTTCTCATCACCTCCACAAGACAAAACCCACATTGGGAACGAGCCTCACCACATCGAGCACCACCTGGGAATAGCCCTCCACCCCCTCCATTGGAGTTTCTGCTACAGCCTTGGCTAGCAACTCCTCCTTCTTATGCAACTGCTTTGCTACCTTATCCTTCACTCTCTGGGAATACCCCAGTTGAGACTTTAGTTTGCTTGATGCAAGTCTAATCCTCCCACTGGAATTTTTATTTTACCAACTTGATTTGTAATCAAAAGTTCTGTTAGAAAGATTTACCAAATCCTATTGTTTTAGCTGTTGGTATGCTCAGTTCCCTTGTCTAATTACGCCCACTATCCCTGACTGTAGATTTATATCATGACTAGTTTAAAGTTGCATATAAATGCTTCCTTACATGGTTTCAGTACTGCCATGGACTTCATGCAGCATATTGCATGGGCTCAGACTGCTGTGCCCATGATGCATAGACTTAATAAATTTTTAATTCACTTGTTCTTGCTCATATGTGATTGCAATTGTAACTTCCTCTTAGTATCTGTTTGTTTTTGTATATATATGTTTTAAAGTTTTTTGGCATTCATAGTGCTTTTCATCCAAAATGTTTCATGAATAACATCTCAAGTTTTACAATTGCATACAACTAATGAAGACATTTGAAGAAACTGTTTAGCTTCGTATAACCCTTTTTCAAGATTTGTTATGGTGGAAATATCACCAATAATATGTGCCTTTGTGTGCCAGCTTGGCCTTTTCAAGGTGGTGGCAAGTGTTTTTTTTTTTTCCTCTGTTTTGTTTTGACAAGTTTTCATGGTGAAAAAAGTGGTTGATGGTATGGGCTAGAGATGGGTTGTGCCCACATCTGCATTTTTGTTTAGGTTATAGGGATGATCAATAGCTCTTTTATTTGGTTCAGATTTACTTTATTTCCCCATTCCAGTCGGTGGATTTTTCTATCTATTCTTTACCTCATCACTCATGTTGTCCACCTATATGCCTCATTGGTCCAGGGATTTTTCCTCCTAATTAAGGCAATACATTTATAGACATTGGAGAGCCTAATCTGTAACACTGAGATGGAAGGTTCTTGTTGATGGTTAAGTCTGATGCATGACTTAATTAAATTTTAGAGTAATTATAATTAATAATGGTCTCAGGCTTTCTGTCCATAAGACCTAGGACAGTACCTTTTCATTCTGAATTGTATGATTGGATCTTTTTCCTTGAACAATATGATATTGTTGTCTAGCTAAGTAATATGTAAACAACCACATTTATGCTTGGGGTCTGGAGAGGCTATGGAGTTAGACTTGCATTTTCTACTGGAGAGGCGAATGGTTAGAAAGTTTCAGTTTTGTCTTGTGCATAGTTTGCCTGCTATGTGCACCTTTCTTATGCTTTCTATTGGCAAAAGCCTTTCGTTCCTTTTTTTATTAACATATTATGATCCATCTTAAAACTTTTGAGTTTTTATCATAGCATAACGCAGCAGACTAGATCAAATCACTTGACATGTTCAATATGCAAAATAATGGGATGGAGAGTGTCAGTAACCATTGTAAACATTTATTTGTTAGTTCTGGCTGAGTTCTTGGTGAACTTATTATCAAATTGTTTATTTTATTTTATTTCTATCATTTTGATTTCTTTGAACATTGTAATGGAACTGATTGTTGGATGTGATATTTTTTGTTGAATGCTGCAGAGGTGACGATGATGAGAAGCAATATTTTGTAAAATGGAAAGAACTTCCTTATGATGAATGTTACTGGGAATTTGAATCGGATATTTCTGCATTTCAGCCAGAAATAGAGAGATTCAATAGAATGCAGTCTAGGAATACTAAACTGTCTTCTAGTAAGCAAAAGAGCAGCCTTAAAGATGCTATGGAATCAAGGAAGAAGCAGAAAGAATTTCAACAGTTTGAACATAGTCCTGACTTTCTTTCTGGAGGTACATGATTTAGTCTGTTATATAGCTCTGAAATATGGCTCTCTTTTCTATTTATTATTTGTTTCTATTATCATGAATTCTTAACTGCTTTTCGGTGTAAATGAAGGTACACTACATCCATATCAGCTTGAAGGGTTGAACTTCTTACGCTTCTCTTGGTCCAAACAAACTCATGTCATACTAGCTGATGAGATGGGGCTTGGTAAATCTTCATCTTCTTAGTTGTTCCATTTTTTTTGTCTGTGTATCTTGATGGCTGGATTTTACAATCTCTTTTTTGGTTGCAGGAAAAACTATACAGAGTATTGCTTTTTTGGCCTCTCTTTTTGAAGAGAACCTTAAACCGCATTTGGTGGTTGCTCCACTTTCAACACTGCGAAACTGGGAACGTGAATTTGCAACTTGGGCTCCTCAAATGAATGTCGTACGTACATAAAATCTGTCAATGTTAGGGCTGAGTGAAATTGTTACACCTCGTTTGACTCCGATGCGTACTGCCCAACTATGGTTGGTTACCGACCATCGGTAGGTCAGCATCAGTAGGTTAATTTGCAAACCAACAGAGGTTGGTTTTAGGGTATGGTATTCCTACCCGGCTGATCTCCTAGATATAAATTATTTTCCTTCTGCACAGCTGTGCCAACCTGGGGCCCTAACCTAAGGGTTGCGCCCCTCTGCGCTTTTAAAATATTCTATTGACTTATAAAAAAAAAAAAAAAAAATTTCTACCCATCTCAGCCTCCAAGCCCTGTCCCACTTTCGAAGCCAGACTCCCATAAAAGTTCCACAAACTTAGAAGCCACACACAAGAAGAATGGCACATTGGCTTCACCGGCCACTGCTCCAGTTCTTTTAAAGTTGTGGGCCGGTGATTTTGGTGTGGATCAGTGGGTGGCAAATTTGTGGAGATTGTGTGGGGATGGGTGTCAGCGGCGATTTTGATGTACTGCTGATAATCTGAGATGGAGTTGGGTGTGTGGCAATGATTTTGGTGTGGCGTAAGCCTGGCCGAACCAACCAGCAGAACTGAAACTGATTGACCTATGTTGTTTTGGCTTCATTGGATGATCATTTCAGGTTTTGGTGGCCGGATTCTGTCTACTAACCCTGTTGGTTCAGCCGTTGAAATACTGGCAGTACCCGCCCCTGGGGTTGGTGCTGACCCATACTTAATGTATCATTGTCATTGGCCGGTTAATATTGTTCTGAACAAAAGTTTCTTACTGCAGGTCATGTATGTTGGTTCTGCCCAAGCTCGTGCTGTTATAAGGGAATATGAGTTTTACTTTCCCAAAAAACATAAGAAAATCAAGAAAAAAAAATCTGGTCAAGTTTTTAGTGAAAGCAAGCAAGATAGGATAAAATTTGATGTCCTTCTGACATCTTATGAGATGATTAACTTGGACTCAGTATCATTGAAACCGATAAAGTGGGAG
This sequence comes from Carpinus viminea, assembly GCA_013348765.1. Classification (NCBI taxonomy): domain Eukaryota; kingdom Viridiplantae; phylum Streptophyta; class Magnoliopsida; order Fagales; family Betulaceae; genus Carpinus; species Carpinus viminea. Next base: position 14,216,201 of record CP054670.1, on the reverse strand, counting down.
TGCATGGTAACATTCTGTGCTACTCATTGTCTACATTGCTAGTTTTCAATGTATGCTTTTTATTTTTTTAAATACTAATATCTCTTTGTAGATTGTTGATGAAGGTCATCGTCTAAAAAATAAGGATTCGAAACTGTTTTCTTCAATGAAGCAGTATTTGAGTAGGCATCGTGTGCTTTTGACGGGAACACCTCTTCAGGTTTATCGTCAGATTATGCTATTATTCTATAGATACTTCAGTATACTGCTATGCCTTTTCATAATTTTTTAAGATATCAATGAATTGGATAGCTTTCTTAGGTAACCTTTTTCTATTTTTTATTCTTGTCTTGGATGAATGTATAATAAGTTTGCTCCACGTTGTTGTTGATATTTCGAAGTTACTAATATCGGAATAGATTTTTCCATTAAAAAGTGGTTTACATATGGCTTGTTCTTTAATTGACAGACAGAAGAAAAAAAAAAAAATCTGTTTGGTGTAATTACTTTGGGTGACTAAAATTATGATGATTCAACATGTTCCCACAACATATTTTGGAATGTTGCTTTCATGACATGGTTAGTACATTATTATATAGTTGCAAGTTTATGATCCTAGCTTGCTTCATTGACATGGTCACTACATTATTATGTGGTTTGGTGGTGAGAGTGGCATGGGTCTCCATTAAATTGTGCAAGGAGCAGTGACATCCTAGTACAAATGCATGCGATGTTTGTTGTTGTTATTATTATTACTATTATATTTTGAATTTTCACTTATAACAAAAAATGTTTGGAATTTGGATATATCTTTTTTTCTTATAAATGTCGTCTTTCACTCATCTGGTTGCTTAATGCTATATTGTTCAAATTTTAGCTGTGTAGCTCAATAGTTTTGGCTTAATTTTGGTGATCTATTGAAAGTATGTGCGGTGCATTGTCTTTGGCATAAATATAATATTCAGTTGGTTCTTGATTAGTAGTTTTTAATTTCACATTCATATGCCTAGTTATGACTCAATAATTTGTTGCATGCTGCTTAGTTTTTTGTACAAAGTTACTTATGAGACTCATCTATTACATTTTCAGAATAATCTGGATGAACTTTTCATGCTTATGCACTTCCTTGATGCTGGGAAGGTTAGTATACATCACAGCGTTGTTCACAATGGATGATGGTGTTCATTTCATCAAAAGTACGTTATTGAAATTGATTTATGGACATCATGACTGTTTTCTGAGTATATGTTTTGTGATTTTCTGCAGTTTGGAAGTTTAGAGGAGTTCCAGGAAGAGTTTAAAGATATTAATCAAGAGGAGCAGATTTCAAGGCTTCATAAAATGTTGGCCCCGCATCTCCTCAGAAGTATATTTCTTAAACTCTTTAAACTGACAAAAATTGCAGTTGATTCATTTATTTGGATTGCCATCGTTGCTTTACCATGTGTTTCATTATTATGTTATTAATTTATGTTACCTTTGTTATATGAGTATTTATTAGGGATGCAATATGAATCTTTATTCCAATTTATTGTGGTCAGCCACAGCTTATGACCATGAAAAAACTACGACGATGTCATTCTCAGTATATTCACTTTTTCACACAATTGGGCCCTTGCCTTGGGGATTTTGGTAGGTTGATTACCAAAAAAAATCTCATTCACATGTTATTAACTCGAATCCATTGTTGTTTGTAATGCTGCCTTTATCTTCTTCATATTCTTTACTCATGATATACAAACTGCTTTTAAAGTTTTAGTTAGGGGTTTTGTGGGGTTTTGTGGGTTTGTGGGATTTTGTGGGGGGTTTTTTGGGTGCTTTTTAGGGTTCTTGGGTGGGTTTGTGGGGTTCTTTTTGTGGTTGTGCTTTGGGGTTTTTTCTTCTCTTTTTCCTTTTTCAATAAAACTCCTTATTGCTTAAAAAAAAAAAAAGGTTTTAGTTAGGATCGAACCCAGTTGGGCCCTTCTTTGAACTTAAATAATTTTTTTACATTTTCTTATATAAAAAAAAAAGTTTCAGTAAGGATTGTTTATGAAACTCTTTTCATGTACAATTTAAAAATTCCATCCACCGTTTAGATGTAGTTGAAATAGAAGAAAATCCTTCTATTGTAAAATTTGAGCCTAGCTGACAATGTTTGTTAATGTAATTTTTTTGGCATTTTTACTGTTACTTTTAACAAGAAGACATTGGGCTTTTTGATAAAACTGTGACATAAAGGTGAAATTAGTTTTGAATGTTTTGTGTGTTGAATTGCTTGTTAATGCTTTTGCTTTTTTGCTAAAAAGCATTGAAAAATGTGTCTACTAAATTTACTAAAATTTTCCAGTCCTTGTCATACTGCAGACCGTTTCTTTTTCTTTTTTGAAAATTATTTGTTATTTATTTCTTTTTAATTTTTCAATTCTTTGATGTTTCCTACTATCCTTGCCGTAGTTGTCTTTTGGTTCACCTGAACTGTAATTTCCCTTTTAGGAGAAGGATGTTACCCTTGATCTTAAGATTTTATTCAGTTGATTTTTTTTCCTCTCTGAATCTTTCAAATCCTTGTAGAGAGCCCCCATTCCCATAGGTGTTGTTGAGAAAGTAGATATGTCAGGTTTGTTAAAGCTAAAGTTCTTGCAGTCAGAGAGGAGATTGATCTTTTGTTCATCTATAACCTTTTGAAATTATATTATTTGCTTAAGATGTTGGTGCATATGTTGGATGCAATTGCAGGAGTAAAGAAAGATGTCATGAAGGAACTACCTCCTAAAAAGGAACTTATTTTACGTGTTGAATTAAGTAGCAAGCAGAAAGAATACTATAAAGCGATTCTGACACGTAACTATCAGATACTAACTCGACGTGGTGGTGCACAGGTAAGATTGCATGTTTCAATGAAGCAATGATTTTTCAGTTTAATCCTGACCTAACATATTATTGTGGTTGGATACTTGTATCAGATTTCTCTAATCAATGTGGTTATGGAATTACGCAAGCTCTGTTGTCACGCTTATATGTTAGAAGGAGTTGAACCAGATATAGAAGATACAAAAGAATCGTTCAAGTAAATACATATTTCATATTCAATATTGCCATCCACATTGTCATTGAGGAAGACTGGATTGTTTGCTAATCGATGCAGTGAATTTGTTTTGATTCTTCATGTTATACTTAGAACCTACGGACAAATGTAGCTAGAGAGATGCCTTTTAATGTTCTGCGCTTGATCTTCTTTATTTTGATGAGTCAGCTTATTTAGATTAATGTTTTAAGTAAGCTATAAACATGCTTCTCTGTTTTCTGCTTCAAATTTTCTTTTGCTATATGACAGACAGCTCGTGGAATCTTCGGGGAAGTTGCAATTGTTGGACAAAATGATGGTGAAGCTAAAAGAGCAAGGCCATAGAGTTCTTATTTATTCACAATTTCAACACATGCTTGACTTGCTAGAAGATTATTGTGCTTACAAGGTCTGCAAAATTATTTTGCCTACAAGCTCGTGTGTGCATTTAATTTGTGGGCTGAAGCAGTTAATGATATTTCAATAAATATATTGATTTAATATTCTTTCATACTTTTTCTTTGGAAGTCAGAAATGGCAGTATGAGCGGATAGATGGCAAGGTTGGTGGAGCTGAAAGACAAATAAGAATAGACCGATTTAATGCCAAAAATTCCTCCAGATTTTGTTTTCTGCTTTCAACCAGGGCTGGGGGCTTGGGGATAAACCTTGCAACTGCTGACACGGTTTTCTTATATGATAGGTGAAAAGCTTACATTTTGACATTTGTTTCCTTTATCTTTTAAAATTATTTTAATTTTGATGGGAAATGTATTATTGGAACGATGTTACAAGTCATTTTATAGATAATTTGGTATATGTGAGATGAGTTAACTCATTGATTGTTCGTGAGGGTTATAAATTCATAGGCCTGGGAACCTAGAGTTCGGAAGAAAGTAAGTAGCGGTTTTGATGGATGACTTATCTAATAATTCTTCATGCATAGTGGATCATTATATCGAATATGATAATTGATGGGAAGGAGTTGTCACTTTAGTGCATTAAATGATGCTGGTAACCCTTTGTAACTCCTTTTTTTTTTTTTTTCTGTCTTTCTTTCTTTCTTTCTTTCTTTCTTTCTTTAAGTTCATTAATCTTGATACTGATAAAATGAATTTAGGCTTTTAGCTTTGCTTTTTTATTTTTTTCAAAGGAAAAAGATGTGTTATATTTTTAGCTAGTCTTTTATCATTCACTAAACATGTTGTCCTGCAGTGACTGGAATCCCCATGCTGATCTACAAGCTATGGCTAGAGCTCATCGACTTGGGCAAACTAACAAGGTTAAAGTTTGTTCTTCATCTTAATATGCAAATTGTTATTGTTGCCAGCACTTTTGGTTGCTTTAAAACTGGAGAGTGCCTTTGGTGCTGCAGGTGATGATTTTTAGGCTCATAACACGAGGAACCATTGAAGAAAGGATGATGCAAATGACTAAGAAGAAAATGGTGTTAGAGCATCTTGTTGTTGGGCGGCTAAAGGCTCAAAACATTAACCAGGTAAACAATATTCTTTTAGAAACTAATGGTTTTGTTAGTCTGGTGGCAGTCTGGAATAATCTAAATTGCTGAATGTTGGTTGAACATACTGGGAAGTAAACAAATTCTGTAGTTGCATCACACATATAACCATTATCATCAGACAATCTTATGTATAACTTGTTCACTTCTTATGTACTTCTTTGGTTCTGTCCTTTTATGTACTGTCCAGCATTGTATTATAATGTTTTGCTGATATTATGAGTTAGATCCTTGCTTTGTTTTCAACTCATACAGATACTGTTTTTTAACTCATAAATTCTTTCATTTTGTTTATTGTTTAACTTATTTGTTGATAAAAGGAGTCAAGATAACGATTTCACTGGTTATTTCTTTGTTGGATTCCTTCTTTTTTCTTCTTCTTTTTAATTTTTTAATTCAAGAAATTTTCCCATACCACGTGTATGCATATTGTCTTGTGTCTTTTGTTTTTCCCATACCACATGTACTCTTAGAAACATTATGGGAAGCTTTTAATTTTTAGTCGTGGGCTTTTATGAGGTCAACCCACTCATGGAGGGAGGGCCTCTTCTAAGAGCCTATTTGGGATTGTGTTTGAGAAACAGAGTTTTTAAGTCAAAAAGAGCTTTTAGACAAAAACTTCATTTTTTAAGCTTTTGTTAAAAGTACTTTTTGGCCATTTTTAGGCTTTTTAGACCCTTAAAAGCGATTTTTAATTTTTTTTACCAAGCGACTACTTTTTTCTTCAAACGGGTTTTTTGAGTGTTAAAAGCACTTTTAGGCCTTTTAAACGCAATCCCAAATAGGCCTAAGCCCACTCCCCAAACGGATGCTGTGCATGCTAGAAGTAATGGCCCTTTAAGCTTTTATGGCCTAGATCCAAACCCACTTTTAAGTGGAAATTGAAAGTGGATGCGGGAACCTTTTCAATAGCTAGGTGCTGGTTCAAGTTCGAGTACTCCTCTAGCTAAGCTCACTGGTACTCGGATAGCACCATCACAAAATCCCGTTGCCTTTGATGCTCACTGTGGAAAAGATCAGAGATGAAGTCATAGGGTCTCGAGGGGCGATGATACAAAGTGCTCTCATATCGGTGGTTCCCTTTCAAGGGTGTTGTCTTTTGACACCTAGACACTAGTGTTGCTTGAAGGCGTCCCTAAGTTGAGCACAAAACCTGTTGGCATCAATGCAGTGACAGTTTTTTTTTTTTTAAGATTTGCGGTTGGGTTTGGTTGGGTCTTTGAAAACGGTTTCTTGTGTTGGAGTGGGCCCTTGACCTTAGGGGTGGGAGAAGAATCATGTTTATGGGTTTGACCATCAGGCCCTTTTTCTTTCTTGAGAAGTGGGAAGGGGGAGGAGAGAGAGAGAGATAGCAGGAGTTAGTGGGGTCAATGAAAGTTGTGGTGAGTGGATGCAAGGAAAACTTGAGGCATCACACCTGCTGTACCAAATCAGTCTATTATTAACTGCTATGATATGAGTGAGAACAATAAAGTTCCATCTCTGGTTGGCAAGATGATCAAACTAGTTGCTTTGAAGACGAGGTGAGGTTCCTTCACGTTCGGAACTGGGGGAGGAGCCAAGTAGTTGTGAGCTGTTGAATTTTTGTCTACTGCTGTGAATGAAGAGCCAGGATCTTCCACGCCAGGATCTCAGAATGGGTGTTGCAGAAAGTCAAGGTTTTTCAGCAGTTTGTGAGCTTTCCTACGAGGGGTTTGAAGAAGCAAGACGCAACCAAAACGATTTGGTTAGATCCCCTAATTCTCTTTCTAAGACAATGAATAGAGGGAATCCTGAATTAAAAATATTTTCCTGTTCTATCAATTATGACTTGAAGGGAGGCTACTCTAGCAGAGGCAGAGGTAAGATGAGTGGTTCATCCTGTTTTTTATGAAGCCTAAAATTTTGTCTTGGAATGTTAGTGGGTTGAATGATAGGGACAAACAATTGAGGGTCAAGAATTTACTCAGGGAATGGAAGGTTGACATTGTATGTTTACAAGAAACCAAGCTGGAGCATTTGTCTAGGGTTGTTGTGCATAGTTTGTGGGGTTGTCAACATGTAGGTTGGTGGTATGTGGAATTTACCATGGCGTACTTGAGGTGATTTCAATTTCATGCGCTGTTTGAGTGAGAGATTGAGTGATTCCTGCTCTTAACTAGCTATGTTGGACTTTTCTAAATTACCTTTTATTAGGGTCTTATGGATATACCTCTTGTAGGTAGAAATTTCACGTGGTATAGTAACGAGATTTGTTTGTTGTGGTCTAGATGTTTCTTAGATGAAACTCCCTAGTTTATCGGATTACTTTTCAACATTGCTTAATTGTGGAGATGTTCATAGGGGTAGACAATATTTCAATTCGAAATATGTGGTTAAAATTAAAGGGCTTCAGAAAAAAAATGTTAGTATATTGATCACAAAATTTTAGTACACTCTTCATTCTCCCAGCTTATTCCACCTTCAAGTAATGCTACTGGCCTGCGGGTAGTATCTCTAGTTCTTTGTATTGGAGACCTGTATTTGTTCTCATATACAGCCCAGCCTTTGGACCGGCAGCTAAGAAAGGAGAATGTAATAATTGATCTGCTTACAAACAAAATCATGGTAAAGGTTTCTAAGAGCAAACTCCCATCTTGTTAGATTGACTTTTTTCAGGGGTGAGTAGTATGTTACATGACTAGAAAATATGTATGTGAGCTTTAAGAAGGTGAAACATGTGAGAATTGATGCAAAAGTATAATAAACATCAACAAACCCATCCATTAAAATTTTCTTTGATGGTGTGCTATGCATGCTTGAAGTACCTCATTTTTCATAACTCTTTCTGATAGAAATCAAACGTAGGACAGAGATTATGTGCACTTTGAGGAATAGACTTTCTAATTAAATGTATTTGCATAGAAAAATTGATGAAAATTCTAATTGATTTTTATTGTACTTTAGGAAGAGTTAGATGACATCATAAGGTATGGCTCAAAGGAGTTATTTGCAGATGAGAACGATGAAGCAGGAAAATCCCGCCAAATTCATTATGATGATGCTGCAATTGATAGGTAATCTCTTTTTAACTGTTTTTGACTGAATTGATAGTGGTTAACTATTTGAGCTCCAAATTTTTGTTTGTTACATTTTTCTTTTCTTTAATAGATTACTTGATCGTGAACAAGTTCGAGACGAAGAGGCTACAATGGATGATGACGAGGAAGATGGGTTTTTAAAGGCCTTCAAGGTTTTATCTATGTTATATTATTCTTTGCATTTTTATTTATGTGCTTCTAGTGATTTAAGATACGCTTTATTTATTTTTCATATATTAGCATACTTGATCTCGTGTTTATACTCATTTATCTGATGGTGTAACCTAACTTTCTTTAATTTTATATAAAAAAATCGGGGAGTCTTTTGGGCAAGGAAAGGTGACATTTACCTTTTAGAGGAAGTCGATCAGCCTTGTGTGCTCAAGCAAGATGTCAAATGTGGACATGAATTAGGTTATACTTGTTTTACTATCATGCATAAATGAGACCTTATTTTGGATGAAATTGTATGATTCTATTGTTCCTTGCTCTCAGTGTCTCACATAGTTATGTATGTTATATCATGTTTAACTTCAACTGTTTTTTTTTTTTTTTTAAATAAGTAATTCAAATTCAGTAAACGCGCAGATGGGCACAACCCTAGTACCTTTGTTTCTTCTAACCAAGCTAAATGTATATTGTAACATACTAATGTAGCATAACTTGACACAGATATTAGTGATTACCCATTAGGACCCAATTGGAAGTGGCCTCCCCAGAACGGGTTTTAATAGAACAATCTCCAGTACGCATAAACCATCCAACATAAGTGTAAAATAAAGTAACAACACTTTATGTAAGATATATATCTATTTGTTCATGGTAGTCCCAGTCCTCCTTTGTGCATTACATCCCTGAGTTTAGACCTAAAATTACTAAAATGTGTAAATCTTGCTAATTATATACTTACCAGATTCAAAAGATGAGAAATGTTATATACTACACTCTATCCCACTGGACTTATATAACAGCACCCATCAGCCCTTAGATTTTTTTTTTTTTTCCCTAATAAGGGTTGATTCAAAGACTGACAGACACTATCACATCAACCTAATGGGATAGGAGTGTAGTATATAGCATTTCTCTTAAAATATATTGAAAATCCTTAATAGTTTTAAAGTCCAAATGTAACACACTTAAGAATTTGCGACCTTAGTATTCCTTCTATATTTCTAGAAGTGAAGGAAATTATTATAAAAACGAACAGTTATTTTTTGACAAGTTGACCACTTCATATTTCTCTTCTCAGAAATATTATGTCTTTTGGCCAGAGGTATAATTTGCTGTAGTGCAGGGGTGCACAAAATACATCAGCCAATTGCACTTTCCTGATAGCTTAGAGTACCAAAATTTGGATTTTCATGATTTACCGTATAATGGTTGGGGGATAGAGAGTAATTTAAGAGTAATACTTTGAGTGATTGTGTGCTTATAAATTCGTATTCTCTGCCTCGGTAATTTCCTTTGATGCGATTTAGTCATATGGAATCTCATTCCCCCCACACACACATTGCCCATTCAGTACAATAGGGCACCCAGCCATGGCACTGTTTTGCCATGTTTTATATATTGGGGTTGCCCACTGATATCTGCAGAATGCTGCTAGCTCATCCATACCTGCTCCAATAGTAAATGCTGGACTGAAAATGCCCCTAGTCCTTTTGAGCCTTCTTATTTTCCTTGGATTGGTATTCATTTTGGGCATTTGCATAACTGCACCTTTAGTTCATGACACTTGAAAAAGTTACATGATCCCTTCTGACAACAAAAAATGAAATAAGATGAAGCACGGCTTTTCCAATCTCTTGGCATGGAGTTGTGGTTACTCTTTGCCAGATTTGGACTTCTACATGCGGACTGCCTACACTCATCTTTTGAAGCATAATCAAATTTCCACTAGTAGAATTGTTGTCATATATGCGCTAGTTACTCTAGGCCAGATTTAGACTTCTACATGCGGACTGCCTACACTCATCTTTTGAAGCATAATCAAATTTCCACTAGTAGAATTGTTGTCATATATGGGCTAGTTACTCTATGCCAGATTTGAACTCCTACATGCGAACTACCTACACTCATCTTTTGAAGCATAATCAAATTTCCACTAGTATAATTGTTGTCATATATGGGCTAGTTGATGAGTTCAAATATCACCTAGCAAACTGGTCCAGGGTTTCTTATTCGATCTCTGAAGGAGGGCTGGGGATCCATAACTTTTGTTCAATTGAGCTCTCTTAGGGAAATGGCTATGGTGCTATGAGCATGAGAGAGAAGCTTGGTAGAGAGTGGTGGTAGACTATAAATTTGGCAGTTCATGGGTTGGGTGGTGTTTTGACGAGCCTCTTGGGACGCATGGGGTGGGTTTATAGAAGAATATTAGGAGAGGCTGGGGAAATATCTCTAGCCATACCAAATTTGAGGACTGTGAGAAGACTTTGTAGGAGCCTAAGTCATTATTTTTCTATACTTTGTATCTATAGACAACAAATTTTGTTTCTCCTTTGGGGATTAGCTTTACGACTTCCTTGTTCTCTTCTCTTTCTAATTAGGCGTTTTTTTTATATATTCTTTTTGTGTACTTGAGAGTGCCAAATGCTTTTTATATATCTAAATTACTTATAAAAAAAAAAAAGAACTTGTAATCACCATGTGATTTTTTGTGAAAGGGCTTTGTCTAACAGCGTAGGATTTTTTCATTGTCATAGTCTCTGCTTCTTTCTTGCTTTATGGTTTTCTAGTAAATTTTGTAAATGTTATATTCTGTAGGTGGCAAATTTTGAATATATTGAGGAAGCAGAGGCTGTTGCGGCAGAGGAAGCACAGAAGTCTGCAGTGGAGAATAGACCTACCGTGAACAATACAGAAAAATTAAATTACTGGGAAGAATTGTTAAGAGACAGCTATGAAGTGCATAAAGTTGAAGAGTTCAATGCTTTGGGAAAGGGCAAGAGAAGCCGCAAGCAGGTATTGCACTTTAGTTTTTATGGCATTGATTAAAATTACTGTGGCTCTCGTTGTCAATGATTTAGGTTGTCTTGGTATGCTACAATGCTGCATTTGCATACACACGAACACATTCCTGAAGGCATTTGTTCTAGAAAATGTCAAATGATCTTTAGATGATTATGTTTTCTTATGGGAGAATGTTTTCATCTTTGTTGTTTTACATTTGCGTTTGCAGTCAGGCATATTCTCTAGGTTTAAATGGATTGGTTAATATTTAAAAACCTCCTAGTTAGATATGAAACACTCTTAAGTCTCTGTAGAACATCAATTAGGCCAAGTGGGAAGGCTCTACATATCTCTAGTTTGAAACTTGCTACTAAAATTTTTAGCCACTTTTACCAATAATAATAATAATAATAATAATAATAAAACACTTCTAAGACTCATTCTCCATGAAAGTGGGATTAACATGTGTAATCGGAATTTGGTTCAGATGGTATCTGTTGAAGAAGATGACCTAGCTGGTTTGGAAGATGTAAGCTCTGATGGCGAGGATGATAACTACGAAGCTGAGCTGACTGATAGTGAAACAACTATAACTGGAGCTCCGCCTGTGAGAAAGCCTTATAAAAAGAAAGCTCGTGGTATATTTTCTTTGTCATATTGTTCAATAAGTTAATTAGAATAAATTGTTAGCACGAGTTGATTATCGTGCCTCTTTCCTATGAATTCTCTTACAGTGGATGGTTCTGAGCCACTTCCATTGATGGAAGGCGAAGGGAGATCATTTAGGGTACTGGGCTTCAATCAAAATCAGAGGGCAGCTTTTGTGCAAATTTTGATGAGGTTTTCTCTGTCATTTGTAATCTTTGGTTCAGTAACCTATGCTTGTTAGATTTATCTCCCTCTCTCTCTCTTCGTGTGAGTTTGTGTGTGTGTGCCTGCGTGTGCACAGACGCATGCATGTATTAGGCATTTTAATTTGTGGAATGAATGGGATATGTTGTTGCAAGGAACTGAAATTTCAGTGGACACTATACAGAAGTTCTTTCTCTTTTAGTTTTGCCTATGTTAGCAGCTAGTCTTATCTTGAATTATTTTGCAGGTTTGGGGTTGGGGATTTTGACTGGAAGGAGTTTACATCTCGCATGAAGCAGAAGACCTATGAAGAAATAAAAGAGTATTCTCTATAGCCTCTGCTTCATATTGGAATCTTTTGTAGTAGTACCATTATAAATGTCATTGAACCTTGATTATGCCATAGTCTTCGTCATTTTATTTGTCAATAAGTGAAAACATTTTATGTTTTTTCTTTTCTGGGTTCGATGATCTCTGTGCACACGTGCTTTATGATTTTTAATTTACAGGCTTAGTTTTCATAACATTTATTAGAATGATAATCTCATTTTGCAATTTTTTATTTTTTTTGGTTGTGAATATGATTACTTTTTTTTTAGTTAAGCTAAATGTTTTTGGATTAAATCAAAATAAGGGGCATTTGATGTGTCAAGTGTTTCAATTTGTTGTGCAGTACTATATTGTTAAATCTTACAATATAGTACAACATAACAAATTTTAATCCTACAATTGATTACGTCATAACAAATTAACAAAGACTAGATAGGTTGTGTTCTTTCCATTTTACCCAAATTGCAATTGTATAAAATTGACGCATTGCAAAATACTGTGTATTACATTTCATTTGCAGTAAACTAAATGAGGAGATTGTCTACTGAGCCTGCAATTTTTCTACAACACTTTCTAAAAATTTTCTTGCTGCATGATGTAAAGCAATCATTTGAAGCTAAAAGAAATGTCTTATTTCTTTTTATATAAAATTTACTTCTATGATGTTAATGCAGATGGGTTTGTCTTGTAAATTTATTTTTTGACATTTTATCACACTGCCAAAAAGTTCTGTTGATATCCACTCCAAATTGAACACACAATTTATCCCAAACTGTGGTCTGTGCCTATTTGTACATGTATGTATGTGTATATTCATATGAATGCATGTATTTTGTGGATCTAAGTGTATGTGTGTGTGTGCCTGGACGCTCGTGTGTATTGCTATACATGCACACAGTAATTATATTTAATTGGAATCATGATGCATGATATATTGTGTGTGTTGTTTGTGTTCTCTCTCCATTTTCTATCCTGTGGATTTGGTATGTTGATATTGTTATTTATCTTTAATTCAGTTATGGGACTCTTTTCTTGTCTCACATTGCTGAAGAAATGACGGACTCCCCCAACTTTTCAGGTGATAAAAACCTGCTAATTTCTTGTTATCTTTTCCTTTATGTCCGTTACTTTCTCTGCTTTGTGACTAAGAATTTTGTTACTTCTAATCGTCTTGGGTATAGATGGTGTTCCAAAAGAAGGACTCAGAATACAAGATGTACTTGTTAGGATTGCAGTTCTGCTTCTAATAAGGGACAAAGTAAGTTCCATAAAAAAACATTGCCATGAGTTTAGTTGCTTTCCATTCTCATATATTTAAGATTCTTTCCTGCCTTATAAATTTAAATCCCTAAATTTTTTATTTTGCTAGTTTTGACGAACTTAGGGTAAACATTTTAGGGACCTTCATGTATGACTCAACCAAGTGATGGATGTTCTCCCCCCCCCCCCCCCCCGTTTTGTCTTATCTCTGAAGTGGTCATTATGTAATGAGTGGGTGGATCTCCTAGGCATAGACGTGGGATTTGTAAATTTACATTATGCAAGTTGAAGGATTGATTAAATTTTAATTATTTTCTATCTTATCTAGACTATTTAAGGTACAACAACTCTTCACAAAGTCATTTGCGAGCCTAGAGATTGGAGGGTTCTGGTGGCACCTCATCTATACGTGTGAGAGAATAGGGTTTGGAGAAGTAACAATTGAACTTTAACTTGCATAGGTCTATCTTGTGGATTGTTATTGAATCTTTATTTCTTTTCATTAGCTTTGAATGATCTCAGTAGGGGGGGTGGGGGTTGGGTGTGTATGTGTATTCAGGGGGATCCATATTTTTGACTATTACAGTCTTATGAAAAAGTTGGCCAGAATTCTAAGTTAGAAGTTATAAGAAGACTTTGGATCCATAGATTTTAACCTGGGCAGGAACTAAGATGGAAAGGACCAAATGTAATTTTATTAGGAATTGGAAAGTAGAAATGAGGAAATTGTTCAATTGATGATAAGAGGAACCCAAAAAGTGAGCATATTGTTATCCTGGATCGATTCTTCCTGTGGGAGGGTAGATTGTGGATGATGTAATCCAAATATTAACTATATCTAGATTTAGTGAAGATGTGTATGCTTTGAGTCTGTATGACTCTAGAGCATCTATCAAATTAAAGGAAGATCCTACCTCATTTTGGGACTTGGGAGAACTCAATTTTTTTTTTAATGTATAAAATATACATTGCTATTCATAAAGCTTCTTTTTCAATTCTCTATAATTATTGAGGCTAAATTAATTTTTCTTTCTCCCTCCTTTTGGGTGTAATGGTAGGTGAAGTTTTCACCAGAAAATCCAGGCTCTCCACTTTTCACAGAGGACATTGTATCACGCTACCCAGGGTTGAAGGGTGGAAAATTTTGGAAGGAAGAACATGATTTATTATTACTGCGTGCTGTACTGAAGTATGTGTCTGACATTAGTTTATATGTTAAAACATTTGTCTGCATAGTCATTGCAAGTCTTTTTTCACTTTTATGTTAGAATGCTTGTATCCTTCATTCATAATATGTCCTTGAATGAATGATAAGAAGCATTACATCTACATATATAAAAGCAAATGTGGCTTATATTCTGACGTGTATGTGTATATATTTTTCTACACATCTGTGTGACTGTATTACTTGTAGTGCAATAATTGTAATAAACAGATTATTGTTGTGCTAATTTCAGGAAATACTTCAAAATTCCATTTGAAAAGCTTTATAGTTGGTAACTTAAATGGCTAAGCGTTGTTATTTGCAGCCTGGCTTTCCTTTCTATCGGGTTCTATTTGTATGCTAAATGAGTTGCTTTTGCTAATGGTGTGGCCTAATTTAGCTTCTATTTCTGCTGATGGTCTTTGGACCAAATGCGATCTCCTTCCTTCTTAGAAAGGGGTAGAGGATAAGATCATAACTCCAAATCCTATTACGTGAGTTGTTTTTCCTATGAAAAAAATGCTTCTAGTATTTGGAGGGAAAAGAATGATTAACGTTTTAAGGATTGTGAGAAGACATTGAATGAGTTTATAATATTTTTTCTTCTATCCTTTTTATCTTTGAACAACGGCATTTGTATCCCAACAAGGGGTAGAGGATAAGATCATAAGTTCAAATCCTATTGCATGAGTTGTTTTTCCTAGAGAAAAAAATGCATCTAATTTTTGGAGGGAAAATAATGAATGAAGTTTTGAAGATTGGAAGAGGATGTTAGAGGAGTTTATAATTTTTTTTCTTCTGTACTTATTAAAAAAAAAAAAAAAATCCTTTTTTCTTCTATAATTTTTGTCCTTGAACTACGGCATTTGTATCCCCTTTAGTTTTTTATCCTTTTAGCCAAGTGCTTTCTCTTGTATACTTTTTGTGTACTTGAGGTACCTTAAACTTATAGTTATGGGAGTTATTGAACCATTGAAATTTCAACCATGTTTCAGACTTCTTTCATGTGCACACTCTACTTGACTTTTGCTACTGAAAGTAGATTCGCAGTCATGTGTGCTCAAGCATGGTGAACTTGATTATGATTCAAACTAGAATTCGCCTAGAAAGGGAGGCATTAAACGGAAAAAGCTGTATTGCATGTATCATGTGTTTATGCGTGATCTTAAACCAATTTACTTTCGTCAGACTGTGAAACATAAGTGGGCTGTGGTTGGTCTTCTTACATTAAATGTGATTGGGCATTGGTTCAAAGGTTCTGTTTAATACACAAATGCGTATACACATGCACTCACACAGAAGCACATGGGACACATGCATGTGGGTGTAAGAGTGTGTAGTGTTATCTTGTGTGTTTGTGTGGTTGGGGATGTGGTGTTTGATACTGCAACTGCTTTGACTAGCTGATTGTGAGATTAGTAGTTTTGCTATTTGACTATGCTCAGCTCATAATGATGTTTGTTTAGTTAGTTATTATTTACTAACCCATGCCTTATTGCTTCCATGAAAGGCATGGGTATGGAAGATGGCAAGCTATTGTTGATGACAAAGAACTGAGGATTCAGGAGGTGATCTGTCAAGAGTTAAATCTCCCCATCATAAATCTGCCTGTCCCAGGACAAGCTGCTGCTCAAGCACAAAATGGTACAAATACAGCTAACGTAGAAGCACCTGTCACCCAGTTAAGGGAAAATGGTGGTGCGAATGATACAGCAACTGATGTTGCACAGGGAACTACTGATGCTGCAAACCAAGCACGGGTATATCAAGACCCTTCCATATTATTTCACTTCAGAGATATGCAGAGAAGACAGGTTGAGTTTATTAAGAAGAGGGTGCTTCTCTTGGAAAAAGGGCTCAATGCAGAGTACCAGAAAGAATACTTCGTAAGTTTAATTATATTTCCTGGCACCTGCATATTGGTTCACTCTCTGTATCTTGTAGAAGTCTTGAGGGAAATAGCCTAAAGTATTATTACCTCAGTAAAAGTGACTTCAATCACAATATTTCTTATGGTGTTATATTATTACGGGTGTCACGCATTGTTGCCCATTTACCAATGAGCTTAGTTCAAATGGTACTTCCTGCCTTTGTAGCAAGGTGGGTTCAAGTTCCACTGAGTGCGTGTGTAATTTACCAAACAAAAAATAGATAAATAAAAAGAATAAAAATAAAGGACATTGCATATGGTTGTGAGCAAGGATACCATACTTCAATCCAGGGTTGGGACACAGAAGGAAATTGCCAAGTAGGACCAAACCAAAGCAACCAAACTAAGAAGGGCCGTTGGCCTTGGTTAATTATCTGTCTAGATATCTCCTCTACCTTTGGGTGCAGGAGAACCCGTTAGTTGCATACACTTAATACTTTTGCAGAGGTAGGCAGAAACTACATTTTTTATGGTGGAGGGATGATCATTGAGCATCAGTCCTATGTACCTTTTGCTCTTTTTTGTTGTCATTTGTTATGGTGAAGGTCAAAACATGCTGCATTCTCAAAT
Source organism: Carpinus viminea (assembly GCA_013348765.1). NCBI lineage: Eukaryota > Viridiplantae > Streptophyta > Magnoliopsida > Fagales > Betulaceae > Carpinus > Carpinus viminea. The sequence goes on along the minus strand of CP054670.1, from coordinate 14,199,501 downwards.
GTGGGCAAGAGTTCTTGATGTCATTTGGCCAAACTATTGCTCAGGGAGGGCTGAGTCTTTAATTTAAGTTATATAAAGGTGAAAAATTTTGGGTACTGGTACAAGAACAAACCAACTTCAATAAAGATTGCATCTCATGTTGCTCTCAATGATGAACTGAGTTTGAAGAACATGTCTCTAGACCTCCTTAGGTTTAATTCTTTTACCTCAAAAGTGTTCTGTTTTTATGATGTTCTCCAGTACTTTGACAGATGTATCTTAACAATTACTTGTGGCCTTGGCAGATATCAGGTCTACTTAAGTGCTCTTAATGTAATTTAAGTAATGATACCAATTTCTTTCAAAACTTGGGGAAACTTCATTCCAGTTTACTTTTTAGCCCTTCACATTCTTCTAATCTAACCTCTCCAAATAAGTGGTGCCTTCGTCATCTTGTGGCCTTGCTATGTAGTTCATTTTACCTCATTGTATAGGATGGTCATGCAAGCTCTGTAGTTAAATGGAGTTACTGAGACATGTTGTAGGTAGCTCAACCTGCTGATTCACTACCTGCAAAGTAATCATTTGAAATCCATCATTTCTTATTTAAGCGGTACTTTTTCCCTGATTCCTTCTTATGTTGTACTCCTTTAGCTGGTTTACTGGATTGTGGTGCAACAATCTGAAATATTTCTTGTAGCCTGGACTGTATGATTTTGAATCTTTAAGTCACTGGTTTTGGTAACCCTATGGTTCTGATATCCTTCATTTGGAGATTGGGATTTAAATACACGGTCATCATTGCAAGACTAAGAGTGATTCTATGTGGCAGATTTTACTGAAATTTTACGTATATAACTTGTGTAGTCATCACTTGTAATGAAATGGCAGTTGTCTTGCTTCTGGACTCAGTTCTTGTTTTCCTTGATGGTGTTCTCAGGGTGACATGAAGTCAAACGAGATTGCAAGGGAAGAGCCTGAAAATGAACCTAAGGTTGCAAATGTGCCGAGTCCTAGCTCCGTGGAGGTTGATACCCAAGTGGTTGATCCGTTGCCTCAAGTAGAAACAATTTGTAAGTCTTGACTTTATCTATTGAACGATTGCCTGCCTAGTTGATTTAGAAAAAAAGTTTATATACATCTTATTTCTCCCTTTTTCTTTTTGTCCTCTTTTCCAGTCTTAACTTTATTTCTTGGGTCCTTACTTGCCTTGCCATGGATTTCAAGACATGAAATTCATGTATCATGTTGATCTGCTGAGCAAAGATTTTTAGATAATCTGAAACTTCTGGTGGATTCTCCTCTAAAACCTGATTTTGCGCATGTTGTAGAATTAGTAGTCTCGGCAAGTCTCAAAGGCATATAGTAATTCGGAACTTTGAACTACTCAGTTAAGGATGATTATGGATTTATTTATTTCTTCTTTTTTTGTTTTATTTTTGTTGCATAATTTAAGGAGTAATTATGTGGAGAGAAATTGAATCACAAAGGGAGCTCCTGGTTTTTGGTCTCTAGATGGGATGAGCGCTGCTTACCCTTTTTCCAATGATGTAGGTGTGAGAAGTTGTCCTTTGAAAATGTCTCTCGTCTTTTTATAGAGCTGATGATGAGGATGCTTTGATAGTTAATTACCTAGTGGCTTTGTATGATGATTTAACAGAGCTTTAGTATCAATATGGCCTTTTCTGATTGGGAGCTGTTTGGCAACTGTTTCATAGAACTGTGTGAAGGTTTGTGAAATTTAGTGTATCATTTTGAAGTTACTCGGAAGTTATCAATAATATGAATAATTTATAGGCTTTTTTTTTTCCTCATGCATGAAAGGGTTTTTATTATAGAAGATACCAGAGAATTGCCACAGGATATATATATTTTTCACTGGTGGATACAAAATTCAACAATAAACATCTGTAACTTAGGAGTTGCATATCCTGATCAATTATCATCATATCACCATAAGATGTCTGGTTTCTACTATTGGTTGGTGCCTCTCTTTTTTTTTTTTTTTAAATATGTCTACACAAGGGAAGAGGGAGGGAGGTTCGTTCTAGTGACCCTCGCTTTATGAAGTGTGGTTCTTAGCCGATTGAGCTACCCCTTAGGGACTTGGTTGGTGCCTCTTTATCTGCTTGATGGTGACTAATATTGTGCCTGTGCAGCTGCGGAAGAAATTTCTGCTGCAGTTTGTGATGATGACCCGGAACGAGTGGAACTGCCTCGGCTCTACAATGAGGTAAATCCTTGAGTTAATGCATACTATGAAAGGGAAGGGGGATTCATGGTAGCCAACAGATCCTTTATTGTCTGTTTGATGTTACTGGCAGATGTGCAAGGTTGTGGAGAAAAATACCCAGGAATCAGTTCCAACATCCTCAGCAAACCAATCGGCGACAAAGAACCTCCTTCCATTGGAAACCATTTGTGAAGATGTAAACCGCATTCTCTCTCCTGGGCAGACAAAGCCTCTCACTTCGGAAGAGCCGATATCGAATATAAGTCAACAATCACAAGCTGAATCAGGGGTTGATGCTTCAATAACTGGATCTCCATCTACCCATCAAGATGACCATGCCCCTGCTTCCATGACAGAAACTAAGCTGATGGACATTGAAACAGAGTCTGCACCTCTAAAGGAAAGCAGCAAGTTAACAAACTCGGATCCAGCAAAAGCAGAGAGTGAATCACCTTGTAATGTTGAAGCTTCTGTGGATCCATTACCACCTCAGGTGCCAGAAGGCACAAATTTGCCGGTTATAACTCAAGATGTGGAAATGGATGAAAGGAAGGATGATAGTCCTTCTAATGGAAGCACACAGAAATCAGAGCCGGGGGTCATTGTTTTGGATGACTGAAAACATATATCTTTAGTTAACTGAGCCTCCTATTCATACACATTTTCGTTAGTGTTTTGTTCTCTCTAACAATCACAGCAAAAATCTTTACCCCCAAAAGCCAAAAAAAAAAAAAAAAATTGATTGATAGGAATTTCTTTAGTAACTTTCATAATTTCTTCCTTGATTTCAACTTCTCACCGGGAGAATTGCTGGTAAGAATTGATTGCAAAATGCTGGGACTTTTGCATCTTGTATTGCCTGACTTTCTGGGGATGGAGGGATTAACGAGTTTGTACTTTGTTTCATTGAAAAATAATGATGAATTATAGACGCATATAAACTTTTCGATTTGATGCATTTTTTGTTTGTTTGTAAGAAGTAATACAACGAAACCGAAAGAAACAGAAGGGAAAAGAGCAGCAGCTGGGGTAGGTGGATTCAGAGTTGTAGTTGAGGGGAGATGCATGGGGATGCTTCCAGAGTGAAGTCTGGTAGCAGCCTAAAGTGCCACATGATGGGGGTAGAAATTTATACTTGCATAAATTTTCCTTGATTTCTTCTAACGACTGCTTCCTCTCAGCCCTTACGCTCTCCTCCTGTCTCCCTTCTCTGCCATTCCTTCTCTTGTGGGAAGAAGGAAGTTAGGTTTATTGTCGCCTGCTCACCTTTGTAACACGCGAGTCCCTTTCGTCTTCGTTGTCTCCGATGGTTTTCGTTTTCTGTTCTTTTTTGTTTCAGTTACCTATATAAAAAGAGCGACACAAATTTGGACAGCTTTTACATAATGGATAGCACCATCGCGACTTTCATTTGACAAGGAAAACAATCATTAATAGATAAAATTTTAAGTTAATTTAGTTGCAATCACTGCCATCATCATCATCATCAACAGATGACAATTATAATTGTAATTAAGCATGTGGATGCAATTCTTTATGCAGAACACGCACAAGAATGATCACATCATAATCCAATATTCCAGAGTTTAAATATTTCATTACGACAAATGTTGTAAGGTACGTATAACCATCCAAAATCAACCTAATTTTAAACATTTGTGCCGACTTTCACAGTTGAAAAGATGAGTATAGTACTCATGAGGTCATAGAGGGCCTCTCTCCCTCTTCTCACTCCACCAATTTGGCCATATTATATATATGCATCCCTTCAAAATAGTTTTGGCATTAATGCATGGTCCTCTAACTACTCTTTAGAGTCAGGAAGGTTTTCCATATTATTCTATTTTTGCAATAATTTATTTTTTAAAATTTTGAACATTTAAGTTGAAACGAAGAAGACCATGTTTTGTAATTCATCCAAAAAACAATAAAAATTCAAATCTAAAAGACACATAGTAAAAGACTCTCATGTTTGTATGTTTGATCACATTTTCTATTGTTTTTTCTTCGAGTAATGTTATAAATTACATTTTTATTTTACAATTATTCCTTAATGCTAATGTAGTTGCTAGTCTCAACTAATCTTGGATTAGTCCTAATTAATTAAAAAACAAAAAAACAATTAAGGGTTGGTTGGGACTAATACATCAATATTGTGAAATAATTATAAGATAAAAATATGATATATAACCCTACTCTTTCTTGTAGGTTTTACTTTTCTTTTTCTTTTATCTTTTTGGTAGTCTCTCTCTCCCTAATGAATGTTCTTTTCTTTTTGACTGTCTAGCTAGTGGGTGTATATATGTCATGTGTACATATATAGTTGCATGAATGGACAAATCTACCACACCCATATTGAAAAAAGAATTCATGAAAATATGAGTAAGAAAAACTTGCCCAAAATTACAATATGAGTAATTAGAAAAGAAAAAGCGATTGATATTTTTATATATATGTTCATGCATGAATACATAACCAAGCATAATATGAAAAAGATGAGAATAATTCTGATGGAACTCAATTAAGGACGATGTATTTGATAGTACGAAAAGCAAGGTTTAATTTTTTTTATTGAAAAAAATAATAATATTAATTTACGCAAGAATGAGAATAAGTGCCCATCTCGATCGTTTGACATAGATGTACAAGGAATTTTTTTGGACGTAAAGCAAATTACTTTTTGAATTGGTTTCAATACTTGGATCTTGAAGCTAGCATAGATAACTATGAGCTCTAAATGACTACCCTCACAGGGTTTCAACATCATTACGTAGCATAGAATGATTGCCTGTGGCTTAAAAACCTATTTATTATGGAGGTATCCATCGAAAATAGGCTCGGAAACCTGTCAAGGGATTTTGGTTTGTGTGTTGATAGTTGACCCGTAGTGCCTCATCGATCAACCCTACATCGACCGTGCCTTTGACCGAACCATTTTGTACTCTATTTTCATCCCCATCGGTCGACCAATCTTTGATCACGACTTCGACTGATGCTCTCTCTATGCCAACCCCAATGAGCTGGGTTGACCGCCCTGATCGAGTAGAACCAAGAAAAAAAAAAAAGAAAGGGAAAACTTCATTTATTCCTTGAACTTTCGCGGTTTTTGCAAATTTTTCTGATGTTTAAAACCTCATTTAGGCATATCAAACTTTGGTTTTCTTTTACTTTGTCTATTTCGTACAAAAAATGCAATTTTATCCCTAACTCCAAAACTACACCATTCCCAAAACGACGCAGTTTTAGTTTTGGAGTTAGGGATAAAATTGACATTTTGTTAAGATTTTCTGTACAAAAGGGATAAAGTGAGATAAAACCAAACTTTGATACACCTAAGTAAGAGGTTTTGAACATTGAAAGTATTTGTAAAAGTGGCCAAAGTACAGAAGTAAGTAAAGTTTCCTTCCAAAAAAAAAAAAAAAAAGTGGTGACTTATTAATGCACGATGTGACATCTCCCATAAAGTTAGTTTCATGTTGAGCAAATAAATTATAGAGATGCTCATAAATGCTAATTAACTTCTGTATTGACAATTTACTAGTTTTATAAGTGGCTTTATATATATAAAGAACTCCAATTATTAAAGAAAATGTTTACCATTGACACAAGCGCGCGTTATCAGAATGCGGAAAGATCAGCCAATAATTTGGAAATAATTTGGTTATATTGCGTAAGGTTATATGTACACGTACGAGTGATGAGACATTGACAATTGTTTATATATACCATGCTACGCATGCAAATTTGTTGTTCACATTAATATTAATGTAAAGGCTGCGAACGTGAATATCTCAAATAAAAAAAAGCTGCAAGCACTTTAGAAGTGGTGGAAAAGAACAAATTCCTTTGATATATATATATATATATATATATATATATATATACATATACACACAAATAATAGCTATATATATATAGTAGATATAGAAATGGTAGAAAAACTGCAGGCACTGCCAAAAGGAGGAGCGGTTTTTTGTAAAGAATGTGAGCCTGGGGAAAAAAGGGTGGATGAGAGAAGGTGAAGAAAAAAAAGAGAGGCCTGGAAATAAGGCAAATGCTGGGAAAGTTACAGACAGGAAGAGACAAGTCTGGGCTTCAACTGCACGCATGCTTTTGCTACAAACAGCAACTTCCCAGACCCCCTCCCCTCTCCCTCCATCTATCAGATGTGCCAACCTGTCTTTCCAACAGGCTTGAGCCCCACATCTCTTTGTTTGCCATAAATCAACCAGTACTCTACTTTCTTTCTCTTTTAAAGAAAAGCAAAAAAAAAAAAAAAACAAAACAAAACAAAACAAAAAACCAAAGTTTTCTTTCTTGCCTTTTTTTGTGATTGTTTTCTCCAAGTTATAGTAATGCAAGTGTATAGAATCTTGTTGAATACTTGAGCTTGAAACCAACAAACAAAAGCTCATTGAGTATTGTGGGCCTTTTTTGATTATTTTCCTTATCCTACTCCCTTGGAAAATGGCCAAACAGCATTTACCACAACAATCATATAGTCTTCTGCAATATTTCAAATAGTGCATGCCCACTCTACTGGTGCTGATCACAGAGTCCCCTTTTGTCACTCAGCGCGCAAACCCCTCCCCAAGCTGGCTTTTCAGTCAAATAATTGTAACATATTTATTATGTTAAATCATCACCTGTTTTAAAATTTAAGCCGATAAAAAATGGCTATATGGGTGACCTTGTTCATCAGAAGAAAAACTTCTCCAATATTCTATTGGCCGGGATAATTAATTAAGCGACATTAACCTAAGATGTTATATATCTTTGAGATTTATTTTTCAAATTAGCGTGTGATCAATGTGACTGTAGTCTGTAGGGAAAACGAAGGAGTAATTTATCATGTTGGATGTGACAAGCTAGTCCACATACTCTACCTAATAGAAGTTTTAAGGGATTTACAATGAATATAAGTGTCAGATAATTGCTTGAAGACAAAAAGGAGCTAGTTTAAGGTATCTACTAAAAGTTCGAAATCTTCTCAATCTACAGAAGATAATGCTGTTGATCATAAACAGTTATCTTTGTTTGTATTTTAGACAAGAAACAGTAAGCTTATCTTGTAACTTCTATTTATAGAATTTATAAAAATGAATTGAAGTTAAAGTTGAAACTCGAGAACTCGGCTCTTACGGCATGTGAAAATTTATCAGAAACAAATAATTAAGGAGAAATCATATAATTAACTTTTAAGATAAACAGTAATTTATCCGGACTTGATGATTGGACGTTAGAATACTGTCCGACACCAAGAAGATGTGTGGGGCTGAGGATGGATGGATGATGATGATGATCTCTAAGAGTTTTGACACCATTGATAGGTATTAGGTCATTGTCAATCCATGAAGTGCGAGCCAGATCATAGAGTCGCCGACCCACGGGGAATCCTTGTCATACAAAAACAGTGCCATGCAAAGGCATTTAGTAATAAAAAGATGGCATTAAAAACCATTGTTTTATGGCATAAACACGTTAAACAAATCCAAAGAGAGAGATAGGTTAGCTCCTAGGAGCGTTAGCTTACCTTTCTCTTTATATTTACAACTTCCTTCTCTTCTCTCACATTAAGCAAGCAAGAAAGAACAGAAAACCACAACATTCATGGCAACTCAACATGAAAATTATCAAACAGTTTCTGTTACAAAGACAGTTTCTGTGCATCCAAAAGCACTCCTGCACCCCCAGAAAATCCTGAGCCTTTCAAACTTGGACAGACAGTGTCCTCATCTTATGTACTTGGTCTTCTTTTACAAACCATCTCCAGCTTACAAAAACCTGTCGCTTAATTTTGTCTTCAGCAGCTTGAAATCTGGCTTGGAGGAGACCTTGCTGACTTGGTATCCGGCAGCAGGCAGGCTGTGCCCTAACCAAGGCGATGGAAAGCTGGACCTCTGGTGCAACAATGATGGTGCAGTTTTAGTTGAGGCAGTGACACATGTTAAGATCTCAGAGCTTGGAGACCTCGCTCAGTACAATAAGTTCTTTGAGAAATTGGTTTACAAGCCTGTTTTTGATGGGAACTTCTCCAAGATGCCTCTAGTTGTTGCTCAGGTGAGAATTCTTGAAGCCTGTAAATATATATATATATCCAAAAATTATTTACAAAATAAGAAATTTCCTTCCAAAAACTAATCATTCCCTTAGTTTTCCAAGTTTTGGGAAAATGATAATTCTATTTAGACTACTATACGACTTTCCTACAATTGAGATTAAATCCGCCTTTAAATCAGCAAAGGAAACTTGTAAAAATATATAAAAATTAAGGGTTGATTTTTTACTGCTATACTTCATCCTAGCCTAGTAAATATGTATCATTTCTCTTTGGGAAATGATTTCATTTTTCCATATATTGTATGTTTCTTCAACACTCTTACATAGGTCACTAAATGATGAATATATATATATCCTATCCATGGCAGTAATTAAGAAGTCATTAGGGTTCTCGATTATCTCTATTGAATTCATTTTTAACATATATTTTCGATATAATTTGTCCATGTTTTCTACCTAACACTCTTCCAAAACAAGCTATATAAAGCAATTATATAAATCTTTTGCTCCATGCCCGTTGGGAACACATATACTTCCTTCACACTGGACAAATAAGGGTACTGGACACAACTTGTTTCCAATTTCTTTATAGAAAGAAAAAAGAAAAAAATCAATAAAAAACACCCTAAACATCAGTATAATTTTGACAAAATATATGGATTTGTTCACTGACTTTATCATTGAAGATCATACACATAAAAAAAAAAGGGAGTTTCTACATGGTATGTATGTTCTGAACTGATATATATATGCTTTTGTTTTTTGTTTAATACTAAGTTGTTTAACATGAAGTAGTGTGGTGTAGGTCACCAAGTTCGGGTGTGGAGGCTACTCAATAGGGATAGGTGTGAGTCACTCGTTGTTTGATGGACCTGCCTCCTATGATTTCTTGTGCGCATGGGCTTCTAATTCTGCAATTATGAAAGGAAAAGGAGGTCTTGATCAGCTGCAACAACCAGTGCATGAGAGAGGTAAATTGTTGGTGGGAAATTCTCTGCAGGCCCCAAATATTCTGACCACAAAATCATCCAAAAGCTCAAACTCACCTACCAGGGCTGCAGCCATAGATCATCTATATCAGTTGATAATGCAAGCGGCTGCTGCTGATCATCACAATCTTTCTGACGTGGGGTGCTCCAGTCAAAAAAGTTTCCTTCTTAGGACCTTTCACCTGAGCAGTGCAATGATAGAAAGCTTGAAAAGGAAAGTTTCTGGTAAGAGGGGAGGTAGCTTTTCGTGCTCATCCTTTGAGGTGGTTGCAGCTCATCTGTGGAAGGTAAGTTTCTCAATTGGGTAAAATATTTTCCACCCTCTTCATTGTTTAGCCATGAATGGATTTTTTTGAGTTCAGCAGGATGTTTAAGTAGATACATCATTCATATATAGTAAATCTTCAACCCTGTAAGCAGACAAGATACTGCACATTCTTTAATATCTGGAACTAGTTTAATTAACAAAGTGAAATCATGTTAGACCTGAAAAAGACAAACAAAGAAGGGCCCTAAGAGGATGGCAAAAAGAAAAAAATAAAGAAAGAAAGAAAAAAAAAGCCATGAAACCAGCTAGTTGTCTAGTAGTGAACATGTTAGGAAACCTGCCTAGTAGGCTAGTTGTCTATTGTCAGCTTGATGGCAGCAGCTCGATCTATGTACGACAAAAGTTGACCTCTCTCTCTCTCTCTTGATTATCCTAGCTGACGAACAATTAAACTCTTAATTAGCAAATTATCATTGCTAATCAGATTCATTTAGATAAAAACTTGGTGATGATCTGCTCGATCAAAATCTTTATGATTCTGTTTTGGATTTAGCTTAGGTGCTGTAAAAATTACAGTATATGTGATGCAGTTTTTTTAACCGTTCATATTTAATTTCAAGATTTCAATGAGAAAGTGATACAAAGTAGTGAAATTAAATATGGACCATGAAAAAAATTACAATGCGTATGCTCTAGATTTTTTTACAGCACCTAAGCTAAATCTTGGAATCAACTTGATCTAGTAGTTTTAGAAGTTTACTAAACATCCAATGCTAGCTACTTGTACTGACCACATAAATGAAACAAAATCTACTAGGATTGGCTTTTTTATTTTGTCATGTGTAAAAAATTTAGCTTTTACTACGATCGTTTCATTACAAATTGAAGTAATTTGACTCGTCAATTTAATTAGTTAGTGCATGATTTGTCAAATATACACTCTTAATCATTTCACCAATTTGAACTCAACAAATTTCTTCTCCATTTTAGCTAAAAGAAAATTAAATTTTTTCTTCTATTTTAGCTATTAACTTTACCTATTCAATTTAAATATTCTTTCTTTTTCAAAGCACCTACATTCCAAAATCATGTGCATGTCTTATCAAGAGTCAAATTTTTTATTATTTTTTTGGTGAGTTGCAATGAGTATTATAGCAGTTCGCTAATTTTTGGGCTAAAATAGCTATTTAGATGTATGTAACTATATATTCACCCAAATTTGCATCCCAAATAGTAAAGCTTTAGCTTTAACGGATTTTGGGTTTTATGATGACCTATACATACATTATACGCCAATATAATTTAAGCTAATGATTTTGAATTCAGTCAAGGACCAGGGCTTTAGGGCTGGGGAAGGAAACAATGGTGTGCCTGCAATTTGCTGTGGACACAAGGAACAAGATAGTGCCGCCACTTCCAAAAGGTTTCAGTGGGAATGCATATGTGCTTGCCTCTGTTGCTTTGACAGCAGGAGCATTGGAGGAAGAAAGCCATGAAAGCATAGTTGAGAAAATAAGGGAAACCAAGAATTCTGTGAGCAACGACTATGTGAAGGCATATGTTGAGGCACTTGAAGGGCCGCAGGCTACTCTCCCGCCTCTAATGGAGCTAACCCTAGTTTCTGATTGGACCAGGATGCCATTTCACAAGATCTCATTCTTGCATGGAGAAGCAGCTTATGCATTTCCACTGGTCCCTCCAATCCCACATGTTGCCTACTTTATGCAGAGCCCTGCTGATAACAGGGCCATTGATGTGTGGATTGGGTTGCTTCCACAGGCCCTCAATTCCTTCTCTCACTACTTCCTAAATGGTCTGCAGTAAAATCAACTTATTTTTGTTGCTGCTGAAGTTTAGTTAACATGGTCTGCAAGAAGGCTACTAGATAAATTATGACTGTTATGTGTCATACTGAGTTGTTAAAATACTTATTTTCTCAAACATAATGAAAAGAAAATGCTCGGAGTCCTAGAGCTTTTACTATAATTGTATTACAATTTGATGTAGTAGTTCTCATGACACTACATATCACTCCAACTACAATCAAATTTAATTGTTTAACAATTGACATGATATATGCTGTATAAACTTACAAATTGACGTGACAATCTACGTGAAGTAATTCTATAAATCACCCCATCATTCCCCTCCCATCTTCCAAATCCCGGGAGGAGGGGAAGGGGGATGAGGGAGTGATGCATAGACTTATTCATCTACATGACACATTGCTATTGTCAATCACAATCAAATTTAGTAGCACCCCAAAACGATAAAGTCATTTGACAAAACATAATTCCAAACCGTTAAATGATTTTCGTAGTTTTAATTAATGTGGGTCTTGGAATCAGTTTTTTTTTTTTTTTTGATTAAGTACATCTTTATTCAACAACAAAATGAGCTACAAGCAAAAAACAAGTTACAAGTTAGAAAAAATAATAATAATAATAAAAAATTCTCTAAAACCCAACCATAAGAGACTGCAAGCATTTCAAAGTCCCGAAAGAGATCTAGGAAAGTAAAAAGTCACTTGTGAATGCAGCTTTTGATAGCTGCAACCCACTTTGATGGATAAAACCATTGAGAGTAAAAAAACCCCTATAAACTTAGATTGAATCCGACTTTCAAAGAAAATGAATTGATTAGCAGATGACATCTTAGAACTAGTCCAGCTTTCGAGGAAACTGAATAGACTAAGAAGAACAAGAACAATGGAAAAGAGATCTTCGACACAGACCAAAGGAAGCCCAAATAGTTTGGGCTTAACAGAAACTTACACAACAGTAGAACATAATGATAGAAGGACAAAAAGTAAGAAAAATGTAAGACCAAAAAATAGCAACATCAAAGTGAAGGCGGAGGCATAGAAGAGCTTCGGGAGGCGCATGAGGGATGCGCGTCGGCGAAGCTTGCCAGGGGGTTGTTGGAGAATGCCAAAAACAGTCGGTGGCAATGAGGGGTGGAAAAACGCCGCACACTTTGCCAAGGGCGCATCACATGTTGGTGCGTGGTGGTTGGATGGGGGCACGGAATGGTAGCAGCTGAAAGTTGAGTGGCTCGGGATCCTGGTGGAGTGGCACGTTTTTGGGAGTAACTTCCTAAAATTTACAGATCTAATTTTGAGAAAATTAAATCCTAAAACTTCACAAAGTTTGTAAATCAATGGTGGAGGACCACTGTAAGATGCTGAAACCGAGCATCTAGCAGTGAATGAAAAGGAGCTGATGGTGATATTGGTAAAAGGTCGGACCTTCAAAGAGGTGTGGATAAAACGTCCAAGGAGGCGGATAAAACCCCCGAAAAGGCGGTAGCAGGAAGGGGAGGGGAAAAAGAAAAGGGAAAGTAGGGGGAAACGGTTGGGAGGAGGGAGCCGTGACTCCCTCCTCCCTAGATGGAGCTTTTTTCTGGATGAGAGAGAACACAGAATTTTTCTTGAGAGAGAGAGAACAAGCTACAGTTGTATATTCCTTTCTTAATTTTCACTTAACTCTCTTGCATAAATCAGTCTTATCTTAATTATGCATAAAATGACAAACACAAGACATCGTAATCGAGCAACATCAATTAATCTATCATGCAGTGTCGGACCAAGGGCAACGAGTCATTTTCGTAATACAAATAAAGAAACCCTAATGGCCTTATTCATAAATCAGATATTCACATTGCTCCCTCAAAAAGATAATGGACTACGCTGAAGCTAATTAAATATGACTGAAACTAATCTTTTCAAGTCTTTATATACAACAAAAGAGGCAAAAGTGGATACGTTGGCAGATGCTTTATAACAATGAAAAACTCATCAAGAAGGAAAATTATTTATAGGGCATTCCTTCTGTTGCTAGGATTGGAAGTTTCAGATGCATGCCCCAAGGGAATAAGTGTCACACCCTAAGTCTCCTTCAATTAGTTTCTCCTTATCTTGTTCCTGCATCACCAAATTAAATCATGTCACTAAATTCCCAGGAACAAAGAAAAACTAGCAACAATAATTGAAAAAATGTCTGTTTCTTCTTTGATGCAAGAAAACGGATGACTCAATCATCATCATTAAGGTCAATTCCAAAACAAGATTCTCATCATAAGAGGTAGTAATGTGCAACATCGCTCTGGGTTTCACTTGACAGACTTTTTATTCAGTTTAACGCAATGTGAACAGAAGGATCTATTTGATAACGATTCTAACCTTTAAAGAGTATCTTGATAAAATTTAAATATTAGGGACAATTTGATAAAAAGTTATACCTCAGGGACCTCAGGAGTATTTTTTTTTTTTTTTCCTTCCTAAATTTATGAGCACTACCCTGATTCAGAAAGTACTGTGAAATGGCTGCACCATTGCAGGTATGTTCAAGGAAATTAACATTGCAATCAGAAGACTTGATGCAAACATCTTCCAAACTGACATGATGCATAAAACTAATTCACTAAAAGTCTATGCTGACCCCCCCTACACAACCATCCTTTAAGAGGCAAGTGTCCTTCACATATGTATGACCCCTCTATTATAGAATTGTGGCCAGTAGCTTTTTCAAGCAGCTCACCATACCGTCAGTAGCTTTATATATGTGGCAGCCTCCAAGAACTTATGTTGGGGGCGCTGATGTATATAGCTGCATTATTGGTTGGCATGTGACGAAGGAACCAGAGAACATTTCCTGAGAAAATGCCCCGAGAGACAACTAAAAATACCGACAATGACAACAAGTACAAGACATAAACCTTGCTGCTACCTGTCTCTGATAAAAGTGAAATGAGGCTGTGAGGATTTAAATTAAGAAAAAAATCATACTTTTTTTCTACTTTTTCTAAGTTCATAGATTTATGTTCTTCTTTTTCTATGGATTAGGGATTCTCTTGTATACTTCTTATGTACTTGTGTTGCACCTCTCTGCTCATTGTTTGAATATACAATATTTATCAAAAAAAATTTTTAAAAAAAGAAGGAAAAAACAACACCAATGCCTCAAGCACGAGTATTCCTTGCCATAATTTTCTCTACCTCCCTTCTCTTCTTAGCCGTCTTGGCGCAACAATGTTAACAAAAGACCATAAAGGTCAAAAAACAAAGGTGCAACTCCATGTGTTTCTCACAATTTTTCTCTTTTGAGAAATAATATACACATTCTCACTTTCACATTTTCAAGTGCACACTTCTTGACATGATAGTGAAAATCACTATTAGATTTTGGATGAGATTCAATGGTGATTTGCATTGCTATGTTAGGGAGTATGCACTTAAAAGTGTCGGAGTAAGAGTTTGTGTAGCATGTCTCTTCTCTTTATTGTGTATGCTTTATGTTTGTTAATAACATATCAAAACTAAATGCTAAAATATTATTCTGCAACCAAAATTGTTATAGGAGTTCTCTAATTCATTAGACTTTGTTTGTAGAGTTGGGTCTTTTGTTTTTGTTTTTTTGTTTCTATGGATGACTTTGCACTAGAGGAGTTGACATTGACATTGGCTGTTGACATAGATGCTGGCGTGTCAAATGAAGCATATGTAGCAGATGATAAACCATCAAATTTGATGGTAAAGTAACAAAGGGACCTATTTGAAACTTTAGCAAGACCTAAGGATTCTTGAAATTAGAAACCCAAAAACTAAATCCAAATCATATGAAAACCTAGGGCCTAAATATGATTTTTCCCATTAAAGTATCATAGCTCACCTTTCAACCAATTTTTGTTTGCGGTGAACTAAAGGTGGGTTGCCATTTTGCTCTCTTAATGACCATATCAACTATTTCCTTGGCAAAAGTACCCAAAAAAAAAAAAAAACACCTATTTCCTTGGAGAATGATAAATGAAATTTTTAAAGAAAAGAAACAAGAGAAAAAGATGCATTATTGGTAGAAATGTACTAGTTGCCTTGAGTATGACTTATTTTTTGACAATTTGAAAACACAAGATTGCCGCAGACACAAAGGGGAAATAAAAATTTTATGTGCAGCTAAAATAGCCGAAACAACAAATTAGGAAGCAGAAATAAGTAATTTTTTTTTATTTTTTGTATGTCTCATGGCCAGTTTTACATGGTAAAGGCAGCGATGCTACTTCACAAGACAATGGAATATGAGACACCCGCCAACGGAGGAGCACCCAAAAGAATTGGGAGGACCGTCAATGTCGACAGTAATTGCTTTGTGACATTAACTTAGGAATTTGCAAACACTGCATAGTTTGCTCCTCATCAAGTAAGGGATCGGATCATAATCCCCTGTCAAATATTCTCACCAGATCCAAAACAGCAAGCAACAAGAAAACGAAATCGAAGCATAAAATCTATAATCAATTTCAAAAGAACCAAAACACAGTTCAAAGAGAACTTAAAAAGAGAAGAGAGAGCGAAGGCGACCAAGAAGGGATAATAGAGGGAGGAATGGAAGACAGCAACGAGGACAGAGGAACCCTAAGCCCTTTTTTTTTTTTTTCTTCCTATTATTATTATTACAGCATAACACATGCAGAATACAGTCCTTACTTCTTATATCTTTTTAATCAAATAATTTGAGTATGAATTAGGCAGACATTGCTTGTCTATTCATATCAAGGCCTCATGCATAACATTTTCATCATCCACCATGCACAGAAAAACATACAAAAGATATGCCCAACTCAAATGAATTTATAGACAAACAAAGATTTTTTTTAAAATTTTTTTCTTTTTACAACAAAAACAAAGGCAATATATCAAATGTGGCCATTTTTCATATTCAAAGCTTTTATTGAAATACTACAGTAGTATTTCAATAAAAGCTTTAAATATGACTACGGATAAAATTATTGCCATCTAAATTAGCAAATTGGTCTTCCATCTCACCAAATGCTTGAGTAACTCTTCAGCAAGTGGGCAAGTTTTTGGAGGAGGCACTCATCTATCCAGTCCAGCAGTCCATGCTATATTTTCCTAATTATCACTTCCAATTATATAATGTTCTTATAGACACATTGATTCAACAATCATGGGCATGAACAGTGACACATGCATGCGTGCACACACAACCAGAAGCAGACACAGAATGGCCTTAAAGTATAGACTAATATACGAATGCCCATGTTCTATACAAGAAGCAGTAAGCATCATGGAAGGCATAGTATGAGAAGGTATAACATATGATGAGCATTTTTGGAACTAAGCAATAATTTTTCAGACCAAGTCATTCAGGCATTGCTTGCTCAAAAAGGCTACTAGAGAAAACCATGTCAGAAACTCAAACTGATTAAGCTACAAGCAAAGCCTCAATTTTACAGGAAGAAACAAAAAACCTTGATCTGGTTTGTGAATGAGTGTGCACCAGTGGGGAGTGGGTGGTATGGGCCCTGCCCCCCAATTTTTTTTTGAAAAGCTTCCCCTGCCCTCCTCCAAAAATATAAAAATGTACCATTTGTCCCACCCCTCCAAAACTTAAAAAAAACCTCCATGATCCCTTCTGAAGTCTAAATAACCCCTTTAATCTTCTTAAAAATCTGGGAAAAAACAACAACCTTGAGTCTTCCAAAAGTTGAGAAAAAATATATGGTTTTTATTTATTTAAAGGTTCTCTCCAAAAATATGAAAAAACATTTGAGTTTTTTCTAAATCCCAAAATTTAACCTTTAACAAGTTTCTATAAGTTAACAGATATCTTCTTTATAAAACCCAGAACGTGACTTTCCTCCATCCTTCCCTCAATTCCTCTCTCTCCTATGCTTTCTCTCTTCTCCAAAACTTCAAAATCTCCTCTCTCCTCTACCTTGCAACGATAAAAAAAAAAAAAAAAATCCTCAATCCGCCACTGGTGAGGACTGAATTCTTGTGTAATCATGCCCAAAATCAATTGTATTTTGAGTAATTATAGTTTTCATCTCATGGATTAGTCACTTAGTGGGTTGTGGTAACTAATTCAAAATTGATTTAACTCAATTCAAAATAAGTTAGAGAGCATGACAAATGTTGGAGGCATTGAGTGTATTTTGTCACATATGGAACTGAATTATGATGTATAACATGTTATATTGTAATTCTAAAACCTAGAGGTTTATATATATTTCAGTTAACGTTAATTTGTAATGTAAATATTATTGGATTTTTTTTATTTTTATTTTATTTTTTTTCCTTTCAGTTTATGCTTAATATGATCATGTGCTAGACTTCCCATGAAACAATTTACACAAAGCTATTCACATAATAAATTTAAATAAGTGAAGTGCCAGACTTAGATTTTGGGAAAGTGTGAATCTCAGGTTATGACATCTTAAGTGGTTTAAGAACCAAGGGCTGACAAACAACCCTAAAAAAGTAAAGAAATAAAATAAAATGTGATAGGTATAATACCACATGTGCAAGTTAACCAGACCATATTATGCTAAGCTCTCCAACAACAATACTCCGTTGGTACTTCCAAAATGAATATCATTGGAGGGTACTTGCATTTAGTTCTTGCCTAGTGTCAATAAAACAATTTCACTAATCAAAGTGAAGAAAAAAAAAATCTAAAAATAAGTCACTAGCTTAGCTAACCAAGAAATTTCCTCCTTTTAGCATCTGTACCATCAAGTTACCAGAGCAGATTCTTTAATGCAATGTCTGAGTTCTAAAATAGTATGTGAAAATCATGTATAGTCAAGAAATCACAGTGAAAATATTAAGGAAGACATCTCTAGTTGCAAAAATAAACAAAATTATATGATATTACCTGTTTCACCATCTCACTCACTATGTCATCCAACGAGCCAAAACTACTAGAAATATGACTTCCTTGTGGCTTCCTTTGGTCTATGAGGAGCCCTTGCTTCAACTTCAGTGATGCCTCTGCTGCAGATTTATTAACCTGATCGTGCTTCAGGTATAAAGGATCAATAAAATTTGATTGTCCAATTGAATTGAAATCCATGTTTGCTAGGAACATTGTGTTCTTTGGTTCCAAAACCTGAGCTGTTGGACACACAGCACCATTCACAGGGATCATAGAGTTTATTGAGCTACCCATAACATTTGAGCGATAATAACCATCCTGATTATGGTCATCCCACTCTTGTGGTGGGGCATGATTACTTATTTGAATCAGGCTTGATTGACATTGTATGCCTGCTCTAATATCCTGCAATTGAGTGGACATTGAAGTAACAGAAGGAACGTCACAACGATTACTCTCAATTTGCAAGCCCACTGTAGACATATTGTCCCGCAAGCTATTATGATGCAGAATAGCCTGTTTAAAACAGCCATTTAATGGAAAAGAATTTGAATGGATCCCAGATGACTGAGCAGCATTTGACCAGTTATCATTCAATCTATTGTGATCCATCAAGGGGGAAGGAAATTCTGAATTTAAAGAGGCCACTGAAACAGAGGACTGATTTCCAAATACTTTGCCACCTTGAGCTCCGTGACAGTTCTGTTCTAACATCAAGGTGTTGTTTGTAACACCAAGAAGAGAATTGCTTGAGCTACCAATGGTTACTTTTGCATCTGGGAAGCCACTGGAAATGGGGAAAACTGTTCTATTATCAATAGAAGTGGAAAGCTCTCTGGCATGAGTAACACCATTCATATGTGGATCAAGTTCTAGTGCCGTTGGCATTCCTTGAAGTACACTTCCATTATGGCTTCCATGAAGCATGACCTGGTGGAAGTTAACCTGATCAATAGTAGAGCTGCTTGAGTTTTGTGTATGGCCCAATTGAGTAATTCCTGAAGAAGGAAGGCCATGCATACCAAGACCAGCAGGTGTGTTCAACCTACCAAGCAACCCACTAGGTGGGAAGGACCTGAAACCACTGTTATGAAACTGCCCAGATCCATTCAAGTTATGGAAATTTTCAAGTCCGTTGAGGGAACCCATTTGCAAATAGGAAGAATCTGTACTGCCTAAGGCTGCAGCTATATTAGCTTGCTGGTTTACAATACTGTTGAGTCTCTTAAGGTAAAGCCTGTATTTCTGCAACCATAAAATAAAATAGTAAGCTTTCTAAATCAATGGGTTTAGATATCATATTGAACTGAGAAGAGAAAGGTCAGAATCTGTGCCTGAAGATGGCTTGCTACGTTTTCTCTTGTAAGCTTTTCAACATTCATCAAATCTAGAATCTTTTTAGGAACAGCCTCTGCATCCAAAGCAAGATTAGAGTAGAAGAAATTTATAAGAAAAGGCTCCATGTCTGAAATATTAACATTGGAATAAAAACCAGGGTTAATTACCTTTTTAATGCTTAGGTTCACTTTTTTATTTTTTCCTACCTAGGTTTCTATTTGTATCACCAATAGTACCTGACTTACAAGTAAATACCAGTTTAGTACCTCCATCATTATTCCTTCAGCCAAACTAATGGATTGCAATGAGGGTGATTTTGGCCACACCGAAACCACCCCCTCTGGCCAGTCGGGGGGTGGTTTGACCACCCCAAACCACCCCCAGCTACCCCCAATGCCTTTGAGGGTGGTTTTGGCCACCATTTTTGGCAATTTGGGGTGGCCGAATCACCCCCCAAGGGCCTTAGAAGTGGTTCGACTACCCCGAGACAGGCCGTAGAGGTGGCCAAAACCACTCCCATGACAGTCCGTTAATTTGGTTGACGGAATAGTGACGGAGGTACTAAATTGATATTTATTCATAAGTCAGGTACCATCTGTGATACAAATTGAAACTTAGGTAAAAAAATTTAAAAAAAAAAAAAAGGTGAAAACCTAAGTACTAAAAAAGTAATTAACCCTAAAGCATGACAAACTTTATATGTGCCTTTTTGAACATGAGGAGTGGTTTGGGGGTGGGGAGGAAGGGAGGCAAGGAAAGTGGAGTGGGGTGGGGCCAAGAACAAAGGTTGTTAATTTTAAAGATTGGTGAAGAACCTACTGTCAATGCCCATCTGATGAACCGCGGCAACAAACTTTTGATGCAGATCCACAGACCAAACAACCCGAGGCTTCTTCTGAGTTAATGAGTCATCATGCCCATTTTCATCATGCTCCTCATCCTCATCTTCATTCTGATCCTTTCGTCTTTTATTGAGCTTACCATTCTGATCCAAAAGTGCCCCAGCTGACCCAAGTCCTCCTTCAGCAATCCCACAATGAGGGTTGTCTTGATTGCCAGAATTATTTGAGTCTTTTGGATCAAACTTCTTTTTCCTGATAACATGTTGCCAGATATTCTTCAGCTCCTCAATTCGAACAGGTTTCAATAAATAGTCACAAGCTCCATGGGTAATTCCCTTCATCACAAGCTTGGTATCACCATTTCCAGACAACACTACAAACATTAAACAATTTATAACTAAAATTAAGCCAGATTCAAGTAACTAAATGCTGCAGAGGGTACCGCAATCCTACTGTACACTCAGAATATAAGCACACTGGAGATTTTAAAATTTAGCATTTTAAGACAAACAAACTCAAGGGCTTTTGAAAATGTCCATTTCTTCTTCTCTGGAAATCAGACTAACATACTGCATATATCTTAGAAAAAATTTAAAGCTTATCAAATTGTTGAAGATTTTGTGAAGGAAAAATCAATATCCTACAGATTTTTTTGAAATAAACCATTTTATTTAATCTACAACACACATCTTTTCTTTTTTTGATAAATAAATTAGAACACATATTTGTTTTCAACATATTGAAGATCATGCAGAATTCCTGCAGGCTTACTTATGACAGGTAGGTCCATCTCAAGGCCCACAAGCTCAAGCAACTTAAAACCATCCATGTCTGGCATATGAACATCACTGATAACCAGGTCAAACTTGTTCTTGTTTGCTCTCAACAATTTCAATGCTGTGACTGCTTGATTAGTTGTTGTAACTGCAAAATCCATAACTCATAATGAAATCAGGACAAGCTTTAAAAGAAAAATAAATGCTTTCCCACATTTCCAAAAGCTACAGAGAACCCCAATGAATCAACCAACCCATAGTCCAACCAAGAAGATGGTCCAATAATATGACAGTATTCAGATAAATTTCGAGATAGAGAATAAGATTTGAGCAGCAATAAGACCCATTTGCTAAATTCTTATTAAAAAATAATAAGATCTGAACAAAAATGATAACCCATTAACAGAATACCGTGATATTGGCATAATAACGGAAGGACGGAGAGAAACAGTATAAATGTGTGGACTATTCTAAACTCTTTACAAATTACTAAATTAAGAAGAAAAAAATCTTATTATATCTAAGAACCCATCTCCATAAACAAAGAAGTACAATCAAACGTATGACAAATAAATATACAGAAAACAGATTCAATATACCATCACGTAGCAACTAGAAAACAATTCTCAAAAACAAAATACTAATAACAAAGCACAAATCCAGAAACCCATGTCAAAAAACTGATAAACAAAGAAAAATAAGAAATAACAAGAAGAAGCAAACCGTGATATTCGCATCTACGAAGCAGGTTCTCCAAGAAAAAGAGGCAAGTGGGGTCATCGTCAACTGCGAGCACACGCATACCAATGGGAAATTTATCTCTGTGATCGTCCATTGCAGACTCAACGGTCATTTTCTTCAACAAGAACAAGTAACCGAACTCATAGAACAAGAACCGTGGAAAAAGAACATTTCAAAAATGTAATCGTTTGTGTTCTGAAACTCAGAATCTACTCAAAGAGGAAGACAGAAAGAAATGGAATCTAAAGAAAACTATCTATAAACTATGAAAGCTTAAGGAGAGGAGATCAGTTGTGTAGACTTCACTGAAATGGAGCTTTTGAATTGTCAAACTAGTGGTGTAAAATTTAGGGTTAAATACTTATTTACTCTTGTAGTGCAACTTCACTTATTTTTTGATTCTTAAGATTTATTTTTTTATCACAATAATTCTTTCTAGTTTGCCATGCTATCTTCCTTAAAATATTGTCTAAAATTTGACGGAATGTCACGTTAGCACTAATTACGATTTGACATATGTACATATAGTTAACTAATTTTAAAAAAATATAACTATCTTGGTTTTATATTAAATTTCGTAGATCAAAAGTGTGATTTAAAACCAATCAGAAGAAAATGCATTGCCCCCTATTCCTAGAACGCCATAACTATAGGGAAGGACCATCCCTCCTCTCCACGTCCCTTTTGTACCGAGTTCTAGTAGTTTATATGATGTCCCTAGACCCGGTACCCCCGTCCCTTTTCCTCATCTCCCGCCTCCTTCATTTCAGTTTTTGTTTTGGTGTTTTCTTTGTATTACTTTTCTCATTTGTGTTTTTGAGTTTTTTGCAATTCGATCTTCTCCGTGCTGGAGCCTTAGTCCATTCTTTGAACTTCTTCCGCATCGCGACATGTAGCTTCCACCGTGCTCTTCTTTGTACGGGGTTAACATACACGCGATTGGTTTCTTTCCCTGTATTTCTTTTTGTTCGTATTCAATTATGTTACTTTTCTTTTTCCTGTATTTCATTTGTTATTTGCTTGTAATAATGCTCTGGCCTCGATAGTTCGATTGGATCCCCTTTGATCCTGACCTGTGTGTTATGGATGTGTATGTTACCCTGACTTTCGGGTCGAGGAGGAAAAATGGTCCAGACTTCTATGTCGTAGATGAATGTGTATCCTGACTTAATTGTCGAGGAGGATGAGTAACGGCATAAGAGGGTTTACCTCTTAAGGTCGTGGAATAAACGCTTCCTGTGCAGTTGATGGCGTCTGCTTGGTTTAGTAGTCTTTGAACCTGTCAAGTAGATTTGAATGTTTATCCTGTTGTTTTAGTCCTGGGGTAGCATATGTGTTTTCAAATTTCATTAATTTGTATGAGATTCGACCTGTGATTTTGTAACTTAGGTTACGGTTACTTCAGGACTTGCCCTATAATTGTAAGAGCTTTTGCTCTTGAATTCTATGGAATGAGAATGAGTTCTTTTAAAAAAAAAAGAAGAAGAAAATGCATTGACTTTGTGGTTTTTTTTTTAATTGCGAATGAAAAACATAAAAAAAAAAAAAAAGAAATTTCAAATCGCACACATAAATGTTAGATGTTCTTTTGGTGTCCTCTTAACTGTGATGTAACTTTTAAAATTACCAATAAATTAAAAGTCAATAATGATAATTTTAAATTCAATAATGATTTTAAAAGTTACATTACAGTTGAAAAGATACTTAAAAATACTAAAAAATCACCTATCATTTTCCTTTTAAAAAACGCAAATTGATTTTAAAGATTATTGTTGAGCAGAGAATTTTACAAAAGAAAAATATGAAACACAGCCCTAAAACAGTGCATTCCAAATTGAACTAGATTTTACTGTTGGAAATTCTCTGTTAAACGCAGCTGCTTTCCTTGGTCAACGGACCTTCAGTTTCGTGGAATCATATGCCGCGTTCGGAAAGACGTCATTTTCAAAATTATTTTCAGCAAGCATTTCTTTAATTGAAAAAGAAATCCCAAACATGACTTACATATCCTCTTCTCCTTTCTGTTTTTCTGGTATTCTTTCGTGGATTGCAGAGAGCACGCTTACGCGTGCATAAAATAAGTACACCTCTTTCCCAACTTTTTCACCCTTTTTCAGGTTTTTGTGGCTTTTTAAGGTTCCTCTTTTGAGGGTTAAGAGCCCTATTAGTTTTTATTAGGGTCTAATGACAAAGCCCAATGACAGCCCCAATAAAGGGATTTTTATTGAAAACCCGAAGTTTCCCCCCTATTTGAACTCCATAAAGAAAACAACTACTACACCACTCTCTCGCTCAAGTTTAGTGTTCATTACCGGACACGGCAGCGGAAATTATCGTTGAGCAAAATAATAATTATGACTTTCTTCTCCATTTGCCTCCATGAACTACCAAAGTTATTTAAGACTTACGAACTACATTATTTCGCTACCAACCTCTACCGTTAGTCAAGGACGCAATATGATACATAATATGAATAATATCGCAATGTGATCGATGACTAACGTATTAAATAGTAACAAAGACATGACTGCTCAATTTAGCCGATTTATAATGAGTTTTTGGTAACGAAATGGTAGTTCATGGGAGGTCTTAGGTAACCTTGGTAGTTCAAGGGGGCAAATGGAGAGAGAGTGGTAGTTCATGGGGGGTAAAGCTAATTTCCCCAAATAATAAATAAAAGTACATGTAGCCTCCAACGATGATCTTTATTGTTATGTCAGTGAGAGAACACTTAAAAGTGAGCGCTTGAGAAGCCAATTTATTAGATTGACATTAATTTTTAGAGCATGTGAGATACCGTTAAAAATACATGTAGGAATCACATGTTCCAAAGAAACGTGACGGTTTAATAGGTATGTATGTTGATGTATTTTTTAAGGTGCTTTTTGTTTGAAAATTTGTTTTGTATTTTAGGAGTGTTCATATAGTTTGAGAGTTGTTTGTCAATCCTACAGTATTGTATTTGCACCCACTATATTTCCCAAGGTAATCTTTGTGAAATTCCTGTTTTGGCCAAAGACAAACATAGAAATTAAAGGATAATGATATGCTACACTAGAACCGATAATTTTCGACATGAATCTAACACACAACTAACAAATTATAATTCTCCAATAAGTAGTTCAATCGGTTAGAATTACATCTAATGAGGCGGATGTTACTAGTTCGAATTTTCTTCCCTCCTTTTGTGCAGACATGTCAAAAAAAAAAAACTAGCAAATTATAATTAAAAGTTTTGTACATATATTAATATATTTCGATATATATTCCTGGCCCGACATGTAAACACAAAATGACACCCCTCACCTACGTGGGTGTAGACATGATTTTGCCGGCAATGTCCATTCTGGAAATTAGGCTGTCATAGCTCCACATGGACCTGGAAAACGGAGGCTTTGTGAGAAGACTGACATGGACTCCACAACAACCATCCTCTTTTCATTTTAGTGGGTTGAATTCCTCCAACAAATTCATGTGTTGCTTATTTTGCATAATTCACTTAGAAGTGCTTTTACCTCTCTCACAATTTCTTTATTCCCTCCTATCACTTATCAAAGAAAAATGTATGAATTATTAAAATTTTTATTATAATTTTCTTATAAACAAATGAGGGTTACATAATAGTTCACATGTGAATTTATATTTTAGCAACTAATGTGATAAGTGTGACATGAACAGAGACTAAATACCGATAGGTACACAAGACAAATTTCTATTAATGACTACTAGCCCAAGTTTTTCAAGGAATTGTAGGGCTAGTGGGGGACCATACCAAGTACCAACAGGCTTCTAAGGCCTGACTATTAAGAAAGCTCAAGAAGGCAGTCAAAATCATGCTAGGACCATGCCCGGTTATTAAATCCACACTAGGTCTAAGACCAACAGTACGATGCACTTCCATCTCTATGGGATACACTATTGACGATCCCCTCTTACCTAAGTTTTCAGGCTCTCTCACTTACACACACTCATACCCTTTTACACTTTAGTTTTTTTTTTACTCATCTTTACTCTCCCCTTAGCTAGGGCTTTACTGACATGGCCTTCTGACAACTCCTTCCTTATTTTGTAGTGAAGCTCTCTTCTAGAAAGCGGCCTAGAGTTACTATAAATACTCATTGCATCAACAAGTTGACTGCCACGTCAATTTATAGCCACGATAAGTGCTATGTGGACTCCCACATGATAATCCATGTTTTAGTGACCAATGTATAAGTGCCATGTGATCTATAATATTAGTTTTTAAAGAACTTGTAATAAAAACTATAGTACCATAACAACACTTTCTTCTTAATACACAGTATAAGATAAATAATACCATTTTCACATGTATTTGCAGGCCAGCACTTCATACATTGAATTTTATTTCTCTTCTTGTACATATCATAGACTTCATAGTTGTCAAATCTATGTTTTGCTTTCAAAAGAAGAGATGAAGGTTGAAATTTGTGAGAGAAGTTCATAAAATAGGTTTAATTACTTCTTCAATGAGATAACTATAAGTGATACCCACAATTCCACGTTGTGAAGGTTGATGGTGAAAGTACGATGATGATTAATGAAGGCCAATTAAGTCACCAAATCACCCTATAGTTCAATGCCCACTACTTTGTGCTTCCATTGAGTGGAAAAATAGAAAACCTATAACATGTGGTGTATGGAAAGTTGCATCACCCATCCAATTACGTGAAGTATTTTTAATCATGGGTTCTTATCACATTGTCTTTTCCTAGATAGATTATTGTACCACTTTTAATCCGATTTGGCTAGCCGACAAACTCATAATCATATTTTAATTTTCTCGTTTTTATTAAAGTATTAATCAAATAATTAATTAATTTTTTTTTTTGGAGTAACGGGTGATTTAGTATAGTATCTAGCTAATTAAAGATCGTGAGTTCAAATCCTGACTATATAGTTGATGAATGGAAGCCACACATGAGAGTCATAAATAGTAGAAGCTGCATACACTTTCTCAAGTCTAACTGAATTATAGTCTGATCCAATCCCATCAAGACATCAACTAAACTAATCAAACACGAATTAAATTCTGATTGAGAAATTTGAAATCATGTGCTAATGTATACCTAACAACTCTAAATATTTGTTTATAAGTCATTAAGCCACGTACCATCCAGGAGTCAGCTTATGATGCTTCTTGGAAACCCCTTTGGGGAAATCTTTTATGCTATAATTATCAATTTGAGGGGGTAAAGTTGGGTTATGATTAAGAAAGAGATTGATGAGAAGTTACTTATTGGAGTTTCCACCGACCACATCTTTGATGATGAGGATTCAAGTCCAAACAAGATCCCAATAAATAAACATATATATATAATTTATTATGGTCATCTAAAGCATCATCATTAACAGTCCATCTGATCATAATCTCTCTTTCACCAAAATAAAATAAGACTTTTGTGTTGTACAATATATCATACAATATCTAGAAGATTCGTGTTGGGTGCAAAATCTTTAAGATTCTTTTAGTTTTGGAGTCTCATGACTTTCCCTTTGGCATGATTTAAGGTGATGAGGGGAAGAACAGTAGACCCCAACTTGATGAAAATAAATGCTTGTGCATGCCCAAGTCTAGCTAGCTTAGGTTGTCTCCCACGAGGGATATATGCCTGCAATATTAAAACATGTGGAGGGGATTCCTACGATCTTTCTTTTTATGTTTATTATATACTCATATCTTGTTCCCACTTGCCAAAAATCGTGGTTGACCATATTTTTAGAGAGAGAGAGAGATGGGTATGGCTACCAATTATTGTCGAAGTGGACCGTCCAGATGTCGAAGGGAATAAAAATTGTTCTGACATCGTACGATAGTAATCAAAAATTAATTTTGGAAGCTATAAAGAGGATTTAAGAAGAGAGAAAATAAGTCTTCAAGGGTTAGTTTAATCGGTTGTGGATCATGAAGCGGAGGTCACTAGTTTAAACCTCTTGTCCCCTTTTCTTGTGTGGACATGTTAAAAAAAAGAGAGATAAAATAATAATTAGGGAAGAGAGAAAGTACACTAGCGGCAATTAATATTTTAAAAATAAAACTTAAAACTTATGTGCCTGATTCTTCCCGTTCTTGTGGTTTTTTTTTTTTTTTTTTTTTGTCGAGATATTATAGTGCCATTGATTAGGTATCTGACAATAAAATATAGACAAACACTTCCAGAATAATTGATATATATTTGATAATCAAACACTTTACAAATGTCTCTTTTTATTTTATTTTATTGTTTTCCAACTCCATGAATGTCTTAAGAAGCCCTGAACATAAAAAATTAAATTTCTAATGAAGAGAATTTCGATACAACATCAAGAAATTTTATAAACACATTTCAAACCACATTACTTTTCCCCGTCATCAAGCAATCAATCATCGACGCCCCCATGTCCTTGAAGCTGCCAAAAAATTAAAATAAAAAAAGAGAGAAAATTATAAATAAATTAGGTCAAATAATTCAAACCAACCGTGACGAAATTGTATGTAGGATAATGTTGTAAGCTAAAATTTTATTTCCAAAACAAAAACATTAACAAATAATCCAATTAACTAAGGGCGCCCATGTGTGCATTGCCTTGATTACAAGAAGCCATGCACGCGTAATCCTTCGCTTACTTCAATGGCAAGATGTAACGCTCAGTCATTGTTTAGCCAATTCATGGTCGATTGTCAAACGCCTAATAGCAACTGTGTAGGGCAATACTCCATAGACATTTTCTTGTCTTTCCATTAATGGGGTGGGGCTATATATATACCCATTGATGAATAGAAGCATCAGAAAACTATTGGGAGAAAAAATAAATCCATCGCTAGAGAATCATGTGGAATAACATATTTCAATACAACTTAGGTACTATTTTAATTTCGTAATACTTGTAAACACATAAAAATATATATATTTATCTTTACTTCACATCAAAATATTTTTCTCAAAATAAAACAAAAACACACACCAAAATACTTTTATTAACAAAGGATGGGGATTCGAAAGCTTTACCTAGGCTTGTGATGGTCCATGCCTTATCCTGCCCAAGGGCCCAAAAGAAATATCCACCCAACTGCCGAGACCGGGCAAACAGGATCTTCAACCTTACCGATTGGGCATCATCGTACCCGACCCAATAGTCTCCGGAATAGGAATAAAACGACGCAGTTTGGCCATCAAACACTACTGTCGCATTATTCTCCTCGTTGAAATCAAGTATTTGGTGATAATCCATGGTCCCCTCATCTCCAGGCCCCACGCCCAGCGCAGGCGCACCGATCCCATTAACATACGGGTCCCGGAGCTTCCATGTCCGACCATACAACGGCAGCCCCATGACAAGCTTGCCGGGCGGTACACCGGCTCCGATCCACGATCCGATTCCGAAGTGTGTGCTTAAATTACCATTATCAATATCTCTTAGCGCAGAGTGCATCCCGGTGAAATTTTCCCATGACCCATGATAATCAAAGCACATTGGACTAATCCAATCCACATATCTAAGCATAGCTTCAACTGGGTATGATCGAGGCTCACCATACGTGAATTTTGAGGAATAATATACAGCAGAAGTTAAAAGCAGAGGCGGTTTTCTGCTAGTTTTAGCTTCATCAAGCAGAGCTTTTCGCCATTGCTTGTAGAGTAAGGCAAGGTTTGACATGTCCTCGGCAGTTGCCGGGAATTCCCAGTCAAGATCAACGCCGTCAAACCCATATTTTCGAGCTACTTCAATGGTGGAATCAATGAAAATCTGGCGGGTTGGCCTGCTGCTGGCCATCTTAGAGAAAACAGTCGGGTCATTGCCGCCTCCTCCAGTGGATAGTAAGGTTTTGACGGGTGGGTTTTTGGCACGGATTGCACCCACGAAGCCGGGGATGTTTGTTTGGTGAAATGGGGTGACATTGAGTTTATAGGTGATCGGGTCGGGTAGAAGGAATGCATAGTAAATGTGAGTGAAGTATGAGGTGTCAATGGCTGATGCTGGAAATGCATCAAATGATGGCCAGTAGGCAGCTTTGATCCCTCTAGATGGATCAGGAAATGCAGTGCATTTCAGGGCATTTGTGTGAAAGAATATTACAAGAATTATTATAAGTGATATGTATTTTTGAGCGCCCATGGTTTGAAATCGATCTAGAGCTAAGAGAAAAATGCAATGGCTAAGTATATATATAATATATAATATAGGGAATACAAGCTATGGTAGCATCGAAATTTAGGTTGCGTAGCTGTTTGTATGGTTGTCTTTAACTTTAAGGTAATCTTGGGAGACATAAACGAGGAGGAAGGGATGAATGGCCAGCCTGCATATTTACAACCTAATTTCACATAAAAAGAAATTGCCTTTTTTCAAGGGAAAGGAACAAGAATTGACCAATTGACCAATTAATGTTGCTTCACCCAAACATTGTTCTCATATAATAATAATAATATATTGTATGGGGAAGAGGCCAAGCATACACAATAATAATTCTCACGCAATAGAATTTTAAGGTAGGTTAAGAGGCATTTAGGGTGATGGTATATATATATATATATATATATATATATATATATATATATTTTAAGATTAATTGGCTACTAATCATGTTGATTAGGGAGGTGAAGTGGAGATAGCCAAGAGTACTTTGGCTATGCCTTTTGCATTGGTTCAAGAATTAATTTGTTTTCCTTTTGATCAAAGAAGCAACATGTTGCCTTTTCAACTGCTTAGCATCTCTGACATATGCTTTAAATGGATCATATTAGCTAAATGCAGTTAGAGTATAATGCAAATATATTAGGGAGGTGGGGGTTATGGGTTATGCTCTCCTCGGATTTTGAAATTTTCTCTTACTCTAAAAATTAAGACTTATCCAAATTAAGTTTGGTACTTCATTCATGTTTTACCACCTCAATGAAATTTTTCTGAGTAATATTATTTAGTAGACTGTTATATGACTACCATATAATGTGATGATGTGACAGTTGGATCAACACTTAAAAAAAAATGATTTCATTGCTACTTTGTTGCAATTATATGACAGTCGTATAGTAATCTATTAAATAATATTACTAAAAAAATTATTGATTCAATCCCTAATAGACATGCACGTTTTTAGAATACAATCGTGCTAGTTTGGTGGAGGCATGTTTATCTTTATCACATTGCCAGGGCAACACTCATTTTCGAGGCATATCGATCTAACTTCTAAGCAGTCAGCACCCTACTTTGGGGATCAAGTCTAAATCTGTTTTCATTGCCCTCATCATACTTCTACAGAAAGGATTATTAAAAAACTCTTAAGGATCACTTAAAGGGGAGGCTTCTATTATACCAAAAGATTTGTTTGACCTTCATATATATAATAAAGTAAACAAGTGTAAATAATTGTGGCATTTTGCTTCATTATTAAACTTGCACATGCATTCAATGAAATATTTTCGTAAGATCAAATCATTCTCAACAAAGAAATGAAAAAAAAGTCATTTACATGTTGATATGGAGATAAATAATCAAAGGCCCCACTCCCACTCAAACAAGCCCACTAGGGGCAGAGTTAAAATTTTAGTTGGGGGCAAAACTTAGAAGATTTTTTGGAGTTTAATTTTTGAGGGTCTATCTCATAAAAAAATAATAATAATAATTTAGAAGATTTTTTAAAATATTTTTGGTGGGGCTTCTACCGCCTACCTATAGCATAGTCCCACCCAGGAGGCAAATAATCAGACAGCGAACAAGGACCATCTCCAAAGAACCTTACATAAAAAGGATCAGCATGTCCCAAAAGGTATGACCTCTACGCTCTTAAAACTTTCTCTATTCAATTTTTGCTCTCATAACCCTTTAATGACTTAAGTATAAGAGGCTCTTCGGGAGCCGACATGATCTTTTACACAACATTTTCGTCGTCTAATCCAACCGTACAAAAATATACGTCACGTGTAAAATAAGTAAACACTTTACAAGAAGCAAATTGGTTGGCGACATTGAAATTAATGCTACAATCAAAGTTAATTCAATTATAAAATCGAGATTATTCTTTTTTTTTTTTTTTTGAGAAATGTTGTAGAATATTATTAATCAGCTCAAAAAAGAGCAAAAATCACAGAGAAGGGGAAAATTCCTCCTTCCTGATAATACCACTTATACAAGATGGTATAGAGTGCCACCTAACAGAATTAGCGGCAAGTTTACAGACCTGTTTAGCTAGTACATGAGCAGCCATATTAGCCTCCCTTTTCACATGGGTAAAACGTGACATTTCAAAAAGGAGTAAGCCATCCCGAATATCCTCGACAAAATGCCCATGACTACTCTCGCAAGGGGAATAAGAATTAACCTCATTTACAATTGTCAGCGCATCTCCTTCAAAGCATACGCGTCTGTAGCCATGTTCAGAAGCAAAGAGTAATGCTTGAAAAGCTGCCATTGCTTCAGCCACAACTGGTCTTGCAAACAAGCTTATCTTCCAGCTGCTAGCCCCAAGAAACCTCCCTGTTCCATCTCGAGCAACAACCCCAATTCCCACACATGATTACTTTGGTCGACAAGAAGCATCCCAATTTATCTTCACCCAATTACATTAGAGGTTTCAAGCTGTGACGTGTGGATTTGGCTAGCTCCTCTTCATCGTTGTGCTCCCATTCACTCTTTGAAAGTCATCTAAGGCCTTTACCTCTGTGAACACCTGCGTTGGGTGAGTAAAACCCCCCCCGTGGATCACATCATTCCTCGGCCAAATCCTCCCGCCATAATTGCAAATAATTCTACTTCCTCCTTTCACAACAGTGCCATACCTCTTCAAAAGGTGTAAGAAATTCCCCCCTTTGCATGAGCTTTTTTGGATCCGCGCCGGGCCACATCCCCACACATCATTTGACGAGGCACATTCCCATACGATGTGCTCAATAGTTTCCGTCTCCCTTAAGCAAATTGGGCACATGGCGTCTTTTATCACACCTCTCCTCAACAAATTTGCTTTTGTAGGCAATATATTGTGCCCATCTTTCCAAATAAACATTTTAACTGCATTAGGGACCTTGGTTTCCATACCGTCTTCCATATCTCCTCCACGCCGCCGAGTGGAAGTACTTCCTTCGATTTTCATGCCTCCATCTCCATGTGATACGCCCAGAGAAAATTCGCCATTGTGGTTCCACGCCAAATAAGTCTGTCCCGAGGTAGTGAGGGGCTGAGGGGAATATTCAGAATGACCCTTGCTTCATCCTCATTGAAGGCTTCCTTTATAAGTGGCGATTTCCAAACCTTCGCACCTCTGTCTATAAGGTCCGCCACCAATGCACCCTCGGGGAGACTTCTGCATGGGGATTGGATACTGTATGAGGAGGAAACCGGAATCCACCTATCCCCCTTTACTTTGATGCTTCGGCCATCTCCCACACGCCACATAGCTCCCCTTAAGATAACCTCTTGTGATGCCATCAAACTCCTCCAAATTAGGGAAGTCTTTTTTCCACGTGAAGCCTCCAGGACAGTGGAATTAGGATAATACTTGGCCTTAAAAATCTGTCCTGCCAAAGAGTCAGGATATTTATAAAGTCTCCAAACCTGTTTAGCAAGGAGAGCTTTATTGAAAACAACCAAATCCCGAAAACCCATCCCACCTTTTGCTTTCGACATCCCCATCCGCTCCCAGCTCATCCAGTGAATCTTTGAAGTATTTTCCTTATGCCCCCACCAAAACTTTTGCATAAGTTTATTTATCTCCTTACAAAGAGTGATGGGGAGAAGAAATACACTCATACAAAAGGTTGGTATGGCTCACCACGCTTTTAGTAAAATCTCCTTCCCGACTTGTGATAGGAATTTGACTTTCCAGTTTGAAGTTTGTTCCACACCTATCTTGTATACTCTTAAAGGCCTTTACTCTTGATTTTCCCACCAAAGTAGGCAAGCCAAGATATTTTTCGTATTTCTCCGTAGCTTGCAACCCTGAAAGTCTCGTTATCTCCTCCCTCTTTTCAGCACTTGTGTTTCTGCTAAAGAAAATAGATGTTTTTTCCTTGTTCAACTTTTGCCCCGATGCCGCTTCATACTTCTCCAATATTTTAGTGAGGCGTCTCCATTCCACTGAATTAGCCTTGCAGAAAAGCAGGCTATCATCTGCAAAAAATAAATGACTAATTTTCGGCCCTCTCTTAGAGGTGGGAACTCCAGAAATAACCCCTCGTACCTCCGCCTGATTCAACATTGCACTAAGAGCCTCTGCACAAATTAAAAACAGATACGGCGAAATTGGGTCACCTTGTCTCAACCCCCTCATAGGCTTTATATGGCCCACTGGTTGTCCGTTAACAATAATGGAGTACGTAACTGATCTGACACATTCCATTACCCAATTAATCCATCTATTCGGGAAGCCCATCTTCTTCATAACTTCTTCCAGAAAACCCCATTCCACCCTGTCATATGCTTTGCTCATGTCTAGTTTGATTCCCATAAATCCTACTTTACTCCACATGCTAGTATGCATGGTGTGCATGGTTTCAGAGGGTCGCCATAACATTGTCCGTGATCAATCTCCCAATAAATGCGCCTCGTTCGGAGAGATGACATGGGGAGCACCATCTTCAACTGCTCGCTAACACTTTTGAAATAATCTTGTAAATCACATTACAAAGACTTATGGGTCGAAACTGAGACACATTACAAGGGTTATTATTTTTTGGAATCAATGCAATATGGGTTTTATTTAATTCAGAAACCATATGATTGGAATTAAAAAAATGACAAATTGCATCACAAACCTCCACTCCCACCGTCTCCCAGTGCTGAAGATAAAAATCAGCTGAGTATCCGTCAGGCCCAGGAGCTTTAAGAGGTGCCATCTGTTTTAGTGCACTTAAGATTTCGTCTGGATTGGCCTCCCGCACCAGCATAGCCGCCAAATCAGCTGGAATTTGTTTGTGTATAGCCTCTGTGCAACTCTCGGCTTGGGGTTGAATCTCTGTAGAAAACAGTTGCTTATAATAATTAATGAAGGCCGTCTCAATTCCCTCCGGGGTGGTATATTCCTGCCCTTCCACATCCCTAATCGACCCGATAGTATTTCGACGTTTGCGTTGGTTAGCACAAGCATGAAAATACTTCGTGTTGCGATCTCCGTTACGAAGCCAGTCCTCTTTAGCCCGTTGCTTCCATTTACTCTCCTCCTGATCAAGTAAGCCATGTATTTCATCTTTAAGCTCCTTTTCTGCCTTTCGGTCCACATTCCCATCCATGCATTGAAGAATTTCCAGCTCACAAGTTTTTAATTTAATTAATTCCTCCGAAGCCTGCATCTTCTTACGCACCCATTGTTTTAATGGCCCTTTGCTGGAATTAAGTTTGCCCACAATATTCGCCATAGGGTTCAGACCCTTCCTGCGAACTACCCAAATTTGTTTAACAACCTCCTTATAATCGGCATAAGACTTCCAACTCTCTTCCACCTTAAATATTTTTTTCCGGTCCCTCCTTACAACTGCGTCTTTTTCAAAGGTAATGAAAAGTGGGTGGTGATCTGAACTGCGGTTTGCCAAAATGTTCACATGTACCATAGTAAAAAAATCGCACCATTCGCCATTAGCAACAGCCCGGTCAAGTCTTTCCTGTGTGAAAGCATTCCTTTCCTTCCGTTATTCCGCGTATACTTAGGACCGCAAAATCCCAAGTCACTCGGGACTACAATCTTCCAACACTCTCAAACGCCCATTTGCCCCTTGTTTTGACCTTTGCCCCCTTTGCTCTGACATACGAACTATCTCGTTGAAATCCCCCAAACATAGCCAAGGGAGGGGAGATAGATTCGACAAATGCCGCAGCAGCGCCCATGACTCCTTTCGCTTGGCAGTTTCTGGATGGCCGTAAAAACATGTAAGCTTCCACTCCAGGTCTCCACCCCCCGTCTTCACAAGGGCATTAATATGCCGCCGGCTGTAATTTTGTATATTTAAATTTACGTCCTCCTTCCACAATAACACCAATCCACCACTACGCCCTACACTATCCACCACAAACATATTATCCATCCCCAACTTTATTTTTAAAAAATCTAAACTTTGATTGTACTTCTTGGTTTCCATGATGAAAACCACTTTGGGCCGCTTCTCCTTCACCATCTGGCGAAGGTCTCGAACTGTCTGAGGGTTCCCAAGCCCTCGGCAGCCCAACAAGAGACTCATAATGGCGTGGCGGTTGCTCGCAGCCTCCGCCACATATTCTTCCCTTCACCTTCATTGCTTCCCTCCTTCTTGATCTTTTCCGGCATGCAGTCCTCCTCCGTGCGGTCACACACACCGCTTTTCCATATTGTTCATCACTTGTTCTCGGGCAAGAGGCTTACCACGTGAGACCCTTTTCTTCCCATATTTAGACTGCTGTCCCGTTTTAACAGGCACGTGCATTTTCTCTTTACCCTCCGATGCATTAAATTTGAAACTCGGTGTCACCACTGGCCTGTCCACAGCAGATGATATCGGTGCCTCCATGCAGCTCGGGATACACGCCACCCCTTGCAACCCATTTTCAGCAATTTCCCATACCATTTTTTCTTTTATCGAATCCCATTGCCCCACGTAAACACTCTTTCCTTTTTCTGCTTTTGCTGCCCTGTTTTCCTCCCCTAAGCTTGCCAAATCAGTCATCTTCTCCTTGCTGGTTCCGTCACTGCTAGGGAAAGAATTGTTGAGGTTATTTTTCCACCACGCCTACAGTCCCCATCTGTCGATTCTCTTCCCTTTCCCTCCTTAACGCCAGTCACCCTTCCCCAAATAGTTTGAGGATCCGCTAGAATTACGGGATCTGTTTCCTGGGCCTCCTCTCGCCGGAGTGGTTGTGTTTTCTGATGAGTCTCCGCCGTGTGTCTTTCTCCATGACCCATCAGTGTTCACCCTGTCTTTCCTCCGCCGGTCACCGTATTCCTCCTCATCAAAATTGTTTTGTGCATTATAGCCCCTTCTAACACCCAAGTACCCCCCCTTGTTCCTCCCATCCTTCGGTTTGGAGAAGGAACCCTCAACCAAGGGCCATATTGTTGCTCCGATCCTCCCCCATTCACCCTCCGTCCTCCAGTCAGTCCACAACCGTTTTTGCCATGTCTGATAACACCACATTTGAAGCAGAACTTTGGGATCTTTTCGAATTGAAACGGCACCCATAGTGCCTTGTCCCGAACGCGGATAGTTCTTCCCCTTGGCAGAGGTTTCGACAGGTCTAATATGATTCTTACTCTCAGAAACTCCCCCCACCCTACACCATCTTCATTGGCATCCACATCCTCTACCACCCCCACCGTGGACCCTATTTTGTAACCAATCTCCCGGCCCATGCATGCCAGTGGCAGCCGAAACATCCTCACCCAAAACGCCGCCCTTTCGAACTCCAATTCAGAAGGTGGAGTCACGCCGTCATACTCAACCAAAGACACTAAATGGCCATCGAACGTCCACGGCCGCCCTTCCATGATTCGAATCTTGTCCCACTCCTTCTCAAATTGAATAAGGTACGTATTGACCCCCAGCATCTTAAACGTAACCCACCCCGAGGGTTGCCATGCACGAATCAGAGGCGTCTTAATAACCTCCTTTCCTACGTTCCGGTCTGCCAGCAGTTTTCCTACGAGGCACACTGCCCCCCGCACCATCAACGGGGCCATCTCTGTTTCCTCGATATCCACTTCAAAACTCTCATCATCTCTCAACGATAAGGAACCCCACAGATGGGTTAATTCACCTTCCATCGAAGCCATATCTTTCTAGGTACAGCCTCCTTCGTAACCAATGAACTCTCCCGTCCGCTAAGCTACCACCCGAAAACCACCGGTGTAGACAAACGCTTCACCTCTAGGTGACGGCCACCGAAACCCTAGAGAGAAGATTGAGCTATTACTTGGACATTAACTACTACTATAATTACACTTCTTTTATCGAGATTATTCTTAATTGACTTCCATTATGTAAGTTGGGGATAGATTTGAATTTAGAATTCCTACTTGTCACTTAGGGTTAAATTCGTTACCTTAGGACATAGGCAAGACATTTTATTTATTTATTTATTTTCAAAATGATAAGAGTTTAATCCAAAATGTCAACTCTTTTGTGGTTATGAAAGTACTCTTAGCCTTAGGTTCTAAGTCAAAGACACTTGTATAACATGAATGAGATTATTAAGGTAGATTTTAGTTGTCCCAAATGAATGCTGTAACAACCATCAAGAGGAATCTAGCTATTGAAGGAGAGGCACTGCTTTCCAATTAGGAGTTGTCAAAGAGGATGAATGAACTCCGATTACAAAAGCTTCAGCTACAAGGTAAAACAGCAACGAGACAGGGAGATTAAAACCCACTAACCTCTACAACAATAACAACAACAAAAGCAAACATGACCAACTATATGTAGCCTTCAATTTACTAGGTGCATGTTTGGGCATGGTCCAACCACAACATTGGCTTACTAGGATCGTGCCTACTTTGGCAATAGGCAGATTGGAATTGGGTCCCGGCCGGCCATGGTTGAGAAAATACGACCTTATTGTGGCTGGGTAGAGCCTTGCCACCCAACTAAAACCCAATAATAATAATAATAATAATAATAATTAAAAACAATTGATAAGTTGATGCCCGAAATTTTAAAAGCGCACTTAAAGTATTGAGCAGTGGTGTGAAACATACCAAAGCTGTAAAAAATATTTATTTCCCATAAAATTAAGAATCACTCTTTTCAAAGAATCTATACAATTTTAATATGAAACCAAGATAGTTATCTTTAGACAATTTATAAGGAAGGAGAAAAGATTTAAGTAAAGGTGTGTTTGAGATTGCGATTTTACAAGAATAATTTATGTTTTTAAAAGATATAACAAAACGTATAGTAAGGTGTTTGACATAGCGATTTTTTTTTTTTAAAAAAAAAATCACTTAATTTAAAATAGAAAAAAAAAATGTAACTTCTATAAATAGGCTAGGGTTTGAAAAGGCGGGAATTTAAACCAAAAGCACGATTTTACATAACAAATATTTGATAAATAATACTTTTTAATATATTTTACCAAACGTCTTTGCGATTTGAAAAATATAATTTTTAAAAACACAATCTCAAATGGACACTAATTGATTAATATGTTAGATTAAAAAAAGATTTGATAGTTGATTTGGAGTGTCACCTCAATATTGTTGGACAATTGTAGAATAAAAATACAATATCTAATTTTTTTTTTTTTTTTAAAAAAAAGGATACCAAATTAATGAAACGATTGCATATTAAGATTTCTAATTTTGATTATTTATATATTTATTGTTGTACAAAAGAGCATAATCGATTCTTTCTAAAAAGAGATTTCACTAACAAAAAGCTACCACGCACTGCTATTAATAAATAAATAAATATATTTCTAAAAAGAGATTTTCCATCACCTTTTCTCTCTTCCTTTTTGTTTTTTATTTTTTATTTTATTTGAGATACAATATATATTTATAGATTATATATATATATATTAAGTAGGTTCAATGAGCTCATGATAGTTACATTATTATTATTATTATTATTATTATTATTATTATTATTATTATTTTTAATTTTTTTTAAATGTGTGATACAGTCACAACTTAAATACAATTAAAACATAAATTTTAGACCAAATTTCAAGTTTAAGGCTCTCTCTCTCTTCTACTGACATTTTTTTTTCTTAAAAAAAAATTATCACTTACAAAAAAAAGTTAGATCTTAATTGAATTTAAGTTGTAACTTTATCATTTTCCTTTCTTTCTTTAATATATATAATACCCAGATACGAAGAATCGATTGATGATGAACCAAAATTCTGTCTATTCATCTTGTTTCCATCGAAAAAGCCAAAGCATTGGTATCAAATCATAAAGCTAGTCTGATAGGGACTTGATTATTTAATATAAACACTTAATTTTGCCAATATCCATATATATGACCTTTTCCATAATATAACTGAGGACAGATAATTAATTAATGTTACTAAATTAAGCCGATTAATTGCTTCATTCACACACACACACACAAAATAATAAAAAAAAATCCAGCCATAACTAGAGAGCCCTTTTGAAATTTCGATCTCTATCGCTCCTTTTGTTCTTACCTGAGAGTGTAAAATAGTATTTATAAATTAAAAGAAGAGTTTCTGCACCCAAAAGTGGAGGAGGAGGAAACCATGAAACAAAGAAGGTTATGCATGCAGCATATGAAAGTTTGCCACGTTACATAATATTAGGGGTTTGATTTGATTGTAATCCCCAATGAAGAATAATTGGAGTTTTTTTCTTAATTAATTTGGAGTATTCGAAATGTAGAAAGGCCTTGTGAGCCCAACCAAAGGCCATTTGGCCCAGAAGAAGGCCCAACCTCAACCTAGTACTTGGGCTCACCAAGCATCCCACCCCTCCCTTTGCCTGTGCACTCCCTAAACGGAAACGAACAATAATGTAAGGATATATAAGGATC
Source organism: Carpinus viminea (assembly GCA_013348765.1). Lineage (NCBI taxonomy): Eukaryota > Viridiplantae > Streptophyta > Magnoliopsida > Fagales > Betulaceae > Carpinus > Carpinus viminea. The sequence continues at coordinate 14,159,154 of CP054670.1, read as the reverse complement.
TTCCTAATTCATGACCTACCAATAAAGGATGTGCATAGAATGAAAATAGACGGTGATTTTTGCGGGCCACGAGAGCCTAAAATGACTGCCTTTTGGAACCCACTTGGTAATGAAATTACCCATCTATCTTCTTAAATTCAAATTTATTAACTTAAGCATCAATCAATCAGATTAGAGGTGGTGTTCTACTGTCACTGGCAACGTGCCACGCTGACTCTTGACATTTCTTACAGGTCTCGAACATCGGAGTTCAACGTGCATGATGACTGTATCAACAGATTCAACACATCTCATGCATCCCCACCGTTCTTTTTCTTTTTCTTCAACAAAATCACTTTAGGCAAGCGAAACTGATCATGGCAAAGATAAAGTTGATAAAAAGACTTGGCAAACATCAATAGTCAATACATGCCTGGCCAGCTTGGGCTTGTCATGATGGCACATGGTTTTTAGCGTGCCTAGAAGAAGATCTCTAGCTAAAGGGTGCATCCAATTACCTTTCTTTTAATGCAGGGATGGAAGTGATTGCACTTTTTTGGCTTTCTTTTTATGGGCATTGAAATGAGAATTGTTTAGGACTCTTTATGTGGACAGACAGATCTCATAAAGAGATTTGGTTCTTTCATTTTCCTCACAAAAATTAATTAATTAATTGAGAGTTGTTTGTGCTTTTCTAATGTTCTTTTGATATCCTCATAACTGTGATATGACTTTTAAAATTATCGTTGAATTTGAGATTATCATGATTGACTTTTAATCTATTAGTGATTTTAAAAAGAAAAATACTAGGAATTTTCCCCATAGTGTTTTCTTAGCGTTCTCTCAGTTTTACGTAAAACATGATTTAAGAAAAAATAAAATTGTAATGACTTTTACCACTGGTTTTTTAGGCATTAATTAGCACCAAATTTGAGACATTAGAACCAAAATTTGAGGCATTAACACAAAAATTGAGGCATTAGCACTAAATTTAGGATGATCAAATCTATTTTGGATGATACCATCTCTAAAGGGTTAACCTTCCACCCTTAGGTTTTAGTTTTGAATCAAAAAACAAGTTTTAAAGCATTAGAACCTAAATATTAATTCATAAAAATTAATCTGTTGACAAAAAAACGGTACTACAATTTTATTTTTTCTTAAATCATGTTCTATGTAAGATTGGGAGAACGTCATGAGAGCACTATATATGGGGAGAACCCCTAATAAACCCCTTTTAAAAATCACATCACAATTAAGAGAACAACATAACACCATAAGAACCCTAGCATTTCTCTCTCTCTCTCTCTCTCTCTATATATATATATATATTGCCCAACCCATTCAAAAGTAAAATGCCAAAGTCAAACAAACCTTTATATGTGGCCTTTGGATTGGGTGAAAGAAACCTTTATATGTGGGGCATTGAATGTATATGTTTTGGGTTAATATAATAATAATATAATAAATACAAAGAGATTCTACTTATCTCAAGGGTTAACTTTGGAGATCTGATTTTGTTAGATTAATAATGCAGCATAATATAGCACTATCATGCACAAGAGGGACTCCACGTCAGCTTACGCTTTTGCTTGTCGGCCATTAGTCGTCTGCCCCACAATTCATGCCATACAACAAGACAAATTACCCCCAAAATATAAAATAATAAAAAAGATATTATTATTTTCAAATATCATGACATGTTAACATGTAGGATGGCCTTCAATCATGGGCCCCTTTACATGCCAGATGCATTTTGTGAGAGTGACAGGTTTGGGCTTAATCAAAACCCTAATCTAAACAAAAATATCATAAAATATCATCAACATATATATAATTTGATATTGAAAGTGTAAGGAAACTTGAAGAGAGAGTGAAAGAAATGGTGTGGGATATTTTTGAAATATTAGAAGAAAGTAGTGCAGAATACATATATATATTAGACGATCTCTTCATTTTTCTTATGAAAGTCTATGTAAAAGTTACTTTCTAGTTGAGTCAGCACCTAGTCAAGCTTTAATTTGATGGAATCACTGTTTATCTAAAGAGATTTACTTTCATTTTACTTCTATCCAATTAATTCGCTCATATGATACCATAGTCGGCCACTAAATCAGTCTCCACCATTTCGCTGTATAGCTTGCATGCTGTGTCATATGCAGATGAGAGTGCTACGTTAATTAGAGACCACGTGTAGAATTCAAGGACAGAACCAGGATTTGGGATAAGGACGAACAAATATAATGCAAATCAAAACCTAAGGGCCTGACACTTGAAGTTCAAGCGATGTTTAAGGCATTTTGCATTCATATTCTCTAATTTTTTTTTTCTTCTTCAAATATGTAGGACAAAGTACCAGTAGTTAACCTAGTTCCACTGTGGATAAGAGTATCAATTATTGTTTGTTCGAAAACGTTAGTTTGTGAAATGGATAAGAGTATCAATAATTGTTTGTTCGAAGACGTTAGTTTGTGAAAAGGAAGAAGAAGAAGAAGAAAAGAAAGAAAAAGACAACGTTTGTTTGTTTGTTTGTTCTGCAAGATGAAAAAAAATATAAGTAGGTAGCTAAGGGAAATGTGTAGGGATAGCGATGCCCCCACAAAAAATGTACACAAGTACAAATGCAACAACAACTGGCGTGGGGGTCATGGTACATTAACAAGGTTTGCATGTCCCCCTGTATGATTGAGGCACTTTAAGCAGTTAATTGCACGTGGTAGCTGTTAAATTTGCATTTACCTCAATGGTTAATTTTATGATGTTATGAAAATGATCAGTAAATTATTATGGACTAAGGGTACTTTGAATTATCAACTATGAAATAGTTCATCTCATTCCACTGATTCACGAAGATGATTATCACCCGACATAACGTGACTATGATTGTATGTTATGTTTAGTGATAGTAGGTTTTAGGACGATCGGCGTAAATTTGATGTGAACCTGCCGACACAAAGTTAACGGGTTATAGTAGTTGTCAAGTGTTACCGGCTTAATCAAATTGCGCGGATTAGAATTGACATATTGGATAGTTATCAAGTGAATGGTGGAGGAGTTTTTCAAACAAAGTGTGCGAGAACAACTGATCTACCAACATACGTCTCAACTTTTCACTATTTAAAACTTTGTGGAACAGTGTATCCTTGTTGAATATATAGCACAAAGCATTTACTTTCCCATGAAGGAGCTTTTATCCTTTTGTTTTTTTGTTTTTTGTTTTTTTTGTTTTTCATAATCCACCAAGAAAAAGATGTATTCTGCAATGGAACCAACAGAGACTGAGCCCTGTGTTTCTAATAGTACTCAGAGCATCTTCTCTTCTGCTCCAGAGGCTCCCCCATTCCCAAACACACCACTGCAAAACAGGGAAGAAAACAAGCAGGTTGTTGTTGAAGAAGATGAAGGAGAAAAGGACATGTTAGATCTAAATCTCTCCTCCAGTGAGCTCAATCTCATTGGTTGCTTGGAGGCGGATTCATCTCGAACCCCAGAAATCCCAGAAACCCCACAAGCTTCTTCTGCTGAGCCAAGAGTTTTTTCATGCAACTTCTGTCAAAGAAAATTCTACAGCTCACAAGCACTTGGAGGACACCAAAATGCCCACAAAAGAGAGAGGACTCTGGCAAAAAGAGGCCAAAAGATAGAGGCACAATTTCTGGCTTCTGCAGCAGCTTTTGGGCACCCCTTCCTCCACCACCATCAGCAGCAGCAGCAGCAGCACTATTCAAGCGTGGCATCTCTTCCCTTCATGGTGCTTACAACAGATCCCTAGGAATTCAGGTGCATTCAGTGATCCAGAAGCCATCTCACAAATCATATTCTGCAGGGTTCTATGCACATCGAGGCTCATCAAGATCCCTCATCAACCAACAACCAGGAGTTGGGAATTTTCATACAGCAGTGGGATCACAGTCCCGAGGCAGTGTTGGTCGATTTGATTTGGTAAGAACGATTAATGGTTCTCCAGCAGATGCTCAATTTGGTGGATTCTGGTTGCCAGGTAGTGGTGTTTACAAGACTAACCAAGAGCAGATGAAGAAGCTCGACTTGTCTCTTAAGCTTTGATAGAAATTTTCAGCAATTTTACTGTTCGAATTGCTAGAGAGTTTTCATATATAAAGCCCATTTATTCAAGCAAGAAGGTCGACGTTGTAAAGGATCTCTCATAGTTATTGTCCGGATTGTTAGCAATCTGCCCGGCAAATTGCTCTGAATCCCATCTTTATTATCTTTTTTTTTTTGTAATCTTCACTCTTGTATTTAGTCGAAGGTTTTGTTCAAATTTTCTTTTCACCAATTGCAGTAATATAGTGTAGAGATTTGCTATTGAAAGGATAATTTTCTTCTTTTTTTTCCCCCTCTTTAAGATACATTTAGTGTATTCTATTTTTCGAAGCAATTAAGATACATTTATTGAACTTGGTTTTTTTTTTTAAATTTTTATGAGAATGTACTTTTTCAGTTTAAGATTGCATCATCAATTTTGCTGCAGCAATTATTAAGGATTCGGATCCAGTATACTAAAAATGGTTATAATTTCTCCAATATTTCCATGCTCAACGAATCAAAATTGAGAGCCTACTCCTATAGCTCAACTATATTGTACCAAATATTGATAGTCTGCCTATGTCAATCCAAAAGAAGTGAGTCTCAACCAAGGTGGAATAAAAAATTCTCTGATGATTAAGTTAGCAAAGGAAAAGTACGATGTTCAAGGGAGTGATGGTCTTCTCAAGATTTGTGTATAGGAATGGATATAAGTTGCATCTGGAGGGGCATAACCTTCTCTTATGCAGAGTGTTCATTGGTGAATCATGGCATTTGCTAGATTTTGTGCCTGAAATCTCGTCGAAAAGTCATATTGGAATCGTGGAATAACTATTCTTAGTGCTACAATAACAACATCCTTTAAGTAACTGTTAAGTTGTCACACTTGGTTAAGCTATCTAAGTTTTCCCTTCTAGTTGAGTTCTATAGTCTATTTCTCTATTCTGTTCATTTGCACTAGCCTTTGTGGTCCTGTAAAAACTTGTGTGTCAAGCTTTGTTATTGTAATCCGAATTCTAGGCTCTTGCCTATGTTTTTCCCTATCCAAACTAATCAAATGTATATCTGATCTATTAAAGTATAGTCCTGTGTCAGGATAAGCCTAACACTATCATTTTACCTATAACAAGATTAGAATATTAAACTTTTAGTAGACCAATCAAAACGAGTTCACATGAAGTTTCCACTCCTTTGAAAAGAGCTTTTAGGAACACCCCAAGGCCAATAACAACAAGATTACATTGGATGTGAAGCCAATGAATTGGATAACTTTATGAACATAATTCTTCCATTTAATTATAGAAATTGTTTTCTTGGCAACACTTACAAAGTTAGATAAAGACTTGTTCCACTATTTTTTCTCCACAAGTGCAGAGTATTTTTGTCCTTTATCGAGGATCGTGTAGTATGTCACTTTCATCAAGTATATCAAAATCTAGGAAAGATTTTGTTGCATTATAATCTAATCTAAAACTCAGTCAACATTGCATCACATTTTACATGATTTCTTGTAGTTTATTTTGTTTTCGTGCGCAGGTATACTTCTTTGAAACCTACCACCCCCACAAAAGAGTTTTTTGTGTCGCTGTCTTGTAATATGAATATTTTTTAAAATTTACGAGGTTTTAAACAATTTCAATTGGAAAAATGAATATATTTTAATTTTTTTCAATTAAGTGCATACTTTAATCACGAGTACAAAGGTTTACCACCCTTTCACAAAAGAAGCAAAAAAAAAAAAAAAAAAATGGGCATCTTCCTTCGACTCACCCACTCTTTAAGTGGGTGAATGGTGTAGGGTGCTTTCACGATCTCCACCCTCTTGCAATGACGGTGGAAAACATTTCCTCTACTTACTTTACAACTCTGTTTGCTAAGAGACCGGACTAAAGGAGAAGTAGACTGTCACTGTAGGTGTTGTGATGGTTGACAGGCGCGGCAATGACTTATATATTTTCCCAAGGTTAACGGGTTCGGTTGGTCAAATATAATCTGGCAAAGGCAATTTTTTTAAGTCAATTTTTTTTAACCCAACCACTTATCACCTTGGGAAGATATATAAGTCACTGTTGCGCCTGCCAACCATCACACACCTACAGTGCCAGTCCACTTCTCCTTCAGTCTAATCTCTTGGCAAACAGAGCCTACAAGAGAGGTTAGATTGCCAAGGTCGCCTATGTGGGTACATCTCCTCCGCCCTTTTGCAACCACCATTCTTGACTCTTTTTTTTTTGGTTTTCTTTGGTGCTCATTTTTATCCTTCTTCAGCTCATTTTTTTTTTTTCCCCTCTTATTTTATGAATATAATAATAAAAAAAAGTAACGTTTTAATAGATCTGATATGGTTGATTGGCAGCTTATGGCGATGGCAAATAAGAACTATTGGATAGAATTGAACCCAATAATCCACCCCTCCTTGCCTGCAATGCCTATACCACCAGAAAAAGAATATAAAACAAACCAAACCTTGAAGGAAAATTAGGTCGGGTGCTCTAAGGATGCAATTATTAATCACTAGGAACAAAAATAACAATTGTCATGTAAAGCTAATCATCAACCAGGTGAATGAATTGGTAATCATACTCGTTTTGCTTGCTCAATATTTCTTTCAAATTATGCTATACTCCTGTTACTGTAGGGGTAATAGGTGATATCAGCATCCACGGTATTAGCAAAGCACATCTCTTAGCTGTCCTTTCAGGGCCACCTGGGTGCCACCACCTCTCTCTTATCCTTATTATGTAACTGAAAAAAAAACAAAAACAAAAACAAAAACAAAAAAAGTGATGCGAAGCTGGTCTGCAAGGATCCACTATTATTAAGCAAGGACCTACCCGTAGGGCTCTCTGTGTAGGTAGGGGAGTCCCTTTCACAATCCACTGTTATTGTCCATATTCCCATCTCTTTGGATAGGAAATAATAGGGGATCTGGATCTGAAGATGATAATCTATGATAAGTAATTTACGAAAAGTATAGTTTCAAAGGATAGCTCTATAAGCTGAGACCATGCCTCATAAACAGTATAAGACATTCACCATATGATGGCCTTGCTGAAAGTAACCACTCAACACTATAATAGTACATTGTCCTTGAACTATCAAGGAGGTGGTACTAGCTAAAAACACCTTCTCCCCCGGTGAGAGTTCCCACTGCTTCCAGTGTGAGCGTCTAGGGAAGAGAAAATAGCCATTTCCTACTTTCCCCACCTCCCCCAACCCTTTCCTCCACCTGCTCTCTTGCTGGTCTTTTTTCCATTTTCTTTTCTTTGGTTCGTAATTAGATCAAAGGTTCTCCATCCACCGCTACCTCCGCCCTTAATGCCCCCACACGCCTCCCTTAGATGATAGATTTGGTTTTCTCACACCCAAATTTAGGTTTCTCAAACAAGATCTGTCATACACTGCCACCGGAGCTACAAATCTATCTTTTTTTTTTTTTTTTTTCACCTACAGTCTCCCCTCGTACATGTGCCCCTCATTTTGCAGTGGAGACAACATAAAGAGATGTCCTTTGAGCTTCATTCGTTGGGCATCTCTACCTCAGAACATCCATTCAAAAATCTGTCCTTGACGTTATATGGCACCTAGTTCTTGAAGAAAATTCCCTTACTGGTATTTCAGTTGCACTTAGTCTCCTAAGCTTCTTCAGAAGCTGGTTAGCAACTAACGTCAACAATACTCACAACACTTGTTGATTGTTAAAATATAAATTGTAGTTTTGTTGTTGTTTCTTTATTTCCCTGTAATTCCTCGTTTCTTTGTTGGTCGTTCTTGTTGTCTCATCTATTAAAAATAAAGAATTAAAAATTAAAAAAATTAAAAAAATTAAAAATTTTAAAGGTCAATTTAGTTCTTAAAGTTTTGTAAGAAGACCAAAACGTGAGATAATATGTCATGTCAGCATTTAAGATACATACACAAAAATCGTCTTTCAAATCAACAACTATCATTCGCATAGTGACAAGGCAGGGCCGCAGGGAAATGATAACATTAAAATGTCTTTCAAGCTTCAAAAAGTAAATTCAAACAATACGTAGCGTACGGATGAAATTGAAATTTGACACATGATTTAGAAGCCAAAATCACATTTTTACTAAAAAGAGTATAGCAACTCTAAATATGGGTAGAAATACAATAGTTATAGAAACTATTTCAATAAACATAAATTATCAAACAGATTGAAATAGATAATCAGGGAGTTATTGTGGAAATAATAGCAGCAAAGAAATACCTTGGTTTCTGCACCTATGAAGGCCTTGTCCACATGCACATCTTGGTGGAAAAATCAAACCAATAAAAGATTTATCTTCACCAGTAAATAACATTCTAATAATGCTTTCATAAGAACACCAAGCATGGGATCACATCAAGTTTAAGAAAGTAAATATGCGGCTGTTTTGTAGCACATGCCATATGCCAAATTCTATTCAAATGAAAATCAGTAGCATTAGCATTGAGATTATAACCGAGATCCAGAGGTCAGAATCACCAAAGGCATTGGATATGGCACAGAGAAAGGATTTATCTTAAAGATGCCTTAACTTTCTTCGTCTACAAGAGATGACATAATTTTGTGTAATAATGACAGATAAAACTAATGAGACACTCGGAATTAGCAGTGATAAAACAAACAATATAAGGAAAAGAAACTGGGTGTTTACATTATTAAGTTCAGATTGAGTTCATGCCAATATGTTTTAAATATATACCTCACGACCTTACACTTGGCACTATACTTGCAATCACAATTGTTCTTCCACGCCCAACCTGTATTTATTGCGCTCTACTTCTTTCATTGATAAATTTGGATACTCGAGCAATTTTATCATATTAGTGTTAAGTATAATTGAAGTTAAAATTGGGATGAACCAATAAAAGAACCATACCGATACCCATTAAACTACCATTAGTGGTTCAGACAGATTAGTGGGAATTGGTAAGACTATATGGATAAGGCCATACTCGATAATCTGATGTAAACAAATAAGCTAAAACAAGAAGACTACATACCTTCACTTTTCTAAATGTACATTACAAAGTGCTAAAGGGGACACTGCCCATGTACGAAGAGTCCATGATTTCACCAATTCTACGTAAATGTACAAATGATAAGCATCTTGGAGCCAAACATAAATAGTTGCTAGTTCCAAATTCACATTTCAGTTTTGAGTTGCTACATGCTGTATAAACCTCAAATTTGTTAACTCATTCTGCATATAAATCATCAAAAATGAATGCCTACAGCAGAGACTTCATTCCAATCAAATTCAAAATAACAAACTTGGCAATGAATCTCACACATGCAGTAAAAAAGCATACTCTTTTCTATTTTTCCACAAAACTCTCGACATCTCTGAACCATTGGATAAGTTCAGTTCTATCCTTGTTCATCATATATTCATGCAAGAAAACAGAGAGTTCATGGTTTACCCCCCTTGCCTCTAAGTACTCCTTTAGCGCCTTCTGAATCTTAGCATCCAATTTCCTGTAGATAACAAACAAGAGTCACACAAAGCACCACCAATCCAAAAGCCCCAAAACTCAAAACACCCATATAAGCTCTAGAAGAAAACATGGGTTTTTAAGATTCTACAAAATTCAGTCCTAATTTTGCCAATGTGAGGTCAAACCAGACAAAAAATTTCCAACTGATAAATGAACAAACAATGTCTATAATCATCCTACCTAAAATCAGGTCCCATGTAAGGCCTAGCCAGCATTCCATCACGCCTAAGCATATAAACTTTCTGAACCTCCAACAAATCCGGCCAAGCAGAGCACAAAAACTCCAATTCATCACCACCATCGTCCCTGGAGATATCAACAAGCAAGCTAAGGTGAAGGCGCATATCTACCCCAGAGCTGTCATCTCCAAGCTTAGGAACAGGTACGCACCCATCAAACATAGTGGCCTCTATTTTGATACTCTCAGCATCTCCGAATTTCCCTCTCATCGTGATCCACTGCTCACCCGGTCGATCTTCCACCATAAACGAATTGAATTTCGTTACGGGCTATATAAAACATTACCAAAAAAAAATATAATTATAGTTGAATTTAAGAGATATCAAAAGCCCCATTAATTGCTCATTTTATTTATTTAAAAAAATGGAAACAAAGCAATATATAGGAAAATGAAACATAAGAATAACTCGAGCAATTAAGAATTAAAATTGAAAAGCATATTGCCACCACTTTTCCTGCATTTTCTAGGGAACCAAACAGAGACTATGAAATCAAAGAAACATAAAGGTAAAGAAGAACTTAAGACAAATTGAATCCCTGGTTTATCTTAAGTTCCCTTTAGGGTAAAAAAAAAAAAAAAGACATTACAAAAATAATTTGAATTTGAATTTGATGTTATTCTTTTCTCTTACTAATTTCGGAACCAAAGCAATAAATGGGAAAATGCAGGGATCAGAAACGCTTTAGAAAGCTCAAAAGTGATTGAAAATAATAAATTGAAAGTCATATTTTCCCACAGCTTTTCCTCTATTTTCTCGGAAACCAAAAAGAGGCAAAGAAATTGAAAAAAGGCACACGAACGAACCTGATGGGGAGGGGCGTACTCGGACTGGTACTCGATCTCGGTGCGGAGGATTCTGAGGATGTTGGCCTGGAAGGGCGATTTGGCAACTGGCTCCGAAATAAAGGGCCTGGCTTGGAGAAGAGAAGCTGAGATGGCATTCCGCGATTGGAGAGAAATGTGGTGGCGGTGAAGCCCATGAATTAGGGTTCTTTGGGCGGTTCGGATTAAGCAAGCCATTTGAGAGTGCGAGTGAAAGCGTGAATTTTTCTCAGATAGGGTTTTTGGAGATCAGAGGAGGGGGTTTAAGGTCTGAGCCTCCCAATCTAGCACTAACGTTAACTACTGAAAGGTAAACGTTAGCTTATGCCTTAATGGTTTTTTTTTTTTTTCTTTCTTTTCTTTTTTTAGGTAATTTTGTGGTTCATATCGTTAGCAGCCTTTAGACTCATTGATGTTTTGATTGAGTTGAATCAAGCTATGATTTAATTCAACTTGTGGAAGTGTTGTGCATCCAGTTTCCTATCATCTTAGCTCTTTTTTGTTATTGGTTTTGAACGAATAGGTATTATAATGATCACGTTCAAATAAAATAGCTATTAATATAGTCATCACTTTTTACCTTTTTTTTTTTAATAGAAAAAAAATACACGTGCATTATTTTCTAGATAATCAAATTAAATTAAAATTTATGTATCATTATAGATTTTTGAATCTGTTATGGGAGTCTCGTTGAACCTAGCAACCAGAATACCCAGCCCACTCAGTATAGGGTTAAAGACTTGAAGTCCAAGTTTCACGGTAAGAATGACACTATGGATCTTTCCAAAAGATAGAGCAGATAATCTCTCTCACTTTTCATTCGATTTCTATCATGAACATATGTTAGAATTTGTTTGAAATTACGTTTAAGAAATATAGTTTTTAAGTAAAAAAAATATTTTTTGACAAAATTTTCAAAATAAAGCTTTTATAAAAAATATGTTTTGTCCATTTTTATATTTTTTGAACTTTTAAAAGCGTTTTTAATTTTTTTTACTAGAGAAATACTTTTTTTCTTCAAATGAACCTTTTAAGTATTAAAAGTATTTTTAAACCTCTTAAATGCAATCCTAAACAAACTCCTAGTATATAACACATACTGATTTTTATTTTATTTTCTAAGCAATATACAAATAAATAAATAAAACTTGTGATTAAATCTAAACTTTTGAAGTATGTGCCATCATTTATTGTTGTTACCCTCTCCTATACAGATATCTAGATCTCTTCAAATTAGAGAGGAAATATGAGAATCTTACATTTTAGTCTTGACCGTCCAATTTTATACGACGATCCATAAATCGCCATGTGTTCCACTATAAATAATTAATAAAATAATACTTAATTTTTAAAAAGAAAATAAAAATAAAAATAAAAGATAAAAAACAATGGGGTGGCTCGCCATGGCCCTTGGGGGTTGTTTGGCCACCCCCAAGGGCCAAAAAAATTTTAATTTTTTAATTTTTTTTTTTTTTTTGTTTGCCCTTGGGGGTGGTTCGTGCAGTGGCTTCGGCCACCCCAGATCGGCCAATCTGGGTGGCGAAGCCACCCAATGGCTCAACTTGGGTGGCTGGCCACCTCATTGTTTTATCTTTTATTTTAATTTTTTATTATTTTTCTTGGCCGGTCTGGGGTGGCTTCGTTCAACCAGCCACCCCATTGTTTTTATCTTTTATTTTAGTTTTTTTATTATTTTTTTTTTAAAAAAATTAAAGAATATTTTATTAATTATTTATAGTGGGACAAGTGGCACTTTGTAAACTGTTGGATAAAATTGGATGGCCCAGATTAAAAATATGAGAATCTCATATTTCCCCTCAAATATGAGGGGATCCTAGATCCCTCATATACACATATTCTTTTTTATATATATATGTGCATGTGTGTGTGTGTGTGTGTGTGGTCTAGTAGTTATTATAGATTTTTTTTTTCTTTTTCTTTTTTATGGGAAAAATTAACTTGACACTCATGATATTTTCAGCACTTTTATAATCATATTCTTAAACTTTAGAATGTGTCAATTTAAGGTAGTCAAAAGTTTGCAATGTTAACCCTTTCGTCAAAATTCAGTTTTAAATCAAATGAATATAATTGAAGCACCTAAAATGCCCCTATAAAGAAAATATCTTATTTTTGTCATATTTGGCCCATGACTTGGTTGACCTATAATAATGGAAAATTGTTTCTATATAATAATGTAAGTTTTAGGAAAAACTTTACTTTGACCCTCGAACTTTCACACATTTTGACAAACCTTCCTAAACATTAAAATCTCTTACTTTGAACCCCTTTGAATTGCTCTCAACCCCTGAGTTACCCATTTTCCCCTCACCTTCACCTTGACAACCCCGAAAACAAAGACCCACTACCCAAGCTACAGGAAATAAATAAATAAATAAATAACCAATGGGTTCCAGCCATCCATTTGAAGGGTTTAGGAAGGAAGTCCAAGAAACAAAGCTGAGAAACTAGCTTCCAACCTTGTCAACGACGTCACGACAATGAATAATCCCACACAATGGCAAGACCCAGTACTGGTGAAAGTGCATTTTATCATCCATCAGCAAAATTACCCACTACCTAGTACCAGCAAGGTGACGACAATGAAAGATGGAGCACTCTAAGGGCGAGGTAAACAATTTAGGATCGAGTTATCCAATTTGCAAACGTGAGAGCAAAACAGTTATCAAAATTGTATCAACAACTAAAAATCATGGCAAAAGGTTTATTTGGTAAAATATGTTTAAGAATTTATTTTTTCATAGAAATTTTATGCTCATCCCATTATGCCTAAATCATGTAGTAATTAGTTAAACCCTAATTTGTGTGATTATGTAGAATGAAAAAAAAAAAAAAATCATGGTTGCAATTTTTTTAAATGGGTTGAACTAGAAATTTGTGTGTGAAGTTATTTAGTGATGTTGATGTTGATGGAGTGACAGCACAATTTGAAGTCTAAAAAGGCAATGGAAGTCTTCAAATGCAAGATTAAGCTTGTTGAGTACAAGTCAAAAATTGAAGTTGATGCTATTAATTTTGCGCTTAAACTTGAAAAGGTTGAAAATAAGTATCGTTTGATGTAGCTAAAGTTTTGAGTTGCACTTGGATGTTTGTTGGTGTCTTGTTGATGTATTGATGTGTTTCTCTTTTTCTAATGGACTTGCATCATGGCTAATGTTAAGTAGCTAAAAAAGACATTTTGTTGTCTTTATTTGTATCAGATTTGTATTAATTGACAATTTCGTGATTTTTTTTGTACCCAACTATTGTATAATATTTGATATGGTTTGTATGAATTTTGTTAGTACATTTTAACAAGTATCGAAATGGATTTGTTCACTGAATTTATGGTATTGTGACCCCAATTTCTCTTATTGCTTGTTGATGTGTTTCCTTCATATTGGGAAATAAAACATTTGCTAAATGTTGTCATCCACATGTACTCAATTTAACAAAATAAACACCACAATAACACTAAATGTATAAGTACTTCTAAACTAATCCAACTATCAAAATCATAGCAAACACCACACTATCACAACTACTTAATAAATTACATAGATAATCAAAATCCAAAAGTTACATAAATGTTGCCAAAAATACATGATCATCATCTAGAATTCATCCATTACAATGTTTACCAAATACCACAAACAGTTACAAGTAGTAAGCGGTTAAACACAAAAAAGTTCTCACCAAAATATACATGACCACCATCTAAAATTCATCTATTATAATGTTTACAAAATACCCCAAACAACTATAAGTAGTTAGCAGTCAAACACAAAAAAGTGAGACAGCACACGTTTACACAAAAAATTCAAAGTTTATGCATTTTCTTATTCCCTCTGCCCTTCACTATTTTGGTGGACTTCTCTTCCCCCTATCCATTCTTCGAACATGCTCATCAAAACTTGGTGGATGGTTAGCAGCTTTCCCTTAATCCTTTTGTATGTCAAAATTAGGTAAGGCAGCTCGAAATGTTATACCACCAACTCGGGGAGGACCCTAAGAGCATACTGGTCCACCACCTAGAATTGGGGGTGGCCTAGTAAGGTTACTAGTTAAATCAACAATAAGCTTTTGCTTGTTGGTAGGTTCTCTTCCGCTCCTAACCTGTTCCCTCAACTTACCATCTGCCCTTGACCTTGTGGCCAATCGTAGGGTTGTTTTCTTCTTATTCACAAATATGGTAAATGCCTGCAATATAAGTATACAATCAAGCCTCTAATTTCTTTTTCTTTTTTTTTTCCTCTTAATTACAGAATATGAAGAATTACTCACATTTGGTTTGTATGTAGAAGGTGTTGCAGTTCTGATTGGCTGGGTGGCAAAAGTTGTTACTTCCACAAGCTGTAACACATGTTATGATGCGATCTCTGAGCATGGCCGCTGGCTGTGAGACATGCGGTGATGCAATCTGTGAGGCTAGCCTAAATGTAGGCTGGGATGTAGGCTATAAAAGTGTTTGAGTTGTTGTAGTTAAACAACCACCAAATTGTGATCCTCCTACCTTGTTTGAACCTAATGGTCTATTCACTTTTCCCTTTTTCCTACTGGTAGTTAAAGTGGCAATTGAAGATCTATCCAACTACAAACACAACAAATAAATAAATAAATGAAATATGTAAACCAATTTAATAAACTAAATAGTAAGCACTAAATACTAAACAATAAATATTGTCAATTAACAAGTCATTACCATGTCCAAATTCCAGTCAGTTGATGCATTATCTCTGTAGTATTGTCTGACACGTGACCTTTTTTCCTCTTGTCTCTGCCTGGCAATGCATGACCTCTTGTTGAGACCAAACTTCATGCAATACCCATATTAATTATTGTTATCCATTTCCTAATTGCATTAGAATTTATTGGTTCATCAACACCCCTTTATCTCACTTTTTTAGGTCTGCCAGGAGCTGACCTCGCCTTGGGTGACTCAATCTTAGGTTGGTTGCTTCTAAGCCATTGGTTTCCACTTGGCACAAGGTAGACAATGTAGTCATATGCCTTAAAGTACTTCTCATTGCCATAGTACTCACTCAAATATTCAGTTGAGTCTCCACCTTAGTTTAAAATGGCAGAAATGGCATGAGAACATGGGATACCAATTACATCCCATTTCCTGTAGCCACAAGTTCTACCATCCACATCTACAACAATTTTTTTTCCGAGGCACTCAACTTCAAACATACCCTAACCGGCATATGTACACTAACAATGACTGGTTTCATCCTCTTCTTTTTTTGGCTTCTTCCTAATCTTTGGCCCTAAGGCCTCCTCCATTGAACTGGTTAACTCCTTCCTCACATACCTTTTCATCAACTTACATCTAATACCTTCTAACATGTTCAAGATTGTCTGGTCATAGAATTTTTTGGATCCATAAATTGAAACTCTCACATGTATTGTTGTGTAAGAGGCTAGACTTACAATTTGTATTGAAGCAATTCCTACACCAAGTGTTGGGATCAACCTTTTCTAGGTAGGCATGGGCATCTTTATTAACCCTCTTTATCTCATTCATTACTATGTAGAAATTTGTATTTGTGTAGGATGCAACAGTTTGCCTAAGAAAATCCTTCAATAGCACCCTCGATGACTTGAGTTTCTGAAATTAGCATACAAGTGCCTAACACATGTACGATGCTCAGACTGTAGACATACTTGTTCTAGGCTTGGAATGAGACCATGCATAATAGTTGAAAACATAATTAGTTGCATTACACTAAACACTCAATTTATATGAATAATAAGTAACTATTATTTTATCTTCTGTCGATTTGAAATAAAAGAGTCTACCCAAGTCGACTAGGGCCAAGATATGTAACAAGTACCCTAAAAAATCATGTCTAGCTATCTTTTGTCTCAGCCTCTACCATAATTATTGCAATAGGGTACATGTTGTTGGCATCCCTACCCACAACAACCATCATCTGCCCCTTATACATACCCTTTAGAAAACATGCATCAAGACCCACAGTAGGTTTACACCCTTCTACAAAACCATTCTTCATAGTTGCAAATGAAATGTAAAGTCTTTGAAATTAGCATGGCACCTGAGACATTGGTCTCTTAACCATCAAAATCAAACAACTAGCCACATTAGTGCTTTTAACCATGGAGCAATAATCCCACAACCGATGATACTGCTCATCCAGTTTCCCATAGATTGTTTCTCTTGCTTTTTTTCCTTGCCATATACAAAAAACTCACATGGACATCCACATTCCGTTTGGCTTTCACCTTTTTTTGCAACACATATATGGGCATGTTTGGCTGCTCCATAAAAGAATCCAAGTACCACTTAGCAATCCAACTTGAAGTGAGCATATGATTTTGGTACTTTCTAGTGCAAGTGTGTTGGGGCCTTAGATATACTAAAAGGAATGTCATCACATTCTTCAACTGCCTCTCATATACCCTATACTCGCACCTTAAATCTTTGCAAACAATCATAATCCTCTTATTTTCATTTTTCTTGAATTTTAAATCCTTCCCTCTAATAATATTATATTGTCTCACAGCTTTTCTAAATTCAACTGCATTATGAAATGTATTCCCTACAATCAATGTCAAATTATTTATATCAGTAAGATCAAAAGGGACTCTTTTGGTTATATCCCTACGGATTGAGTGCATTGTACTATCATCAATCATCATCACTAGAACGTGGTGACTCTAGTTGATCACTATCATCCATGTTTACACTACCATCACTCTCCTCCCTACCCTCCCCAAAATCACCCTCCCCATTATTTCCAACTACATCCTCAACATCCCTTTCCACATATGCCTCTTCAACAACCTCTTCAACATTTCCAACACCCTTATCAATGTCTCTACTAGGACGAGTAGTATCCTTATCAAAATCAAGACAATCTATATCATCACTAAAAACTGAATCCTAGAAAGCATAATTCCTAAACACATCTGCCCTCTCATACTTGAAATCTTTTTCTTCATCTCCATCAACTATATAATTTGCTACTTCGTAAGTTACTATATACGACACCAAAAGATCATGATCTAGATGTTTTGCCACCATTTTAGTTACATTGTGATCAGATGACAAAAGTCTTAACCCTTGGTCTAAAGGCAATCCTAGTACACTGTAATAAACAAGGTCCCTAAACCTATACCCATATGTCATCTATATCAGAAAAATTCAATTTGTTCCCATCATATGGGTTTGGGGAATTACTAACATTAGCCCCAACATAATTAATCCTATATTGCCTGATAAATGTATCCCTATGGTGTACCTCGAACATCATACAATGTGTACCCATCACGTATTCTGCCACATTCGTTACATTCAAAGGTTTAATACAATACTCCAAACAATTACAGCCACAAGAAATTAATATAATGAGAAAGTTATAAATATACCAATGAGCAGACATTTGTAATAAACTTTTTCTATCTTCATCAATCATTGTTCTAAAAACAACTCAACTAACAATTTTAGCAAAGTAGAAATAACCCAATCATAACTGATGGCTAACAACTGGACCTAATCAAAGCAGATATTTAATCTTAGTTCATTTAATCACAAACACAACTTTTAAAAAAATTGTCCCTTTTAGAAAATTTTCCATCTTCCCCCTGTACTCAGAGCAGCCACGAACCAACCAACAAAGTTTAAGTAGTAATTTGGTACAATGATAAAAAAATAAAATAAAATAAAAAAAAAAACCCAAAGTGCATAGTACATTCTGCTACACATTATGCATTGTGGTCCCGTTTTTTATAGCAACAAAGGCTACATTACCCCTAAACCCTAAACAACAACTTCACAAAAAAGTGAACCTCTTTGACAAACATTAAGCACATTTGTCCGTTTTAAGGTTAGCAACCAAACATGAAATGCACAATTACAAGTAGTAATGGAAGGGACCACTTGACCACTTTATTCAATGTATAAAAGTATAAAACTCATAGTGTTAATCACGTGTCCAACACAATTCCAAGCTAGGGGACCATACTTAGATTAGAAAAACAACAATTTTGAAAAAAAATAAAAAATAAAAAAATAACGATAAGATACATATGACAACTTTTAACACATTGTCAGAAAACAACAAATTTCAAAAATGATGAGAATATGACCCACTTCAAATAAACAATACCCTAAACTAAAAACACCACAAAATCCCTTCCAGAGGCATTATATGCAAAACCCCCTAAACATCCAACACAAATTACTGCAAGGATGGCATCACTTGCAGTAGAGGAGTTCACAAGGTGTACTGAGACAAAGCTAGAAGATGATATCAACAACGACATAGTACAAACGACATGGATGAGACCTCCCCCCGGGTGGTTCAAAATTAATTGTGATGCTGCTGTTGATGGGAAAAAAGGTGTGATAAGAGGAGGATTGATCATCCGAGATAGCACAAGGGAGCCTTTTGCAGCTAGGAGTTTCACAAAAAGGAGATGCTTAGATCTAACAACTGCTGAGGCAATGGGGGTAGTTCAAGCAGCTCGTTTTTGCAAAGAAACGAGGGTGAACGACACGCGAAAATCAGGTTAGGGTTGGGCATAATCGGGTTCGGGTCATAAACGGGTTGACCCGTTTATGACACGTTTATAATCAGGTCGGGTCGTGTCAACCCGCAGGGTCACGGGTTGACACGTTTTTGTCGGGTCAGGTCGACGTGTCAACCTGCGACCCGGTGGGTTGACACGTTTATTTTTTTAAAAAAAAATTATTTTTTTTAAATTTTTTTTTCTCCATACTAGTGGTTATTAACTTATTATATCACTTTGAAATATCCAAATACATTTCCACTTGTAAATTCCTTAAATGTTTGTGTCAATATTAATTATTTTGTTGAATGTTTGTGTCAATATTAATTATTTTGTTGAAGTATAAAGTTTTATTTCAAATTAAATTAAATTAAAATTTTTTCTTCTGATTTAATATATTAAAGTGGTTGGTAGTGTCTAAAATTGATATGATTTATATATGTATTTTTAGTAGAACATGTACCAAATATTTTTTAAAAATATAAATGAGAATCACATGTACTTTAAATACATATCAATTTGATAGACGGAATTGAAAACAATTATCACATGTGCATCACAAATATCTTTAAGAGTGAGATAAGAATATAATCATTTTGATAAATAAATATCCACCAAGCTCTTCTTATTCCTAAACCACAAATAAATGGATCAAGATCTTTTATATTTTTTGTATTATATTTGTAACTGCTTTCATCTATTAGAATGTATTATTAGATAAAAGAACATTGTATTTGTCATTTTGTTACTTTGGTTGCTAAAATTTTGCTATTAAAATTTAAAAAAAAAAACTAAAAACTAAAAAAAAAATTACATTCGGGTCGTGTCAGTTTCGGGTTAGCTTGTTGTGACACGACACATTTATACAAACGGGTTCATGTCGTGTCACCCGTTTATGAAGCGTGTCATGTTCAGATCGACGGGTTCGACACGATTAATTAATCGTGTCATGTCAAAAATAATCGTGTCGGACCCGAACCTGACACGCCGACCCAAATTGCCACCCCTACCCAAAACGGAGAAAAGAAGAGATAGAGAAAATTTTCTAGTGTCGGGTGTGCCGGAGAAACGCAGGGAGAGAGAGAGAAAGAGTTGATGGTGAAATTTAAAAAAAAAAAATATTAATAATTTTTAAACTTTGATGATGTGTTAGAAATTGACACATCAATAAATTATTGACCAATAAATTATTGGCGTGTCAAAATTACTATGTCAATAATTTTTTTGACGTGTCAAATGGTAATACGTCAATAAATTTTGACGTGTCACACTGTAACATGTTAATGAAAAAAAAATAGTTTTTTAACCTTCAACATACGTTGAAAAGGCCACATCAATAAACTTTAGTGACGTGTCAGACACCTTGATACGTCAGAAAACCTAGTGAATAAAAAATTGATTAAAATAAATAAATAAATAATAAAAGTAAAATAAATTCTATTATTTCTCTCAAATTTATAGTCAAGAGTTTTCGACGTGAGACCAAAATGTTACAGACATTGTGCTCAGGAAACCAGAGACAAGCTCCAAGGAAGGTGACAAGAAAGAAGAAATTATTTCCGAATTTCTGAGAAGAAGAATAGACACAAATAAATTTTCAAAAATAAAAGGGAAATTATATCAAAATACTTTGGATAAGCACGTTAAAATTTTTAATTTTTTTTTTCGACAATTTACTCTCCTATATTTTTTTTATTATTTGTAATTAACTCAGAAAGTAAATTGTCGAAAAAAAAACTTGACAATTAAAAAATTTTAGCGTGTTTACTCAAAATGTTTTGATATAATTTATCAAAATAAAATAAAAAAGGGAAAAATATATATATAAAAAAAAAAAAGTTTTTAATTAGTAGTTTACAATTTACATATAATGTTAAAAAGTAATAAAGTATTTCAAAATTATCAAAATGCAACAAAAAATCCACTTATTTTTTTATATTCCTATGATACCCCTATTCTTTTAACAAATAAAATATTAAACTAATTGTAAAAAAACTCCAACAAAAAAAATGGCAAATATTTAGTTATTCCAAAAAATATATTTTTTTTGTATTTACTAACCCATTTTTTTTTGTATTTTAAAAAAAATTATTTAGTTTTTTTTTTACAATTATTTTATTATTTTATTTGTTAAAAGAATATGAATATTATAGGAATATAAAAAATAAGTGACATTTTTTTTATATTTTGATAATTTAGGAACTATTTTATTACTTTTTTAATATTAAAAAACTAAATTATAAACTACTGATAATTTAAAAGACCTTTTTATATTTTTTCCAATAAAAACGCAAATCACGAGCATGACAGAACAGCAAATCACGAACATGACAGAACAGATGGAATAATTGGTAGGAAAAATAGTCTCACCGACATTTGGATAAGGAGGATATGGATCTGATGGGCGGTGACCATAAACTTATGATGGGGTGTATATATGAAAAGCTATGGCAAAATGATGTGGTCTACCATATATAGCAGTAAAAGTCACGCCTCTTTTTCGATCAATGGCGACTTTTCGAAGTGTCAAATTCTTATCAATATTTAGCTGCAGTAGCAGATAATAGACAATTAGGTTACGTTTGGTAATGGATTAGACTTGAAAAAGTAGATTGATGTTATAGTAAATTTGATTAATGTAAAAAAAAAATATTTTATATAAAAAAATAAAATTTTTTGTTTTATAGTGATTTTTTTATTTAAATAACAATAAAAAATAATTAATGTAATATAAAAAGTAAAAATATTAAGACTAATTTTTAGAAGAATTTTTTGAAATTTTAAATTAGAACTGGTCAGGTCCATCCCAAACAAGCACTTAAGGATTTTCGTGGGCAGGCCCTTATGGACAACTTTGTGTCAATGTCAATTGGGATGCACTCGTCGATAAAAAATCAGAAGGAAGGTGGCATTTCTGGGCCATGAAAGTTCGGGGCAAAAGCGTAATTCCAAGTCCAACAATAACGAGGACAAGCTCATCCCTCTGCTTTGATAATTGATAGGAGTCCGGTCCCTCGGCAATCTCGTACCCAATACACGAAGGGTCAGATTCTAGCTTTAAAAAAATAAAAAACACGAAGGGTCAGTCAGGATAATAACGGAGAAGGATCCTCTCCATTTTATTTCAAATGGAGAGTATCAAGTTAGTTGCTTTTTGAGGATATTTTTGTCTAAGTAAAAAACAGAAAATCTTAAAATGACAAAACTGCCATCTAAAAACAACTAACTTGATACTCTCCATTTCAAATAAAATGGAGAGGATCCAAGTCCGATAATAACAAGGAATCCCGATCCAATAATCTCAAATTAATGTTAAAAATGTTAGAAGTTAATCCCTCTTTTTCTTATCAATTACAACGCATTCCATAAACTATTAATTGTGACACTTGATCCAATCAAACTACTATTTTATACTCAAAAGCTATCATCTTTCGTTAGTTAAAGGGATTAAATAGATGATTAACCTGTCATGTGTCAGTCAATTGCGATTTTAATTTTTTTTCTTTTACTTTTACTCTTAGTTCAATAAAATAGACCACAATCGACCACTTTAAAAACTCACTCCTCGTCCTCATCTTCCCTCAAGCCTCAAGCCTCAAGCTCGCCTCTCTAGACTTTCTACAATCAACCCATATGGTATAGTTCTGGTCCAAATATCAAACCCTTCTCTAGGGTTTCAATAGTAGGGACATGGCATGAAGGATGTTTGTCGGTGGGGCTGCAAGATGGGTGTGTTGTAAGGGTGTCAACTCAGTCCCGTTTTATGGTTTTTAGCCAAAACTAGAGAACAAAACTGGGATACCCCAATTCTTGGTTTTGAGAAACCAAAGCGAAAGTCGGGTCCTACTTACTTGTTGGTTCCGGTTTGTACCCGGTCTGATAACTGATTTTTAAAAAAATTGTTTTTTTTGGGCTTATTTTAGGTATTGGGCCTTAAATAAGCCCATTTTTTTAAAAAAATAATTAACTTTTTTGTCCAATTAGTTTTTTTAATTTTTGTCAAATTTGCCTTTTTGTCGATTTTTACCATCATTTATCTCCTTTAATTATTTAATAATCACCTCGTAATGAAAGAAGGTTTCTTTTCCTTTTTTTTTTTTTAATGAATAAGCATTAAGTAACTTCATTAACAAACAAACCAAAAAGGCAAATAGCCAAATACACATTACTGTTATAGAGGCATTGACTCTTTTGTATATTATTCTAAGTAATGATATATAATTATATATATAACATATTAAAAAAATTATAATTATTATATATATACACCTAGTTCTGGTTTCTTGGTTTTTATCAGGTGCCAAAAACCGGGACTTGAACCAGGGTCCTTGGTTTTTGGTTTTTTTGCAATTGGAATCGGAACTGGCTCACCAATTTTCTAGTTTCTTGGTTTTCTGACCAAAAAGGCAAATAGCCAAATACACATTACTGTTATAGAGGCATTGACTCTTTTGTATGTTATTCTAAGTAATGATATATAATTTTATATATATATAACATATTAAAAAAATTATTATTATATATATGCACTTGGTTCTGGTTTCTCGGTTTTTATCGGGTGCCAAAAACCAGGACTTTGAACCAGGGTCCCTAGTTTTTGGTTTTTTTGCAACTGGAACCGAAACTGGCTCACCAATTTTCTGGTTTCTTGGTTTTCTGGTTCTGGTTTTCAAGTTTTTTTTTACACCCCTAGTGCGTTGGGTTTGTGGTGAGGCTATAAATTTTGATGGAGTTACTTAGAGACACGGAGGAATTAGTTTCCCTTTAAGGGTATTTCCATCCAACATGGTACATTATTATGGGCATTTTTAGTTTTAATTAAAATGTTATAGCATTTTCGTTACTAGAATGAAGGGTGTAAGCGTCATTTTTACAATCTAAAGTGAGTGTAAAAGTATAAGTAAAAAAATTAAAATCACACGTGACTTGCACATGACGAGTTGATCATCTATTTTAATCCTTTTGACTCACAGAATGGGATTTTTGGATATAAAATAATAATTTGATGGGATCGAATGTCATAATTAATAATTTTAAAAAAAATCATAATGCGTTGTAGTCGATAAAAAAAAAATAGCTACCCCTAAATTTTAAACGAAAAATATGAACCATTTTTTGGCCATGGACAAACATGGCCGTGAAAAGAAAACCCCATCCCATCACTCTCATGTCAATTTTGATTGCTTTGAAGAAAGATAAACACTTGGACCCATCAATCAAATTAAAATCTTGACAGATTTGGTCCATTGACCAGGAATGATGATGTTACTTTCTTTATTAAGAAATCAGGAAATAAAAAGTGAACTAAATTAAATGGATTAATAGAAGGGGGGGATAATTAATTTTTAATGTACAGATGTTTAGAATAGTCTTGGTCTTGGCACAAACTAAAATCTTTGTGCCTCTAATGAATGTTTGACAAATCAGCGTAGAACACTCTAAGCAAAATAAACAAAAATACTAAATTTTTATATTCAGATTCCTCATATATATAGGTTAAAAGTAAAAAAATTTAAAAAACTTATTTCCTACTTCTTTTATTCATCTAGTGTTTTAATTTAGAGAAATTTTGCTTTAAGTGTTCCACGTTGATTTGTCAAACCCTTATTCAAGGGCACAAAAGTTTTGATTTGTGCTTGTTCTCGATAGGTGCATGGCAAGCATTTTAATTCTTTTTGATTGATGGATAATTATTAGTGCCACTATTTTATTTTATTATATTTACAGTAAATATAATATCAACATATTTATTAATACTTTACCATAATAGTCATTAAAAAGTAGTTCAATCGACTGGAAATTACGTCTAATAAAATGAAGATTACTCATTCGAATCTCACCCCCTTTAGACATGTTAAAAAAAAAAAAGATTTATTTACCATAATATACACCATTAAAGATAACAAAATAAAATCTCACCTTAAAATAATTACATTTCTCCATTTATTGAAGAAATCAAGACACGCACATCCAATGAAGCAAACGAAAAGGTGATGAGGCCTTCACGGATGTATATATATATATATATATATAAGAAGACATTCTACCTCCCCTCACGATTTGAACAAACCCCAACGCGTACACCTTCAGCCAAACTAGTGAAAAGAATCAAAATGGGCTCTCGTAGGCAGCACATTGTAATGCTACCCTTCTTGGCTCATGGCCATCTCATTCCATTCCTCGCACTAGTGTTACGTGCAGTCATTGTCAGGCAGTGAATCCGTTATGAAGTATTATTTATTAGGTTATTTATTTTATTAATATTTTTTAGTTGTTTTATTATTTTAATATTGTTGAGTGTGAAAGATTCTTAAGTTATGTTTATCTCTTTCATCTTTGGGTATGTTTTATCTTTTGATTCAAATAGGAGTCCTATCTCATGTGAGAATCTATTTTCTATCGTATTTAAATATTGCATTATTTATGAATAAAGGGCAATCAAGAATTTATTCAAACCTTGTGTTTGTAGGAGTTGAAAGCACCCTCTAATTGCTCATGGGAGGTTTAGGATTCCTCGAAAATCCTACTAGGAGGTCCAGGATTCCTCGAAAATCCTACCATATCAATCTTTCTATTTATTTCTCAACAAGTTACGTAAGTATGTAACAAAGTAGTATCAGAGCCAACTTTTCGTAATCCACCGCTTCAAGTTATGGAGGATTGTCTAGATCAAAGTGTTGGTGATCTAGTGCATGAGCTCCAAAGAACAGTGAAAAACATCATAATAAAAATGGAATTGCGTAAACTCCAAAGAATGGTGGAAGAATGCCGAAGAAAAATGGGTGAGTCGTTTGGCAGATTCGAGAGCACTTCAGTGGAAATAAAAAGTGAAATCCAGCGTGAGCAGCAACAAACAATGTTAGCACCGCATTTCGTGCAAAAGCCGCATACCCCACACCACTACCACAACGTCAAAACTCAGCCATTATGTTCACAAATCTGGCATCCAATCAAACCATTGTTGCCTATCCGCAGATCCATCGATCCTAGCCTCAGATCCAGAAAGTGCCAGATGCAGCATTTTCAATGTGCCGCCAACTACCATGCCGATTGTCAACCTACCGCCAAGCCATGGAGTGCACAACACCAAATTTTCATACACCTAAATTTTGTTTTTGAGTATCATGGTGTGAAAGCAAAGAATGAAGGAGTTTTTGATTGGCTCATTAGAAAGAAAAGAAAAAAAAAAGAGTCAATATTTCTATGACCTTGAGGACAAGGTCGATTCAAAGAGGGATGGAATGTTACGTGCAATCATTGTTAGGTAGTGAGTCTGTTAGGAAGTATTATCTATTATGATATTTATTTTATTAATATTTTTTAGTTGTTTTATTATTTTAATATTGTTGAGTGTGAAAGATTCTTAGGTTATGTTTATCTCTTTTATCTTTGGGTTTTTTCTTTGAGTAGGATTAGATTTATATGTTTTATCTTTTGATTCAAATAGAAGTCCTATCTCATGTGAGACTCTATTTTCTATCGACTTTAAATATTGCATTATTTATGAATAAAGGGCAATCAAGAATTTATTCAAACCTTGTGTTTGTAGGAGTTGAGAGCACCCTCTAATTGCTCATAGGAGGTTTAGGATTCTTCGAAAATCCTACTAGGAGGTCCAAGATTCCTCGAAAATCCTACCATATCAATCTTTCTATTTATTTCTCAACATGTTATGTAAGTACGTAACAACTAGCAAGGCAACTCCAACAAACAAAGGGCTTCACCATCACCATTGTCAGCACCCTTCTCCACGTTCAATACCTCCAATCCACTCTTTCCTCCGATTCGCACGACATCCGCAAGCTTCCTTTCTGCAGCATCGACCATGGTTTACCGCCCAACACCGAGAATACCGAGAACTTGTCTCTGCATAACATTCCAACCCTCTGCCATGCATCGGTGATGCTCGAAGCTCCTTTCCGCTGCCTAGTCCGTGATATCATGGACTGAGAGGATAGTGGCCGGCCGCCTCTTCGTATAATATCTGATGTGTTCTTTGGATGGGCAGTAGATGTTGCCAAAAGTGTAGGTAGTGTGAGCATTACTTTCAACACTTGTGGCGCTTATGGCACTGCTGCTTACATGTCTTTCTAGTTGCTTCTCCCGCATCTTCAGACAGATAATGAAGAGTTCTTCAAGCTGCCATGGTTTCCTGATAGCCATCGCTTTCATTGCTCACAACTGAATCCATTAGAAAAAGTTGCAGACGGTACGTCAATTAAATTACTATAAATAAAAGTTTAGTTAATAAGAACATATGAATTTAATAATTTAATTTATATTTTAACACTCTCTATTAGGGCTGCCAAAGAACGAGAAGGAATCCTCTTTATTTCAAAAGAAATGGAGTGGATCCAGTTAGGCTTTTTATGAGGGGGCAAAATTGTCTTTTTAGAGCCATTTTGCCCCTCATAATAAGCCTAACTTTGAAATGGAGAGGATCCCATTCCGGCAAAATAGGTACCTGATACGACCAGATTACTACCTACATGTACCTGTTATACAATTAACCTTTACACGAACACAACCCGTTTAGTTAAACGGGTATGACACGATTATAACATGAAAAATAACTAGATAACCCAACACGACACATTTTACCCGTTTAAAATAATCGGGTCATATCGGTTAGACCCAACCCGACTTGTTTAAAAAGCTTAAAACTCGCTTTTTTTTTTTTTTAAATGTAGTAATAATAATATTAATAACATTGTTAATTTAATTGTTAGCTCGTTCAAATATTTTGTATATATATATACAAAATATATTACAAAAAATAGTACTTATATATATATTTAAATACATATAATAGTAATTAAATAATATATGTTGTATGGGTTATACTTAATTCAATAGCATTATATTATATGCATATTAAATAATATAATTATAAATGTATAAGATCAATACTTAATCATATGATCTAATGATAATTTCAATAATTAATCATAGTATTCGTGTATAATGATAATGTCATTCAATTCGTATAATATTAAATTAAGTAATTAACATTTGACTCAACAATATGTTACTTATAACCACAATTAAAGTATTAATGTATTGTCATTGGAATTTATATGATTATATTAAATGATCAATTTATCATTAAATCTTATGATTATCTAATAACAAATTATACATACATAATATGACATAAGTATATAAATTGATACTAATACAATAATTAAGTAACTAGAGACTTCTTTCTCACTTCTAATCCGGAGAGAGCAGTCTGTAATCTCTTTTGATTGATTTAATGAAGTAATGAATTTTCTTTCAAAAAAAAAAAAAAAAGTAACTAGAAACTTCGTTCTCACTTCTAATATATGTTATAAGTCCATATATGTTACAAATCATAATTATACATATATATTGAATAATACAAATGTATAATATCAATATTTAATCATATGATTCAATGAAAATTAAATACTTAATCATAGTATTTATGTACAATAATAATATCATTCGTATAATATCAAATTAAGTAATTAATATTGGATTCAACAATATGTTACTTATAACCACAATTAAAGTATTGTCATTGGAATTTGTATGATTATATCACATGATCAAAAATCTTATAATTATCTAATAACAAATTATACATATATAATATGACATAAGTATACAAATTGATATTAATACAATAATTAACTAGAAACTTCGTTCTCACTTCCAGTATATGTTATAAGTCCATATACGTTATAAATTATAATTATACATATATATTGAATAATACAAATGTATAAGATCAATACTTAATCATATAATTTAATGATAATTCCAATACTTAAGCATAAAATTCATGTATAATGATAATGTCATTCGTATAATATTAAATTAAGTAATTAATATTGGATTTAACAATATATTACTTATAACCATAATTGAATTATTAATGTATAGTCATTAAAATTTATATGATTATATCACATGATTGATTGATCATTAAATCATATGAATATCTAATAATAATGATGTAATGGAATTTATAATTTAAGCCCACCAAATTGACCAATTTTACATATATTCCTAAATTAATTGAGAGCCCTTATGGTCAGGTCATGCTGCAAAACCCTTACTTTACAGCACCCAATCCCCATATGACATCTCATCAATTCAACAAAAGTGCCAAAAAAAAAAAAAAAAAAGCTCACCCACACCATGAGAAATACCCAAAGGAAAGAAAACCGATAGACCACACCCACGAAAGAGACACTGGCGGACCAAACCCACTGCGGTCGTGGGTGCAGACCCATCATTGTGGTTTGGCTTCAAACTTGAACCAAAATCCGCCTCAAAACTCGATTCTAATGCCCCACAAATCGTTTCTAATGCCTCAAAATCCGTTTCTAATACCCAAAATTTGTTTCTAATGCCTCAAAACTTGTTTTTGAAATCAAATCTAAAACCTAAAAGAAAAAAGTTAACCCTCAGAGATTTGATTATCTAAAGGCCAAAAATCGGAGCCAAAGAGGGAGCGCCAAAGCCGGGGATAGGTTACCCACACCGTGGGTGGATGGTCTGGCCAGCCGTGGGTCACGGCCAGACCCACGACCCACGGCCATGGCTATTTCTTGTTTTCTTTCTCCCAAACCTGCCCTTCTTCCTTCACTTTTCTTCTTTTATCTTTTTCTCATCCAGTGAATGTAGTTCTAGTTTAATAATGTGCAATTTTTGTGATTTAGCTGATGTGGCAATTGGTGATTGAAAGCTGTAAAAGGGGTATTTTGCAGGGAGTCCTGACCAAAGTTTAATTCAAATTATAATTATACATGTATAATACCAATTTTACACTAGACTTAGGGTTAGTTTAGCTTAGGATTTTTTTTAAAAAAAACTTTTTTTAAAAAAAATTAAATTTTTTTTTTTTAAAAGGTGAATAGTAACTAGGTCTGGCAGGTACTCGCTAAACCCAAACAATAATTGAGTCTGACCATATAGACCTGCTAGACACGAAAATTACCGGGTCTTAATCAGGTAGACCCGATTAAGACCCGAACCCATGATAAGCCCAAACCCTATAACTGTTTTTTTCGTGTTGTTTTTATGGGTCGTGTCAAAATTGTCAACCCTACTCTCTATCAACTCCTCTTAACACAACATGGTTTGTAGAGTGAGGATTCGAACTCATAACTCATGAACTTTGCCAGACAAAAAAAAAAATTAACCATTTAATTTATATTGTTACAGGTACGGATTTGAGTTCTACATTTGCGCGGTCGCAAATTTCACTCTCTTTAGGCGTTCATGGGTGGTTGTGTAACACTATTGAGAAGATTGAGCCTTTAGGAATGGAAGTTCTTAGAAAATATCTCAAACTTCCTGTTCGGGCAATTGGTCCTGATCTTCTTCCTCCAACTGCGCTTAAGAAAGAGTACTCGTCCTTTTCTTATAAGAAACTTGGAATATCACTGGAAAAATGCATTGAGTGGCTCAATCTATAAGGTCTAGGTTCCGTTCTATACATTTCGTTTGGCTCCCAGAATACAATCAGTGCCTCCCAAATGATGGAGTTAGCTCTAGGTTTGGAAGGTAAGGTTAAATCGCCACTTATTTTAAAATCTTAATTTATATGAAGTGATAAATTTTATCATTTATTTTTTTGTTTGTTTGGGTTTATGATTTTAAAATGTTCGATTTGAAAAAGTGATTTTTAAAAGTGCAATTAAGCTTTTGGTAAAATCACATATTGGTTTTAAAATTGCAATTAACATTTAAAATTATATGTTTTTAAAAATGTATCACATTGTTTGCGATTTTTTTTTTTCATATTTAAAAAACGTACTCCCAAACAATATGTTTTATGCAATTTTGTTTAGAATTCACATTTGGTTAATGAAATCACAGTGTCAAACATACTCTTATATTATAAACACTTTTCCTCACCTATGAGCTTGTGGCTCTCACTTAATAGTTACGACCCAACATGTGAAATATTTAATTGAAACAAAGAGTAAATTGTGGAGTCACGTTTGAACTCATTATATCTGCTCTAATATAAATGTTAAATTACCACTTATATCAAAAACTTAAAAATTAATTAACTTAATCATTGAATATATATTCTAATAGGTAATGCCATAATGGAAACCTTTTATTTGGGTCCTTCAGCCACTTACTGGTTTCGACATAAAAGGTGAATTCAAGGAGGAATAGCTACCCAAAGGGTTCAAAAAGCGTATGACTAGAAGCAAACAAGGCTTATTGGTGCACAATTGGGCACCGCAGCTGGAGATTTTGTCACACGAATCTACTGGAGCATTTTTAAGCCATTGTGGGTGGAACTCGGCATTGGAACTCACCGTTTGAGCAAACTCTGAACAGCAAGCTTCGACACATCCTCATGATTCATAGATCACGAAGCAACCTCCACATCAGCCGAAGCCTCCTTCAACATCAATTTTGACACCTTCTTCCCCCACGACCCCTATTTGCTTGTTTGGCCATATCTCACCAAATTGGCATTCCACCTAGATAAATGCAACGAGCAAGGAACGCCAGAGCACCGGTACCGAAATCGAAGTCGTCAGAAAAAGAATGCGCCCACACATGCCATTAGCAAGAAAGCGCGTAAAGACCAGCCGCCAAAAACTAACTCTGAAAATCGAGACTGTGCCACGTCAGCGGAGCTCCAAAAAGATCTCTTAATGGTAAGCTTAATATATGATTAGTATATATCGATCATTAAATTTATAGATCCAGATAAATTTCACACAAATTTAATAATAAATTCATCTATTAATTATAAAGATGATTAAAATAAATAAATAATAAAAGTAAAATAAATTCTATTACGTCTCTAAAGTTTATAGTCAAGATTTTTCCACATGAGACCAAAATGTTAACAGACATTGTGCTTAGGACACCAGAGATTGTAATTGATGACAAGCTACAAGGGAGGTGACGATCGACCACTAGTGCTTCGATGGAAACATGCATGCCACGTGCATGTGCAGGCTGTAATGGCTCCATGTACGGAAGAAAAATGGCCATATATATATATGCATGCATTTGCTATCGTCTATCAGCTACGTACAATGTTTTGATCATATTAATTTGTACGTAGATGTTCAATCCCAGCCAACGTAAATAATTATTGTTGAGTTGTTACGTAAATGCGTAACAGATATAGTAATTCGGGTAAAAACGGGAAAGGAAGTAGGATCCTACTTTTTTTTTTTTTATATATATTTTCTAATTGAAACAACTAGCGATAGAAAATTAGAGATTCATAAGCCTCATAACAAACACAAGGTTTAAAGATTAAATTTGCATAACTTTTATTGAATGATCATGCCTTTAAATAGACAACTAATATGACATAAAATAAGAGTTTAACTCCTAAACCTACTAGGATACATGGTTCTTTATCTAATGGAGATAACTCCTTATTCGAATGGAGATAACGCTTTAATCCTACTAATTGATAAGTCCTGTTTGAATAGAAGATAAATACCTCTATCAATTAGAGTTCCAACCTTATCTAACTACTTGACAAAAAGAAGATAGAAAACAATAACATAGATTCCTACTCAAACCACTGCACGTCATATCCCTAACATTCCTCCCTCTTTCAAATCACACTTTTCCTCAAGGGTGACATCAGGAAAATCTTAACAAAATTCCAAAGGGGCTATGGTGTCTTCTTGACGACCATGGTGATCTTCTCCGGGCTCTTCCTCCTCTGGATATGTATCCTCAAGAAGGAATAGCTTCTTGTAACGGTGACCCAGAATGAAACATTCATCACAATTAAAACATAGGCCACAGTCACGCCTCACTTGTAGTTCCATGGGACTTATGCGCTTCACCACTGGTCCTTGGGGGCGGGTCAATGCAGAAGACGATAAAGGTGAAAGGTCAGGTTCTTTAATGTTTATGCCAAAAAGATCTCAAGTCCCTTGATTACAAGCTTCATACAATCGTGCTAATTCGATAGCTTCTGCCAACGTACTAGGTTTCAAGTCTTGTACCTCTGTCCTCAGATCTCCCTTCAATCCACTCACTAAACATCCCAATTGATGTGGCATTGATAATTTTCCTACTTGGCTAAGGAGTTGCTCGAATTGAAACTGATAGTCCCTCACGGTGCCCATTTGTTGAAGCTTGGTCAAATCACCGAAGTGGTCTTCAAAGACGGTTGGGCCATAACAAATATGGAGAGCAGCTTTCAATGATTCCCAGGTTATAGTTTCCTCGCTATCTTGAAATAATTGGTACCACATTTGCGCTTCTTCCTCAAGATGGTAGGTAGCCATGGGTAATTTATCTCCTTTGGTTCGTTGGAATTCAAAGAATTGTCACTACAAAAAAAAAAAAAAAAAAAAGGTTTAGTGATATTGGTATTTGGGGCATTTTTTGCCAAAAAAACGCCCCCAATGACTTAGCAACGCTTTATTAGGGGTACTTAGAGAATGTCGGTTTTCATAGCGACTAGAATATAAATTTGGGACCTTTTTTTATTGAAAAATGCCTCTAAAAGGCCGAGTTTAAAACAAAGTGCTCCCTTTTAAAAAAGAGGGCACTTTATGGCAAGAAAACGCCCCCTTTTTAAAAAGGGGGCGCTTGCCTAGGAAAGCGCCCCTATTTTAAAAATGGGGCATTTACATGCAAGCACCCCTTTTTTGTAAAAGGATGCGCTTTAAGTAAAGCATCGCTATTTTTATATGGGGATGCTTTCAAAGTGCCCCCAATAATTAATATATGGAAAACATTTTTTCCCCCTACAATCCGTATATATACACGGATTGTAGAGAAAAATATTTTCTCCAAATCCATAAAATTCAAATTATACAATTTTCTCCATTCATCAATATCATACAATCTTATTTATCTCTCATAATACATTTCTAAATCTATATATACAATCTTTTTTTCTTTTTTTTGAAATGAGAATCCAATCTTATAAATCAGAAAAGCTCTTGCTCTACAAGAATAATCTCCTGGATGCATGAAAGACACTCCATGAACCAAACTTGCTGTGTATTACAAGATAAAGCATATTGGGCTAGTGTATGTCTGCAGTGTTTCCAAACCGGCGCACATGTCTAGCTTCCGGTTGTCGGCCATATCAAGCCGCTTTGTCCTTC
The DNA here is from genome assembly GCA_013348765.1 of Carpinus viminea. Lineage (NCBI taxonomy): Eukaryota > Viridiplantae > Streptophyta > Magnoliopsida > Fagales > Betulaceae > Carpinus > Carpinus viminea. Next base: position 14,124,930 of record CP054670.1, on the reverse strand, counting down.
CACGGATGGCGTAATTGCTGGTGGTAGTTTCAAAGACGTAAGGCTTGCATGATCTCAAGAGCATCTCCTTCCACCTCAAGCTTGCGGTATCCTTCTCTGGAACAAAATTCAGCCAGTTTCCACGCTCCATACGCCTTCGCACTTGTTGGGTCCATAACCGCTGCCAACCCAAAAGCAAGTGCAGCAATACACGTCCCTGAAGAATCGCGCACCACCACCCCAACACCTATTCTTCCGCCACCCCGATCAATCGCTGCGTCCCAATTCACCTTCACTGTCGCCATACCGGGTGCTCTCCAGCGAACCTCCAATCGAACAGTTGGCTTGAAGAGATTATCTCGTCTTATCATATGTCATAAGATATACTAAATGTAAAATAATATCATAACATAAAGTATACCACATCATAAAGAGTTAACCAATGAGGCTCATACATATGAAATAAAGTATCCAATATTATAAACACAAAGTGTATCAACTCTTAAAGAGTTAACAAAAATTATACCATACATATGAAATAAAATATAAACAACCGGTACGGTATACGTACATCATTTAACAATTACCTGCAAAAGATGAAACAAAAAAATAAAAATTAATTACAAACCTATATCGAAATATTTTTGAATTGTAAACATTATATTACAAGTAAGTGACAGAAAAATGAAGATCTACACATACTTTGTGATGATCCATGATGATCGCAATGAAGATTTACACATATTTTGTGATGATCCACGATGATTGACATTAGCTGCATGCTCATTTTCATTTGTTAATTCATTCACGCCTATATATAAAAATTATTAAAAAAAAATCATAAAGAAAAATAAGAAGAAAGAAAAGGTGGATTATGTAGAGAGATTAAAGAACCGACATTGATCGCTTTTATTCTGAAACGAACTTCTTCTTCTGATACTCACCGGGGGTGTGTGTGTGAGAGATTGGGAGAGAGAGAAAAACACATGAGAAATTGGGTGTGTGTGGGCATGTTAGCATAAATATATTAACAAATCAAACCATCTAAGAAAAAAATAACTAACTTTTTTAATGATATTTAGATAAATGTTAGTAAGTTTTTAAATAACTACATTTTTTAATGGCATTTAGATAAGTGCTAATAAGTTTCCAAACAACATTTTTTAAAGGTATTTAGATAAGTGCTAGTAAGTTTTAAAACAATTACTTGGCATTTAAAAAACCTTATCCAAAAAAAATTATAATTTGGTGTTTATTTTAAATGCTAGGTAGTTTGGCGTTTAAAAAAAATATGCCACCAAAATTTAAAAAATTTGGCATTTATTTTAAATGCCATGATAAAAAGTGTCAAGAGACCCATTTTTGTTGTAGTGAGAGGGGATTGGCAGGGGAGGAGGGAAAATATTGAGGGGATAGATAGTACTGGGCACTAGGCGCGAGTTCGCGCTTCCAAAAATAATTTTGGGGCGTTTTTCAGCTGAGCACCCTTATTTAAAGGTGCTTGACTATTAGGCGCCCCTAAATAAGGATGTTTGACTAGCAGACGTCCCGAATTAAAGGTGTCTGGATAGAAAGTACCCTTAATTAATTTAATTGGGGTCTTATTTAAAGGTGTCTAACTAGCAGGCGTCCCGAATTAAAGGCGTCTGGATATAAAGTGTCATTAATTTAATTTAATTGGGGTCTTATTTAAGGGCGCTTGACTGTTAGGCACCCTTAATTAAGGGCATTTGACTAGCAAGTGCCCCGAATTAAAGGCGTCTGGATAGAAAGTGCCCTTAATTAATTTAATTGGGGTTTTATTTAAGGGCATCTGACTAACAAGCACCTCGAATTAATGGTGTCTAGATATAAAGTGTCCTTAATTAATTTAATTGGAGTCTTATTTAAGGACGCTTGATTGTTAAGTACCCCTAATTAAGGGTGTCTGACTAGCAAGCTACCCAAATTAAAGGCGCTTCAATGGAAAGTGTCCTTAATTAATTAAATAGGGACGTTTACACATTAAAATGTCCCCTTATATGGATGTTTTATTAAAGCGCCCATATTCTAAGCGTCGTTAAACCTTATTTTTTTCGTAGTGTGTTTGACTCTACAGACCTAGCTTGTGGGATCGTCCACCCCCTTATACTTAGGAAAATCCATTTTAGCCAATTTTGGCACATATGAATTTCAATGCCCGTTGGTATTTTTGGCACGGTTTCCAGCCATGGAATCATCTCCAGAATCCTTGCTCTGCATGTCGTCTATTGATGCTGCCAATTTCTTTGTCTGCTCTGCTGATGCTTGCACTGATTCCGCCAATTTATTTGTTTGCTCTAACGAAGATTTCATGAAACCTTCGAACATCTTCTGCAAACCGGCAATTTGTTGCTCTATGTGTTCCAGTCTTGGGTTCACCATTGGAAAGGAACCTGGCTTTGAAACCAAATTGTTACGTGAGTGCATAGCAGATCTAGTAATTCGGGTAGAAACGAGGAAGGAAGTAAGATCCTGCTTCCTATTCTTTCCTATATTTGCTAATTAAAATAACTAGCGGTAGGAAATTAGAGATTCCTGAGTCTCATAACAAATACAAGGTTTGAAGATTAAATTTGCATAACTTTTATTGAATGATCATAGCTTTAAATAGACAACTAATCATATATATATATATATATATATAAAAACCGAGTTTTGACGTAGAGACTGCTTAGAATTGTGACATGTGTCCATATTTTTTTAATATCTGAACCGGTTATTTATTTATTTGGTCTTAACTTTACCTCTTATGACCTATCAACTTCTCCATCTATCTCCACTTAAATATGTCTTAAATTTCTCTTTCTCTCTCACAATCTATTTCTTGGTGTTTTTTTTTTTTTTTTTCCTCCCCATAAAACAATATATTTTTGAGATAAAATAATCATTCTTATTCATAATCATAAATCAAGAAGCATAAGACTCCTTATCATCGCATGAGCAAAAATCAAGAATATTATCATAGTCCCACTTTCCAATCTCTCCCTAATGGAATACAGACGCCAATAAGAGCCGACCTCAAAGGCTACCCAAGTTGTTGTCCCCCTTAGGTTTTTCGAGATCGGAAAATGGAACTAACTCTCTATTATTTGCAATAGAAAAATCAGCTAAAGCCACCCCAGCTTGTTGGACCAAAGCTGTCGGGTGAGTAAAGGGTCCACCATGGACAGTTTCATTCCATCTGAACCACACCCGTCGAGCAATCTCCATAAAACAATATATATGATGATATATAAAAGTTGAGTTCTCCCTCTATAATACTTATCTTTCAACCTGATTTTAAATATTTTAAATGATTGTTTAATTAAATTTATATCTAAACCGTTTTGTTTTTAATGGGAGAGAGATAACCCTCAACAAGTGTGGTTTAATATGGTTTAAAACTATTTTTTATCTTTTTTTTTTTAATTTTTTATTTTATCATATGGTTATGTTTTTCCATTGTAAATTTTCCATTTAATAACGTAAATTTTACAATAAAAATGTAGGGGTTTTATTTATAACATATTTAATTGTCTTAATGAAGAAAACAAAAGGTTTTTTTTTTTTTGGTCTTAACTCTACCTCCTATGACTTATCAACTTCTTCATCTATCTCTACTTAAATATCTCTTAAATTTCTCTATCTCTCTCTCACAATTTATTTCTTGGTTTTTTTTTCCTCCCATAAAACAATATATATTATCATATATATATATATATATATATATGTATATATATAAGCCGAGTTTTGACGTAGAGTCTACTTAGAATTGTGACACGTGTCCATATTTTTTAATATCTGAGCCAGTTTTTTTTTTTGGTCTTAACTCTACCTCTTATGACCTATCAACTTCTCCCTCTATCTCCACTTAAATATGCCTTAAATTTCTCTCTCTCTGTCACAATATATGTTATCATATAAATATATAAACTAACCACGCCTTTAAACTAAGCTATCATAAATCCCGAATCCCCCCACTCATGCGTACATGTCAAAAATATATATATATAAAAGTCGAGTTTTGACGTAGAGACTGCTTAGAATTGCGACACGTGTCGATATATTTTTTTTTAGTTTTTTATTAGGCATAGTGTCAATTGATTGAGCTACCTCTGGGGACATATAGAATTTAAGTTATTTGGATGAAATGTTTGTGAACAAAATAAAATGTATATTTCCATTTGCTTTGAGCATCATATGATTGTTTATGTACTTGATAGAATTATTGCAGCCTACCCAAAATTCAACAGATCTGTATCTTATAATTTGTGTGTGCGTGCCACAAGTGGAGTATGTTTCTTTCCTTAGAAATCGACGGAACGGAAAACAGATAAAATGGGGTTCTCTTTTAGTTTGTGTAAGAGGCAGAAAAAAGCTTGGTATATATATAACAAATGTGATTGTTTATATCAAATTATTGGCTTCATATATTCAGCCATATGGAAGTGGGTCTCAATGAAATCAATGGTATATACCAACCTTCGTCGAATGCTGAGACCAAAGAAAATGGAGCTATTGATTTGAGACCATTTGGCTCTGCTTTTGAGCTCTAACCCTTCAGCGAGGCATTATTACAAAAATAATCCAGCATCACATACAAAACTCCACCAGACATCCTTGATTTAACTAACTGATCATGATTTATGTTAAAAAAAAAAAACACTTTACTCCATTTCATCTACCACTTAGTTTTGCAAAACGTAAGAATAAATAGTAAATCTCATGTGAAGGTACGTTGTGCCTGTTTGTAATGATCTCTTCTTTCTTTCTTTCTTTCTTTCTTTTTTTCCAAAAAATTAATTATTAGAATCCTCGAGCTCCAACTATCCATCTCCAAACCCTCGGGCTCGAAAATTGATTGAGGAGGTTAATCGTTTGCATCTACAGGTCAAACGTGGAAATTTTGTGTCCCAACAATTATTGCAAGTTTGTGTGGTAGTGGAAGGAGAGAAGGGATCCATTCCATTAATTGCAATTTTCTTCGTAAATTGGATATTCCATTTCTTTCGTACATGGTTGATATTTGGTCAATAATAGCCTTCCAAATGATGGATAGTTGTTGGCAAGTAGAAGATTCAAAAATGCTTATGGGCCTTGGTGCGGAAAAGGACCTTCATGCTGACACGGATAATAACATCTATGTTGAAGATGGAAGAAAATGGTAGAGGTGGAACTTGTCAAGATTGAACCATGCAGAAGCGTCGCCTACGGCAAATCAGACTAATCGTATTTAGGAGGTTGAAGACCCAGTTGGCGGTCTTTGCAAGGAGTCCACCCTGGCCACAACCAACCAAAAATCAATCTTTATAGATATTTGCTTTTGAGGATTCCTGCTTGCCGCCAATCATTTTCTGAAGAAATCATCGTCTATATAAATATATGTACATGTTGTCTAACAACCAATAATTCAAGACTGAGCAATATCTAATCCGCATAGTTTACCTAATGGAAGAGTACTTGGAAGAAGAAAGATAAGCACACCATGACAAGTGACACCTTAACTTATCTTCCTCATCCCTACAACACTTCATTTGGATTGGAGGCGTACCAAATCTAGCTGATCATCATGCGTAACAAATTAATTTTAAAGTATCGGACGGTGAGGACAAACGGTATCATCTTATAATGGGACTGCTTGTAATTATTTATGATCTAACATCCCTTGACACACGCATCTGATGGCTAGTGCACTGCATTTCAAGTCACTAGAAAGCTAAAGCACCTGCCTAGCTTTATTGTCATTTTCAATCCAAAATTCTATGCACCTCTTTAGAGCACTCCTTGCAACCTCACCAAAACCACTTTTTGGTTATTTTGGTGAGGTAATATAATCAAAATGGCTCAAATTGCCACTTTTTCAGCCTTACCACTTTAACCAAAAAAAAAAATAGTGAAGTGAACAGTATTCACCAAACTTAAAAATTTACTATTCACTCACCTATTCATTGAACAAATATAATTTCTCTCCTTTTTTTTTTTCTTTTTCTTTTCTTTTCTTTGCAGCCACTTTCCCTTTTCTTTTCTTCTCTCTCCCTCTTCAATGAAATCAAAGTATATATTATGCCATATAATTGCATTAAATATTATTACTGTTGAAAGATAGTAAAGATGAAAAATCCTTATTTTCTAATTTTTTTTAACAAAAAAAAAATCTAGAATTGATATAGGAGTGGAAATAAGCCGATGAGACTAACAATCTAAAATCAATAATGAAAATTAAAACTAAGAAAATATTACAAATTTTTAAAAATATTACCGTAAGAATAAGACAAATATTCTTAAAATAGACCATTAACAAACATTCAAAAATATAAAAGTTAAAAAAAGAATAAATAAATCTTTAAAAAAATAATATTTAAATGAAATAGTGAAAATAGATTGTTAAAGTAGTGAGGCTATTGTTGGTGCTTTGAAAATGTGAGTTGTTAAAATAATTATAAGGGGAAACTTCATTGAAAACCCCCGAACTTCTACCCGTTTTGAAATATCCTCCTAAACTTCAAAACTCTCAATTTATTTCCATGAAGTTTCAATTACTCTCAATTTAGACTCATCCATTAGATTTTAAACATTACATGACGTTTGTACCCCTGACTTTTTTATAAAATTATAACTTTCAAAACTTTTTTTATTTTTTTAAAATGAAAATAAGGGATATTTTGGTCTTTTTTTATATTTTTAATAGATAAAATTGACGGAGGGTCCAAATTGAAAACAAATGAAAGTTCATGGGACTCAATTGAGAGTTTTTAAAATTTAGGGGGTATTTTAAAACATGTGAAAGTTTGGGGATTTTTAGTAAAGTTTTACCTAACTATAAGTATACTTTTAGTTATTTTGGTAAAGTTGTTAGGAATGTTCTTAGAAAGGAATTTACATTCCAATTAAGAAAAATGATTCCCTCAGCTTAAGTGCAGCTTTTTTAGAAGCATTCAAACTTCCTATTAAAGTGATTTATTTATTTATTTTATATCTTGTGGTGATCTGTAATTATTATTATTTTTAAAAAAATTCATCCATAAGAAAAAAATCATTCAAATGCCCCCATTGAAATGGGTGGTAGGCACAGCTTTGTTCCATGAAACAAATAAAATCTTAATGGGAAGATTTAATAAGCATAATCAATGAAATTGTGACAAATGTCTAATTTTCTATCTGTGTAGGTTGCGAAGAGAAGACTTGGAAAAACAAAGTTTACCAAATGATCACATGCGCAAACGGCAGAGAATGATAGCTTGACTTTGGCAACGAGGAGTTATATTTGCATGTCAAACACCCTATACACGACTTATGTCTCTCTCATCCCTCAAACCGCTCATTTTGACTGAGAAGAAAACAAAACACAATGGTCTTTAGGGAGATGCTTTGGTCCATGCACTGAACTTCATTTTATTTTACATATGTTTGACTTTAATGGAGGTTTGTGTTGGTGGATTTGGTCATGACTTCTAGCTTCGTGTTGAAAAATCTTAATGGGAACCAATTCATTGAAGTTTGAATACTCTGCTTGTCATTAATTGATAAAACTATAGCTAGTGTCCATTTGAAAATATTATTCCAAAAGAAAATTAGGTGGATGGATTAATTAGTGAATGGGTCAAGCGTAGAAATGATGGATAGTTATTGGCAAGAAGATTCAAAAATGCTTCTAGGCATTCTTGTGGAAAAAGGACCTTGATGATGTTGCCATGATTGGACTTAATTGGTTGAGCCTTCCATTTTGTCTACCCTGGTTGCTATTCCTTGGCTTTTAATGTGTTCATGAATAGTCAAGACATGCTTTGGAGAAAAATTATAGATCATTTTTTGAGGACATGATTTATATGTACATGTTGTTTGACAACCAATAATTCAATATATGTAATCCCTAGCTGTACATAGTTTACCCAAGAGAAGACTTGAAAGAAGAATGATAAGTACATCGATCACAAGTCTTCACAGTGTTGATAAATAATTTCACATTGCTTGTGGCTAAGACCTTGAGCATGTTTATAAAGAATGTGCAATCCTCTTTTATTGAACTGATTTTTTGAGATGAGTTAGGCCCACAAATTTCTTTATGGTATCAGAGTTTATCACAAAACGAATGAGACTCACACTACTTACCTCGTGACAAGGACCATAAAAAATATTGACCTGCACATGAGGGAAGGTGTTAAAAAATAGTAATTATCTTTAAATTTTAAATGAAAAATATGAACATTCTTTGGCCATGGCCAAACATAGCCGTAAAAGTTCAAACCCCATCACTCTCATGTCAATGTTGATTGCTTTGAAGAAAAAAAAACACTTGGACCCATCAATCAAATTAAAATCTTAGACAGATTTGATGACCATAATGATGATGTTACATTCTTTATCAAGAAATTGGAAAATAAAAAGTGAACTAAATTAAATAGACTAATAGAAGGGGGCTAATTAATTTTGAAGGGAAAATTTTACTTTGACTCTTTTAATTTTCACGCAGTTTTATAAATTTTTCATAAATTTTAAAATTTTTATTTTGAATCCTTAAACTTTGAATTACTCTAAATTAAAACCCTTCCATTAATTTCGGCCATTAAAAAGACATAAAAAGACCAAAATATTCATATTTTTGTTGTTTAAATTTTTTTAAAAAATATATATATTTTGAAAGTTAAAATTTTATACAAAAGTCAGGGGTATATAAACGATATGTAACATTTAAAATTTGATGAAATGGTCCACATTGAGAACAATTAAAAATTCATAGGTTCAAAGTGAAAGATTTTAAAATTTGAGAGAGGTTTGTAAAATCATGTGTAAATTCAAAGGGTTAAAGTAAAGTTTTCACAATTTTTAATGTACAGATGTCTAAAATAACTTATTCAAGGTCTTGGCAAAAACCAAAATCTTTGTGCGGCTAATGAATGCTTGACAAATCAACATATAATTAACACCTTAGGTAAAATAAACAAAAACACTAAATTTTTATATTGATATTCCTCATATAGGTTAAAAGTAAAAAAAATCTAACTTTTCTTATTCATCTAGCGTTCTGATTTAGAGAAATTTTGCCTTAACTGTTCCACGTTGATCTGTGAAGCCCTTATGCAAGGGCACAAAAGTCTTGATTAGTGCTTATTCTCGATAGGTGCATGGCCAGCATTTTGATTCTTTTTGATTGATGAATGAATTATTTTATTGTCAATATTTTATTTTATTGTATTTATCATAGATATAATATCAACATATTCATTACCTTACCATAATATACACCATTAAATATGACAAAATAAAATCCTCACCTTAAAATAATTACATTTCTCTATTTATTGAAGAAATCAAGATACACGCATCCAATGAAGCAAACGAAAAGCTGATGAGGCCTTCACGGATATATATATATATATATGATGGAGTGATAAAGACCCAACTTTTTTGCCCAATTTTTGCCTAACTTTGTCTTTTTATTTTTTATTTTTTTAAAGTAAAAAAATGAAAAAAGTATCTAAAGCAATAATATATATTTTTTGTCCTTCTTTTTATTGGTATTTTTTTAAAAATGAAAATTCAATTTTTTTTAAAGAAAAATGGTCATTTTTCATAAAAAAAAAAAAAAAGACCATTTTTATGAAGAAAAATGCAATTTTCATTTTTTTTAAAAATACCAATAAAAATAAAGACAAAAAACATATATTGTTACTTCATACACTTTTTTCATTTTTTACTTTCTTTTTTTTTAAAAAAAAATAAAAATAAAAAAATAAAAAAAAAAAAAAGCAAAAGTTTGGTAAAATTGGACAAAAAAGTTGGCCTTTAACATTTTCCTATATATATATATATATATATATATATAGAAGAAGACATATTCTACCTCCCCTCATGCTTTGAACAAACCCCAACACGTACACCTTCGGCCAAACTTGTGAAAAGAATCAAAATGGGCTCTCGTGGGCACCACATTGTAATGCTACCCTTCTTGGCTCATGGCCATCTCATTCCATTCCTCTCACTAGCAAGGCAACTCCAACAAACAAAGGGCTTCACCATCACCATTGTCAGCACCCCCCTCAACGTTAAATATCTCCGATCCACTCTTTCCTCCGATTCGCCCGTCATCCGCCTCGCCGAGCTTCCTTTCTGCAGCACCGACCATGGTTTACCGCCCAACGCCGAGAATACCGAGAACTTGTCTCTGCATAACATCCCAACCCTCTGCCATGCATCGGTGACGCTCGAAGCTCCTTTCCGCCGCCTAGTCCATGATATCATGGACCGAGAGGACGGTGGCCGGCCGCCTCTTTGTATAATATCCGATGTGTTCTTTGGATGGGCAGTAAATGTTGCGAAAAGTGTAGGTAGTGTGAGCATTACTTTCACCACTTGTGGCGCTTATGGCACTGCTGCTTACATGTCTTTCTGGCTGCATCTCCCGCATCTTCAGACAGATTCTGAAGAGTTCTTCAAGCTGCCATGGTTTCCTGATAGCCATCGCTTCCATTGCTCACAACTGAATCCATTAGCAAAAGTTGCAGACGGTGCGCTGAATTACTATTTAATTTAAAATTTTAAGTTAATAACAACAAATGAATTTGATAACTTAAGTTATCTTTTAATACTCTCTCAACTCTCCTTAACACAACATGGTTTGTAGAGTGAGGATTCAAACTCATAACTCATGAACTTTGCCAGACAAAAATAAAAATTAATCATTTAATTTATATTATAACAGGTACGGACTCGTGGTCTATGTTTATGCGGTCGCAAATTTCAATCTCTTTAGGCTCTCATGGGTGGTTGTGTAACACTGTTGAGGAAATTGAGCCTTTAGGAATGGAAGTTCTTAGAAAATATCACAAACTTCCTGTTCGGGCTATTGGTCCTCTTCTTCCTCCAGCTGCGCTTAAGAAACAGTACTCGTCCTCTTCTTTTGGCTCCAGCATATTTAAACAACGTGCTGGTAAGAAACTTGGAATATCACCGGAAAAATGCATTGAGTGGCTCAATCTACAAGGTCCAGGTTCCATTCTATACATTTCGTTTGGTTCCCAGAACACTATCAGTGCCTCCCAAATGATGGAGTTAGCTCTAGGATTGGAAGGTAACATTAAATCGCCACTTATTTTAAATGCTTAATTTATACGAAATGATGAATCTAATTTTTTTTTTTTGTCTATTTGGGTTTATGATTTTAAAATGTTCGATTTGAAAAAGTGATTTTTGAAAGCGCAACTAAGCATTTGGTACAATCACATATTAGTTTTAAAATCGCAATTAACATTTAAAATTATTTGTTTTTAAAGGGGTTTGCTAGAGCTTCTCATAGCGTTATCTCAGTCTTACATACAACATGATTTAGGAAAAAATAAAATTGTAATACTGTTTTTTTGTCAACATATTAATTTTTATGAGTTAATATTTAGATTATAATGCTTTAAAACTTGTTTTTTGGATTCAAAACTAAAATCTAATGGTGAAATGTTAACCTTTTAGGAATGGTATCACCCAAAATAAATTTGATCATCCTAAATTTAGTGCTAATACCTCAAATTTGACGTTAATGCCTAAAAAAGGGGTAATAGAGGCTACTACAATTTTATTTTTTCTTAAATTATGTTTTACGTAAAACTGAGAGAACACTAGGGGGAGAACCCCTAGCATTTTCCATTTTTAAAAACATACTACATTGTCTACGATTTGAAAACATAGAATTTTTTTTTTTTTTTCCGTTTTTAAATCACAATTTTCAAAGAACGGACTCCCAAATAAGATGTTTTATGCAATTTTGTTTAGAATTGCACTTTTGGTCTGTGAAATCACAATGTCAAACACACTCTTATACTCTAAACATTTTTCCTCACTTATTGGCTTGTGGCTCTTACTTAATAGTTATGACCCAATATGTAAAATATTTAATTGAAATAAAGAATAAATTGTGGAGCCAGTTTGAACTCATTACATCTGCTCTAATATATATGTTAAATTATCATTTATATCAAAAGAATAAAAATTAATTAACATAATCATTGAATATATATATATATATATATTCTAATAGGTAGTGGAAAACCTTTCATTTGGGTCCTTCGGCCACCTACTGGTTTCGACATAAATGGTGAATTCAAGGAGGAATGGCTACCAGAAGGGTTCGAAAAGCGTATGACTGTAAGCAAACAAGGCTTATTGGTGCACAATTGGGCACCGCAGCTGGAGATTTTGTCACACGAATCTACCGGAGCGTTTTAAGCCATTGCGGATGGAACTCGACATTAGAGAGCTTAAGCCAAGGCGTTCCGATTATTGGGTTGCCGATGGGAGCGGAGCAGATTTACAATTCTAAGATGCTGGTGGAGGAGATGGGTGTGTGCGAGGAGTTGGCAAGGGGGGCGCAGAGTGATGTTGTGGGGAAGGAGGTGATCAAGAGGGTGATAGAATTGGTCATGGACAAGAAGAAAGGCAAAGGGAAGGAGATGAAGAAGAAGGCTGCTATCATTGGAGAGCAAATAAGAGCAGCAGCCAAGGATCGAGTGGGAGAAGGAGAGGGGTCTTCTCTACTTGAAGCATTGGATGATTTTGTAAGTGCTTCATCGGCTGTTTAGAAAATAATAAAAATTTAATTTTAAATATATTTGTTAGAATTTTGCGAGCTTACTCATTCATCCAAAAAAAAATTTAAGATGCCTAGGTGGTGGGTGTTTGTGTAAAATGTATTATATTCTTTAAGGAATAATTACTTATCTCATTTTTTTAGAAGAATATATAGTTATTCTTGCAGATAAGAAATTAGTAATTATTTCCAGCAATAGACCCTTACCAAAAAAAAAATAACTATTAAATAAAAGGAAAATGCTAGGGGTTCTCCCAATATGTTCTCCTGAGATTCTCCTAACCTTATATGGAAAATAATTTAAATGATAAGACCATTAAAATTATTTTTTCTTCTTAAATTATTTTCCATATAAGGTTAGGAGAACCCCAGGAGAACACATTGGGAGAACCCCTAGCATTTCCCTAAATAAAAATAGTCATTCCATTCTTAGGGTATATTTCATAATCCAAACATGCCCTAGTTTTGTTTTGTTTTTTATTTTTTTATTTTTTAATTTTTTTATTTTTTATTTTTTTATCGTTCTCGGTGGCCGAAACTCTTTTATATCTACAATTTGCTCCTTCGCCAAATGCCGTACCCATGCAAGCAAAGCATTTTCTCTTATTTGACAATTGACAATGACAATATTGGTGGCATTTGGCTCTCCTTAAAAACCAATTAATCTCATTTTGTTGGCTTGCAATTTGTTTCTTCATTAGGGCAGCTCACGAGTTGCTTCTGGCTTTTGTCTTGCTTCAATCCCCCTTTCACGCATTGTTTTTTCTTTGCATGCCACTACTGTTATAAACTTTTGTGGCAACCCTTGACGTACGCTGACAGACTGCTTAGGAGACCAGATGTCAAGCTACAACGGAGGTGACGACCAGTACTTATGACAACTTCGATGGGAACATCTCACAAGTGCAGCCTGTGCTGCCTTACATGAAACCAAGAGGATTGAGTTACTTATGATATTTGAAGGGTATTTTTATCTTCTCAAATATAAGGAACTGTCATGTATATGAAGCTTATATATAGATGAGTATATGAAGCTTATATATAGATGATCAGTATACATATATAACATAGTAAAATAGGAAAAAAAAGAAAAGTAAATGTCAAGAGTGCAACTTTAGGGCAAAAATCTTGTTTACAATTTCAAGGACAAAATTCTCTCTATTTTGTTTAGAAAAAAGGAAAACGAAAATGCAAAATCAATCTCTATAATTTACTTAATTTATGCAATTAGCTTTGTGTATTATTAAAATAAACTTAAAGGTCCTTGAGTTATACCAAAAAATCAATTTACTCCATACAGTCAAATTCATTCCACGAACTTCATAGATTCAAATAGTGTGACACGTTAGAACATATGTCCTGTTTAAGTTAGTGTCATACTGACATAATCCATTGAATCAGTAAATAAAATTTGACTATAGGGATTAAATTGTTCTTTTAACATTTCTTAGAAACTTTTGATTAGTTCATTTTGATACTACATGTAATTAATTGCAAATGAGGTAAACCACGTAGATTGATTTTATAGTTTGAATTTTATTTTGTTGTTTGTAATGTATATGATATAACGCCATTTAAATTTATATTACATGTCATATATAATATACACCATTAGATACAACAAGATAAAATTTTCAACGTTAAATAACCTATCTTGATTATGAATGAGTGAGTGATTACAATATTTTAGGGTTAATGGTAAGATTGAAGAAACTAAAACACTAACGTCAAATGAAGCAATCGAAAACCTAAGGGTGAAACACTAACATCAAATGCAAGTTTGGGTCTGCGGTTATTAATCTAAGGACAGAGAATCGCGTTTTAGTAAAAATAGGATCATTTGATAAAACATTGTCAAATTGCTTTTAAGGTTTCAAACGCTCAAAACCATGTTTGGGCTAAAGCTGAAAAATGAGGCTTCTACTCAAAAGGATTTTTGGAAGAAAGGCGCACGTAGTTTTCGTTTAATGAATTATATAGACGAGCTTATAACTCGCACAATGTGCGGAATTTTTCATTATAATTTAATTTTAAAATTTAAACACATCATTTTTCATTATAAGTTAAAAAGACATAAAAATATATCTCACCTATTTAAATAAAAAATTAAATCTTTGTTCCTAAAAGTATATATGATTTAAAATAAATAGTATAAAAAAATTAGCAAGAAGAATACATGGATTATAATATAATTAACGCAACTATCCCCAAAAGGTAGTTCAATCAGCTGGGATCACACAAAATAAAATGGAGGTTACTAGTTCGAATCCCCCTTCTCCCTCTTGTGCAGACATGTCAAAAAAAAAAATAATAATTTGATTTATATCACATGTCACAATATTAAGGCACTTTTGAGTGATTTATATTATTTGTTTCCTTATTTGATTCGAACATTAATAAGATTTGATTTATTGAATAATTTAAATATGGAAAACTCTTGAAATATAATTAATGTAATTAATAATGCTAATTATGATTGATTTTTTTAAGAAAAAACTGGTTCACTCTTAAAAAATCGATTAAAAAATTATGTTTTAAAAAACTGATTTAGCCTTTAAAAAAATGAGTTCACGTTACATATCGCAATATTAAAGCACTTCTGAGAGTAATTCAGCTTTTATATATACTAGCACATAACCCGCGCTATGCGCAGGATTCTTTTTTCTAATTTAATTTTAAAATTTAAACACATCTACATCTTACTTTTCATATGAAAAAATCTATCATGTCTCTTTTAACGAAAAGTCATACTAAAGGTTATATACCAATATATTATTGAACATGTACTTTTTTTTTAAGTGTACATACTGAATATGTATTTAATGACAGAATCATACACAAATTGATTAAAACATAAAACCATTGAATTTAGTTTAATTTATATAAACTAAAACACGGTAACATCTTTGTTCCTGTCAAAATAGTTTAAAAGAAGAAGAAGAAGAAGAAGAAGAAGCAAGAATAAAATTTGAATTATGATAATATATGCTATCGTACTGTCACCTCATCACTAAATTTGGTAAGTAATATGTTCCATCATCATTGAATGTTGAAGGCTGATATGAAGTAACAGCCACACCATCAACCGCCATTATTGAAGAACAATTGGGCAACAATTAAATGAGCCAACATTTGCGAGTACTTGTCATGGTAGAAGGCATTTATCCGGTGCCCATTTTTCTATGTAGCAGACTATTCAACATTTGAATTTGTCAAATGGGCATGACCAATCGTGTAAAGAGTGCTTGGCCCCGTCGACCTGAGAAATGTTAAGTCTCATTCTTCTAACCATTTATCAACTATTTCCATGCATATTCTTTTTAAATCTACCATTGAATATGTAGGACTCACATGTAAATCTACAAATCCAATAATAGATTTAAATCCATTTGAAAAAAGATAGTCACAAGAATGAGTAATGTTATAAGGCTTTTTAAAATCTTCTTAGAATCGTCTTAAATGTGATGTGACTTTTAAAATAACCAATAGATCAAAAGTTAATAAATCACATCTCAAATTTAATGGTAATTTTAAAAGTCACATCACATTTGGGATAACTTTAGGAAGACTCTAAGAAGCCTTGTAACAATACTCTAGAAAAATAAAACCTAACATTTCTCTTGTGAACCCTAGAGATAGACTTAAGATACACAAACTTTTCTTTTCCACCTTTAATTATGATTGAATTAAAATTTAGTTAAAATTTATTGAATCGGATATGAATGCTTGTATGTCCCCTTTTGCAAGCTTGGAGGATTGACCATGTTTAACTGATGGTAAAATTGAGTAACATAAGGATTTTTCATTTGGTATATAGTAGCATGTCAGTGAGAAATGTTAGACCTCATTCTGTCACACCTATCTCGTAACCATTTTTTTTTTTTTCAAGTAGATTCAAATTTATCATTAGATTTGTAAGTCTACATATATATGGGTCCTACATATTCAATGGTAAATTTTAAAAAGATATACACTACAAGAAACAAGCTCATTAGCGTCGACAAAAAGTCGACGCTAATACTGCAAAAAGTCGACGCTAATAGTATTAGCGTCGACTTTTGGACGCTAATAGGGTCGATGCTAGAAGTCCGACTCTAAAGGTATCATCAGCGTCAACCCCATGTGGACGCTAATACTCCACTTTTAGCGTCGACCATGTGGACGCTAAAAGTCCTTTATTTTGACGCTAAAACATGAGTGGACGGAATCCTTTGGGTCGACGCTAATAGTTACACTATCAGCGTCGACTTTACTATTTAAAAAAATTTAAAAATTACTATCGTACTTTAGTCGATCATATATAATAAAAAAATAAAAATACTATTTTAAAAAAAATAAAAAAAAATACTATTTTAAAAATACTATTTTAAAAAATACTATTTTAAAAAATACTATTTTTAAAAAAATACTATTTTAAAAATACTATTTTAAAAATACTATTTTAAAAAAAAAAAATAAAAATCACAATCCTAATAATTTAAAAATTATAATTTTTTTAAAAAAATCAAATTTAAAACCTCAATATAGATGCACCTAGGCAATAAACATGCGGACACATTAGGAAATCCTAAATACCCCATACCATACGCGAGCGTTGCCCCACACCCCACAACCTAATCGTTCCCCCAAACTTAATTATGCCCTATGGGCGGTAGACTCTCGCTCCATGAGCGTCACTATCGTGACATTCACTACCTCTCTTCCACTAGTATTAATATAAGGGTTTAGTTAACTCCAACATAAATACTATACTACAAGAAAATATATAAGGATTATCAATGAGGCTGCATTGAAGTTCTAAAGAACAGGTGCAAAGTAACCTCTCTTACTCTTCTATTTGCAAGTGCAAGTAGCAATTATTGAAGTCCCATTAAATCTTAGATATTATATAAGTGCATACATGAAAGAAAAAACCATGAAAGAGATAAATGACAATGGGGTCTAAGTACAGTCATGTCCGCAAATAGAAGAAAAAAGAGCCAAAAAGATAAATCTTTCCATGTAACTAGGGGCATCTAAACCTTTCCACATCTTTCAATTATTTTTGAATTGCAATGGAGATGATTTCATGTACAAATTGACCAACACAGAATTTTAGGTAGACAAAAATATATCAGCAACTTTAAGAATTGGACAGCTTGGCTTCTTATTGAACGTAGAAAACAGTAGAATTGTCCATATTTCAAAGGTAATCTCCAAAGATATAATAAAAATGTCATAACAAAAGAATACCAAAAATGTCATATTCAAAAGATATATAAATGGTCCTAATGACAAAAATAATAAAAATGTTATGACAAAAAAATACCCTAATCCCTGAAATTCTGCTTTATCAACAGACTGTCTTACAATGACCTACAAGATGCCATTCAGAGAAATGAAAACATTATATAGGAAAATATGTCTAGCTCTAAGATAGAATGACAGTTCATGAGCACACACCTCCTTCAACGAATGAAGCAAAAGATATTGTTTCTTCTGCTGAAACCCTTAGTTATTTATCAATACATTTTTTAAAATGAAATCTTGAAAATGAGATCACATCTGATAGAATCAGGCATAAAAGGAAAATCTAGTAATCAAAATGAAATATAAAAACTGGCATGCCATTTAGTTTTGACGTACACATGTAAATAAATAAATGTGCATATTCATCTATGTACAGACATGCCAAAAAGGGAGTAGTTTTATGAGCAACATAACATGCCCAATGACATTAGTGATCATTCTGTCAAGAGCTCGACTTTTGAATATTTATAAACCACAAGCCTTTTTCTTACAACATGTCACCAGAAACAAAGGCAATTGTATTACAAAAACTAAGTAGGAATAACATCATGATTCTGCCCTCAGCTGAAATTATCCCAACTGATCACTAAATTATTTGAATACTGTACAAAACATATTATGGGACAGAACACATAACAACAGACATGCTTCCTTTGTCCTATAACTAAGATTCTACTAGTGAACTTCTCTTTGATTATGAAAATTTGATTTTTCTGAAGAAAAATGGTCCCGTCTACTTGGCCTTCCATTGGTATTAATATAAACCACCAACTCCAACAAAAAAAAAACATTTCATTCTTCTAAAACTCCATTAATTTTCATAATCAAATTATTCATTATTATTTTGTTAAGAACATGTCATTAGATCCATGGGATAGATAAGGACCAAGAAGCCATATACTATGCAATGTAAGATAAAAAATACAAACATATATATATGGGGTCCGACAAGGGCACAACATGTCTAATATAACATTATGAAGAGAACTTGTCTCATTTAACCAATTGATATGGTTTACAATTATAGCTAAGTGGGGTTCAAGATTAACCAAGAAATAAGCTTGTCAGAAAAGTGCTGAAAGATCCATAAGCTACAATCATTCAAAGATGAGATCATATTAGTAGCATGGTATAGGCTAAAGGTCATGCACTTCAAGCAATTCAGCAAGCATTAAGATACTAGCAAGAAGGCACAAAACAAGCATAATATTCAAAATTTACTAATACAGATGGAAGGTGATCAGAATTTTGGGAAAAGAAGAAAACTAAAGGAAAAAAAAAATTATGACCTGCCCAATATAAAAGCATCCTTTGTTGTTCATTTTGATCTTTCCTTTCAATTGCCTTGAATGTAGAGTACACAAGTAAAGCAATCCCAATAGAACAGCTGCACAAGCAGAAAGCTAAATGTTATGTTGACACCAAAAACAAGTAATTTGCTTCTAGTTTGCCATGGAAGAAACATATACAGCTCTAGCAATTACACTTATGAATGAAATTCCTTGAAAAGGAGCACTGGTTGAGCAAGATAAGTGCCAATATGGAGGTGGAGTGTGGTCATGGTGGCAGAGATGGCTATCAAGGTTTGAAACTCAGATCACATCATTAAAATAGAATGCAATTCTTCTCCTCTAGTTCTTGATCTAAGAAAGCATTATCCAACCTTTTGCATGTTTTGAAATAGAGAGGAAAAGAAAAACTGAGCATAATAGTTTTGCATGTTTTTGTGGCTCAGAACAACTGACAGTGATCTTTTATGTATGCTAAACAGTTTTAGAGTTTGTGGGTCGTTAATGCATCAATGAAGTTAATCGATAAACTAACAGTGATGATGTTCTATGTAGGTTATGTAAGAATGATTGGTGACAACTGACAACAATTTGGAAATATTACCTTCAAACCAAGAACACCAGCATTTAGGAGACCCTCAAGAATACTGGAGTTGAATGCATTTTAGGAACTAAACCTCCCCAGAAACCTGTTGGTGGTATAGTTAATAGACAATAGTCCAGGAATTATCATTAGGCTAAGGAATAGTTTCAGGAGCATACCAACATCAACATAAATTCTCTCCTCTGCAGCTTCAATCTATCAAGCAGAAGCGTTAAAGACAAAATTATAAATTATAAAAAATAAAAAAAATAAAACAAAAAAACAAAAAAAAAACAGTAGTTAGTTGAAATTATCTGCAACTACTTGCTACCCCATTAAAATGCATAAGTTCATTTTTAAACAAAACGAGACAGATGCATTACTACAATACAGAAAGGTCACTGAAATGACTAAAAAAAATTAAGGGCCAAAACAAAGTAATGCATTGCTGCTCATCTGTCCATACCTTGAGTTTCAAAGTCTCTTTAGACAAAGAAAAATCAAATTGTGATATTAGATGTCAACAGATTTTGAAAAACCAGTAAATTCAGCAGAAATAATCAATTAAAAATTTATGTCCACAGGACCTTTGAAACACAAATTTTAATGAGGGAGATTGCCATACCTGCAGAATGCAGTGGCTTCTGTCAGTGGCCACCTATTGGTAATCTAAGCATATATTATTGCTTTGAAGTCTAAGTTGTTACAATACACCTCCCATAATCAAAATGCTCCACAGAAACCTACACAATTCCTTGAAACCTAACCAGTTAGAGAGAGAGAGAGAGACTCAGGTGAAACACATAACAAAAACATCACATTAATGACAGATTCATATCAATTAACAATTTTCACAAAAAAAGAAAAAGAAAAAACACCACATAATAGACAGAATCCAAGTGATTAACACAAAACTAAACACCCAATTATGGAATCAAAGCAATTTCACTTTCCCACCCAATTCTAGTCCATGGCCAATTAAAATCAAACTCCCAATCATCAAATCCACGCAAACCCATTTCCACTGACGAACAAAGAAGCTCGAACTCACCATCCGGGCCGAGGCTGGATCGCTTTTTGGGGTCGTTGAGAATCGATAACCCGTGCTTCAGAACCTTCTCAGAGCGCCGGACCTTGAGCTTCCTGACCAGGCAGAGGTACTCCCAAGCCCCTCCTCCTCCATTGTCCACCTGGCTCTCCAGATTGCTCAACTGGGTCTCCTCTGTCTTGCTCACCATCGCCACCAATTCACAGGTACAGCCGCAGAGAAGAACCAATTTGTCAAACACAGAAAGCAAAGCTCTTTTCTGTCTCTCTTTGTGTTTTGTTCGTGAGCTCACTGCTGTGGGCTTTGGATCTGTTATATGGGATTCGACTAGGAGGGCATGTTGGTTTTGGGGATCCAGGAAACACAGAAAGCAAAGCTCTTTTCGTCTTTGTATACACGAAAAGAAGAGGCAACCCAATAGAGAAACAAAACCCCCAGTTCTCCAAGTTTGAAACTGTTAATGTATATGTGGGGCTTGTCCCACATTGGTAAGATTAGAAACTAAGGCTCCTCTTTCCCTCCTATATAAGGAAGCTCTTGTATACATTCTAAGTATTCTACTCAATACAATGTAGTTTATTATATGTTTCCGCTCTCTCTCTTCTCTCTCTCCTTCTGCTCTCTATAATATATTCTACAATATATTCAACATGGTATCAGAGCCACTTTTCTGTGGCCTTCAATAAACGTCTTTGACGTTTTCTTTTTTTTTCGCTCCTCTAGCGACCTCCTCTTTCGGTAGTTTCATGTCTACACGCCTCCAAGCTGGTTTTCTGCTCCAAATCTCTTCCACTCCTTGATCTAGATCATGGAAGGTTGCAACATCGGCCCTCCGAGTCCTCCGATTGCTACCCGAGCCAATTGCGCCACCACCATGACCCCTCTCGGCCAACATAACCACCAAAGTGGTGTCTCGATCCGGATTGGTGGATCTCTAGTCTCGACCAATTCGAGACTTCACGCCCCACCACGCCCCGAAGGTTCACATCTTCCACGCGCCTCCACGCCACCATCAGCTCCTCCACGCGCCGCCACGTCCGGACCGTGAAGGTTGCTTCCACCTTATAGATCCGGATTTGACGGTCGATCTCCGCCAAGAACGTCCTCATAGGATCGCGCGCCCCCACGCGGTAGATGCTCCCGCCGTGGCTTACCACCATATCTTCGTGCGTGTATTACACGCCACTGTTCTTCTCGCACCTCATCCGCCACGTGTCCTCGCGACACCACGCCCTAGCCACATCATTAATGCCATGTCGCATGTCACTACCACGTCAGCCCTAGTGCGTCAGCCCTCTTCGACGGTCGTTGACTTCGCTAACTTTTGACTTTTGCTAGAGTTGACCATTGACTTTGGACCGACTCCAAAAGTTGACCAGGTGTTTGACTTAATTTTTCGTCCTGATTTCAAATTTTTGGTCTATTTTGCTTTGGCATCTCTATATGGCAGAAAACAAGATTCTTCTCCAAGTTTAGGCATTTTTGCGGTTTATGTCGATTCATGCATTGGTCATTTTTGGTTCCACGGCCTTTTTTTTCTTTGGTGCAATTCAATCCAGTTTATTCTTCTTAGGCACTCTCGTGTCAGATGATTTTTTGGGCCAAAAGCCCCTTTCAAGCTGGCCACTTATGCCTTGTCAAATGTCGCCATCATCGTCACTGCAACTCTCCTAGGCCATTGATCCATTACTAGTGAGAATTTTTTGGGTTAGACTTTAGCTCAAAAGGCGAGACGGTCCAAGGGTTTGCATGTTTAGCCTTTTTAACTGCTTTTTTTCCATGTAGCCTCTTCAACCAACCGAGTCAATCTACTAGTTAGAATTTTTGGGTCGACTTTAGCTCATTTCACCAAAGGCGAGACGGTCCATGGGTTTGCATGATTAGCCTTTTAACCGAATCAATCTACTAGTTAGAATTTTTGGTCGAACTTTAGCTTTCCCACTAGGCGAGACGGTCCATGGGTTTTAGGCATGCAAGTTTCTTCATTACTAGTATATGGTTTTCAAGTCAAAATTACAACCAAGTGAACAAGCTCTTCTTTTATGCGTTACTTGCAACTCTTTCGCACAAGCTTTTTGGTGAATTCATTTTATTTTCCTTTCTTTTATCCAAACTCAAGTTTACATATTGAGTTTGAGGGGGGATGTTAAGAATAAGTTTGAGGGGGGATGTTAATGTATATGTGGGGCTTGTCCCACATTGGTAAGATTGGAAGTTAAGGCTCCTCTTTCCCTCCTATATAAGGAGGCTCTTGTATACATTCTAAGTATTCTACTCAATACAATGTAGTCTATTATATGTTTCCGCTCTCTCTCTTCTCTCTCTCCTTCTACTCTCTATAATATATTCTACAATATATTCAACAGAAACAAAAGCAAACAAATAAAAATTCATCAACTTTAAGAAAAAGTTGAACAAAAAAAAAATCTCCGATCTGGTGCAAGGCGTGTCACAGTGGTCTCCGACTCTACCGAGGCGCTTCTTAGGGAGAGGGTTTCTTTTGAGTCTGAGATAGAGGGAGAGTCTGAGAGAGGGGTGAGAGGGGAAAGGGAGAGTGAGAGAAGCTGGGCGGGGAAATAAAATTAAAGCGCGCGGGTGGGGGTGAAAAATATGTATGACTAAAGTGGACGCTAATAGTCTTAATTTTTTTTTTTTTTTACTATTATATATATATATATATATATATATATATATATATATATATAGTAACTTGGGTAAAGTTTATATTTTCCCCTCAAATTATTATTCAATTGACAACGTTCCTTTCAAATTACCAAAATATTGTTAATGTCTTCCTTGTGACTAGCAAAAAGATAAAAATACCTATATATATTTTTTTATAAGACA
This sequence comes from Carpinus viminea, assembly GCA_013348765.1. Lineage (NCBI taxonomy): Eukaryota > Viridiplantae > Streptophyta > Magnoliopsida > Fagales > Betulaceae > Carpinus > Carpinus viminea. Next base: position 14,101,321 of record CP054670.1, on the reverse strand, counting down.
AAAATACCCCTATAAAATTTTAAAAAAATTAATTTTAAAAAATGAAAAACAAAATTATAATTTAAAAGGAATTATTTTTTTAAAAAAAATAATTTTTAAAAGAATTTCTTTAAAACGGAAATTTTTATTTAAAATATTTTTTTCTTAGAAAACAAAAACTTTTATTCTCTCACACGAAAAATTGTTTTTTTTTTTTTAAACTGAAATTTTTATTTAAAAAAAGTTATAAAACAAACAAAAATAAATCAATTTTTATATATAAAAAAATGAATTGATTCTATCATGGTCAATTGAACTAATTCATTAAGATTGATCTGTCATCCGATCGATCATTTGCTCATATCACGATCAATTGAACTAATTTGCTATGATCGATCGATCATTTGATCCTATCACGATCAATTAAACTAATTTGCTATGATCAATCAGATGATCGATCGATCATTTGATCCTATCACGATCAATTGAACTAATTCGTTATAATTGATCAAATGGTTGATCGATCCTTTGGTCATATCATGATCAATCGAACTAATTCGCTATGATCGATCGATCATTTGATCCTATCAAGATCAATCAAACTAATTCGCTATGATCGATCGATCATTTGATCATATTACAATCAATTGAACTAATTCATTAAGATTGATCGGATGACCGATCGATCATTTGGTCATATCACGATCAATCGAACTAATTTGCTAGGATCGATCGGATAATCGATCCATCATTTGATCCTATCACGATCAATCGAACTAATTTGTTAAGATCGATCGGATGATCGATCAATAATTTAATCAATTCATAGTCAATTGACTAATTAATTAGGATCGATCGGATGTTTTATTGGATATTTGATCTTATCATGATCAATTGAACTAATTTATTATGATCAATCGGATGTTTGATTGAACATTTAATCCTATCACGATCAATCGAACTAATTCACTATGATCGATTGGATAATCAATTGATCATTTGATCATATTACGATCAATTGAACTAATTCACTAGGATCGATCGGATGATCAATTAATCATTTGATCTTATCACGATCAATTGAACTAATTCAATATGATCGATCGGATGTTTGATTGAACATTTGATCTTACCACGATCAACCAACCCGATTCATTAGGATCGATCATATATTAGTCTATTAAAATTAAGTCCTATATTAAATTTTTTAACAATTTCTTAATTTTTTTTCTAATTTTATTTTATTTAAAAAAATTTATTTATTTATTTTTTAATTTATCATTTTATTTGATCATACCATGATCAATTGAACAATTTCACTAGGATCAATTGGATATTTGATTAAACCTTCAATTTCAGTTGTATCAAGTTTGATCGATCATAACTTGACAAGTCATCAATGCTAATTGTATATTAAACTGCCACCTAATTAATTGATCGATCGATCATTTAATCCTATCACGATCAATTGAACTAATTCGCTAGGATCGATTGATCATTTGATCCTATCACGATCAATCGAACTAATTCGCTAGGATCGATCGGATGATCGATCGATCATTTGATCCTATCACGATCAATCGAATTAATTCGTTAGGATCAATCAGATGATCGATTGATCCTTTGATCATATCACAATCAGTCTAACTAATTCGCTATGATCGATCAATCGTTTGATCATATCACAATCAATCGAACGATCAAAGGAACAAACGATCATTCCTTTGATCATATTACGATCAATCGAACTAATTCACTAAGATCGATCGATCATTTGATCATATCACAATCAATTGAACTAATTTGCTAGGATCGATCGGATGATCGATCAATCATTTGATCATATCACGATCAATCGAACTAATTCCCTAGAATCAATCGAATGATCGATCGATCATTTGATCATATCACAGTCAATCAAACTAATTCATGAGGATCGATCGGATGTTTGATTAAACGCTTGATCCTATCACAATTGATCGAATATCCAATAATTTATATAAAAGAAATAATGACATATTATCGGGGCTAATATGACTCAGTTTAGTTGACATTCATAGTTAGACTATCAACGTCAACCTGTAGAGATCGACATTGATAGTTAAGTATTACTTTTTTAAAAAAAATTGTTAACAATTTATATTAGTCAATTAAAATTAAGTCCTATAGAAAAATTAAATAAAATATTTTGGGTTATAATTATAATTTTGTTTCTATTTTTAATATATATACCATTTTTTAATTTTTAGATATATATTATTTATTTTCAATTGAACTTGATTTTTTTTTTAATTTTTAATTTTTTTTTAATTTATATGAATGACTATTAAACTGGATGCTAGATATATATATTTTTTATTTTTGAGAAGACCATTAGCGTCCACTTTCAATGGACGCTAGATATTTATTATTTATTTTCAATTGAACTTGATTTTTCTTTTTCTTTTTTTTTTTATAATTCTTGCCCATTAAAAAAATCATACAAGCCTATTATTATTATTATTATTATTATTATTTACAGTTTTTTTTAATATATATACCATTTTTTAATTTTTAGATATATATTTATTTTTAATTTTTTGAGAAGACCATTAGTGTCCACTTTCTGTGGACGCTAATAGTCCTTTTAAAAAAAAAATTTGACAAGTTCATTAGCGTCCACTAAAAAGTGGACGCTAATGAGGACTATCAGCGTCGACTTCCAATATTAGCGTCCACATTCAGTGGACGCTAATAGTCCTTGGGTTTTATATGGTTATTTTTTGACAAGCTCATTAGCGTCCACATTTGGTGGACGCTAATAGTGGTTTAGTTGTCGCTACTACTTTTCCCGCGTGTGAGATAATTTTCGCTAATGTATTAGCGTCGACTTTTTAGCGTCCACTGTAGAGTGGACGCTAATACTCATATTTTGGTGCAACTATCAGCGTCGACCTCAGAGTCGACGCTAATACTAAAGCATTAGCGTCGACTTTCCGGTGTCGACGCTGATAGTCTAGTATCAGCGTTCACTCTGGGGTCGACGCTGATAGGCTTTTTTCTTGTAGTGATATATGGAGATGCTTAGGAGAATGAAACCTAACATTTCACATATGTCAGCCTAACTTATGTAATCCGCCTTAAATTCTCGTATTTTGACATTTCACCTCATCCATTTAGCCCATCTTTTGCGTAATTTCTTAGAGTCCAATAATAATAATAATAATAATAATAATAATAATATTATTATTATTAAAAATCAAGATAAACTTTCTCTCTTTATTAATTCTTATACAAGTTATTATCAAAACATTAATTCTCATTTATAAGGAGAATGAGACATTGAGACAGAGAGGTCGTTGGCTATAAATAATATTGTTACTAACCACACATTTACTTGGCTATGAATTAATTAAGTGGGCACATTAGCTGGAAGCCAAGGACCATTCAATTTTTGGATGGCTAGGATCATTTGATTTAATGTTTTATCTTGATCATATGATGCTTCGCAGGTAGATCCAGTAATTGGATTTAATTACTAAACCGTTAGTAAAGTCAACTGTAAGATCAAATTAGCTTTGATCTAATGGTTGTGATTAAATGATCGTTACTAATTATTGCGATCTAACAATTATAATTAAATAGTTGCTAATTGTAAATTAAATCTGACGGTCATAAATTTTAAAAAGATATATATGGAGATGGTTAGGAGAATGAAACCTAACATTTCGCGTATGTCATTCTAACCTATGTAATCCACCTCAAATTCTCGTATTTTGACATTTCACCTCATGTGTTTAGCCCATCTTTTGCGTAATTTCTTAGAGTCCAATAATAATAATATTATTATTATTAAAAATTAAGATAAACTCTCTCTCTCTCTCTTTATTAATTCTTAGACAGGTTATTATCAAAACATTAATTCCCATTTATAAGGAGAATGAAACATTGAGACAGAAAGGTCATTGGCTATAAATAATATTGTTGCTAACCACACATTTCCTTGGCAAGGAATTAATTAAGTGGGCACATTAGCTAGAAGCCTAGGACCATTCAATTTTTGGATGGCTATGATCATTTGATTTAATGGCTTTATCTTGATCATATGATACTTCGTAAGTAGATCCAATGGTTGGATTTACTAAACCGTTAGTAAAGTCAACTGTAAGATCAAATTAGCTTTGATCTAATGGTTGTGATTAAATGATAGTTACTAATTATTGCGATATGACAGTTATAATTAAATAGTTGTTGATTGTAAATTAAATCTAACAGTCAGAATTAAGTATTTGTTAAATTGACATTTTTATTATTAGTGAATTAGCAATTTAATAATGTTGACAAATTATTACCATTAGAATAGCGGTTAGTGACTATTGGATTAATAGTTGATTTTGAAACATTGTGACCATTGGTTTACATATATTAATAACTACTATTTTCAATATTATTAATAGCCTATTGCAGTCCAATTTTAAATACGATGAAAAATTCTATCCCCATTTGTTGTCTCAAAAAGACATTGTGTATTTTAAAAAAAAATCAAAGTCTATGTTTCTTGATAGAATAGAAAATCTGAGGGCGTTTAGGTTTAGTTTCGTTTGTGCAAAAATCAACTAAACTATATAAGTCTTATGGGCTCCATTGTATATTGGAGAAATATTTGCTATTACCTTTTACATACCAATTATGATGGAAACAAATAATTTCTTAAGAAAATTGACATTGTAACCCACCTTAACTACAATTTCTATTTTCTATTTCTCTTATTTTTCTAGCTAACAGACAATAAATCATGGACACCATTACTTTTAGAAAAGTTTACGGCAATCTAGAAAAATCGCAATGTTTATGATTAACAATTCGTTATAATTGTGAAGGCAAAACCGCTTAAGAACAGGAATGACGTTTTTGATTTACAATTCATTGTTCAATTTGTTTGTGACGATAAAAAGGAGAAAACAGAGATTAAAAAAAATAAAATTTAAACACGTCATTTTCCATTATAAGTTAAAAATATGTATAAAATATATCTCACCTCTTTAAATTTTTTTTTTAAAAAAATAAATCTTTGTTCCTATAAGTATATATGATTTAAAATGAATAGAATAAAGAAAAAAAAAATAGCAAGAAAAATACATTGATTATAATATAGTTAACGCAATTAATAACATGTTGATTATATGTGCGAGATTCTTCATTATAATTTAATTTCAAAAACTTAAACACATTTCATCTTACTTTTCATTATAAGTTAAAATAGGTGTGTGCAAAAATCCACTACGCCTTTTTTAATGAAAATACCTACTAAATGTTATGCATCATTACATTATTGAACATGTACATTTTTTTCTTTTTTTGTTTAGTGTACCAAACATGTACTTAATGAAAAGTATAAAAGAAAAAAAAAATTAGCAAGAAAAAAACTTGAATCTTGATTATTAGAATATTAATAGAAAATTAATAGGAAACTCTGATATTGTTGATGTGATACTTATTTCAATATAAATAAAACCCACAAAGTTCTAATCATTTCAGAAAAATACAAAGTAAAACGAACAAAATCTTCTCACTTAATATTTAATGCAATCAAATAAATCTCTTTCAACACTTTCAAATGCAAGAAAATTCTAGTATATAACAGAAACGAAAAAAAAAATCCCAATAAAATATTCAAATGAATTAAAACATAAAATCTTATTGGTGTAATACCTATTATATTTTAATACAAATAAACTTTTTAGACAAACAAACATAAAAATAATGAATTCAAAAAAAAAAAAAATCTTTTTATTTTATAAGTACCTAATAAAACAAAATATTGCACTCAACATTTACTACGATCAAATAAATCCTCTTAGGTTCAATGTTTAATTATCTCTTTAGTGTTTTGAAGAGTTTCTATTCTCTTTTTTTGCACAAAAATCAAATAAATGAACTATAATCTTCCATTAGCCCACTAAAAATCAAAACAATTTATTATCTTAATTCAGAAGTTGCAATTTTCATCAAAGAACAAACTAAATAAAAATATAACCTACAAATACAATTAATACTTAATTATAATTGTTTGGAGAGGGTTGTGTTATTTTTATTAAGGATTTGTTTGAGATTACAGTTTTAGTAAATGCGATTTTTATTATTATTTTTAAATAAAAAAAAATCATTTTTGAAAGGTTAAGAATAAGAATTACTTCGAGATTAAATTTTTTAGGAAAAATTACACTTTACTCTCTGAAGTATCCACCCATTTTCACTTTTGCCTCCAAAGTTTATGTGACACTTTACCCCCCCACCCAAACTTTCAAATTGTGGCAATTTAACCCATTTGACCTATTTATTCCCAAAATGCCCTTTAAACATTTTTTTTAAAAGAAAAAATCCAAAAACAAAAAACAAAAAACCGGGTGGCCGGCTACCACCTATGGGATGGTTCGGCCACCCAGCATATATTTATATATTTTTTTGGTTTTTTTTTTTTTGGAATTTTTCTTTTTTTTAGAAAAATAAAAGTGTTGGTGGCATTTTGGGAATAAATAGGCCAAATAGGTTAAATTGCCACAATTTGAAAGTTTAGGGGGGGTAAAGTGTCACATTTTAAACTTTGGAGGAAAAAGTGAAAATGGGTGGATACTTCAGGGGGGTAAAGTGTAATTTTTCCAATTTTTTAGGTTATTATTGTTGAAGAGTGGAGAAAGGGGAAAAAAAAAAGTTAATTATTGAAGTTGTAGTTTTTTTCAAATAAAAACATACATATGGAAGATTAAGAAGAAGAATAACTCCATGTTGATGTTTTAGGCCTTTTTTTTTTTTAGATGTTTTAGGTTGTTATATTTGAAGAGTGGAGAGAGAGACTTCAAAAGAGAGAAATAAAAAATTAAAAAAATAAATAAATCTAGAGAGAGAGAGAGAGAGAGAGATATCTAAAATAATTGGGAGATCTTTATTTTGTAGGCCTTATTATTTTGTAAATAATCTAATTATTTTTCAATGGCTTATTATTTAGAAAGAAAATAAATTCTTATTTTATAAATTATCTATTATTACATGCACAAAGTATTTGTAGGAAAACAATTTGTATTCTTTAACCTTTTCTAAATTTGAATTTAAAATTGGGGAAATTACACTTTATCCCCCTAAAGTATCCACTCATTTTTATTTTTACCTCCAAAGTTTAAAATGTGACACTTTACCCCCCTCCAAACTTTAAAATTGTGACAATTTAACCCATTTGGCCTATTTATTCCCAAAATGCCCCTAGCACATTTTTTTTAAAAAAAAAAATCCAAAAATACAAAAAAACGGGGTGGCCGGCCACCCCAGCATATATTTAAATATTTTTTTGGTTTTTTTTTAATTTTTTTTTTAGAAAAAAAAATGCTGGGGGCATTTTGGGAATAAATAGGCCAAATGGGTTAAATGGCCACAATTTGAAAGTTTAAGGGAGAAAGTGTCACATTTTAAACTTTGGAGGTAAAAGTGAAAATGAGTGAATACTTTAGGGAGGTAAAGTGTAATTTCCCCTTTAAAATATTAAAGTGACTAAAATTATTAAAATATAATAATTTGATTTGTATTATTTGTTTTCTTATTTGATTTGGACATTGATAATACTTAATATCTTGCATTAAATTTTTGAATTTAATGAAATCACGTATAAAGAAAATTATTGAAATATAATTAAATGTCTTTAATGAAGCTAATTTAATGACCGGTTTATAATTGAACAATCGGTTCACCCTTAATAAATCTGTTCAAAAATTATGCCTTAAAAAATTGGTTTGTTCTTAAAAAAAATTGGGTTCATGCCACATGTCGTAATATTAAAGCACTTCTAAGAGTGATTCAGCTTTTATATATATATATGATAAGATAGACATGCAGAAATACCCACTCTAATTTCAACAAATGACAACCATACTTATATATAAACATCTCTTCCCAACCCTTCGATTTGTCCTTTCTGTTAATGGAGCTGCTCCAAAACGAAGGAAATCCAAATTGAGGTTCTTGCTTGGTATGTAAAATTGAGGTTTGAGGGCCTTCCATATAGAGATTTGAAGTTTGCAAGATGTAAGAGAGAGACCTATAAAAAATAGAATTAAAACAAATAGAGAGAAAAATATAGCCGAAGATGGCATGTGAGGGAGGCCCACAGAAAAGAGACTTAAGAAAAAATAGAGAGAAAAATACCGTGGATGATGGCATGTGAGGAGTACCTACAGAAAAGAGACTTAGATGGCATGTGAGAAGGAAAAATATAGACGAAGATGGCATATGAGGGGGTGTTTCCCCACTGCAGCAGGCGTATAGTGAGGGAAACCAAGGGGTTTCAAGTTTTCCCCTGCACATGCCTTGTGGGGGGTTTCCCACTACAGCAGGTGTGCTGTGGGATAGGGGTAAGGCTAGGCACGGGTCGGTTCGGGCGGGTTTTGGCTTATTCGGCCACCCGACCCGTGCCCCTAGGGTTTGGAATTTTCCAACCCGTAAGAGTAAGGAAACTGTGAAAAACCAACGGGTATTCGGGCGGCTCGGATCGGGTTTTTTTTTGTTTTTGTTTTTTTTGGTCAAGTGGGTCGAGCATATTTAGGTGATTTTCAAAAGAGAGAGAGAGAAATTTGGAGACCTGCATCCAGATTCCAAAAAGAGGGGAAAAGGGCAAAAATACCATGCATTTGAATTCAAGAATACCAAATAACCAGATTCCAGAATTTGCACGACTTCGGGGTTAAATTCGGCTTCTTCTCACCTATTTCTTCGGTAAAGTTAGGGTTTTTGAGGTTGGGATCTTCGTCGTCAAAGACGTTGACGGCAAGGCGGCCAGTGGCATTGTCTGCGTTGCTCCAGATCTTACGGGAGATTTTGAAGGTGGCCTGGTCGTGGGGGCTCTTGAAGGAGAAGTCCTTGCCGGTAGTGATCTTGCCAACAACATTGCAGTACTTCTTCTTCAAATGGCGAAGCTTCTCAACGAGCTGGTTTGAGAGGCGACAGATTCAAGAGTGAGGCTAGAGGCTGTGCAGCTGCGAGAGGTAGGTTAGGTTCTGGGGCTCGAAAATGAGGGAGTTAAGTTAGGTTAAGTGACTTAAGTGGTAAGAGCAGGTAGATACGGGTCGGTTCGGGTACCCGTATAAAATTTTTTTTGATAAACCCGAGACCCAAACCGACCTGGCCGGGTTTTGGAATTTTCAATCCGAACTCGTGGAAAAAGGCCTAAAATCCGCCCGGATTGAGGCGGCTCGGGCCGGGGCAGCTTGGGTTGGTCGGATTGGGCGGGTTTTGCCCACCCCTAGGTTTGGGGGAAACCAAAAGGTTTCCCATCATGGGGCAACAGACAACATGCGTGTAGAGATTTATTTAATTCTTTTTTTTTATTTATTTACTTTGTGTGTGTGTGTGTGTTTATATCAAGGAGCATTAAGATTCATGTGGGTTCTGCCAAAGCTCACACTGTACAACAAATACCCACAATCTCTCCTCCTCAACAGAACACTCATCCCAAAAATTTCAACACATTACTTCTCTCTCTCTCTCTCTCTCTCTCTCTCTCTCTCTCTCGTTAGGGACCAACAAAAGAGATCTAGTTTCATGAAAAATAAAGTAATTAATTTTAATCACTTAATATTCTACAAGTTAATAATTTTCATTCAATTTACATATTTATTTTGTATTTATTTATTTACTTCTTTTTTGATGAAGAGGAAAATAAAAATAATGTTTTGAGGGATCATATATTCTTATCTTAATGATGTAAGTATGTTTATTATTCTCAAAAACATTAAATGTCTTTTATAGTCATTTTTGCAACTAAAAACACTTTCTTAATTTTGTTACCAAACATCGTTAACTCCTCAGAAAATAATTCAGGTATGCAGTTACCAAACATGTAACAGTTTTTCAGTAGAAGCGCTTTTAACAAAAGTTCTACATCCAAAAGCTTTATTTCCACCGCAATATTAAATAGTCTATTCAAACAGTGTGACACACCAAAGTCAATAAAATTATGGTGCATGCCCTATTTAAGTCAGTGTCATACTAATAGATTCCGTTAAATCAGTAGATAAAATTTGACTATGGAGACTAAATTATTCTTTTAGAATTCCTCAGGAATCTTTGACTTCATTTTGATATCACATGGAGTTAATTACAAATGAGGTAAACCACATAGATTGACTTTACAATTTTTCATACTAAAAACTGAAATGAATTATTTCAAAGTCTGAATTTTATTTTGTTGTTTATAATGTATATGATATCACATCATTTAAATTTATATAACGTGTTATATATAATATACACCGTTAGATACAACAAAATAAAATTTTCAACGTTAAATAACTTATCTCGATTATGAATGAGTGAGTGATGACAATTTTTTAGGGTTAATGGAAAGATTGAAGAAACCAAAACACTCACGTCAAATGAAGCAAACGAAAACCTGAGGGTGAAACACATTCTCCGAGAGAGAATTTGGACATTTAGGCCTTCACGGATTCACCATACAAGAAGACACATTCTCCCTCACCGTTTGAGCAAATCCCAACGCACCTTCGGCCAAAATTGTAAAGAGAATCAAAAGGGCTCTCGTGATCGCCCTTCTTGGCTCATCATGGCCATCTCACACCATTCCTCGCACATATCAGCTTCACCATCACCATTGTCAGCACCCCCCTCAACGTTCAATACCTCCAATCCACCATTTCCTCCTATTTGCCCGACATTTGCACCAACCAAGGTTTACCGCCGAACGCCGAGAATACTGAGAACCTGTCAATCATTTTCCATATGCATGGGGGACGCTCGAAGTCCCCTCACCGTTTGAACAAAACCCAACGGGCCAACACACTTTTGGCCAAAATTGTGAAAAGGATCGAAATGAGCTCTCATGATCAGCATATTATAATGCTACCCTTCTTGGCACATGGCCATCTCATACCATTCCTCGCATTAGCAAGGCAACTCCACCAAACAACCGGCTTCACCATCACCATTGTCAGCACCCCCCTCAACATTCAATACCTCCAATCCACCATTTCCTCCGACTCGCCCGACATCCACCTTGCCGAGCTCCCTTTCTGCAGCACCGACCACGGTTTACCGCCGAATGTTGAGAATACTGAGAACTTGTCTTTTCATAACGTGCCAATCTTTTGCCATGCATCGGTGACGCTCGAGGCTCCTTTCCGCCGCCTAGTCCGTGATATCATGGACAAAGAAAGTGGCGGCCGGCCGCCTCTTTGTATAATATCCGACATGTTCTTTGGATGGGCGGTAAATGTTGCCAAAAGTGTGGGCAGTGTGAGCATTACTTTCACCACTTGTGGCGCTTATGGCACTGCTGCTTACATATCTTTCTGGCTGCACCTCCCACATCTTCATAGAGATTGCGAAGAGTTTTTCGAGCTTCCAGGGTTTCCTGATAGCCACCGCTTCCATCGCTCACAACTGAGTCCATTTGCAAAAGTTACCGATGGTACGTTAAATTTTAAAGTCTTTTTTAAAAAAAAAAATTAAGTTAATAGGAACAAATTAATTTGTTCATTTAATTTATATTCTAATGCTTCCCATAAACTCTTAACACATGGTTTGTAAAGTCATGACCCCTGTTGATAAACTGATAGAAATAAATTAGCTTAATCATTTAATTTATATTGTAACAGGTGCAGATTTGAGTTCTACGTTTGTGCAATCTCAAATTTCACTTTCTTTAAGCTCTCATGGTTGGTTGTGTAACACTGTTGAGGAGATTGAGCCTCTAGAAATGGAAGTTCTTAGAAAATATCTCAAACTTTCTGTTCGGGCTATTGGTCCTCTTCTTCCTCCAGCCGCTCTTAAGAAACAGTACTCGTCCTCTTCTTTTGGCTCCAATATATTCAAACAACGTGTCGGTAAGAAACCTGGAATATCACCGGAAAAATGCATTGAGTGGCTCAATCTACACGGTCCAGGTTGTGTTCTATACATTTCATTTGGTTCCCAGAACACTATCAATGCCTCCCAAATGATGGAGTTAGCTCTAGGTTTGGAAGGTAATGTACTAAATCACCGATTGTCTCGAAAACTTAAGAAATGATGAATTTAATCATTTACTTTTGGTTCGTGAGTTTGTGATTTTGAAAATGCACAATTTGAAAACGAGATTTTTAAAATTGTTGCCAAGTGTTTGGTAAAATCACACTTTGACATTTAAAATTACAATTTTACTGTTAAAATAGTGTGTTTTAAAAAATGTATTTTCTTGCCCACGATTTGAAAAACACTTTTTTTCACGTTTTCATCAAATCGCAATTTTTTAAAACGCCCTAAAAAAAATATCTTCTGTGATTTAGTTTAAAATTGTACTTTCTTTTTGCAAAACCACAATGCCAAACACACTCTTATATTATAAGACTCCCCCAACGTGTGGGGTTCAAACTTTCACATAATAGATGAGACACAACATGTAAAATATTTAATTGAAATAAAGAGTTAATTGTGGAGCTAGATTTGAACTCTTTGGCCTCTACTCTAATATTATGTTAAATTATCACTTACCTTAAAAGCTTAAACAATAATAAATTTAATAACTTAATTTGTATTCTAATAGGTAGTGAAAAGCCTTTCATTTGGGTCCTTCGGCCACCTACTGGTTTCAACATAGAAAGTGAATTCCAGGAGGAATGGTTGCCAGAAGGGTTCAAAAAGCGAATGACTGAAAGTAAACAAGGCTTATTGGTGCACAACTGGGCGCCGCAGTTGGAGATTTTGTCACATGAATCTACCGGAGTGTTTTTAAGCCATTGCAGATGGAACTCGACATTGGAGAGCTTAAGCCAGGGTGTTCCGATTATAGGGTTGCCGATGGGGGCTGAGCAGATGTACAATTCGAAGTTGCTGGTGGAGGAGATGGGTGTGTGCGAGGAGTTGGCCGGCAAGGGGAGTGCAGAGTGATGTTGCGGGGAAGGAGGTGATCAAGAGGGTGATAGAATTGGTCATGGACAAGAAGAAAGGCAAAGGGAAGGAGATGCAGAAGAAGGCTGCTATCATTGGAGAGCAAATAAGAGCGGCAGCCAAGGATCGAGTGGGAGAAGGAGAGGGGTCTTCTCTACTTGAAGCATTGGATGATTTTGTAAGTGCTTCATCGGCTGTTTAGAAAATAATAAAATTTTTAAAGTAATAATTTTGCAATCCCACGAAAACAAAAGCTTATTATATATGCTTCAACACAGAGCTTGGGGAACCAAACCAGAATTAACATGTCGAGTTTAGTGCAAAAGTGTTCTGATGCAACTTGTGTTAATTAAGTTTGTTAATGTGTTTTGGAGGTTTTTTGTTTTTATTTTTGTTTTGTTTTGAAAAATGTTTTGATGTAACGTGGTGAAATGTAGCTAATTTTGTGTTTTGAAGAGTATTATGAATTTTGAGTTGTTTATTGATGTTTTTATTTTGAGAATAGAAAATAAAAGTAAGAAACATGTACAGTGAATTTAAACAAGCTGAGTAAGAACTTGTGTGAGGTTTCCCATGCACCGTGTTGCAATGAAAACTAGCAGGGAAATGGTACAAAACCATTTTTCTCTATTTTTAACAACCTACTTTTTAAAAAAACTAATAAAGATTATCATTTATTAAGTAAGCTTTATTCCTATGAGCAAAGAGAATGTAAAACTTGTGAGGAGAGAAAATTGTGAGTAAAGAGTACGTCGAAACTTCCGAGCTTCCCAAGAAGAGGAGGCAGGAACGATGGAGATAGTGAGAACATTAGTAGAAGAAATGTGCCCGTCTCGAGTGAGTTCCAGATACTGAAAAGCAAGAGCAACAATAAGGGTGCTATTGTACCCACCCCTTTCAACTACCCCTACCATTAAAATTTTTCCTTAACTCGTAAAATGTCCAATATTATATCCCATAAGATTTAAAAATACAACTATATTCTTAGGTTTAAAGGGGAAAAAAAATAAATAATAATAATAATAAAGAAAGGAAAGAAAAGAAAAGAAAGAAAATTGGTGTAATCTCATGAAGTTGAGAAAATGACTTTAGGTGAAAGTTAGTTTGAGAGAGAGAGAATATTGTACTGACTAATCTTACACGGAAGAATCAGAGTATGAGGTAACTTCTACCTGCCAGATTGAATGTTGTGCAACAAATGGGTTTGGTCCACCCTAATCACATTGAAAAAAATTACAATTTGTTATTATCAATTCAACTAAGGGTTGCTTTAGAGTGCGTTTTTAAAGATATAATCTGCATTTTTAAACCAAATTACAATCACAGAGTGTTTGGGACTGCGATTTAAAAAATGCAAATTTTAAAATCGAAAGGGCCAGTTTGGTAGTGCAATTTCAATAAGTTTGTTTTTAAAAATTGATTTTTTTTTAAAAATCGCACTTATGTTTGGCAAAACATGTTAAAAAATACTTTTTGTCGTGTATTTTGATAACATTAGTATATAATTGCGGTTTTATAGCCAAATGGGTAAATATTGCCACAAATATATTTTTAAGAGAAATTGTGATTTTCGTTTAAATTCGTACTTTTTCAAATAAGTATCATCTAGTCAGTTTATAGAAATAACATACTTTTTTACAATTTTAAAATTTACGTTTTTAAAATCACAATTCCAAACACTCTGAAATTACGATTTATCTTTAAAAAAAATTATTATTTATTTAAAAACGCACTCTAAACGGACCTGAATTGATACAACAAATTGTAGTTTTTTTTTTCTAAAAAAAAAAAGTGATTAGGATGGACCAAACCCATTTTTTGCACAACATTCAAGTTGGCAGGTAGAAGTTACCCCCACACTCTGATTCTTCTGTGTAATATTAGTCAAACTGGCCCATCTTTAGTTGGCTAACTTTCACCTAAAATCAAACTGGCCCATTGCCTCAACCTGTACTGTTTACTTTCCTATATTGGGCCCAAACTATTTATTTATTTATTGCTTATAGGTACCCTTGACTTTTGATACAAGCCTAAGTTAGCCAACTAAAGATGGGAAACCTCTATAAATGGTGAAGCGGTCTACGTTATAGGCATACAACTCGTTCACATTTCTTGCTTTCATTTTGTTCTTACACTCTATCAAATTCTCTCTCGCTAACTTAAGCATAATTAGAAGTAGTTCCATCGTCAATCCCAACTTGCCATTCTGACCATTGACCTCTTTGTAGGTCTTCGGCAATGTGCAACGAAATAGTGCCAATAAATTGAGAAAATGATAAGTGAATCCTTGTTGTAACCCACGAAAAGACCACAAAGGCTAATGGGTCTCTCATCAATATTCAATCCGACGTAGAAAACACTCAGAATATCAACCAAACAGCAATTTGATTAGAAGAGGAAGAAAGAGATTGTGTGGAGGATCACAAAGAAGAAACTTAGGCCAATGGATATGCTTTCTGTATCAGCAGGCAGCCAAGAACCCCCTTCTCTCTCTTTGTCGTCATAGAGCACCTACTTGCTTGGTGGCCATCTAAGGTGAAGAGTGAAGCAATGGCATAAATCTTTTACACACCATATTTGTGGGCTTTATATGATATATGAGACCCACATAGTTTATATAATGGAACTATATATATATATATATATATATACATCAGCCAATATTTTGGCCAAATTATGAGCTGCATAGTTTGTTTCTCTTTTAGTATGTAGTGCACGCTTGCCAACTTTGCAAGCTATATCCAAGAAACTCTTTGCGGAATAAACTATTTGACATGTGAACCAATTAAAATTTAACATTTAGTACAAGTGGTTACGTCACTAATGATGTGGCCAACTAATTAAATTTTTAAAAAATTTTAAATTTTTTTTTTCAAAAAAGAAAAAAAAAATCCTTGATCATTCGAGCCACCCCCTTTGTCCATGGGGGTGGGTTTAGCCACCCCCAAATGGCCAAGGATTTTTTTTCTTTTTTTTTTTTGAAAAAATATATTTTTTATTATTTTTTTAAATTTAATTAATTGATGATGTGGCCACTTATACCAAATATCAACTTTTAATTGGTCTACATGTTAGTCCGTTAAATCAACTGACGGAATGATCAATTTGATCCTTATCAAAACCACAAAAACCTCATGTAATCAAAATCAAGCCCTAAAAAATAAAAATAAAAGTTATGAATCCAATGAGGATATTAGATATTTAATCCTAAAAATAATTCAACTTTCTTTCCTTTAAAATTTAAAAATTAAAAATTTTAAAAAAACTATTTGTTTATTGTGTTTTTCTTCTATAATCATTGCTGCGTTCATTGCTTCTCTTTTTAAAAGGCAAAAGTTGATTGAAATAAGACAATTTGCGCGTGGCTGGTTAACTTCACGCGTGCGTCTGCGGACTGCCCCTGGACGACTCCTGTTCTTTTCATCTAATTATGGGACCAATTAAAATATTCATTTTCAAACAAATTAATTAAACTAAAGTTCTGTTATTCTATTCTGTACCTTAAACATCTCTTATAATTTTCTCGATCCACTCAACCTGTAAGGATTTTTTTAACCATTTTTTATTGTTTTTTTTAACTAATGACAGACCTTGAACCCTACTCCATATCCGTGCTTGAATTATGGCTTCTTTTTTTGTTGAACTTGTTTTTTTAATGCAAATTATTTATAAAAAAAACAAATGGGTGGGAAGAAATCTTTTAACCCATTCTATTAAACTAACATTAATATGTAATTTTCATATATATTTTTAATAGATATCTTTCAACCACAGAAAATCACAATACTTTAAGGACACTTATCAATATAATAGATTGAATTTGAGGAAAACTTTGTCCTTTTTTAATGAAATCACTTCAATCTAAGGTCATGAGCCCTTGGAATCCTCTTCCTAAGGAATATTCATTGCTTCAAATTGTATTTAATCGATTTGATTAATCAATTTAATTGAATATAAATGCTGTATGCCTGCTTAATTAAGTGGTGTTCTTGTAAATTAACGATCAACTCATAATGAATTTGGCTTTAGAAGTACATTTGAGGAAAATCAATATGTTTGTTAAAATTTTCTTTTTTGATTTTTCTTTTTCAAAACAAAAACATTAATAAACAATCCAAACAAGAACAGACAAAGTTTTTCTCCAAATTAGGTTAGAGGAATTTTTTTTTTTTTTTGAGAAAATGTATTGTAGCATATTATTCAGATATCCACTCAGCAGGGAAATCTACTTGCAGTAGTTCACGTATACAATCCGGTGGGCTGTAAAGCCACACCATATTCATGTCATTCCTTCAACACAATTTATAAAAATGACATGTGTCATTTTTTTTAATAATATGTGAGATGCATATGAATTTTTAATATTATTTATTTCAACTTTATCCCGCTATTAAAAGAACTTGTGCATCGCATATGTTCAAATGACACATGTCATTTTTATAGACCGAGTTGGAGTAAGTTCCTTCAACTCATTTTGGAGAAAAACTTTGTCCAACACAAAACACTTCTAAAAATACAAAAAACAATCTTCACATACATTTATATCACTTAAAAAAATTAAGAAAAAAAAAAAAACCATTTTCTAAAAATGTTAAAGATTTTCACATTTTTTCAAACAAAAAACAAAAACCATCCCCAAAAAGCATATAAATAAACAGAGCCCTCTCTTATTGCTTGATGGCCGTTTTCTGCATACGTTAGAAATTTTGAGTTCAAACTTTAACTTAAAGTCTACTACTTTTATTTTGAATTAAAATATTATACATGTTACTCGGCGACGAATCGTTAAATTACTAATTTAACTCGGTAAAATCAAGATTCTTCTAAGTTTCCTAGAATTGGATATGGAGGGCTGGATCTATACAAACTAAGTTTACATATAAATCATATAATATTAATACTTGATACGTATAGACTGTATAGTAGAATGCGAATCATATAATAATAATAATTTTTTTTAAAAAAAGGTCTAATTCAGTGGATAGTGACACATCTTAGAGTCAATTAATTATTATACAGAAAATATGGGTGCAACAATATCTTCCACAAACAAAAATAGAATCAAACCAAAACCAATCAACCCAAAACCCTATTCCTACCAGAGATTTATGAACATAATTTTTTTTTTTTTTTTTTTGGACATATTCATATAAGGGAAGGGAGATGAGAAATTCTTGACCACCGTTTTATGAGATATAGTTCATAGCCGATTAAGCTATCATTTGGAGACGATTTATGAACAAAATTGTTAGGCATGTTTGCTCAAAATATAATTTAGGTAAAATAATTATAAAATAGTAATAGCTTTCATTTTCACACCAAATTAACAAAAGAAACCCTAAAAAACAGCCAGAACCAAAGAAAAATCCTCGGATTGTACGCTGCTTAATCCTACCTCTGCCAATTGAGACAACAGAACCCCACCAAGTCAAACAATTCTATTTGTGACAAAAATTATAAAATTATAATTATAAGAAATAAAAATAAAAATAAGAAGAAGAAGAAGCCTCTCTTTGTAGGAGCAGTTGGTGGTTGCAAAAGGAGGCTAGTTTAGTTGACTACACAGTCTACACGTGGGTTTGTTGGGTGTTTCCTAGATTGAGGTCCACATGAAATTCAAGGAAATTGTAGTGGCTGCAATTCCAAAGATTTAGGCTATTTTATTTAAAGAGATCCACCTAAATTAAAACGGATTGAGATCCTCTCTAATTATTCAAAATTAAAGATTCTCATGTTATGAACTTATGGTCTTTTATTTTAAATCTAATGATTTATAAAATCATTTAAACCTCGGTAAAACAAAAGCAAGCTTAAAATCAAAATTTAATATATCGATAATACAAAAGCAAGTGACATTTTTATAGACCATAGGATTTAAAATGAAATATTACGATTTTGTAACATGAGAATCTCAAATTTTGAATAATTGGAAGGGATCTTTTTTTTTTTTTTAACATGTCTGCACAAAAGGGAGATGGAGATTCGAATTAGTGACCGAATTTCATTAGGCGATTTCATTGATTGATTACGCTTTTGAGGAGACAATTAAAGGGGATCTCAATCCAATTAAAACTACCAAAGCTTTTAATAATAATAATAATAATAATTACAATTACAATAATAAAAAGATCTTGAGGCACTTGACTGCCCTTTTTAAAAGTGGTTGACTATTGTTTTATGTTTTGAATGAGTCGATAGGCCAAGATAATAGTTGGAGTAGTCCGATCTATCCAACCACTTGCATGAAGGTGGCCAATCATTCCTTTTAGATAAAGGTTGAGAAATCGTGTTCTCTATCATTCAGCTGCTTAAATTTCATAGAAATTTAAACATATTAATATAGAAAAATTGTGAGACTTATTTGTCTTGGATAAATGAGTCCCATGTCCAAGGTTACATTGGACAAATGAGCCTCACAACCTCTTTTTCTCAAGTTGTACGGATCTCGTGAAATTTTGGCAAATAGCTATTAGATCTTATCGCGTCAATTTTTAACATTACTTATAAACCTACAAAAGTTAGAAATTACAAATTTATTCCACTTTAAATGTGACAGTATCAACTCACTTTTGAATTTATTTATTATTTTTTTTTCAACGGTTGATCAAAAACCGATTAACACTATGACATCAACAAAATAATGAAATAAAAGTCTTGGATAAAAATTAAAAGCTGTAATTTCAAACATTGCGATGTTTAAAATAGTAGCCGTACAATTGCTTAGAATTGCAGAGATTTGAGTCCACTAAAACCCAAACTTCTAGTAAAATTTGTGCGAGTAATCCGCGTGGCAAATAATACCAAAAAAAAATATTAAAAAAAAAATGGCACTTTCCGTTGGTATCCGTTAATTAAACCCAATAAATAGCAAATTTATTTATTGTAAAAGTAGTAGCAGTAAATTGTAGATGTAGCATAAACATACGGCACCATGATAAAGCCACAGACAGAGCTCACGTTGCCTATTCTAAAAGATACTTTCGGCTGCCCGAAGGAAGCTTAAAGAAGAGCCACGGCCTAAGATAGAAGATGCTTCTCCCTAGAAAAAAGCAATAAGAAAATTCCCACGACTCTCTTGAATTCTCTCTCTCCAATCTGCGCCCTCTCCTTTGTTGTTCCCCTGTTCTTCTTTGAGATTTTTGGAAGAGACAGGGGTTGATTTGGGTGGGAATAATGTTGTGCAGAATGGTGTTGTTGACGAAGAAGAAGAAGAAAGGAGCAGTGCCGGTTTATCTCAATGTGTACGATCTCACGCCGATGAATGGCTACGCCTACTGGCTCGGCCTTGGGGTCTACCATTCTGGCGTGCAAGGTGATGTTTTTTATTTTTTTATTTGGAGTTCTTTTTAATTTCATTTTTGAATGTTGGGCTTTATTTTTTTCCATTTTTTTAATCTCTTTGAGGAGTTTGGGCCTGTTTGCTAGCTAAGAAAGTGAAGGAAAAGAAAAAAGAAAACTTGGGGATTTTTTTTTTTTTGTGTGACGGCTAATTGAACTTGGGGATGTAAATTTGTTTCAAGTTTTTCTTTTTGGGTTTAATTTCGGATCTGTGATTATGCTCTGTGTAGAATCTGCGAAATGAAAACCCAAATTCTTTGTTTGGTTGCTTTGAAATTGGAGAATTTACCATGGGAGTTTTTGTTATTTTGATGATTAGATTTTTTATATCTAAATATATGATATTTGGGATCTGGGGAGGAGTAATTTACTATGAAGATAATTACTTTTTTTTTTTTTAATTGAAATGTTAGACTGTTTAATTGTTTGGGAAGTGAGAAGAAAGAAAAACTTGGGTTAGCTGAGGTTAATTTAACCATGTGGCTTTGTTAGTTGAGTTTCTCAATATTCTAGGAAACATGAACATTTTAGAAGAAACTTTTTTGATGTTCCTTAATTTTCTCGGCAACCAAAGAGATGGTATATAAATGTCATGAGGAAATAAGATTACATAATGGGTATGCTATTGTTAACTCTCTCAAATTTGTATGCAGTTCTTTTGGGATTTAATTGCTAAAACTTTGTTTGTTCTGGGGGTTAATCTGATACAGTTCATGGTGTTGAATACGGGTTTGGAGCGCATGAGCACCCGACATCAGGAATTTTTGAAGTGGAACCAAAACATTGTCCTGGTTTCACATTCAGGAAATCGATTTTGATAGGAAGAACTGATCTAGGTCCCAAAGAGGTCCGTACCTTTATGGAGAAATTAGCTGAAGATTACTGTGGAAACACTTACCATCTTATTACAAAGAACTGCAACCACTTCTGTAACGATGTGTGTGTCAAATTGACACGGAAACCTATTCCTAATTGGGTCAACCGACTTGCTCGACTTGGTAAGGGATCGACCAAATCGTTGCTCATTAGCTTTTCATATTTTTGTTTCTATGTATGAACTATCTGTTTACTTGTTGAGAAGATTGTGGAATAACAGAAAATTTAGAAGTTTAAAACTGTCGGTTCTGTGTTGACAAATTAAGGTGCCAAAAGATGAGCCCTTGTTGCATGGAACATACAAGGGCCAAAAACCAGAATTTAGAAACAGCAAATACAAAAAAATTTGCTAGGTTAGTGACAATACTACGTACCTAAGAGCATTTACTGCATATCCGAATATGCGCCAATCTCTGTTCTCCTTCGTGATGAAATTCTTGCCATTCACAGCACAAACTAAACCGCATATCCGAATACTGTGTACCTAAGAGCATTTACCGCATAAACTACAACCACTCTACTACTGCCATTAGAGCCACCACAACACAACTCTTGCTCACAGCTTTTCAAATGCTTACACAAAATCATTGATGCAACCGTTAGAATGCTCTACCCTTACCATCATTATCACTGCTGGCACCATGAAAGATTCACCTCCAAATTTATAAACACAATTTCTTTCCTCTTTACTTTAACTACCCACAGCAGTTTCCCTTTCTGTCACATACCATCACAAATTCCACCGCACTTAGTCTGATAATATTATGTTCTTCAATGTCCCGATTTGAGCTCTTGCTAAAAAGTTGCTTTCGGGAATTGATGAATGGATGTTTTCATTGGCAAATATCAGAGTAGGGAAAGAGAGCAAAGCAATGTCATGAAATTGGCTCTCAACCTATTATGTTTTCTTCTGTCCTTGTTTTTGAAGATTATAAGCAACTGTTGCATAGATGTACTATGTGCCTGTTCTATTCAGCCAATCCATTGCTACTTTTGCATAGATGTTCTTGTGTCAATAATGAAAAGCTTAGAATCTGAAATTCAATGAAATAGATAGAGGAGAGAATATGAATTCATGTTGTTGCATCGGGTTGTCTTTTGTGTGGATATGATAAATCATGGACGGGTTGCATAACATAAGAATAGGGTTGATAGACCAGGCCTGCATTTGAAAAGCAATCTCTTTAAATTTACTTGCCGCTTTCTATTATATGGAAGGAAGTATATGATTGTCGTGAAAGAAGTGCCTGTTAGTTATGCTGCAAATGCAACTGAAATAGTCAGTCGGTAACTGTTCAAACAACCACTTTCCAAACACCAACTTCCATAATTTTGTTTTCTTTTTCTTGTTTTCTACCTTAGCAAACAAATATGGCATAATTTTCTAATAATCTGTTTTTGTATGAATTATAGGTTCTTTCTGCAATTGTGTCCTTCCAGCTAATGTCAGTGAGACAAAAGTTCGGCAAGTTAAATCAGGAGATAGGGTTTACGAAGGAGATAAGAAGAAATTGAGGAGCCAGTCAAGTAGGTTCCCAACTTCTACTAATCGTCCACCTCCTTCATTATCATCTTGTCCTCCAACTGCTGCAATCAAAAGTAATAGTAGACAAAGACGTTCTCTCCCTCCATGTTTGTCTATGATTGATTCTGCTCCAGCCACAACCTTGACTTTAAAGATTTAATGGCAGTCTGGTTTGATAGTTCTTAGGTGTTAGAATTTAAAAAAACAAAAAAAAAACAAAAACAAAATAGTAGATCCCTGTCTATTTTAATTAGTTTTACTGTACTTTTCTCATGGTTGTGGAAACTGCTGCTTGAAAAATGTGGCAGCGTTTCTGTTCTGTAAAATCCCCTGTTTTTACTTGAATGGAAAGATATGATAATGCCTTTCCGATTACATGTTGCCTTTGTTTTTCTGGTGATGCTCAAGGGGAAAATATTGGGTATTGAACTTGTATAATCTGTATGACTGGTGAGAAATTGAAGCCATTGAAAGGAGACATAAAATGAGTACTCATATTCAATGTGAATGTATGAAGACTATGATCAAAGTAGTTGGGAGTGGGGGAGCCTAGTTGCTTTATCATTATGGGTTGGAGGGAGAGGTCTTGTTTTATTAGGTGTGAGATGCTTTAATAATCTTATTAGCGGCCCCATTTTCCATCAAAATGTTTTCCTTGTCGGCATTCGGGGATAAATATGACATGGGCTTGGGCTCATCATGTGCTTGGAATTAAAGACAAGGTGGGTGTTCTCCTTAATTATCTTGCTCTTTAGAATTCGTGTGGCCTTGCGATTCGGCATGCTAAAATTGCGGTTTCAAACAAAATCATAAAACAGTATTGTTTGTGAGTGCATTTTTAAAAAACTGCTCTGAATTTTCAAATTGCAAGCAATATGGTAAATTTGAATCACCAGCAAAGGTTCTAATCTCCCCGAGGTAAACAACATGTGTTTGCTTGTGTTATAAGGTGTATTGTTTGTGAGTGCGTTTTTAAAAAACTGCTCTGAATTTTCAAATCGCAAACAATATGGTGAGTTTGAATTGCCAACAAAGGTTCCAATCTACCTGAGGTAAACATCACGTGTTTGTGTGTGTTATAAGACATGGATTTGAGAAGGTGCCAATCTAAGAAATATAAAGATGAAAAGGAAATAGATTCTCCTCTATTTCGAGTCATTTTATGGTTTATATTAGATTTCACAGATTCAATATGTTGGCATATAGTAAAAATGTTGCCATTGAATGACGTGTAAACTGTTAAATGCAACAAATCAAAGTCTAAACCGTAAGATAATCATTTTCATTAGAGGCAAAAATCAATTTCGATTAGCTTTTGACAAATCTTAGAGTCCCACAAAGATAATGGATATGTTAATAATCTCCTAACTCTTTCTATGCAAGATTGGTGGAAAGTGCAAGGTGAGAAACTAAATCAAAATTCTCTTTGGATGTTGCAAAAGGTGGGAAAATGGGTAAAAAATGATTCCAATTGTTGGAGAAAAGAGGTCAATTGGAGCCCCCCATTATGACCTTTTTCCAAGATTAATCAACCCTTGGTAACAAATAGCCATTGGGCAATAGACAAGTGATGATGGCCCAATGGAAAACCCATCTGACTTTAATCGCTGCTTTTGGGTTCAAGTCCAGCAAGTTGTGCCATTTTATCTTCTTCGATGAACACCCAAATCCTAAATTATTATTAGGTCCATATATATATATGGGAAAACCTACAATACAGCCCATCTGCAAAACATGGGTTTTGCAGCATCCACTAAGAGCTTGACACCTCACATAAAGAAGAAAAATTGCACAAAAAAAACATAGGGGTAATTTCACTAACCCCAAACACTAATATTCAAACTTTCTTACACCTTAAACTTTCAAAATTATCACTTACCATCCGCATAAATTAGCACAATTTTTTAAAGACCAAAATACCCATGTTTTTCATTTTAAAAAATAAAAAACATTTTGGAAGTTGACATTTTAAATAGTAAATTTTAAATGGTGACTTTTGTGTAAAATTCCAACTTCCAGATAATTTTTTTTTATTTTTTTAAAAATAAAAAACAGGGGTATTTTGGTCTTTAAAAATGTGTCTCTAATTTGTAATGGATGGGGTAAATGAGAATTTTTAAAGTTCAAGGTGGGTAAGTGAGAGTTTTGAATATTAGAGTGTTTAAAAGTGCTAAAGTTTGAGAGGGTTAGTGAAATTATCCCAAAAACATAAACCCTCCCACAGCTGATTTTCATTTAAAGAAGGAAGAAAAGAGAAAGAATAGAAGAGAAGAGAAAAAGGAAGAGAAGAAGAGAAGACGTGGGTCTCAGAGAAGGAAGAAGAAGACGTGGGACTGGTATGCACCCACGGTGTAGGCCTGATGGGACCCACGGTGGCCTAGATCTGTCAGATCGAGACCCACCCTAAGTCTCGCCGGCCGTGGGTCTTGCTCTGGTGAGTTTTTTTTTTTCTTTTTCTGATGGATTTGCTCTGGTTTGGGTATGGTTTTTTGGTTTTTTCTTTGGTTTTCACATGGTTCCACCGATTTTTAGGGTGATAAAATAGTCTGATTTTAGGATGACAAAATCCAAAAAAGGGTTAACCTTCCCTTATAGGTTTTAGTTTTGAATCCAAAATAAGTTTTGAGGCATTAGAATCGAGTGTTAAGGCATTAGAATCGATTTTTGTGGCTGATTTCGCAAAAAATAGGGGCGGAGATGGTTACCCATGGTATCGGTGGTTTGGGTTTATCCGGTGGTTTGGGTTTGCTGTGCTGGTTTGGTTTTGGTTTTAAATTTGCTGTTTTGATTTTATGTTGCTAGAAATGATTTGGAGTTTGGGTTTTGTTTTTTTTTGTTTTGTTGATTTTTTCTGTTTTGGAGTTTTTTTTTTGGTTTTTTTCCGATGATGCTGGGTTTGGGGAAAGAAAAGAGTCGTGATGCTGATTTTTCCGGCGGAAAGGTGGTTTTCCGGCCGGTGATGCACGCTGTATGCTCTCCGGCGTGGTGGGTGGGGTTCTTTGGTGTTGTGTTTTGATTTTATTTGTTTTTGATTTCATTTTCTTAAACTGAGCTTGTTGATGTGTCACTATAAGAGTGGATGCTACAAAACACCCCTTTTGCAGCATGACCGTATGCTAGGGGCTCCCTATATATATATATATATATATATATATATATATATATATATATATTAGAGTAATGATATAACAAAATCAACTATCATGTTAATAAGGTGAGATAATGGTAGAATAAAAGAATAATGCTAAAAGCTATATTTTTATCTTACAATACTGACATGACAATTCCAACCAACACTACCATCAAATTTTTTTTTTTTTAATTTTTTAAAAAATAAAGGTTAGTTTGGACTATGATGCAGCACGACTTAATAGGTTGCAGTAAAGAACAACAATAAAGCAGCAGATAGGTAATTTTAGATCTTGAGTCTATCAATGATCTGAAAATTCTTCTTCAAAATATAGAGTCTATTTATAAATCAAAGGAAAATAGGAAGAAAACTTAACTCTGAGATTCTTATTAGAAAAAACCTATAATCAACATCAACTAAATTGTCAACAAAGACTAGATGCCTTTATATAAGATAGGTATCTCCTAAATTAACAAGGAAAAGAAAAACAAACTTAATTGTAAAAGGAAAACAAATACTAATAAGAAAGGAAAAACCTAATCCTTATTAAAAAATAAAATATAATCCTAATGAAAAAAGGGAAAACCCAATCCTTATTCTAAAAAGAAAATTAAACAAACTGACACGGCTACACAATCTGCATCAAACTACCATATCAATATTTTGGAATAAAAATGTGGTTTATAACATTTATCGGGATAAAAAAAATATAATTTATAGCATTACTCTCTTATCCATAGGCAGAACTAGAGATTTAGGAGAGGGTGACAAAACTGAAAAAACAAAAAATTTTAGGATAAAAATTAACTTTGTGGGTCCATTTCATAGAAATACCTAAAAAAATTCAAAATTTTGTTAAATTTTGGAGGGACCTAGAATTTGGAAACCCCCAAGAATAAGGGTAGTTCCCACACAATCCCCCCTATATATATATATATATATATATATATATATAATGTGGGATTTAAAGTTATTTTTGAGCTAAAGAAGATGAGTTGGGGTATCATAATTATAATTATTAATTGATTATATTGCCGCACTTTAGGGTAAACTCCAGGCTACAAATTAAATAAATAGCAGCTGGCAAATAGTTGTCATTGACTGCTTATGTAATGCGAATGGAAATCCTACCTGGTTGAAGTCATATTTGTCGGCATTAACAAATTTGTGATTTGTGAAGGACACAAAACTCTTCTTAGAAACTTCACTCATTCAACCTTTTACTAAGTCATTGTTGTTGCAAGATTTACATAAAACCCTAATGCGAAAGTAATCATATCCAAACTTTGATACTCTATGAATATGAAGGTCTAAGTTTCTTCTAAGAAGTTACTCGATTTATCATTTTATTTGTGTTTTGTTATTAGTGGGTCAACATCATAAAGTACTTTGAATTTGGATTGGATGCAATTCGTTGACAAGTCCGACAAAGAAGACAATACAAAGCAGTGGTGGAGTCAAACATTTTATATTGTAGGTGTTGCTAATTTTATTTTATTTTTTATCAGGAAACTTCTACGATTTAGGTTTGAGATGGAACTAGGAAGTTTTATGGAAGGGGGTTAAAGCAAACAAATTTATTAAGCAATTTTTTGGTTTTTTTTTTTTTTTGATCATGTATTGAACGGGTACTTTTTCAATTTTTTTCTTCTTTTTCTAGTACTACTTAAATACAATGAGGAATTGGGTCTAGAATTGTAACAAATTCTCCAATTAAATGTTTAAATTCTAACAACCAATATTTTCAATATTTAATAATCAAAATATTCAAATTACAAGACCATTTAGATTAGGACTTTCACTTTCACTTTCTTCTATACTTTCCTACCAACAAAATTCATAATTTAAGTGGTCTTGTAATTTAAATATTTTGGTTAT
This sequence comes from Carpinus viminea, assembly GCA_013348765.1. NCBI lineage: Eukaryota > Viridiplantae > Streptophyta > Magnoliopsida > Fagales > Betulaceae > Carpinus > Carpinus viminea. The sequence goes on along the minus strand of CP054670.1, from coordinate 14,073,689 downwards.
TAAATATTGAGAAGGAAAATGCTAAGGGTTCTCTCTGTAGTATTCTCGGATGTTTTTTCAGTCTTACGTAAAATATGATTTAAGAAAAAATAAAATTGTAATTGCCTCACCACCGGTTTTTTGGGCATTAGCATCAAATTTGATGCATTATCACCAAATTTGATGCATTAACACAAAAATTGAGGTATTAGCACCAAATTTAGGATGATCAAATCCATTTTAGGTGATATCATCCTAAAAGGTTAACCTTCAACCCTTAAGTTTTAGTTTTGAATCAAAACAACTTTTAAAACATTAAAACCTAACTATTATCTCATAAAAATTAACATGTTGGGAAAAAAAAGTACTATAATTTTATTTTTTTTTAAATTATATTCTACGTAAGATTGAAAGAACGCCAGGAGAATCACTACCCTATTGAGAATATTGATTATTAGAATTTAAACATTTAATTGAAAATTTTGACATAATTCTAACTCAATTCCTCATTGTATTCAAGTACACGTACTAGATTTTTTTTTTTTTTTGGGTGCCACAAGTCCCATTGGTAAAATAAAAATAAAGTCTTTGGGGTGCCGTGAGTGCTGTCAGCTGTGGCTCCGCCACTAGTGCAAAGACCATCAGTTTTGAACAAATAAACCCTAAATTTGAAACTGTTTAAAAGGGGTGAACACAGCACTTACCCTTTCCGTGGGATTATCCGGATTGTATGGCTTTCAGACCGGAAATTGAAAGTCATCCTAATCCAAACTTTGCATGCTGCTTATGATTGAGGCTCCTTACCTTGACTTGCACATTGTCTTTGCCGCGTTTTTTTTTGTACTTTAAGCAATATGAATATGTCACTCCTACTTATTCCGGTTGACCCATTTTTTCCAAAATAATAATAATAATAATAAATAAAATCTATTTTTTTCAAATTTTTTTAATAAAAAGAAAATTGAAGGGTAAGTTTGTCTTTTTAAAAGTTTTAACAGCAAAAATTTGCAGAATGAGTACATTGACTATAATTAAAAATTTTAAATTAAAAAATTTTAAAATTTAGAGACGTATAAAATCACATGATAAAATGAAAATACCCCCTATATATATATTAGGGGGTTTGCTAGAGGTTTTTCTCATAATCTTCTCTTGATATTCTCACAATCTTACGCATAACATGATTTTTTAAAAATAAAATAAAATAAAATTGTAGTATCTTTTTTTGCCAACAGATTAATTTTTATGAATTAATATTTAGGGTTTAATGCTTTAAAACTTGTTTTTTTATTCAAAACTAAAATCTAAGGATAGAAGATTAATCCTTTAGGGATAATATCACTCCAAATAGATTTGATTATCTTAAATTTAGTGTTAATACCTCAATTTTGGTGCTAATGTCTAAAAAAGAGGTATTGGGGTGACTAAAATTTTATTTTATCTTAAATCATGTTTTACTTAAGACTGAGAAAACGCTAAAAAACACTACAAGAAGAACTAATAGCATTTTTCATATATTAATATATATACTTCTTTTTGGTTTCCCCCTCGTTCTTTCTGGACAAAATGTAGATTGGGGAGGCTTCCTCCACAAACAAAGGAATCTGAAAAGGACAGTCGTGTGGTCTTTTCGTCGGCCTTTACACGTTCTTTCCCAACACCCATTTTGGCCATTTCCTCATGTTTCCGTGCCGTTTCCCTTCAGCTACTCTGTTTTTCAAAGCATATAAATTAACCTGTCTAACGAAGCTTCTTTCATTGATCCAAGACATGGTCAACAAAACTAACCATTTTTTTATTCACAACATTTATTTATGTTTTTATATGATACCAAGAGGTGGCCGACCGCCTATTTATCGGTGAAAAGTTTTTAGTGGTGTGTTGGTAGACAGGTAATGGCGAGTGTACGTGAAAGTAAAAGTAAAGATAACGATGGAGTTAAAATTATCTTAAATTACACTATATGAATCGATAATACTCACAGTTAATTGTCACATTGATCTACATCTTGTTGAGGGTGAATTTTAGTAGACGGGCGGGTGTAATCTACCCATAATTATATACAGGTTTTTTTTTTTATTTTTATTTTATTTGGACATCATTTTTATGGCATTGTTGTGTTTTTTTTAATAAAAAAGGGCCGCAACTCAAATCCCGTGATACTTACTATACACATGCACCCGCGAAAACAATAGAGAAGTTGCCAACTTCACATGCATCTTGATTCTAGTAGTCTTGGTAGCAGGTTATGGTCAAGAACTTGGAAAATGTGTGACAATTAGCGTACCCATTAAGGGATGTGGGAAATTGTATATTAATTAATTAATAAATTCTTGCAACTGTAGTCTGTAGCCAGACCAGCCTCTAATATTGCGGGAATAAATTAATTATTGTTCCACCTAATTTCACATGAAGCAATGTGGCCATTAACACATACCATTTAATTGCTTTCCACGCCTTTCATTAACAAAGAGAGATGATGAGTGCTAGCTAGGATCTCGGTTCGTCTTCTTCTTCTTTTTTTTTTAAATAATGTATCACAATTTTATTATTTTAAGTTTTATTTACTAAAATTGGAGATTACTCGGGAGGGAGATATTTAGATTTTGTTTTATTATATTTAACAATATACATGACATTAGGTTTTTAAAAAGTTTAAAATGATATAACATCATATACACTATTTTTTAATTTAAACTATAAAATAAACGCTTTTCATTACGATGAATGCTCAAGTTTATGAAAAAAGTTTATATTCTATCATTTTTCTATCTAAATTTAATTTAACTTTTTTTGCTTCGATAAAACAAACTTAGAATCAAATCAAATCAAATCTCCTAATTTTTTTTTAATAACAACCTCAAGGCACTTGCTTGCTTTTTCGCAATGACTTTGGATATAAATAAATAATATTTTTTTATCTCTCATTTATTTTTATTAATTTATTCAAAAATTTACTTTATATATATAAAGTAGTAATTATTGTAACATCGTCGTAAATAAACAGTAATTCACGTCAATATTAAAAAAATATAAAATATTATTAAAAAGATAAATAATAAATTTTAAAAAATAATAATATTTTTTAACACCAATATAAGTTACTATTTACTTACACCAGTATTACTATAATCATTACTCATATATATATATCTAAGAGGTTGAAGTAAATAATAGTAATTTTGATAATATCAACGTGATCGGTCTTAAAAAAATATAAAATAGTATTTTAAAAAATAAACAAAAGGTTTTTTAAAAAAATATTTTTAACACCGGCGTGACTTACTATTCACTCACGCCGGTGTTCTCAAAATCGCTGCTCGGAAGTACAGCATGTCTCACTCGAATATATATGCTTAAAAATAATCCTCCTTTTAACAACTGGACTCTATTATATAACCCATTCTTTCAAAGCTCCTGACAATCTTGACCCTTTGGCCTTAATTCTCAGGGGTAGGGTAGGGACAGACAGGCCTAGAGGGCCTAGCACCCAGAGCTCTATTCCTACGTACGGTCCCCCTCCGTGGAATAAAAAAATTGTAAAAATTTGTCGACATAGAAATAGTAAAAAATTTACTCAACATTTTATTTTTCTTTACAAAATATTCATACAGAAATAGTAAAAATAAATAGAATAGTAAAATGAATAGCTAAAATACAAAGAAAAAAACTTAAATAATTTAAAAAATAATGATTAGTTAAAATAACGAAAGCCCTTACTATCAAGTCCTAATGTAAACTAATTATTTTACAGCATTCAATCATTATGTAATACATCATCAATTTAATAAAAAGTGCAAAATAAAAAAAAGTGAGAATAACCATGCCAAATTAAAATTAAAAAGAGAAAAAAAATGAGAAAGTGAGAAAATGGCCTAAGATCAACCCAGGCCAAACCCACACCCCACACTGCCCCACAGGTCAGGTTGCTGTGACCCACCTCAAAATCCATTTTTAACTCCTAAAACCTGTTTCTAATGCCTCAAAATTCGATTTTAGATTTAAAACTAAAACTTAAAGAATGAAGGTTAAACCTTTAAGAAATTTATCACCTTAAAAGCCCAAAAAAGTGATTCACGATGCTAGAAAAATGACTCACCCACCGGAGAGGCGTGACCCATGGGTTTGGGCTGGGTGTATTCTCTTATTATGTATTTAAGTTCAAATGAGTTCAAATTTAGTGTATTTTGGTTTAAATTATTTTTTTACATTTTATATTTTTGTTTATGTATCCGTTATTAATTGAGAGCTATAAAAATAGAGTTGACTTATCCTCGTATAATTTAAACTCTAAAATAATTGAAAAAGTAAATATTTTTTTTGGGTTAAAATAAAAATAAAATTTGTTACCCATTTATAAAATTCAAGGATAAGTTCATTAAAAATTTGTATTCTGTGAAAATTTAGAGTCACGGACTCACGGGACAGACCAATTCTCCACCAAAAAAAAAAAAAAAGAGCAGCAGACAAAAGCAAGTTTTCCTTTGTCTACACCCACGAACCACGTCGGCCATTTCCCACCTCGTACAGCGATCGCAACCCCTAAACTTACCCTCTAAGGAACCTCTCTATTTTTCTTTTAGATGTAGATGGAAAAATGCTTTCTAGAATTTTCTTAAATCCATCTTAAATATAATATAATTTTTAAAATTATTATTAAATTTAAAATATAATTAATTAATTTTTATATTATTAATAATTTTAAAAGTTACATTACATTTAAAAGACTTTAAAAAAAACTCTTAAATGTCTTATAGTATTATTAAGTTATGATATACATGGAAAGAAGAGGGGAATTTGAACCACCTCATGAAGGGAAAGGGCTCCTCTCCAGTTGAGTTCAACTGGATAGGAGCTGGTCCTTTCATTTTGAAGGACAAAATTGTCAAAAATTAACTTTTTGACAAATTTACCCTTCATTTAGAAGGAACCGACTCCTCTCCGGTTGAATTCAACCGGAGTGGATCCTTCTCCAGCACCATAGCCCCCCAAACTTACCCTCCTAGGAACTTCTCTATTTTTCTTTTAGATGTAAACACAGGGGAAGTTGGATATACATGAAAAAGGAGAAGGGAATTCGAACCTCCTCAAAAAACACCGGAACGTGATGTACAGCCGATTAAAAATTTGCTTTTTTAGACAGAACCCCCTATTCATCCAACACATTTTAGCCAAAAAAAATATAAATAAAAATACATACAGCGGTTGAGATTGGTTGTTACGGTAGGTCTAAGGTTGTCCATAATCATACATAAAACCAAGAAATATTTATTAAAAACCAAAAGAAATGTTGAAAAAGACCCTCCTCACATGCGTCTTGTCCTATGGTCGGAGACTTTGACAAGTTCACCTCCTGTTCTTACCAGATCGAACAACTCAGACCACACCCACGATCCACAAAGATAATCCCAAATAATCCATCAACAATGCCTTCCTTCCCCTTTCTTTTTTTATTTATTATTCAAAGAAATTTGTGAGCGTTTTAATTTTAAGCAATTTATGAGAAAGCTCATATGAAAACATTTTGGGTACGGGCTTCTCTATTTTCCGGCTCTCACTTCTGCAATTGCTAACAATTCAAACAGTAACAATTTATACAACACTTACTGAAACTCAAATATGACAACCTTAAATGTACCAAATTTATACCAAAAATAAAAAAAAATAAAAAACAGAGTACATGTATTTTACAAGTGATTGGAAAGAGAAGAAATCCAACAGGAAAGAGAGAAAAGAATTTGTTTGAAGGGAGGTGGTGTTAGATTGAGGTATGTATATATGTATGAATGAAGAAGGTTCATATTGTCTGCTTTGTAAACTGCTTTATTCGTTTAGGTGATCAGCAACAAATGGGGTTAGTGAGAGAAAACCAAGAATCAATTAATGGAGGATTTACTTAATCGGAACACGACACAGACCTCTGCAAAATCTTCACCTCTTCCAAGCATAAACCACCAGAGAAAACCCAGATGGGCCCTCCAACTCATTCTCCTCCGTGGTGGCCCAGTCCATCACGGAGCTTCCTCCGGATGACCCCGCCGACGACGACATGGAAACCGACGACGACGACAAGCTCTTCCTCATCTTCCTCCATTCGATCCGGCTCAACCCAGTGCTCCAGCTCTGTTGCGCGCACAAAGCCATCCCATTTTTCTCGCTCAAACAATTCGCCTCCTCTTTCTCTTTCTCGTCTTCTTCGAACCTGAACATGAAAACGGCACGCCCGTCGTCGTTGTCTTTCTCGAACAACCAGTTGTACACGTCCCACGAGATCTGCACGGGAACCCCATCGACTTCGATTTTCTCGTTGCCTCTGAATTTCCACTTTATGCGCTTTATCTGCAGGACCTTTTTGTTGTCGACGAAGAAACAGAGCCTGGTGTCGTCATTGTACCCGCAATCAATCTGTATTTCCCTCGTTTTTCCTCCGATTCTTGCTCTCGTGGTGTAGATTTTGTTGGCGAAGACATGCTCTCTTTTCAGGACGAGAACCTGGGAACTTTTAGGCTTCTGGGCTTTGGTTTTGGCGTAGGCTTCTTTAGTGCAGTCGCCGACGAGAAGCGCGATTTCGCCGTCGACAACTACGGCGATGTAGAAGCCGGAATGGGGCTCAGGTCCGCCGGACCGGAACTTGGCTTTTGTCAGGTCCCAAAAGATTTGGGTGCTGGAATTGAGCTTTTTGGATCCGTGCTTTTTCCAGAAGATGAAGGGGGCGATGTGGAGTTGGAAAGAATATGGGGAAGAAGAAGAAGATGAAAGCGGAGGAGGAGATTCAAATGGGTGGTGGTGGTGGTCGTGGAGGAGATTAAGGTTGAGGGAGTGGGAGAGGAGGGAGCGAGACCAGGTGAGGGAGAAGAGGCCGAGGTGAGTGTGGTAGAGACAGGTGGTGAGGTTGGCGTTGCCGGAGACGGGCGGCGGCGGAGAGTGGTGGTGGTCGTCTTCGTTGGTGGTGGGGGATGGGCGGAAGCAGGAGGGGAAGGGGGAGGACTGGGGAGACATTTTGTTGTTTGTGAGGGGTGGGATAAGGAAAGGAGAAGAGCGTCTAGGGTTTTTGTTTTGTTTGAGAAATGTGAAGGATTGGGGTTTTTATACAATGGAAAGAAACGTTGTGAAGGGGTGGGGGAGGAAGACTTTCCTGCCTGAAAAATTTAGTCTTCAGCTTAAAGTAGAAAGACTCGTTGAACTTCTTTGGAAATACAAATATATTTTTTAAAAAAAATAATAAATTATTAACAAATAAAAAGTACCAAATACTTTTCAAATTTTGAATTAAAAATATACTCTTTAAAATCATTTGCCTTTTGTCACTTGAATAAGTTGAAATAATGTTGAGATAAGAATTAAGATTCTCACTGGTTTATTTGAACGAATAATATTTAATTAATTATAATAAAATAATATTTTTATCTACTCAAAAAATAAAAAGACAAAAATATTCTTTTATTATAACTAACTAGATATTATCAAATTTAGGATAACTTCGTATTTGTAGGATACGTAAAATTAGTTTCTTTTCGACCAACTAATCCCATGTGGAGAATATTTGTTTTATTATGAATTAAGGATGTCTACTCAAAACAATAAATAAATAAATAAAATTAAAATAATTATCTTAGAACAACGACAGGACATTATTCTTTCCAAACACCTAGCTATTTGGTGTATTACATAATGTCTAGTTAAAAATGGAAAACATTTTGTCTTTACGTAACTAAAAAAAATTGTACAATTGGTCCGTGAGATTTGAGGCCGTGACAAATAATTCCAAGCACAAATTATTTTACAATATTATTTTTATATATAAAAAAGAGTAGATATAATTATAATTATAATCGGAAATTAGGCTTAGAAATTTGGTCAAAGAAAAATAATGGGTTTGAAATTTCCTTCATATTTTTTTTGTGGCGTACGTACGTACATTTCAATTCATGCATGTCCTAAATGGCAAATGAAATAAAATTATGAGTCAAGGGTAAAGCATCGAATATTTGAACCTTTGAAATTTGACTGCGCCAATTAGCAAGGAAAACCCAAAGTCTCAAAACGTGTGGATGAGCCAATAGGGATCCTTCCTTTTATTATTGTATACTTTTTTTATTTTCTTTGGACTAACTAGATTGGATTCGGGTTCATATTAAATCACCGATTATTCTAAAAGATTAAGCTGATAGAAAATAATTTTGAACTCACAAACTTCTACTCTAATTGCATGTTAAATTACTACTTCTTTCAAATGCTTAAGTTGACTGGAAAATGATAAAATTGTAGATTGGTTTAGAATTAGACGGTTGGAATTATGACATGTGTTTCTTATGCCAGGTTGAAGAATATGTATCCTAATTTTTAATAGTCAAATTTCAATTAAAACTGAACCGAATTGAATTCAGACAACATGTTTTTGTCCCGAAAAGTGTTATCCAATCATTTGGGCTGAACCAGAGTCCCATCACAATAATGCCCCTACTTAGGTTACAGGCTCGCGTTACTAGGCCCGGCATCCTGATAAGAGTTTTAAGATTATATACAAAGACGATCTTAATATTTTTGAATAAGATCACATTTTTATTTAGTGAATAATTAATATGGCTTTTTTTTTTTTTTTTCCCTTTCTAGATTTGGGATCCTCGTTAGGGTTCACCATATCTTTACTGAGAAGTAAAGGAAGCACTTACAATTGGTTTCTCACTCTAGTTAGTTTGGTATCTCAAAAACTACCAAATCTTAAAGTAGAGCAACAACTCTAACCTCCAATGATTAAAAAAAAATTCACTTCAACATTTTTATTTCAATTTACAATATTAATTAAATTATTACATTTTTTTATTTTCAATTAGTTTAATTTTTTGAGACAACTCACGATTTATTATAATATTAGAAGAGAGGCCTGAGTTTAAATTATGTTTCTATAATTCATTATTCATTTTAATTAAATTTTTTATGTTAAACTTCATTATTTTTCAAAGAAATTTGAGTCCATGCGTGATTCGGGAAAACCGGTACTTTGACAATCAATTTTTTATTTTATTTATTTTTTATTTTCCTTTTAGGAGCTTTGTTTGATAAGTTAGAAAATGCCCACCTCTGCAAGTTGCAAGCCTACTGAATCTAGCTTGACAATTATGACCATTTTTTTTTTTTTACTATTCTGACAATTATGAATTTATGACCAATTGTTATGTGGTTTTGTTAACTAATCGTTGTTTCTGACCCATTACCATTATGGTGAAAACAACATGAAACTGTCCGATCAATTGCAAGTTGTAGCCTGTCTTAGAAGTTTTAAGGCTTCGAGCATCATGGTTGATGAACAACCACGCCAATCTAGATCAAAAGGACGGTTCGGCTACTTTCAAACAACCGGCCGTTTGGAGGCGATTACGCCACTTCAAACAATCTATTTATGGGTGATAAAACCTCCCCTAAACACAAAATCCACCTTCTTGAGGATGGTCCAGAAACTAAGAGAGTGGTTCGGCCGCCCTTACGAGAAACGCCCTAATAAAAAGAAAAAAGATTTTTTTTTAATTGGTGGCATGATTTGAACTGTTCGTTTAAAATAAATGGTTAAGAACAAAAGTATGGCACCAATGCAATCCTCTAAGCAATGCGTGGGATGAGGATCACAAAGAGACAGGCATGCCCCATTTCCTTCTTTTGCCATCAATAACCGTTGAATTGTCCAGCTGGCCTAGACAAGCTTTTTTCTTAGCACTATCAAACACTTTATTTGGTGTCTCCTCCTCCGCTCCCTGTGAGAGTGATTGGCTTCCAGCTTGTAGCTGCAAGTAAGGCAAATTAGGTGCAAGTTCAGACTGCATATTAAATGTACTTCCTGTCATATTGGACTACTCCTCCACCCCCTTTTCCTCCATCTTAGACCAAAATCTGATTGGATGAGTATCACGATCTGTGAAATTTCCTGGAAGCCAAACTGAAATTTCCAGAGAAAAAAATTGAAGCTGCTTGCTTTCATTGTCTGAAGCCAAGTTGTTTTGAGATGTGTGTTACAATAAATACAGAACCCATCATCATTCTTCCTTGGTGAATGGGTTTACTAACTGTGCAAAGATATCAAATTTGGAGTTAATTTTCGAACCGATGAGGGCCTGCATGCCAGCCAAGAAGTCCATTTTTCAAGGCTTCAGGGCATTGGGAATTGTCCACTGAAAATTATTTTGAATGTTCCCTTTAAACCTACAAGCTGGTAAATGAAAGTTTTGCCATCCTTAAATTATTAATTTCAATAGGGTTTACTGCATTATAGGCATAATTTTGTAAATATTGTGCAAATGAAATGAAATCTAACTTTCACGTGCCTTCCTTTAATATAATAATTACGGATGTGACATTTATTATGTCAGTTACGTGTGACACTTAATTATAAATTGATGTTGTAGATATTACGTCAATTAGCGACTAACGGGATAAATATCATGCCGGCTTATAAAATTTATACTAATTCTTTTCTAGTATTAATGGATTGGGGACTATTTCTCAGAAATCTAGAATTTGAGTCTCTCTCCACCCTTTTAGGTCAAACTCATTTATTGAGTTCAACTACTTTGGTACTAGAAGCATTATACTAAGTCATATTTCACATATTTTTTGCTGTTAAATTTCTCAAACATGTGGTGACATGGGAGATTAGAAGTTAAAAGAAAATAAATTGCCATTAAAACCTAATGTGTACCGCAGCAACTAATCCATTTGTCTTTTACCGTAGTAGATCTACAACTCTTGTCATTCTTCTATAAAACTTTCTTTGCAACTTCTAGAAGCATTTGTGCTTGTTTTTGCAACTCGAGCCGAGCCAAATCCAAAAATCTATAAAAGAACTCAGCTCAGATAATTATCGAGCTCACACAAGCATTTGTGCTTGTTGAGCCAATGTAAGCTCAAATTTAAAAGCTCAAGCTACACTTTTAAACGAATCGAGCTTCAACAATCAATACTTGACTTGACTCAACTTGTTTACGGTCCTAATATTGAGGTGTGAGTCTATATATAATATCAAAAATGTCAAAGCTTCGAAGTTGAGGGATAGTTTTAATCTCCATTGATTACGTTGATCATAAAAAAAAATGTATGGGGAAGGTGAAGCATTTGAAGTCCTTGCAGTCAAAGTAAATGGCAATAGACAAAAATAAAATAAAATAAAAAAATTAAAAGAAATCAACTTGTGTATGACTTGAAGACTCGGACTCGGTCCCTGAGTCCAACCACGCATTTGTGCTTTAATCATGTAATTTCTTATGGTTTGAATAATGCAACCAGTTTTACTTGCCAATACAAGATTCTAACAAGTCTAGGCCTACATTTTTCGCATGTGGGGTTGATTTGTTTGGCAAACTTCTTAGAAGATATTTTTGTTTTTTTAATTGTGACGTGACAAAAAAAATTGTGTTTTGTGTTTTGACTCGTTTATTAGTATTTTTGATAAAAGATTAAGAGCATACTTCTCTTACGTCACATAACGTAAAGCTCTGGTAAATCATAGCAAAAAATTACGAGGTTACAAAATAATAAATACAATCAAAAAATTCTTACAATCAAGTATTATCTATGAACTTTAACTTCCGCAAACCCATGTATAATTGACAATTATAAAAAATATATGCTCTTGGTATATTAGATCTAAGAGCACTAACAACAGTTTTCCTTTAATTTTTCCTAAGTTTAAGAAATAAAACTACTTTTTGCTTCCCTATAAAAATATGTTTCACAATACCTCCCCTTACCTTTTCTTATAGCATTAATATATATATATATATATATATATATTTACAAAATACAAGTTCCTCACCTACCCTCAATTTTTTCACAAAATCTTAACACAATCCCCAATTAAAGACAAAAATATGAAAGATGAAAGAAAAATGTTTATATTAAAATAATGTATAAGAACCACTTTTGGTTCCCCACATGTTAGAAAACTCGGAGATTGTAGCAACCATTGAGGGTTGGTTAAATGTAGGGAATATGATATTGGTAGGTTTTTGTAATTTTTTTTGATAATTTTCCTAAATATAGGGAAGAGAATGGCATATATGACATCTGTTTCTAGTGCTCTAAGACATAGGTAACCCAAATTTTTTAACTTTATTTTGCAGCCGTGAGAGATAATCTCCCACATCGATTTACTCCTTCTCGGCTTAAAAGGTTAGGAAACAACTCATGTCCTCGACTCAAAGATCAAGACAAAAATAACAAAAAATCAAAACTAAAGAAACAAAATTCCCAATACAAGCAACAGTGAAGGAGTACGACATCATAGACGTGAAGACATGCCTTGGCTGGTGAAGACGAGTAGATATTAGTTTGGAAAACTATAACTGAAAAAGAAAACCGCCAGAAATGGAGTCTAAAAAATACAATAAAGAAGATACCAAACACTATTATCAGAAAAAAAAAAAAAAAAGAGAAAAGGAATAGAGACCTAAAAGGGAAGGAGACGCTGTGCTTTCTCGTCATTGGTTAAATGTCTTTTTAGTCTCTCTACAAAAAGGACTTAGTCACCACCGTATCAAAATGTTGCATTGTTTAATTGTTGACTGTGATTCAATATTTGGTTTAGGATTCTCAATAATCATGAAAGACAGCTTATAAATCAAATGCCACGCCGAAACGATATTCATTGTTTCATAAAAAAAGATGGAGAATTATGACCATTGATTTCTGAAGCACTATCCACCTATGAGCTATGCAACTCCATAGTTATCATAAGAAATTTAGAGATCTTAACACTAAAATAAATAAATAAATAAAATTGTGAGCGTTCATATTTGCAAAACATAAAAACAGTTTGTTTTCCACCCAAAAAATTAAAAAAAGAAAGTTTTATTTTAGTAAATAATACCCTTATATGAAATCTTAATGTAATAATATTGATGGAATAACCCTGACTCAAGAGGTTGGCTCAAGTGGTAAGTCACTTGACGTTAGTGCCGCATAAAACATTAAGTTTGTGGTTTGAATCATTTGGTAAGTTGCATTGCATGGTGTCTCCAAAATCTAGTTGGGGCAAAGTACTATAACTTTTACTATAAAGCTGGTTATCCACTAAACAAATAAATTTACTTGTTAAATTTTGTTGCTTATTTTTTCACTAATATTCTCATGTGAACTACCATGTGAATTTATAAAAAATAATAATAAAAAAAAAATAGTATTTCAAATGTTTTTTCTTTTAGATTCCCCCTTAGTACTATACCCCAAATAATTTTATTTGCATATATATATATATATATAGTTGATATTTTCTTAGGGTAGAGATGTCATTAACTTAATTACAAAGCTCAGAACTTTTCCTAATTAAAAATTAAGAAAAAAAAAAGAAAAGAAAAGAAGGAAAGAGTGATTGACCTTGTCAAATGTGTGGGTTTCCTTTGGAGTTTTCTAATGCTTCAATAATGGAATCTCTGTTTACCTTGTCAAATGTGAAGGCCAGGATACTTTTATAAAGTTGCACAGCCAAATTTTATTCAATTTTTTTTTTTTAATTTCTTTCGAAATTAAGTTAAACACACCCGTAACAGGAGTTTTATATAAACATTTTTAAACAATTAGTGACTTTTCCAAGGGAATCTGCCAAAAAAAGAAAATTCTCATTCTTTTCATATTCCTAACCAAACGAAAATCATTGTTGACTTGCCTAGAGAATTCAACTACATGTACATCTACGGCCGTCCATTTCTTTTGCAAATCCTGCATAAAAACTATATGGAGATGAACAACAAATGTACAAAATATGTAAAAAAAGGAAGTATTTCTCTCAAATCAAATATGAATACCATTATATTTTGGGGGATTTCATTTGAATTCTTATATATTGGATTCTTCATACCAAACACAATATGGAATAGTTATCAAGAATTAACCATTTTTTTACTCAAAAACTAAACAAAACAAATTAAAGCAAAGCAAAGGGGAGCCCCACCATGTGCAAATATCACACAAGTTTAAGCGTACCTTAAGCCAACTACACTACTACCAACCACATCTTGCAAACAAAGCATACTTAATTTTAGTGTTCTCTTTATCATGGTATGTCCTGCCTAACACTTTCTTGCCAACCACACTACCCAACAAAACCCTAATTCAGAAAACCCAATTAATCATATGGTCCACTGTCTACCATTTTAGTTCTACACTAAAAATATTGTTTTAATTAGCAGGTGATTCAAACTCGTGCTATGAAATAGTTGGTATGATTGTGAGGTTTTGTTAATGATGTTTTTACTTGCATTTAATTGTTTGTTTGGTGTTGTAGGGATTGATTGGTCTACCACTTTGGGAAGTCTTTGTTCTTTTTTGGGATAAAGTTTTTCTTTAAATCGGGTTTCGACATATCTTTAAATCGGTTTTTCCTAGTGTTTTTTTAGTGTTCTCCCAACTATGATGTGCCTTTTAAAATGACTAATAAATTAAAAGTCAATAATGATAATTTTAAATCCAATGGTGATTTTAAAAGTTACATCACAATTGGGAGAATATCAAAAGAACACTAGGAGAACTCCTAGCATTTCCCTTTAAAATATACGTAAATCTCAAATTTGAACTCGTCAATTAATAAATAGGGTTGAACCAATTTGAAGGAAAAAAAAACCTTATTTTTCTTTTGTTGGCCTTTATTACAGTTCAAATGACTTACAAAATGTCCTCAAGGGATAACTTAATCGGTTGTGGACCACACATCATGAAGCGGAGGTCACTAGTTTGAATCCCTCCTCCTTCTTCCCTTGGGTGGATATGTCAAAAATAAATTGACTTGCAAAATATTCAATTAATTATATTAAAAAATTATTTTTATCTTTTTACTTTTGAGCGGACAAAAATACCTATTTAATATAACTAATTAGATATTTTATAGTTCATTTAAATTGGAGAGAATCGTAATTCTTACTGTTGCTGCTCTTAGTGTGGGTAGTCTATTGTTTTATTTTGTTTTATGAGTCTCCTATATTCTTTCTTATTTATTTAAAAAAAAAAAAAGGTCAGTTCCAAACAATAATGTAAAATAAGAGGGAGAAAAAAAAAGAAGAAGAAAAGATTCCATATATACCTACTGGCTACTGTAAAGTATAGGGTCATTTTGTAATTTTTTTTAAAAAGCCCAAAGCTCGTTGAGCCCGAGTAAAATAAACAACATATTAAGGAAAGCCCGACCCAATTATAGAGTGTGGACCGGTTGGATCCTCAAATATGGTCACTGGCCCGCTAAAGGATGGGGATTTTCTTCTTTTGGGGCTATAAATTAACGAATTTTAGAGTAGATTCGACCAAGTGCTAGGCCCTTAAGGTTGTCCTGTTTAATTATTGGTCCCCAAAAACACATATTCACTACTGATCCTTTTAAGTTTGTAATTTTAAAAAGTGCAACTTAAAAAAAGTTTAAGTGTTGGATAAAATTATAATTTGGTCTTTAAAATCATAGTTACATCTTTAAAATGGTGTGTTTTTAAAAGAACATACTCTTACTTGAGATTTGAAAACACTAATTTTTGTGTTTTCACTTTTCAAACTGTAATTTTTTAAAAACGCAATCATAAACAATCAATTTTTTATAATTTAGTTTTTTTAAATAGTACTCTTTGTCTACGAAGTTGCAATTTCAAATGCATCTTAAGAATATTGGTAACTCTCATCACATTGGGTTGATGTGACAATGTTCATCGGCCCTTAAATTTTATTATTTTTTAATAAAAATTGAAGGGCACTGTTACATCAGTTCATTGAAATGAAAGTTGAGTATATTGTAATAGTTTTTAATTAAAATCAGGGGGCTTAAAAATTTCAGATATGCATGAATTTATTTTTTCAATTTACTCTTTCCTAATTTTTATATTTGGATTATTCTTTTAAGTTAATGTGTTGATGTGTTGATGAATATATAGACACTTCAAAATATGAAAAATTGCTGAAAATAACAAACTACAAGTTACATCTTTATGTTTTAAATGATAATTAAATAATATTTAACTGTTTATTTATTTTTGTTACTTATGTTAATTATAATATTTTTAACAATCAATTTTGTTTTAGTTAATCTTGGTGTACCCAAGAATAAACTCCTTCATTTGGTTAGTCCAAGCAAGCCCATTTCCAAAAAGCCCTATGGACCAACTTAACCCAACCAAGCCCATACGGAGAAACAAGCAATAGAGAGATGTTGGGTCCACAATAACTGGACCACTTCCACTTGAATTCTTGGGCCCTAATGGATGCTTACATGAATGAGTGGAGGCCTGACATAATCAACCAGTTATCTCATGGACCCTTCCATTATCAATCAAACACAGGAAAACACTTACAGTCTCCAAAAGGAAGCTCAATCGATTATGAACTACGTCTTATGAAAGGATGTCATTAGTTCGAATCTTCTCCCTCCATTCCCTTGTGTGGACATGTCAAAAAAAAAAAAAAAAAAAAAAAGAATAAAAGAGGCTCACTAATAAGGTACCCACCATTGTAGTCTTAACACTTTCTTATACAATTTTCCTTAGCTCATTACCTTTTTCAACCATACTAACTTAAGCATCAGAGTATCACAGTAACTATCGCTAGATCCCGGCAAAATAATTGATGCTGTTATCTCGATTTAGGATTTGACGTGTCATCAACTGCCTCTTCATATATAAAATGTAGCAATGGGTATTATACCCTTCTCTTCTTTATTATTATTATTTTTTTATGTAACTGGATCAACATCTTGCTACCTAATTTGTGCTGTGAGGCTTTAATTTTGGTGCATGTATCAAAACACCTGCATCTGCATGACCAGGAGGAGCACACAGTCCCCACATTCTGACCATATTGTTCTGTGTTTCTGCAGTCTCCAACATTGACAATTTTACATGCCACATATCTTAAGACTGCATGTGCACATGCAGCCTTGCTGTGTGATTATTAAGTGACTCCTCAGAAACCAAAAATGCAGAACAAAAAGCACCAAAGCAAAGACTGAGATGATGTGACAATATTCAGTGAACACTGAGAATAATATCAAGACATTCTGTCTTTTTCTTAGTGTCATTGTGCATGTTGATTGATGGCTTGGGAATGAGGATTCCCTGCCCCAATTTTAATAGCCCTTAAGTTACTGCTTCTACTGTTACAACTCTTTGCTCAAAAGGCATG
Organism: Carpinus viminea; assembly: GCA_013348765.1. Lineage (NCBI taxonomy): Eukaryota > Viridiplantae > Streptophyta > Magnoliopsida > Fagales > Betulaceae > Carpinus > Carpinus viminea. The sequence goes on along the minus strand of CP054670.1, from coordinate 14,056,574 downwards.
AGAAGTTGCTGCATAAATTGAAACTAAGGAGATTATTGGGCTTTGGTATGGTATGGGGCTGATATGGGTCCCATCCCTTCTTTGTCTCTTTGGCTTTGTTAAGATGGAGGGGGGTGGTTAGGGTCATGTGGATGGCTGGATGCTAGCAAGGGCATGTTCATCCATGTGAAGGAATGGGAAAGGAAAAGGAAAGAAAGCAGAGACACGACTGTTAGAAAAGACCCACAATTTTCTCCATGATTTTTTGAATAAGTTGACTTGCAGGCTTGTAGCAGCAATATCCTCTTTGATTGTATAAATATTACACATAAGGATGTCTATCCCTTTATGAGAGCTTTGCATGGTAACAGTAGAAAACACATCCCCTGAATGAAGGGATCCAGTTGTACGGTATACTGGCAGAGTAAATGCTACTTTTAATGCCTATTTTACGTTATTTGACGTGACATATTTTAAGTAATTTTTTTTAATGCTACTTTAATCCTTCAAAATAAGAAATCCTGATTCCGTTTACAAAAGAGAGAGATGAGACACAACATGTGCCCCAAACCTAATGAAATAGAAATAATCAGGTTGGGGTCTTGTCTGTATTTTCCAACCCCAAAAAACATATCACTTCCACTGAACATATTTTTAAAAAAAGACATTTGTGTTCAAATCAAGTTGAAAGTATTTTGGCTTTTAAGGGAGTAGGCCACCAACATTATCTTACACTCCCAAACAAAGTTGTATGCCTTTTGGATCTTTGCATGACTCACTTGATCCAAGGCATCTAAAAGAAATGATAAGTTAAGCCCCACTAAGTAGAATATTGCAACATTTATAATTAATAGTTCATGAAAAGGTAGAGACCATATGATTCTTTCTTTCACAACATTTCCTCATGAGATTCCATACACCATGATTGGTTTTGACTGCTTTTTTTCTTAGGAAGATCTCTCCTTTGACTCCCAGTTTTCTCTCTTTTCCCTCTGGGGAGTGCAAATCAAGGCTGTCCTTTTACTATGTAATTCTGTACAAAACCGTTTGTAAAAAAAAAAAGTTTTCATTCTAAGGTTTATCACTATTGCTTCACCACCTGGATTAGAGTGGCAATTTCTGTTCTGCATTTTTTTAATGCATATTTACATTGTACAAAAACCCCTGCAGGATAAAAGCTTGTACAAAAGAGATTCTGCAGACTGCATAGTTTTACTCCCACTAAAACAGAGGAAATTATTCCTTTTCCATTAGATTTCCAGGTCTCCATCACAGAGGAAAAGAGAAATTGCTAGTTCAATGAATACTTTACCATTGGCTATAATTGTTGCTGACTTTGATGCTTCTAATTCCTAGATTATAATCCTGAATTTTAAATAGTAGAATAAGATGTTATGTTCACAATGATTTATCATTTTTAGGTTTCGTTTGTTTTGACTTAAAATGTTTTATGGTTTTCTAACTTGGAAAATGGTTTACGGTTTTAAAAAATAGAAACCATTTTATAGAAATTAAAGATTTTTTTTCGGTCAAACCAAAAATATTTTTCGTCGTGCTAAACACTGAAAATATTTTTCAAAAATCATTTTATGCCGAATCAAACGGAGCCTAAATGAGAATTATGAAAATTGAGGCTACACTTGAGGTTAATCACCCCCTCCCCTGAGTGTCCCTAAAACTAAAGTTAGTCCATTGATCATGCCAAATTATCATTTCTTCCATGAATATGACTACCATGTACTGGGGACACCAGATTTTTGCTACTAAAATAAGGATTACTTAGGGGTAGAGCATAATCTAGATAATGCCATCATAAGGAAAAAAAAAACCCATAGGGAAAAAAAAAGGGAGAAAAATCTTGGGAAAATGATTGGGAAATAAAGTGTAGCAATTAAGGCATAGTCATGAAGTTCTTGAAACTCTTGTTAATATGGGGTTCCCCACTCCATCTCCACAAATGCTTTTTAATATTCAAAAGTAAAGATAAGAAACATAACAATCATGGCAAGTCAAGAGCCAATTTGCGTCCCATTCATTATCTTATCAAGTTATCAGTTCATTCACTAGTAACTGACACCTGGCAATGGGCTGTGTTGGCTTTGAGAATGTTGCTAAGAGTACTACAACTTTTACTACAAGTCTTTTACAAACCAGCGTGTTAATTTAGTGTCACGTTAGTTACTAAACAATTAAATTTTCCTGTCAAATTTTATTGCTTAATTTTTGCGCCATTAAGATATTGTCACGCAAGTTTGTAAGGATCGAAGTAAAATTTGTGGTAACTCGAACATTTTTCTATCCATTTATTCAGTTCGAGTTTGGACAAATGGATGGGTTTGATGGAATTTGGTCAGGTGTGCTAGAAATCTCACTAGCTTAAAGGGTTTTCCTAGGAAACAATACTCCATAAAAGCATTCAACCTCTTTTTCTCTCTTAAGAAAAATGTGTCTTCTCTTCCTGTCTGCAAGATTAACTAGTCTTGTGATTGGTGAACTTGCAATTTGCTTGCTGAGATGAGAAAAGGGGTTGGTAGGGTGAAATTTCAAGTGTCCCCAAAGCCAAATGGTTCAAACTATTAATGATGGTAAACTCAATAACATGCCATGATTTTAAACACCTTTACTGAATCAAAAGTAAGACAAAATAATGAGACTAAACAACTTTAATTTTTTATGGTTGTGGGGAACAAAATCAATTCCCAAACAGGTGAACAATCATGAACTTTCATTGACAAAGATGGGACACCAAAATACCTAAAGTAATTTTTTTTTTTTTTTAAAAAAAAAGTGGAACCAGATTTCAAGGCCCAAAAATGAGCTAAAATATTTAGGCAGGTTTTAGATGAATGGCAATAGCTAGGAGAAAAGCTCTAGCACTACCATATCGGGAGGTGGTTTAATGGTGTAAGAAAATCACAAAAGTTTTTAAGTATAAATTAGTGCATGGGTTCGAATCTTGTAGTTTGAATTTCCATGCTTGATTAGTGTACACCTAATTGGTTTCCATTGATGCCAGAGTGGAGGTTAGTTTAGTTAAACTTGAGAGAGTACATGCGGTTTCAATACTCTAGACCTTTATTGTGCAGCCAGTTGGTAGATGCTACTATAGTCATGTCCAAATAGAATAGCCACAGTTTGTCTCCCTTGCCAATCATTTTTAATTTTTTTTTTTTAAAAAAATCTCTTAGACTAATTTGCAGGAAGAGAAGAAAAAAAAAAAAGTTAACATTATCTGATTCTACCGTTTGGTATGAGAAACTTGATAAAGGAAATAGCCTTAAAAATTTCATTCTACCATTATTGTGCATTCACTAGGCCTTCTGATATTACACCCTTATCATTATGACATATGTGGAAAATATTTAGACCAATGATGTGAAAACTGATAAAAAAATGATGAGTTTAATTATTTAATTAATATTTTAATATTTCTTTTAACACCTTAACTCAAACTCTTTTTTAATAAGTTAAACGCATCACACGAAATATTTAATTGAAAACCTAATTAATTGAAATATAAGTAAAATGTAGAATTAAAGTTCAAACTCAGGATTTCTCATCTAATACTATTTTAACAAATTGAACAATTTAGATTGTTAAAAAGATTTTATTTTATTTTACAGTATAATAATGTCATGTAATGGATATATTGTTACATATTCATCAAATATATATTGTTACGCTATTTAAAAATGATGGAAAAATTCACTATTTTGTTGTAGTATGTACAGTACTTTTAGATGCAACAAAATAAAATTTTAACTATAAAGTAATTTATTTCTATTTCACTTGAAATGCGGAGGATTCTTGTCCTTTATTATTATTATTATTTTAAAAAAATTCTAATTGAATAAGAAAATGAGTTACAAGAGAGGATCATTTTCCCTCTAACCAAAAAGAAGAGAGAGTAGACGATCCTTATATTGAAAAAGGGGTGGACTACTCCCTCAACAACAGATCTAAAATGAACTAAAATAGTACAAAAATATATACAAATTAATGGTAAGAAATAGATCAAACAAGTGACTTGGTTCTCTCAAGAGGCCACACAAAGCCATTACAAAAGCAAAATGGGTACCGATTAAGGCGAAAACGACATAAAAATGATGAACTTAATAAGATCTAGACTGGCATATGAAAATGACATAAAAAATGATTAAAAGGTGAATTCTATTCAAGAAATCTCAATCAATTAAAGGCTTCCCCTAAAAGGAAAATTGAAACAATCAGAATGAACAAATAAGAACAGTAAAGGTAAGGGAAAAAAGCAATTTGCTTTTGAAAAATATGCGATCATGATCAATTACACGGTTTTAATCATCTGTTGAGTTTTCTCTTTCATTCTAATGTTACCCTTTAAAGTTCATTTAAGGTAGCAGTAAAAAGTGAAAAATTTTCTGCTATATTTATGTTCAAATGATGGTTTAAAGTTTGTACTAACGTTAACAATTGCACTGAAAAACCATGCTTTTAGATTTTGTTTGGATAGGCCTGTTTTCGTTTTGAGTTTAGATTTTTTAAGAAATTAATGTGAGTTCTTTGTTTGGATTGAGAATTTCAAAACCCAAATTTTGAAACATTAGAAACAAACCTAAGCTTGGAAATTTGAAGTAAGATTATTTCGAAAACCAAAAAATTTGAAACTGAAAACAAAAATAAAAACTGACCTAACCAAACAAAGCGCTTCTTTGAGATCTCTATTGACATTGGCATAAATGTTCCAAAACCTCCCCTACGAAGACGAACAAGTATTAACTCAACAATTTACATTATATTTCAATTAAATATTTCACGTGTTAACTCGGGTCTTGAGAGAGTACTATCAAAGTATTAATTAAATAATTAAATTCATAATTTTCTATCAACATAAGCTTTTGATCGTTCCACTCTTTCGATCAATTGTAGTATAAGAGATTTGTAACCCATTTCCAGAACATAAATCAACTATTGATATTTTACATTCAATCGGATTCTAGAATTATTCTTCGAAACAGACAAAAACTTTATATATAATAAGATATTTTGAAAATCAGAGACTAGGAAGCGGCCGATGTAGCAAGAGAACTAGTTCTCTTGCTAGTAATAAGAGCTACTAGTGTTGCGCTAACGCGCCCTTCTGTTTTTCAGCTCCTAATAATTGAATGTTGAATATTGAAAGGGGATCCTAAACAAAAAAGGAGTCCATGACCCCTTTTTAAAGATGATTTAACAGCTCTTATGTTATATGGGATTTACATATGTGAGTATAGAAAATATATATATATATATATATATATATATACACAACACAAGTAATGCTATATACCACCCAAACATTACATGTATAAATATCCTACAAGACTAAGGTTGCAAGGCTATGAAGGTCTGTTCGGGTGTGTGTTTGATGAGCTTAAAAGTGCATTTAACATTAAAAAAGTTTGCTTGAATAAAAAGTACTCGTTTGATAAAAAAAATTAAAAGCACTTGTAAGGGTCTAAAAAACTCAAAAATGTCTAAAAACACATTTTTGGCAAAAACTTCCAAAAAGCGTTTGTTTGACTTAAAATGTCTATTTCTCAAATACAATCTTAAACATGCTTTAAACCTTGCCACATTAGCTTCATGAAATAATTATATACATAATATTTGTGTGGTATGTAGCATGACCCTATATATATATATATATATATATAGAGAAGTATTGCATACACTCTTTATACAAAAAAGTTGAGAGTGAGAGAAAGAGCCTAAAGAGCCTAAAATGATTAGAACACCACTGAAAAACATTTAGTGTCCCTTCTTTAACAGCTGCAAACCCAACAAAAAGCCTAGCCTAAGTTGAAATTGGATACAAAATCCTTTTAAGTAGTAAGCCAACAATTCAAAAAGGTGATCGATATTCTAAAGACCACCAGCCAACAAATAAGTGGAAACATATCTTTTTCTGGTAGATAAAGGCTTAAAGCATTATATTAATAGTTCCACACATCCAAGGAAATCAAAGTTTTTTCCATTGTGCTTCCTTCCATCTTAGATGACCCCAGTCTGGCAGTCTCTTCTTTACCCATTTCTACTATGTCTATGTGATCGTCTAGTAAATATTCAAATATTATAATCCCCACATTTTGTTTTACCCAAATGAAAATCTTTACTGTTGCAGGAATGTACGGAAAATACCTCACATTAAAATTTCAATTGAATACTCCACCAAGTTTGCATGTGCTCCACTCATGTAACATGACAAATTGACTAGGTTACACTAATAACGAATCTTGAATTTTCTTTGATGCCAAACAAGTCATCTATGTCACTGCAGGAACCTACATTCTCTTTAATGATTTCTTTTCTCTAAAAAAGGGAGACACAGAGAGAGAAAGAATTGGTATGTGGCAATCGATCTGCAATATTTACCAAATAAAACAAAAACTTTCCTGTCATTTCCTAATGAGAGGTTTCTCTACCTGAGTGAGTGCATACAGGGAGGAGGGAAGAACTAAGAACTCTCCCTTCCTTATGATTGACCAAGTCCTCTCTCTCTCCTTTCATGGAGTCTTTTCTTTCCCTTTGCGGAGACTCTCCAGCTCTTGGTGAGAGGTTTTGACTCATTATCAATATTATTCTTCATGTTGTGGCTTTTAAGTTCTCTTATAGTCACGATAGGCGTTTCTGCAAGCAGCCCGTCGACTGAATTGTCTTAAAAATAGCCGTTTTTCGGTGGTCGGTGGCCCCTTTGAAAAACTATGTCAAAAAATTATTAGATCATACCATTTATGTTGCACTATATATGAAATTTGTACTTGGTCTATGTTGGAGTCTCACCCCCACCTCCTTTTGAATTATCTTTTCTTTTCTTATGCAATCTCACTCATTAAAAAATTACGAATATTTGCTTTGTCACGTACCCATAAAAATGATTCCTTTGTAAAAGAATAAAATTAAAGTAAAAACCCTAAAAAAAAAAAAAAAAAAAAAACAGAGGAAGAAGAAGAAGAAGAAGAAGAAGAAGAAGAAGAAGAAGAAGAAGCGCCCTTCTGTCAGTTTCTTTGACATTAAGAGTGATACTGTATCTTGGTTGAACATGGTTCACCAAAGAGGACTGAAAATGTAGGGTTTTCAACCAAAAGCGACTTTAATGTCCTTGAGTGACTACCCACTCCAAAGTAAGTTATGAGTGTTCCAAACATGGTGCACTTTTCTTTTCTTTTCTTTTTTTGTTCTTTTTAATTCAATTCAAAATGGTGTTGGCCTAAAGGAAAAACCAGTGTTTTTAATTTTAATGTTGTACCTTTTCAGAAACTTTTTTCACGTGAGAGACTTAACAGCCCCACAATGCAAATGTGAAAATCTGGGAAGAACAAAGACATCAAAAGCATAGACTAATGTCATACATTACAACACAATTGACTGTACAAATAGCAGTAGCAGCATCTTCAATTGGGTCACTTAGAAGCTAGTTCTAGGACCTAGAGAGGATCTAAATGAGAGAAGGGGGGTCTAAAAGTGCTGAGAAAAATGGGTTAAATATCAGAAAGAGTGGCATTGGCAGCAGAGCAATACTGGCTGAGGCTGAGGAGGAAGTTACAGAGCCTGAGGTGGGAAAACAGAGCAAAGCTCGATAGACCCATAATGAATTAACTCTTGAATCATCTGCTCAATGTGATCATCTTCAAGAGGCTTGAACTGCTGGCTGCTTTCCACTTGAACTTTCTTGACAACCCAATTGTCCTCCATTTCTTGCTGATTCACCAGCGTCTTGTCCGGCGATCGGCCACCCATTTCAGCGGCTTTCCCGGCAGTGCAGCCGGTTGAGTTAGCGCGCGGCAATGGCGCATTTTGAGGCTCTTGAAGCGACGGTTTTGTCATTTGGAGTGAAGCCATGTAGCACCTATGCAGTTTAGCCGTCAAAGTAGCTGAGAGAAGCTTCGACGACGATGACTGCGGCGCATTTGGGTTGTAAGGGAAGTTGGTCCTAGCTCTAGGGCCGCACATTAGCCTTGCCGCTTCGTCATACGCCCGTGCCGCGTCTTCCGCGGTTTCAAATGTTCCTAGCCAAATTCTTGTCTTCCTGCACAAAACGAAACGTTCCCATCAGTACCGACCGAAACATGTCGGCACTATTATGAGTAAGTTATGATAAGGTGATAGCGAGGTGAACTTACAGTAGAGGGTGGCGAATCTCGGAGACCCATGAGCCCCAATGCCTTTGGCGGACGCCTCGATATCGCTGTTGTGGTCTGGCCATGTTGGTGTCTAAAAAGAAAGAAATTGATGGAAAGGTGTTTGTGATATGCCTGAATGAGAAATATGGGGAGTGGCCCTAAATAAGGGGTTGATGAGGGGAGGGTGGGGGGGATATTTATGTAGTTGGATTTGTTGAAAAACATTGGCTCACTGTTTGACTCTTTTTAATTGGCCTTCTGGCACCAATTAGCATTTGGGTCCCACTGGGGGGTATACTATTGGGTCATCCCTCCTTTTATCTTTTGGTTTATTGCAAGTGAATTTTTTTAATAAAGAATTAATTACTAATATATACAATTTGAAACACCTAATTTAATTCACATGAGTAATAATACCTTTTGTCAACGCAAATCTAAACAAATAGAGGTTTTCTCAAGATCTCTTGATGTTTGTCGTATTCTTTTAATGTTGTTTTCTTGTTTGTATATAGTTTATGCTTCGGGTATTATTAAGGTTTAAATTCATTTTTGTTTTGGATAGAGAATTCGCTTAATTTTATTCTCTTTTATATTTACTGTACGAATCGCTAATAATCTAAATAATAAATTACTAAAAAGTTTGAAGTTTGCTAAGGATTATTTTCTATCAGTATTTTAGCACCCGGTCCCAAATATTCTTATTTTGGTATGGTAGTTGTAGGTTTTCCTCATGACTAGATTCATGGTATGATAGTGTGAGATTGATGTAAATCGGGTTAAGCTATTGCTTCTCAAATCCTTCTTCTTCTTTCTTCTTTTTTCTTTTTTCTTTTTTTAATATTTGAGATTTCATTAATAAAAGAGTAAGGAAAACAAATAGACTATCCTCGGTCTCATCTTCTAACTCCTCTATCTTATCATTTACTGAATTAGTTGGACTCTTTTGTTGGCTGTGATTAGGATTGTCATCATGATGATCCTTAATCAACAAAAAGAAAAGATAATACAAAAAGAGAGGGTGGGACACCCCAACATAGACTATAGAAACAACTAGCTTGTACAGTGCAAAAATAAAATCAGATGGCCAAATAAATGGTCTAACTCAATAGTTTTTTAGCACCTAGTTCAAGAAAATGGCAGTTGAAAATGGCAATTTATGAGGCAGACTAGTGAATGGGTTGTTTGGAAAAATGTATACTATGATTGCACTTGGTAGTCATAACAAGACGGATAACATTGATAATGACTACACCAAAGTCGTCATAGAAGAGTATCACCACAATGTTCAACACAGAAGGGTTTCTATAGAGCTTCTAGACTTGGTGGACATCAAATATGAATATAGATTTGCCGGTGATTTCTACACTCGTTGGGAAGAGAAACCCTCTCATTAGGAGTTTCACTTGTTGGTTGGTGCATATTAGATTATAAGTTCAGAAGAACTAAGAAGTGACAAGCTCCGAGTTGCTTCTAAAACCTTTGATAGTGGGTAGAACTTGTATTGTACATAGGGTTGTAGTCGAGCTAAGTTGAATTAAGTATTTTTTTGTCTCCCCTATCTGCGTAGTCATTAGAAAGAGAAAACCTCTCAACACAAAGTGTTGGGCTACCACCGACCAACCTTCTTGCGGTGGCCACTTCTTTCTATAACTCAACACGAGGATCAAGTGATATGGGTCGCCTGAGTCTGTGCGGCATTTTCTCCACTTCCTCTTGAGATGGTGTTCATGCTTGTGTGGCGACTGCATGGTCACATGCAATTCATAGTATAAGTTTATAATATATACAAACGAGTTAAAAATTAGGGTCAAATTTATATAAGTATATCTTGTTTAATAATCAAGCATATCTTTATGTTACACCTCGTTTAACGCTACTAATTGCACATACTACATGGTTGGAAAAAAAGTGGTTGGCTGGCAATCTCCTATTTCCTTGACTTTAACAATTGAAAACCCATAAAGAGCTAAAGGCTAAAATGTCTAGATTCAGGCCCTACATAAAATCAAAAATTTCCCCGGGCCCAGATAGCAAGAAAGTGGTCAACTTGGAAAGATTATCAAGCCCATTCCAAATGCCTGAAATATAACCCGACCCGACCAGTCGGCCTCATAACTGAATTATACTCGGGTTGTTACCTAATGACCAGCTCCATTTTCTATAGCATAGCATTCCTCTAGAACAATACAAATCAAAATGTAAATGTAAATGTCAAATTAGGGCTTTCCTTGTAGGGATCAGATCAGGATTCTCTGTAATTGACTACCTAAATTGCAGTCAATTTGAGCAATTTCACAAAGAGAGGAGTTATGGAGTTCACATGTTTCAGGAAATGGGTTTTACACCTCGAATTGCTCGTAGCAAGTGCGTTCTGTCCCCTATACTCGAGCAACAAATTACAGGAAATCTGTATTAGCGGGAATTAAGAGACCTCTTTTACCAAGGAAAACAGAAAGAAAAAAGCACAAGGCTTTCTACAATCTGATTTACCGTTTCCTCTTGTGTTGCCCTTTGGAACACCCAAGTCCCAAGATGCAAGAGGGATTAAGTAAAGTAATTTGTTCTTTTTTTTTGTAGACAAATCAACAGAGAGCAGCATTTCCTGTTCCATGATGCGGCTGGGAATGATTGACTCGAATTTATGCCAAACCTAAACTGACCAACTAGAGATATAACCATGTAGGCTAATATTTGTACAACTTTTCAGTATTAAAATAAGATAAAAGATTCCAACAATTTTGTTATATAAATTATCAATTCGATTCCTTAATGCGTTTCGAGCAGTTCGCCTATTTTATTTATTTATTTCTATTTGATACCTTAAAATGTTTCAAGACATCCGTCCACTTGTTAGAATATGTGTGTTTTGTAAAAACTCTTTCACATTTGCTAGCGGATTAAACTTGCTAAACATCCTATCACGGTCCCTATCCCTAAAATATCTCCCATTACCCGTGATTGGCGGTTAAAGAGGAGAGAAAAATCCTTGCCGTGGCTTTTTGAGCAAAACTTGTGTCCCTTGATATCAATGTCATTGTGGTGTCAGTGTTGAATGTAGGTTCCCACAAAAGGATACAACAAAAGTGCCAAAGCTGTTCTTCAATGAGGTGGGGTCCCATTAATTTTTTTTTACCGTTAACCAAACTCCAAAAACACACAATAAATCAAAGAAAATTTGAACCAAAAAAAGAATGCAATTCATGCATCTAGCTAGGCTGCATATATAGAGTAGTAGAATGCTTAAAAATAAAGCATAATTAAGCTTAAATCATATTATAATTATAACACAAGTTGATGCCACACATGGCATCATTCACATGGGTCGCCTGAAGAAACTATGGACAGAATTGGGAACTATTGGGTGATTGGGTGCAAGAAACAGGAGGCGGCTCTGGCCGGGCTCTGCGCAGGCTGACAAAAATAGGTTAAATTAGAAGAAGAAGAAGATGAATGGTGACATTAGCAGAAAAGATATACATATACCATAAAAGGTGAAAGAAAGGAGGGGTGTTTTTTGAGATGTTTGGGGCTAAAATTAGAGGGGCTGTGGTGGTACAACAGAGCAAAGCTCAATGGAGCCATAGTCGAGAAGTTCCTCTATCATTTGCTCTATCTGAGCATCCTCAAGAGACTTGAACGGCTGCTGGCTACTTTCCACTTTCACTTTTTTGAAAACCCAATTGTTGTTTGGCTCTAGTTCTAGTTCATGACCCGCCGGATTATTTTCCGGCAGCCGCATACCCATTTCGATGGTTTTTCCGGCGAAGCCAATGTTGGCGGCAATGACATGTGGTGATGGTTGTATTTGAGGCTCTTGTGCTAATGGTTTGGTCATTTGGAGAGAAGCCATGTAGCACTTGTGTAGTTTTGCAGTCAAAGTTGCAGAGAGGAGCTTCGATGAAGATGACTGCGATGCATTTGGGTTGAAAGGGAAGTTGGTTCTAGCCCTCGAGCCGCACATAAGCCTTGCTGCTTCGTCATAGGCTCGCGCCGCGTCCTCCGCCGTTTCGAATGTTCCTAGCCAAATTCTAGTCTTCCTGCATAAACGAAACGTTTCGTTTAGTACTACACAAGCAAGGACACACATAAACGTGGATGAAGAACGTGCATAGGTGTACGTACAAGATAGGGTGGCGGATTTCGGAGACCCAAGAGCCCCAATGCCTCTGCCGGACGCCTCGGTAGCGCTGTTGCAGTCTGGCCATGCCCGAAGAAAAAGAAACGTTGAGGAGATGTTTGTGAAAATGCCTGAACGAGGGAATGATGCAGGAGAGTGGTGCCAGTGAGGGAGGAGGAGGAGAGGGGGGTTTTGTAGTTGCATTTGTTGACGCAGATATAGGCAACTGGACCCTGAAGGGGTCTTTTTCTAAACCCCCTCTGGCAACCAATTTGGAGAGAATTGGGTCCCACTAGAGCTTTGAAGGGAGGCTTAACTTCTTTTCTGTCTCTATTAGTTACCAGTTGGCTGTTTGCAAGCAACTGATGATTATTGAATAAATAGGGGAACTGAAATTTCAAACTGACCAAATTCAATTCACATGAATAAGAAAATGGCTACTATATCCAAAAACATCATGTTACTGTTCTCTTGCTTTTTTGCCTGTTCTTTCTTCAAGAAGATCTTAGGTCATAGTCTCATGGATTCTTCTCATGTGATTGTGGTCTAAGTTTAGACAACGACTCAATCAAGTTGGTAGTTTCCTATACCTAAAAACAATGAGCATAAAATCCCTGTTGTTCTGACCAATGAAACTGTACTAATAAATGAAAGAACCTAAAACATAAACACTTCAAATTATTTTTACTTTTACGTTAGATTAGAACACTTTTTTCCAACAAAAAAGCACTCCCAAAACACATTATGCTTGCATTATGAAAGGAAGAATAATTATGCATTGCATCAACTCTCTGCAAATATGATTAATTGGGTCAATTTTTGTTGTTGGGACACATCTATTAAAAGATTCTTGGAGTGTAATAATTAACATAACAATCCAAATCATGTAATCAAATCTTGTTCACTATTATAATTGGATTGTAATTCTTATTGAAAAGTATGGTGATGATGCAACAGGAAACGAGATTGATCTCTGTGCCAAAAAAAAGGTGGGCTCCTTCAATGGTATTTGGTTTGAAGCTTTCAATTTCATGTGACTTCTATAAAATAAAAATAAGTTTGATTAGTAAGGGGAGAGTTGTGTTTAAGATTTTATTATAGATCGACACACGATTAAAATTGCACTTAAGCAATGTGAAACACCTCATATCGTAACATAAAACTACGCCTTTGTATGTGACATCTACGATGGTCTACTTTGTTCCATAGTTTGCCTCTTTTCATAACTCAAACCTATGCAATTTCAGGGCACTTCGTGACAAAGCTCGTACCATATGCAATTTCAGGGCATTTGTTTGTATTGTAGATTCTGATAGGGATTAATGCATGTTGTTCACGGCACAGGTGCTAAAAATGGGAAACACAAGCATATGCAACACAATAGAAGAGGACAGAAACAGGTTTCTGGTTGTTGGGCGGCCATGCACCATGATTACTGTTCACCCACGTGCCAAGAATAAGCCCCCATGCTGGAGAGAGGAGAAAGAGAGTGACCTACAAATTTCTGTATAGTTTGAATCATAGATGGACTTTGCTTCACACGCAATTATATGGTGTGTGAGAGAAAAGCATGTAGTTATCTATTTGGTGGATGGTGATTGGGTGCAATGAGTCTATCCACACAATGGGCAGGTTCATGTCACATGGCACTTGAGCTTTATTCGAACACCTCGGATTCTATTTGTTAAGATTGTTTGAACACTTGTCCGAATAGATAGAGCCTGATTATCTTCTCACCTGAAGGTATAATAGGTAGTGAAGGGCCCCATATGCTAACGGTTATATGTAGTCGGCATACCCTAAAAAAAGTTGTTGATAGGTCTAGGGGCCCTCATCTTAAATTTTCATGTATTGATTCATTAATCATTCAAGGGAATTGAAGGACTCTTAGAAGGACCAAAAAACCAACTGACCTTGAAAGTGTCCACCCTTCATAAAAGTCCAACCAACCCCTAATCAAAAGAAGGCACACTGGCTCGAGATAGCCAAACAACTTAGTGACCTAACGGCCAATGAGTACAGCTAACTACCAAGATCTATCATCCCAGCTAGACATTGAGATCCGAACCCATATTTGCCAAAGGAAGGCTAACAAGCAAACAATTCGGCAATTCTCTTGATCTCTAACAATTCATATAACCGAATTCTCTCGCCTAATGAATGTCTCTTAACAGATTGAAGTTGAATCTCCATGTCAAAAACAAACATTTGGTGAGAGTCTCCCCCTAAACCCTAGAGGGTGTCAGCCTATATAAAAGCCTAGAGTAAGTCCTAAAGATATACATAGGAATTTAGTTATATCTTAACCCAATACCGCAATTCAACCGTTATCCTTATTTTTCCCGATTACTCTTTTACCTCGCCCTTTCTAACTTGGGTGTCAGAGTGGTTCTACAGGATCTCTCCGGCAAAACCCTAATAACCTTCTCTTTTTCTTGTAAGCTTCTCTCTAAAAGGTGGTCCTAAGATCACTAATGATCACTATTTGGCTGCTATTTCTGGCTGTGTCTGCACAGAATAGGAAAAACAAAAACAAAAAAACTTTAGTCATTTAAAAAAAGTGTCATGGGCTTGCGGCAACTACTGGTTTAAACATAAACTTATGAAGTTCCAGGCTCCAAATAAAAAAATATCAGGATCTTTGCATGCCTGCCGTGTGGTGCAACTTGCAAGATAGGGAGACAAGAAATGTTTCCCCATAAATGGAGAAAATCATACAAGCCAAGCTCTAGGGTCCTGATTCCACCTATTCATTTTGGATTTGACATCCAAGAGGACAAAAAGAAGATGCTGGACATGTAAATCGTAGCATTAATTAATACCTAAAAGAATATGTAGCTTTTTCACCATGAAAACCAGGGACCCAAATGGGTGCATGGATAACCTATACCCCACAAAAGAAAAATCAAAGATTTATGATATTAGAAAGAGGGCATCAAAGCTTCCGAGGTCCTACAACTTTTACTATAAAGTTTATAATTCACGTAACAGTCTACATAACACTTACTACACATTAACAATTAAAATATATACCGAATTTGTAAGAAAGTTTTACTAATGTACTTTGCATTTGTTTGAATTATGTAGTTAATTTATTGATTAAAAAAAAAAAGTAGTCCATTTTTTGGTTTACAGCTAACCATGTATAGATGAAGCGGAAATCAACAGAAATGTCAAAAAGGAGAAAATCTAATGTCTAATACATGATCCAATGAATGAGTAGGAGTAGGACCCACGCAGAAACGCGTGAGGTGGACCCCCAAATCTAACATGGGTGATGATAGCATGTCGTCCATTTGTGTGTACACATGTATGAATCCTTCCATGGTTTCATGCCCACATCACGGTCCCCGTCCCTGTCAGGCATCTATCCCCCCCCCATCCCCCCCCTCTTCCTCTGTCTCTTTCTCTGCCTTTCTGAGCTCCACATGCAGACATAATCCCATTGAATTGAAAGAAGAAGAAGAAGAAGATGATGAAAGAAAGAGGTTAGAAATTGTGTTGGGGATCACAACATGGGGTGTATGATGACTCTGTCACTCCAAGACATTTTGGGTTACATCTTTCCTAGTTTATGTTGCTGCCCAGCTTGCATACATACATACTTGTTTTTTTTTTTTTTTTTTACTGTGTATTTTTTGAGCAATTTTCCCTTGTGGATAGGGTGAATAAGTGGACTAGCTAGAAAAAAAATGTTACATAAATGACGACCAATGGTTTACCAAGTTAAATGGCAATAAATTCTCAAGATTCTGTTGCTTATTATAGAGTTGTTGTACAGCTAGATGCTCTAAATCAATAAATACAGACCTACTCGTTCGACAACGCTTTTAGAGAGAATTTGTTTTTTAGCGAAAACGTAAAAACATTAAGACAAACAACTTTAAACACAAAATGCCCATAATCCTTTTTCAACAAAAAAGCAAAAGGTACCTCACTCTAAATTTTTATTTTTATTTTTATCAAAACAACAAATGTCTTCGTAATCCCGAAAAATACGGAGATATTGTATAGAAATACGCCTCCAAAATCCTATACACAAGAAGGGTCACAAACTCCAATGAAGATATGACATAAAAAACCTTAAAATTCTGTTAAGGTTATTTCAAAAATATTGTTTAACTTAATCATCAGAGACTCCGTACTCGCACTAGGCTATCATAGAGAGACTTCGCACTAGGCTATCACAAAGAAACTTCGTACTAGCACCAGGCTGTCATTATTTCGGTGGTCTTTTTCATTTTTACAAATATCCATTGTTCAATCTGACCATACAAAAATTCGTATCAAACACCGCCATGTTATCTTGGTCTCTATATCTTTTTCTTTTCTTTTTTTGACATGTCTACATAAGGAAATGAGGAGAGAATAAATTTGAACTAGTTATCTTCACTTCATTAGACATAGTTTATAGGTTCACAGCCGATTGAACTACTCCTTAAAGACTGTTTCTATATCTTCTTGAAAATAATAGAAAAACAAAATAAGCAATTGTTTTCAAGAATTTTGTTAGTATATAGTAAAAGGTAAACGTATAAAACTAATAAAAGTAGCATATCCAGGAATTTAGGGGCAAGAATGAAAGTCACTTTAATTGGTCTTTTCATCCTTTAATTTTTATTTATTTATTTATTTATTTACGAAAGGGACCAGTCAAAAGGGGAATATTCCAATATATATTACCCTTAACGCGGTTTCGTTGCTAAGCAACCAATAAAGAGAGGTGAATTTAGGGGGTGAGGGGTGATAGTGATTGTGATAGAAATGTCTGCCTTCCAACTTCCGCCCGCAGTTCATGGGATTTTGCACAGGCTGGTCCTTTGAACAAGACCACAAACCTTTCATCATCCACCTCCATGTGCATGTTCCTGTTTTGTCTCATGCCAAAACATTAATTATAAATCAACATTTTAAATTTTAAGTTTTTATTAAAACTTTAATTATCAAGGAAATTCAAATTTCTAGAGACAAATTAGGATAAGGAAAGTGAGAGGAAACCACTTCTTTTTTTTTTTTTTTTTTTGCTAAGCAATAAGAAGTGACGGATTGAATTCTTTATTAATATTTTAAAACTCTCTTACGCGTGCAAATTTGAACTCATAATATATGTTGCGATGGCATGTTAAATTCTAAAAGCTAAGCTAATACGAAATGATAAATTTTGTTATTTAATTAATTCATCGAAGGCTCAGTGGGTTAGGAAAAGTTTGTTAGACTAGAAGGCAAGGCCCAATAAGCGCCTTGTCTCAAACCATAACCATCAACTAATTAAAGGACAACGATGACAACTGTCGTAAAGGAAATATATTTTGCTCCCTCCGTGAGCACGTCCCTCTACCAAGCAACGCGCATGCATCTAAGGACTATATTACATGACGCAACAAAGATGCTTCAGAGGTTTTTTTTTAATTGTCATTTTTGCCTTTATGTGTATTCTACTCTAATTATTGTTCAACAAAAATATCATTTGACTTAAGCATTGAAGTTGTCTTCAATCTGCATGCCCAACAAACACCTTTGCTCACTTTCATTCTTATTGTATGTATTCTTGGACGAGGTCTTAGACTCTCGGCGTGCGGTCATATGCACCAACAAGATTCATTTATTTATTATCTAACCTAAGGTGGAAAATAGAAAATTATGAACATAAAATACAAATATATTTGGATATGATATGGATCCATTATTGACCCAACAAAAGTTAGTCAAGCCTAATCACATGTTAAGTGTAATCCTATAGAATTGCTTATGGGAAATTTCAGGAAACCGTGAATGTGATCAAATAGCTTAAAAATTGAACAATGGAAACTTGTGCTCTGACTTTGACATCATCTTGCACATAGATTAAGTGCCACACAACTAATAGAAAATAGCCCTAGCTACTCCATTTCTTGCCATGTGCATAGAATAATTAACAAACTAAGGAATAATTAATGAGTTTATTTATTTCTTAATTAAGAATTATATATCATGTCTGTAGTTGATGTGTCTGGTTAAAATTTACTAAACAATCTATTGTTGCGTGAGTTTGTGGGGGATATGAACACGGACAAATTAGAATTTTTGTGAGAAAGAGACAAAAATACTCGAAAAGAGTTGTTAAGGGCACACAAAAAAAAGTTTTCGAGTCACTTATGAAAATATTAACACCCTAGAAGTATTAAAATTTTTGGCATCATGATCTGTCTTGAGATACAGAATATAGAAGAAAAGATAGAAATCTATAAACTCAAAAATTTGCTTTGTAATTAATCAATTTCTTTTATTTTCCCGTACAACATGGGCCAAGATTTTTCTTTCAATCTTTCCAATTAATTGATTTTTTTAAAAAATTCCTGGTGCAAATTAAATTTTTATCTACTTCAAACATATATACCACCAAGCTCAGGCTGGGCCTCTTAGGGTAGTGGTGAAGGTAATCCTGAAGTCTCTCGTTGTTGGCCCAAGCCTGCCGAAGTGAACCTGAAAAGTGTGTATATATCTGTTGGGCCTGGGCTTTAATGTATAATTTAACCGTTTGTGGCCCAACTATTCAATTGATCCCCAAAATATCAAAAGAAAAAGGCCTACCCAAGACCCCCCCTAATTGTACAAAATTTGTAATACCGCCCCATAATATAAAACTTTCAATTGTACCTCCGTTAGATTTAGCTGTTGACTTTTAATAGTAATACCTAAAAGGACCAAAATATCTTGATTTTTGCGTTTTGGAATTAAAGATAAATTTGAAATTTTATTATATATATATATATATATATATAGGTATAAACGTCATTGTCTCACTTTTAATATTTAAAATATGACGGAGATGTTCAAATTAGGGGTGGGCAGATTAACTGGTTATCGATTACAGAATTTAACCGAATTGATATTAACCACAATCGATAGTTATTTGTCAGTAATCGGTTAAAAATTTTATAGCGATAAACTTATCGGTTGATAATCGGTCGGTTATTAATTTGTTATCGAAAAATCAATATGACCGATATAACTAATAAGGATTTTTAATATTTAATTTTTTATAATTTTTATTGAAACCAATAAAAAAGAAAAAAAGATGTAGTGGATCAATATAAAAAAAAACTTCAAGAAGAGCTGATAAGGATTTTTAATATTTAATTTTTTATAATTTTTATTGAAACCAATAAAAAAAGAAAAAGAAAAAAGATATAGTGGATCAATATAAAAAAAAAAAACTTCAACAAGCGATTTAAGCCTATATATTTGGGCTCCCAAAACAACTAATTTTTTGCCAAATTAGTAACCAGTAAAAGGCCAATAAAAAGCCCACAAAAACTAATTTAACTAACCAGTTTAACCGATTACCAATATGACTGATAATTTTCAGTATCATTCCTTATCGGTTGGTAATCGGTTAAGAATCGATTAACCGATAGCTTATCGGCCGGTAATCGATAACCCCTATAACCAAACCGATATGACCGATACCCAGCTCTAGTTCAAATTGACCATAATTGAAAGTTTTGAAGTTCAAATTGAGAGGTTTTGAAGTTTGAGTGTGGCTTGTCAAAATGCGTGGTAATTCAAGGGTTTAAAATAATGTTTTTTTTTTGTAATGATCGAATTGCTAATTGTGATTAATGCAAGTATGGTGAACATCATCCCAATCAAGCCCATGCAAACTAGTAAAGCCCTCATGAACAGAAAGCCTAAGATGGTGTTTGGCAAACAACATCACCCTCCATGGTACTGTTTACATTAAAAATTAAAATTAAAATAAAAATAATGATTGATATAGAAAAATAAAAAAGTGGTATTGGAAAGTGAAAAAAAATTTGTTTTATAATGATTTTTTTATTTGGACAGTAGAAAAAAGTAAATAAAGTGATATAAAAAATGAATGATGTGATATAAAAGCGAAAATGTTTTGATATTGATTTTTTTGAAAAAAAAATAAAGTAAATAGTATGGTTGAATGTGAAGGAATATAATGTAGTTTAACAAACAGGGCCTTAGAATTGCCTAATGTCCTATTTATTCTAACCTCATCTAGATTTTTTTAAAAGAAAAGATGTTTGGGTAATGAGTCTACAAGCCGAGTGGTTATTAACAGCTAATAATGGATAACCACAAATGACTGCATGAGGGCATAGGTTGGTTATGGTTAGTGATTATAAGAATTGATGAAAGCGGTTAATATCAAGTAACCCGTAACTAATTTTATAATACCTTAAAAATAAATTGAAAATAATAATAATTATTAAAATCCTTTTTAGCTTCTCCCCCTTTGTAGAAATAGAAGGAAAGATCTATATTGTGTATAGTTTTAAGGGGTAACTCAATCCCCTAGAGACGATGCTCATGAAACAAAGGCCAATAATTTAAATTTACCCCCTCTATTTCCTTCTCCTTATGCAAGCATCTAAAAAAAAAACATTGGTCATTTTTTTGTAGTGCGTAGGCCCATATAGGAAACGACATCCGGCAACGCTAAAAGTGGTCGTAATTAAGGAATTCCAAGAAAGCAATAATATGCATATATAGTTTATGCTTAGTTTACATATTTTATGCCCTGCCTCAAAATTGGAATGCATTTGTATAATCCATAGCATTATTTTATCATTTTTAATTCATTGATATATTTTGTAAAACAAAATCCGGTTCACAACACATCAAATGTGTTGTAACCGCGCACAATAATGATGAACAATATATGAGATCTAAAAGAGAGAGATCAAGAAAGAGAGACACACAGATTTAACGTGGTTCGGCAATTTGCCTACGTCCACAGGAGAGAGCGGCTATATATTTCTATTCAATGATTTAGGGTTACAACATAACATATTTATAGGCAAACCCTAATTATAAGTATTTTGGAAAATCCCAAAATACCCCCACAACTTATTTGTTCCCAGGCCCACATAAACTAATTACACCCAATGGGCCTTTAATAGAATATGAGCCACTTGTTTCAACAATCTCCACCTTGGCAGTATTCACCTCTTTGAAGATAATCAAGTATTGGGCCTCCACCGAACGATAAGTTTAGTGCCGCCTCCTCTCCTCTCCTTTCTAGCACTGGATACATTTATCAAGTCCAAGCAATGCTTGAACTTGTCTGCGGTAATAGGCTTCGTCAACATATCCGCTGCATTCTCAGAAGTGTGAATCTTCTCAAGTAACAATTCACCTGTAGCAACCAATTCCCTGATCTTGTGAAACCTCACATCAATGTGCTTGGTTCTCGCATGATACACCTGGTTCTTTGCCAAGTAAATGGCACTTTGACTGTCACAATACAACGGAACTCCAACTTGCTGAATACCCAGCTCTTTGACTAACCCTGTAAGCCATAAAGCTTCCTTTGCAGCTTCAGCCGCTGCCATGTACTCTGCCTCAGTCGTGGACATTGCAACCGTGGACTGGATCATAGACTTCCAACATATGGGTCCTCCTGCAAGAGTAAACACATAACCCGTGGTCGATCTTCTGTCATCCAAGTCCCCTGCATAATCTGCATCCACATATCCCACAACTGACAAATCACTCTTTTGTCTGACAAAAGTGATGCCGTAGTCTGTAGTACCTTTCAAGTATCTGAAAATCCACTTAACTGCATTCCAATGCTGTTTCCCCGGATTTGCCATGTACTTACTCACCACGCTCACTGCATGAGCCAAATCTGGCCTGGTACATACCATAGCATACATCAGACACCCCACTGCACTGGCATATGGGACCTTTGACATGTCTTCAGTTTCTTCAACTGTCTTTGGACACTGTGAGGTAGACAAGTGGAAGTGATTCGCCAAAGGTGTACTTACCGGTTTTGCATTCTCCATGCTAAACCTCTCCAACACCTTCTTTACATAACCGGCTTGAGATAGCCACAATCTCTTGGCATCTCTGTCCCTGCGAATCTCCATCCCAAGAATCTTCTTAGCTGCGCCCAAATCCTTCATGTCAAATTCTCTACTCAACAAAACCTTCAGTTTGTTGACCTCCACTATACTCTTTGCTGCAATAAGCATATCATCCACATATAGTAACAGAAAAATAAATGAGCCATCATCAAGGCTCCTCATATACACACAACACATACTCACATCTCTTCAGAGCCAATCTTGATCATGTAGGAGTCAAATCGCTATACCATCGCCTTGAGACCGCTTCAGCCCATAAAGTGACTTCTTCAATTTATCCAAGTGCTCTGTCGAGGTTGATCGAACCTTCGGCTGCTCCATGTAAATCTGCTCCTCCAAATCACCATGAAGAAAAGTCGTCTTCACATCCATTTGCTCCAAAGCCATGTCATAATGGGCTACCAACGCCAATATCGCTCGATGGAAGTATGTCGACCACCGGGGAAAATATTTCTTCATAATCAACCCCTTTCATTGTGAATAACCTTTTGCTACTAAGCGAGCCTTGAACTTTTCTCCCCTTTTTCTACATCGCTTCCTTTTTCACACCCATTTGCACCCTATCTTCCTCTTTCTCTCTGGGAGCTCCACCAAATCCCATGTCTGGTTTTTATGCAAAGACTCCATTTCCTCTGCCATAGCACCCATCCATTTACTCTTCTCTTGGCTATTGACAGCCTCTTGAAAAGTGGTAGGATCTCCGCTACTAATAACAAGTGCATAAGAAATCATGTCTTCAAAACCGTACCTGATTGGTGGTCTGATAGTGCGTCTAGGTCTGCCTGTGGCTATACTGTGATGCTGCTCAACTCCTGAAGTAGAAGTCTCTGCACTCGAGAAGTGTTCTCTCTGCACAGAGTCTCTAACTCCACCGCACACCACCTTATCACCGCTTCGCTTGCACTGCCGCTTTTTACCCCGAGTACTTTTCAACATGGAATTTTCGTCAAATACCACGCTCTCGATCACCGCCTTGTTTGCCGTCGGATCCCAAAACTTGTAACCTTTAACCCCTTTCCCATATCCGAGAAAGATACACCGTCTAGACTTTGGATCAAGTTTTGACCGTTCTTCACTAGGTATGTGCACATAGGTGGACAACCAAATACTCTCAAACCAGAGTAATCTACCTCATTACCTGTCCACACCTCCTCTGCAACTTTCCCATCTAGTGCTGCCCTTGGTGACCTGTTTATCAAGTAGCATGCCATACTAACGCGTCGCCCAAAAATCTTTGCAAGTCCATTCAACGAGACATCTTGCTCTCTCTCTGCAATCGACCTATTCATCCTTTCCACACCATTTTGTTGAGGTGTCTTGCTAATGTGAAGTGTCTCTTTATACCATGCTGCTCACAAAATCTCAACTCATCGTTTGTGTACTCGGTGCCATTATCTCACGAGGCACTTAACCTTCTTCCCAGTCTGGTTCTCCACTTGACTTTCCACAACTTGAACTTGGCAAACGTTTACGATTTGTGCGCATGAAGTACACCCAAACCTTTCTGGAAAAATCATCAATAAAGATGACAAAATACATATGTCCTCCTCGTGGACGCTGTTCTCCTTGGTCCCCATACATCAATGAACATAGTCCATAATACCCTCAGTCTTGTGTGTGGTGTCTTGAATTGTACCCTATTCACTTCCCGAACACAGAACTTACAAAAGTCAAGTTTACATGTTTTGACACCCTTCAATAGATTTTTCTTATGAAGCTCTAACATGCCCGTTCACTCATATGACCTAACCGCATATGCCACAAAAGCAGTACAATCGATTCAGACTCTCTGAGAGGCAATTCCACCTACAACCTGTACTTCCTAACAGTTTATAGATATTCTTTGAATTTATCTGTCCCTTCATCACTACCATCGCTTTTTCCTTCATTACTCCACCTATAGACTTATAACCATAACCGTTTGAGTCTAAGGTGCCTAATGAAATTAAATTCTTTTCCACTTCGGTACATGTCTAACATCACATAACGTTCTAACCACACCATCAAACATTTTAATTCTAATATTACCTATGCATTAATTTTGCAATGTGCACCATTACCCATAGTAACTATACCGAATTAAGCGACTGTGAGTGTCAAACCAATCTCTGTTGGGCGTCACGTGAAAAGAACATCTTGAGTCGATCCAAGAATCCATGCTCTGAATTAGATGCAGCGAAAGCATATCACCATCAGATAAATGCGAATTGACTTCCACTACGTTCGCAGACTTTGAGGAACCTTCATTCTCGTCATCCTTTTCTTCTTCCAATGCAGACAGTCCGCTTCATGTGCCCTTTCTTTCCGCACTTAAAACAATTGATGTCCTTCCTCCTCCGGACTTTGACCGAGAATTCTTGCCTTTCGACTCACCCTGTATTGCTTCTTCCACGGTCATGGTTACCCTTTACAACTAGCCCTTCTCCTTGGGAATTTTCATCAATATTTTTCTTCCTTTGATGAAAAGCCAATAGGGCTCTGTAACATCCTCTAACTCCAAGGACTCTTTCCCCATGTCGAGTTGTAACCAAATTCTCATATGTAGAAGAACTTGGGAGTGAATTCAACAACATCAACGCCTTGTCTTGTCTTCGAACTTCACATCAACCCTCTTCAAATCACCGATTATCTGATTAAATACGTTGATGTGTTGGCTCAGATCTGAACCCTCTGCCATCTTCAAGCCGTACAACCGCTGCTTTAGATAGAGCTTGTTCACAACTATACCGACTTTCCGGTTTCAACCAAACGCGCGGAGATTCTTCGTCCATGACATGATACATCACGTCATCTCCCAGACAAAGCCGAATAGTAGCCACCGCCTTGGCCTCAAGTTCCTTCCAATCTATGTCCGCCATCCCTTCTGGTTTCGACCCATATAACGCCTTCACCATCCCTTGTTGCACCAACAAATCCTTGACACGTCTCGCCATAACCCGAAATTTCCGGATCCATCGAACTTTGAAGATGTGCCAATCCCACCATCGTATGATTAGGCTCTGATACCATGTTAAAAATGGGTTTGGGCCTAACTCAACCCAAAAGCTAGCTCAAGAGTTGAGGTTTACCCTCAACCTTATAAATGGCCCATCTTAATACCCAAGCAATGTGGGACTTCCAACCGCTCACGTGTGGCGGAGGACATCAAGCCAACACGTGCAACAAATGGGTGACGGTAGCCCACAGCCAATTGGGCAGCTCGATACCAATTGTTGTAAACTAATGATGAACAATATATGAGATCTAAAGAGAGATCAAGAAAGAGAGACACCTGATTTAACGTGGTTCGCAATTTGCCTACGTCCACGGAGAGAGCGGCTATATATTTCTATTCAATGATTTAGGGTTACAACATAACATATTTATAGGCAAACCCTAATTATAAGTATTTTGGAAAACCCCAAAATACCCCCCACAACTTATTTGTTCCCCAGGCCCACATAAACTAATTACACCCAATGGGCCTTTAATAGAATATGAGCCACTTGTTTCAACAAAATGCATATTCTTCCTATTATTAGTGGTAGTGGTTTCATTGATCTCAATAAAATTCTCATGAGATTGAGTACGTACGAGGTCATGAGTTTGACTCTTCCCAATGAAAGATCACTCACACAAACTTACGATTAGTCGCCTTGAAAACCACAAATGTCTTAATGGATTTGCATCAGGTTATGACTCAATTGGTTTTAAAGGAATATTTGCAGTTTTTACTGTTTAGGCTCCTCATAAGTAATTCTCAACGGGCACACCCTCTTCTATTGATAAGAAAAAATAAATTTAATCATTTACTTAACATTCGAACACTTTTAACAGTTATAAATATGCAGAAAGTTCATTGTTTAACAAAGTATACTTCCCTTAATCAACTTCACCTCTCTTGGGCAAATGAGTTTCACATTTTACGCCGTTCAAAATAGGTGGGCTTTGCAGTCCTATCTTTATAGATGTGGGCTTCGTAGTCCTATCTTTATAGATGGCTTGAAATTTAGTAAAATTCGCAAATTGTGTCGGCACCGAACGTAGCTATAGTGTTGTGTCTTGAGCATTGCTCAGAAACTAAATGTACTACAAAGCTAGGTTTACAACATTTTCTTGGTCAACATCGCCATAAGAAGTTCAGGGGTGCAACTACCATTTGGCTTAGTGGTCCCAAAAAAATAAGCGTTTAAAAATTAAAATTTTTTCCCCAAACTAAAAGTTCTAATTCCATCCTGGGAGGTTTGTCAGTGTCCTAAAACTCTATTGGGTAGTTAAGGTAGTTAAATTAAGGCTGAGAGAATTGGGTACGTAGTGATGTAAGAAAGATTAGAGTCTTTCTAAATTCATTTCAAATGTGATATGACATTTAAAATCATCAATAGATTAAAATTCAATAATGATTATCTCAAATCCAATAGTGATTTTAAATATCACATCACATTTTGAATGACTCTAATCCTCCTTTTATCATTACTCGAGAGAATAATCGTGCCTTCTTTTGGTCTTAACATTTATTTATTTCTAATTGTTAGATGGGTTCAACTTCAATTGTAAGAACTAGGATTCTCTCTGGTTTGAAAAAACTGGAGAATATCTGCTTAGTTATATTAGAGAGTTATTTTTATCTCCTTAAAAAGTAAAAAGATAAAATTACTCCTAACATATAATTAATTGGTTATTCTCTACTTCAAATAAATTGAAGATTCCTGCCATTTTTTTTAAGCCCCAATAAAGGTGAACCGGTCAACTGGAGAGGTTGGTGTTTCTAATTGCAAGGATTATGATATTTTCTACGGAATCAATTTTATATCCCAACCTTTTTTTTTTTTTACTTGTTCACACAAAAGAAGGGGGAAGGAGAATTCAAATTAGTAACATCTGCTTTATAAGGCGTGATCCATAGCTGATTGAGCTACCATTTTGAGACTCCTAACTATTATTTTCAAATCAAATCATTAAAGATTTTACCACCTTAGCATTTATCACATGTGACATATACATTACATGTACACGTAATTGTTAACTCTGTATATGTTAAATAAAAGGGGTTTGTTAGGAGTTTTTCTCGTAGTGTTCTCCTGGCGTTCTCCCAGTCTTACATAAAACAAGATTTAAGAAAAAATAAAATTATAGTACCATTTCTTTGCCAACCGATTAATTTTTATGAGTTAATAGTTAGATTCTAATACTTTAAAACTTATTTTTGGATTCAAAACTAAAACCTAAAGGTAGAAGGTTAACCCTTTAAGGATGATATCACCCAAAATGGATTTAATCATCCTAAATTTGGTGCTAATACCTCAATTTTGGTGCTTATGCCTCACAAATTTGCTAATGCATCAAATTTGATGCTAATGCCTAAAAAAACCGGTGGTGGAGGCCACTATAATTTTATTTTTTCTTAAATCATGTTTTACGTAAACCTGAGAGAACGCCAAGAGAACATATGGGGAGAACCCTTAGCATTTTCCTAAATAAAAAGAAACATTAACAAAAAAGAGATGTGATACATGCATAACATAGATTCAACAAATACTCAACTTTTCTCTTACATATCATTTAAAAAAAAAAATTTTAAAAAAGAACAAAATTGAATTCAAAACATCAAACTTTAATTTTCTTTTTATTTTTTAAATGACATATAGGAGAGAAGTTGAGTATTTGTTGGGTCTATATTGTGACTTTATCATTTCTCAACAAAAAATAAACCCATATTGAATAAGAGATGTGATACAGCTATAACATAAATCCGACAAAGACCAAACTTCTCTCCTGCATGTCATTTAAAAATTAAAAAAATAAAATTTAATTCAAAACTCCGAACTTTAATTTTTTTTTTTTTAAATGACATGTAGGAGAGAAGTTATGTCTTTATTGAGTTTATGTTGTGACTTTAACATTTCTCATTGAATAATATGTGCCAGATGGAGAAGGAAATCCCATGGATTCAAATATGATGAATGAATTTTAGTGGTAGTGAAAACAATTATTGATTTTTTTTTAAAAGAAAAATTATTGTTAATTCAAATGTTAATTTTTACTGTCACATCATCTTAATTAAATGACAATTTTATAGCAGTCTACTAAATAACATTATTCTTCAAATATTATCATTTGATTTAGGAAAAAAATGCAAATCCACTTTCTGTGGTTTGCTTAATTTGCAATTAGCTCTCAATTTACTCCTTATAATCAAATTTTGTCAACTAACTTACAAATTTTGATAGTGTGAAACGTTATGATCAATAAAATTGTGACACGTGTTCTATTTAAGTAAGTGTCATAGTAATGAAATTTATTAAATTAGTTTGACAAAATTAGCTTAGGTTATATCATACAAAATTAGCTTAGCTTAGGTATACCTAAGCTAGCACTTACGATATTCAATATATAGACTTCATGTACAATTTCTATACAACTTAGTGACTTTCTTAAAGCTGGCTTGTGAGACTACCTGCACTTCAGTCTTTAATTCAATTTTTTTTTTTTTTTATTCGTATCTGAGTGGTAAGAGTACTATAGGAGCTATAGAAACTCCACATGTTAGCCATTTATAAGCTGACGTTAGTCTCGTCTAAATCGAATCTGTTAGTTCCTTTGAGAGACGAGGTCGTCTCTTTTAAATCTCTTAGATTTGATATGCATTGTTCATTTTTTAACAGCATGAATGCTGTAGTTTTGTTTAACAACACCGAAGCTGGACCCCTTAAAACTCTATTTGGTAGTTAAATAAAGGATGATAGAATACTCATGGCCTTCTTTTGGTCAAATGTTTATTTATTTCTAATCATTAGAGCATTTCCAATAAAGTAGTTAAATGGCTCATAACAGCTACATTTAGCTATTATGAGCACTTTTTCGTCTCCAACAGATTAATTAGCTCCAAAGGAGGTAAACTATATATTTTGCTATAGTGAATAGCAAGAAGTAGCTATTCACTGTAGCACAATGTTCAAATTTTTTAATATTTTCTCTCCCTCAACTTTTCTCTCTCTTCTCTCAACGGCCTCGTTCAACACAGCCTTCCTTGATCATTTGGAGACTCACTTTCTCCAACAGGAAAGTTTATCTACAGTACTCCATTTTGTTGAGACACTAGCAATATTGGTTCTCGTTGTTATTGCGATTCATTCTCATTCCTTAACATTATTGACATTATTATTGTTTTGATGTTGTCCTTTCTGCCCCTAGTGAATTTCAGACCAAGAGAGCCAAAAGGGCATGGATTTCTCGACTGCTTTGTCCCAAAAGGACATGACTGGTAATTAATATCATACCGAGGAGAGGAGGAAGGAGTTCATATAGTAGATGAGAATTGGAAAATGCTTTAAATCGATGATGAACGAAGACTAAAAAAAATAAAGAAAGATTAAAAAATATATATTTTTTTTTAAAAAAAGTAGAGAATGAAATAAAAAATTATGTTGGAGTTGACATTAAAAAATGAGTAACTAAAATAAAGAATTGTATTTTTTGACCAGGTAGAATAATACCTCTTATTACTGAAAATGCTCTTAGAGTGGGTTCAAATTGCAGGGATTAGGATCTTTTCTAGGAGTCAATTTTATATCTTAGCCATTATTTATCAATTTTATATCCTAACCATTTTTTTCAAAGCAATGATATCCATCAAGCCAACGTGAATGAATAGTACTCACGCCGGCTTGATTTTAATATTAAAATATTATTAAAGTACTATTCATTTTTTAAAATAATATTTTAATATTAAAATAAGGCTGCATGATGGATATCACTACTCTTATTTTCAAATCAAATCATTAAGATTTTACCGCAGTTTTTATATGTGGTCACATGTGAAAAATGCACATCTCATTTAAGATGAAAAAAGAATTGAATAATTTAATTTAAAAAGAAAATTGCTAGATTGGCCTAAGCCTTCTTTTACAACTATTTGTAAAGGTGGGTAGACAAAGTATTATCCGGAGTACTCTATTTTGGAAGCAAAGGTGGGTAGACCATAGACGTTCTTCTTTTGCTTGGAGGAGTATTCATGGCTCATGTGATCTTCTTCGAGAAGGGTTGATATGGAGGATATGCAATGGGTGCAAAGTTCGGATTTGGAAGGATAGATGGGTTTGGAATCCATCTACTTTCAAAATTATCTCCCCACCAATCCTTTTAGATTCGGAGGCAACGGTTAGCTCCCTTGTTGATGTCCAATCAAAGTGGTGGAATATTTCTCGTCTAAACTCTTTCTTTACCAAAGATGAGGTGCATAAGATTAAGGAATCTCCTTTAAGTTGCACCAATCAAGAAGACACTCTTATTTGGCGAGGCACTAAGAATGACATTTTCTCGTTAAAGAGTGCATATCATATGCAAAAGGTGCAAAAGGAGTTGAGTACTAGGATGATGGCTGCCAGCTCTACACCAACGGGGAGCAATGCTTTTTGGAGACATTTGTGGGCTTTGCTGGTGCCTAAAGTGGAGAAAAATTTTCAGTGGAGGGCTTGCCAAAATATATTACCAACCAGGGATAATCTACACAAAAGGAGGATTATTTTGGATCCTCTTTGCCCGGTTTGTGGTTTGGAAGTTGAAACGGGTTTCCATATTTTGTGGCAATGTCCTTCGGCTGTGGATGCGTGGCCATGGGTGATGCAAAATTTCATAAATGTTCCTTCTCAGGGCACGATTTTATGCAGCTGTTGGAGTATTTTTTTGACAGGTGTGACCGGCCAGGAGGAATTAAAATTTTTCTCTGGTATGTCTAGGCAAAGACGCCTAGACATACTATGGCTGCGAAGAAATGACTTGATCTATGGGAGCACCCTAACTCACCCGAAGCTGCTAGCTGCTCAGACAACACAAGCCATTACGGAATTTTCCTTGGCGCATGATCAGTGATATGAGACGCTCCAGACTCCACACCTACCGCAATCCCGGGGTTAGGGTGGGCGAAAGCAAATTGTGATGCAACTTTGGTGAATCAGCATGGTCGCATGGGGCTAGGAGTGGTGATACGGGATTCTCGGGGGACTATGCTAGCTAGCAGCGAGGTGTGTGGCCTGGGATGGCTGTTTGGCTCCGGCAGCGGCAGAAGCGATGGCGATTCTCTTGGCCATACATTCTGTCATGAATTAAATCTTACCCGGGTGCAATTTGAAGGGGACGCAAAATCTGTGACAGATTCTGTGACCACGGAGGAGATCGACGGACAGCGGTTGGATGGGGCACATCATTGCGGATATAAAATTGAAACTGGACTTTTCAGCAATGGCAGCTTACTTTTACTAGGAGAGAAGGTAACCAGGTAGCTCATTTACTTGCAAAATATGTGGTAGATTGTAACCAAGATTTTTCTTGAGAGATATACCTCCTGATTGTATTTGTGATGTTTTGTTACTAGAGTAATTTGCTCTAGTGCTTGATTTATAATGAGAAGTCGGCTATTTTTATCAACAACAAAAAAAAAAAAACTATTTGTGTACGTATTACTCATTTAAAAACAATATTTAGAGACCTCTAGGAATTTTAGATATAGAATATTATGACTCTAGGAATTTTATAAAAATTAGCTTATAAAAATATTATAATTGTACTTTTCATAATTCAAGAGAAAAACTTGAATTTTGCTTAATCAAAAGATTAATATAATTTTTTTTTTTAAAAAACTCTAATATTGTTAGTGTAATACCTATTAGATTTTAACACAAATAAAACTCATAATTATGAGCATTCAAAAAAGTACTTTGGGTAATTTAAGAATCTCTCTCTCTCTCTCTCTCTTCTTCTTCTAGATAACACCAAGAAGAATTTCTAGAAGGAAGATCTAGATCTAAATCTTTTCTCTTTCCCTTTCATGGTAGCAGTGCTCGGTGTCTTCTCTGTAGGCTCCTCCGATTTCCGTTTCTAACGGGTTGCTTTAGATCTAGTCTCTTCAATCTTAAATCTAATCATCTTCTTCGGCCAAGGAGTGTCTTTTAAATGGATGTCTACGATGTTGTGCTCCTTTGTTGCTACTTATGGGGTTTTTGTTATGTTTTTTATTTATTTATTTTTTGTCCTACCCTTCAGGTTGAGGATGGATTTGTTGTCCTGACCTTCGGGTTGAGAATGAAATAAATCGGTGTAGGGGCTTAACTATGACTTTATAATCTTCTTACCTTTTGGCTATGATTTTTCAGAATTGTATACTCAATGATGTAAGAGTTTTATGCTCGTGAAATTTCATCAATGGAAGTTCTATATTTTTCAAAATATATATATATATATATATATATAAGTATTTTGGTTGTAGAAAAAAGTATGCATGAGATTCTTTGTTATAGTTTGATTTCAAAATTTAAACACATCTCGATCGAACTTTTCATTATAGGTTGTAAAAAAAAATAATAAAAAAAAAAAACCTATCATGCCCTTTTAAATAAAAACGCATACTAAAGGTTATACACCAATATATTACTCAACATAATGACATACAATCATATACAGAACATTGCATAAATGTACAAGTCATAAAAATTTTCCTATCATAAGGCCTTTAATTTAATTAGTTTAATCCATATAATTTAAAACATGTTAAAATCTTTGTTCCCATCTGTATAGTTTAAAATGAAAAACATAAAGAAAACAAAAATAGCGAAAACAAAACTTAGATTATGATTATCAAAGCATTAATAGAAAATAAGAATCTTTAATATTATTAGTGTTGTCCTATTATGTTTCATACAAATTATAAAACCTATATAATTATGAGCCTTAAAAAGAGTACATAGCAAAATAATAATAAATAAAAAATTCGGTCAACAATGTAATCAAATAATCTTCCCACATCATATTCAATGCTTAATTATCTCTTAGGTATTTTGAATAATAATCAAATAAATTTTTGCCTTCTTTTGCTTTCAAAAGCATAAAAAGTACTTAAAAAATAATCTGAAAATTCGAGTAAATCATACAAATAAACAAAAAATTTCATAGGCGAATAGGTCTTGAAAAAATACCAAATAAGAAGCATGTTATATCAAACAATTAATGATTTTATAACCAAATGGCTAGACACTAAGCAAAAATAAGCCCCAACATGACCGTTGTAATTTTACACTTTGGTTCATACATCAAATATATAATTGCTCGTTAGATGCTAATCATATATATATAAAATAGCCGAAACCCCCTTAGAAGTACCTTAAAATTGTGAAATATAATACCTATATATTTTTTATTAATAAAGATTATTTTTGCTAATGAAATAAAAAACAAATACCTAATCAATATGTTGAGTAAAAATTCAACAATCTATACAATTAATAATTAATATACAATTTTTTATTAATAATTTGTATGCCTCTTAAAAAACCAGCTTTTTATTAAATGACTAAATCCATGCAACTTAACTTTTTTTAACCAGCTTTTTATTGTTCTTTTATTAATAATGCAATGAAATTTTTTTTTTCTATTTTGTTTTTACAATCTATCATTTAGTTCATTTAATTCAACTATAACATATAATATTATGTTATATACATATTAAAGTGATTAATTTTTTTTTTTTTGAAAATCATCTTAGTCTCATTCATGAAACATCAAAAGCAAAACTTTTACAATACAGGGCAAATCCTAAAGTATTTGTAGCTAAACTACAAAGATACCAACATTATACAAGACATATTACTATTTAAACTCTTAAATCAAATCCATTAACATATGACTAATCAACAAATGAAATACAAATCTATACCAGACAGAACCAACTAATGCATAGGTAGCAATTATTCCTTGACATTGAGGGCTGAGAACCCCATGCCAACACTTATTCCTTGACACCGAAGGCTGAGAACCTCATACCAACACTTGTCCTCATCAACCCAAAAGCCAGAATAATGTTCACATCCATAACCCAAAGATCTGGACCAAACATCACACACAAAGCAGACCGATCGAGGCAGGACTTATTACAAGCAAAAAAAAATAAAAATAAAAGGAAAAAGTAACAAAATACAATCAGAAAAAACCAACAATACAGGAAAAAACCAATCGCGTGTGAGCCAAAGCCAACCAGTGCAGGGGCGTAGGGGCTTGTTGCGGTGGGGTTGCAAGGAAAGGCCCGACAGTGGATGGAGGGCGGCGAAATAGGCGCGAAGGAGATTGGTTGAGCAGAAACAGAAAAAACAAGAAAACAAATATAAATCTAAAACATGGAAACAAAACAGAAACATAAATAGCTGGGGGAGGCCCAAGCGCGAGCTGGTCGGGAACCGCTGAAGAGGGTGGCGATGGTAACACGACGCACAGAAACAAAAACAGAGGCCAAAAAACCCAAAACAAAGGAAGACAAAAACTCCTGAAAAAGAAACGAAACAAAATGAATCCGGTGAAGGCTGTAACTCAAAACCCAAATGGAGATTGGTAGGAAAAACGAAGAACCGGTTCAAAGGCCAACCGATCCTGCACCAAATCCGACCCGAAGGAGCAAAACCGTCACAAAAAGGGCGGCCCGGGGAAAAACATAAGCAAACCGGAGGAAAAACTAGAGGAGGAGGGAGGCGGCTGGGGCTTGGACATCAGGTAAATAATAGGCACTCGGGGTGGAGAGAAGCGCTTCACAACGAAGAGGCAGTGGAAGGGGGAGGGAGGGGCACCGAGACTAAGGCATCAAGTAAATAGCTAGTGCCCGATGCGAGGGGGACGAGGGGAGGAGGGAGGTAGCCGATAGCTGTCCTCATCCCCTGAAAGTGCGGCGCTCTGGGGGAGGGGGCTCTAAGCGATGAAACCCTAGAGTGCTAAGGATTTCATCCTTTCTTAAATCAATCTTACACCAACCATATTAAAGTGATTAAACATAATAATTTTATTTGTATTATTGGTTTCCTTTTTTTTATTTTGACTTTAATAATACTTAATTTAAGAAAAATCCACTTTTTTTTCTCCTAGGTTTTCTCTAGGTTTTTTGCTTTAGCAGACTCCTCTAGATCGCTGTCACTCTTGGGGAGGAGGATGGCCGTTGCCATCCCTCCTCCCTACGTCCCTTTCACACCGGACTCTAGTTATTTACTTGATGCCCTAGTCCCGGTATCCCTCCCTTTCCTTTTTCTTTCCCCAACCTCCTTCTTGTATGGCGGTCTTTTCCATTTGTTTTTGGGGCTCTTTATGCCCCTGTTTGGGTCTTCCGGCTTTCGGCGTTTTACATCCCTCTGCCTGAGCCCACATCATTCTTCCATCACCACCTTCCTCAGCGGTGTTCCCAGATCGTGCTTGAACCTTCTCCAGTTGATCATTCTGCTTTTTATTTTATGTTTTCTTTGGTTTCCCTATATTTTGATTCCTTTGTTTTATTTTTTGTTTTGATTTTCCTTTGTATTTTGTTTTGTTGGGTTTCCTTGTATTTGCTTTAGTATTTCCTGTATTGCTATTTTCTGTTTGTTTTGTGTGTGTGTGTGTGTGTTTTCATTATTATTTTTACAATTCTACCGATCTTCTCCACATCTATTTTGCCGTACTCCATCCACTGTCGGGCCTTTTTCCGCACCCCCATCGCATTGAGCTTCTAACGCATCCTTCAGTGTACGGGGTCTACTTGTACATTATCGGTTTTATTTCCCTATATTTTTATTGTTTTTGCTTGTAATAAGTCCTGTCTCGATCGACCTGCTTTGGAGTGTGATGCTTGGTCCAGATCTTTAGGTTGTGGATGTGAACGTTATCTTGGCTTTCGGGTCGAGGAGGACAAGTGTTGGCCTGGGGTTCCCAGCCCTCAGTGTCAAGAAATAAAGTGTTGGCCTGGGGTTCTCAGCCCTTAGTGTCAAGGAATAAGTGTTGGCCTAGGGTTCTTAGCCCTCAATGTCAAGGAGTAATTGCTACCTATGCATTAGTTGGTTCTGTCTGATACAGATTTGTATTTCATTTGTTGATTAGTCATAGGTTAGCGGATCTGTTTTGAGAGTCTGAATTGTAATACGTCTTATATGACGTTGGTATCTTAGTAGTTTACCTACGGATACTTCGGGGCTTGCCCTGTATTGTAAGAGCTTTGCTCTTGATCTTTTATGAATAAGACTATGTTGATTTTCAAAAATAATACTTAATTTATTAAATAATTTTATATGAAAATTCTCAAATATAATTAAACGCCATTAATTACGTTAATTTAATTACCGGTTTTTTCTTAAAAAATTATGCTTTAAAATACCAGTTTAGCCTTAAAAAAAAAAAAGGTTCACGCCACATGTCTCAATTCTAGATTACCTATAAAGAGTGATTCGACTTTTATATATATATATTATATGATATATATGATATGATATGTCATGTGAACTGCCTTGTGCAATTCACATTTTAAAGGCCGATAAGTAAGTATATGTCTATTTGTAAATATGGTAAATATTATATGAATTGCAATATAATCATATACAATTGGGATTGTGTGGCAGTAAAAATTAACCGTTGATTTTTATTTATTTTTTCTTATCAATCCCATATTGATCAAACCGTTGATTTTTATTTATTTTTTCTTACCAATCCCATATTGATCAAATAGTTAATTTTCAATGCTACATCATCTCAATACCTATATATCAATCTACTAAATAATATTACTCTTCAAAGTATTATCACAGGATTTAACTACCTGAGGAACAAAAAATAGACAAAATTAACTGAGGAATAAACCGTCTCCCACTCAAAATCTACCTCATTCATGTGTATATAACCATGAGGCTCCCTTTAAAGTTGGTGCAGCTAAGCATACTTTCCTCCTCTTACGGAAGGAGGTTAAAGCTTCTTCCTTCGTCGTTTGTTTGAAGAAAAAACAGAGGAAAAAGCTATTCGCTTTTTGGTTTGCCAATCTCTATATGCCAGAAGTGATTACGTAAATGGTTTTCATGGTTTCCTACACTTTGTACGCCAACAACCCGAGTTGTCTTCCAACTTGTTTAGGTTGTGTTATTCCATGTCAAGTGTTGTCAGTGAAGCAATGCCGAAGGAGGTCCATCGAATGCCGACCCAATTACAAGTGTTTCGGAAGTTCTTCCAGAATATCTGCTTCTTTGGCAGATGATATCAGAAGCCATGAGAGCATAAGCATCAGAAAAGATGGTGATATAGCCAATAAATGCCGACATGCTGTCACAAGTAAGCATGAATATGCATCAAAACCAGAGGATGACAATTCGTCGAGCTTTCTTAATCTTCTTTCTAAGCAATTGGAAGCTTTCTACTTGTTTTCTCGTCCTCACACCGTGATTGGCACGGTGAGTGATTCAACACATGCACCAATTGATAAAAAGATTGGATTTTTGCTGAGAGATAACAGGAAATTGAACAGGGTTATTAAATTTTTCCCACTTCTGTTTGTCAGATTGCAGGAATATTATCGGTTTCTCTTCTTCCTGTAGAAACAATTGCTGATCTGTCTCCCACATTCTTTATGGGTTTATTGAAGGTACAAGGTTTGGTTATGTGGTGAAGAACTTGCCTGTGTTGATCATGTCCAAATTAACAATTTTTTTTCCCTGTTATCTCAGGCATTGGTACCCTCAATATTCATGAACATTTACGTTGTGGGTTTGAATCAATTGTTCGATGTTGAAATAGACAAGGTAATTAATATCAGTAGATGCAGCACATACACTAGAGTAAACTGAAAGAAAAAAAGATAGTTTCCTACAGACAAATTCTAAGGTTGTGTTGTTGTCTTGTTGAGACTACATTGCATGACTGCCCCCATTGAAATACACATGCTCCATATATTTGGCACCCTTCTTGTGCTTGCTATCAGTCTTTTCTTTACAATTTTGCAGGTTAACAAACCTAATCTCCCTGTCGCTTCCGGTGACTTCTCAATGGGAACTGGAATTACGATCGTCATGACATGCTTAGTGATGGTTAGTTTGCAGTGTTAAATCACCAGTTATTCCAATAACTTATGCTTATAGAAAGTTGTTGATTTAATTGATCAACAGGCAGGCATGTGAGTAGCAATCAGAGTAAATGTGGCTTCCAAAAAATTTTCACATATCAATTCTGTTGGTGTTATTTTTCAGAGTTTTGCTATGGGAATCATCTTCAAATCAACACCACTTTTTGCTGCACTTCTTGTGAGTTTTCTGCTTGGGAGTGCGTATTCCATTGAAGTAAGTTTCCTATGCCCTTTCTGTTTGTTGTGTGGTATATTAAGTTCAAGAAAAGACAATCAACTAAAACTAATCTAATGAAAGACCTAATCTTCCAATATAACTAGAAGACAATTTAGTATAAAACAAACTCAGTATCTAAGTGATTTAATTGAACTGAAAAACCTTTCTTTTTTTTTTTGGGCGTGTGTGGGGGAAGAATATCAGCTGGTTCCTAACAGACTCAGTAGTCATGTATTGTGAATAATTTGATCAAATTTTGTCTCTCTCTCTTTCTCTGTTGTAGCTTCCTTTACTCAGATGGAAGAGGCACGCATTTCTTGCTGCAACTTGCATCCTTATAGTGAGGGCTGTTGTTGTTCAACTTGCTTTCTTTTTACACATCCAGGTATGTACAGCTCCTTCAATTTATAGGTGACTCACTGTGCAATCAAAATGGCACTTTGAATATCTTTGATGAAGAGAGTTTGTTCTTGTTATTTCAAATTCGAATTTGGTATTCCCCATTGAGTTTCTGCTTCCATTCTTGATCAACATACAAAAGTGGTGCCATAAATGCAGACATTCGTGCTTGGTAGACCAGTCATGATAACAAAATCATTGGTATTTGCTGCAACTTTCATGTGCTTCTTCTCTGTTGTCATTGCATTATTCAAGGTTAGTAAGAGTTAGAATTTTACCAGGCAATTCCATTTCATGTTGAGAGTTTGAATAAGATGCTCTGCATATGTTCCTTAAGATAAGATATCAAGTCAAGGAATTTCCAATTATATATCCATCGGATACTAGAGGAGAAATTAGCAAAGTACGAATACAAATCACCAATCAAAAGTTCCTGACTCTTAATATAATCTGGAGGTGATGTCTGCACTTTAAGTAATGAAGAGCTCCATTAAAGAGCCAGGAATTGTGCCTTCAGATGCTATGGAATATAAAAGAGAATAAGCCGATTTTTATGGATCTAGTTTGCTGCAGTATCCTTTTTTTTCAGAAATTTTAAATCACTTGTGCCTGTCATCATGCTGCATATATTTTATGATTATTGATATACATCTAACATCTTGTTGGCATTCTGACAGGACATACCTGATGTCGATGGTGACAGAGATTTTGGCATTCAATCATTCAGTGTTAAGCTGGGTCAAGAAAAGGTCAGTATATGAATATTACTTAGATTATTGCATTTTCCTTGCTCTCTGTTTGGTTTCCTAGAAGAGGATAGAAGACAAGAAAATTTGGGATGTTCACAAACATGCAACCCAACTAATTGTAGTGTTTCCAAAAACATCCTTTCTTTCCCTGACACCTGATCTCAAGTGAAACCATGTAGAGCACATGTTAAAAAAAAACTTGAAATATTGCCTTGCATGTACTGTGATGTTCTTAATAGGTATTTTGGCTTTGTGTTAACATGCTATCAATGGCATACGGGGCTGCTGTGGTGACAGGGGCTTCTTCTTCATTCCTGCCAAGCAAGCTTGTTACTGTATGTACCTTAACCTTTTTTTTTTTTTTAAATGGCGTGGCACCCTTTAAGGTAGGCCACTTCGTGACCTATCCTTGTCAGGTGAACTCCGGATATATGACTCTACTCACAAGAACCATGTAT
This sequence comes from Carpinus viminea, assembly GCA_013348765.1. Taxonomy (NCBI): domain Eukaryota; kingdom Viridiplantae; phylum Streptophyta; class Magnoliopsida; order Fagales; family Betulaceae; genus Carpinus; species Carpinus viminea. The sequence continues at coordinate 14,016,771 of CP054670.1, read as the reverse complement.
TGGTTGAGTGAGGACTCGAACAACTGATCTCATGGTATTAACCAAATGAGACAACCATCTAAGCTGAACCCTCTCGGGCATTGACAACTATTTTTGCATGCTTTGTGTCCATTTATTGATATATATATATATATATATATATATATATTGCAGACATTAGGACATTTGGCCCTTGTTTCCTTCCTGTGGATTCGAGCTCAAACAGTTGATCTTGCCAGTAAAGAATCAGTAACTTCTTTTTATATGTTCATATGGAAGGTGAGTGATTCAATGCAACAAAGGTGATCTCTTGGACTTTGGAACATACATGGTGATGAAATTGTTCTTCTTGTTATAATAATGAATCATCAAATAGAACAAACACAACATTTAAATGGTAGTAATTGACGAACACATGGTAAATTTTTTTTCAGAAACCCTTTGAAAGTCATTGCCGTTATTCTCCTTTACTGTCTTTGAGAAGATCTCTTACATAATGTGACATTGACTCATCCTAGAAAATACTATCTTTGCAAATAACTATAATTTGATTAGGCTAGAACAATTTTTCTTGTGCTGGAATGTCAATAAATTAAAAAACAAAAAATAAAAATAAAAAGAAGCAAAAGAGTTTGTTGGTGTGAGCCAGATGACTCTAATACTTAAGTCAGCGAAGTGTTTAGAGAATAATTTAGCAATAAATAGAACAGAGTTTTGGAAAGAGACCAAAAGTTCTTTTGACTTGATTGTGTGTTATCTTTTATAGTGACTTGCTCTCAATAACTTACCGCTAGTTTCTACACAATCATTCCTTTTAGAGTGATTCATCTCACCCTTGTTCGCACTGCCGCACTCCTTATACTTAAGATTTGAGGCACATGATTTGGTTATAAGTATGGCCCATGTGGCCCAAAAATGGTCAAGTGGTATGGGAGAGGATTCCGTGGATCAATTGTTTGGTGAACACTAGTCACTGAGTCAACGTTTGGCCTAGATTGGCTTAGTATATGTTTCAGTTATGTGGCTTGCTAGCCCATAAACCCAACATACTATTTTAATAAAAATTTCAGCCTAATCTATTGATCTAGTTTCTAGGGATACCCAGACCTTTTTTTCTCTCACCCAAGATCATAGTTCATTTGCAAGGTTGGTTTTAAAAGAGAGAATTTTATCAACTCAACACTGATTTATGATGTTGCTTCTGCAGTTGTTCTATGCCGAGTACTTCCTCATTCCTTTTGTAAGGTGACAAGAATTGTAGGGTACGAGAATTAATACAACAAATGATGCTCTGCTTTGTCTCTGCCTAAAGGGTCTTCCCTGCAAGAAAATATCATTTCTCAGAAGATAGATTACCATATTCATTTATGCTGTGATGACAATGATGATGATAAATTTTGTTCTGTAATATTATGAGTTGTGGGGGTAAATTGTTGATTGGTGCTGTAATATTATGAGTTCTAACCACCCATTAAAGACTATAGATTTCAATTTTATGTGTTAAAATATTAATTATATAATAAAATAAATTATTTTTTATTCGTGAATAATTAGTGATTTAACATGGTATCAAAAGACTCAGGTTTTGAACTTCTAAGTTTGAACTTTGCCTATACAATTTATCTTAAACTTTTGGAATAACTAGTAATTAAATCATCATCCTTCTAAGAAGTTTTCTTGAACATACTCATAAAAAATTGAAGCATTGAAGTTCTAATTGAATCGTGCAAAAGTTTCTTCACTACGATTATGTTCTTGCTGAAATCAAAGCTTCGTGAGCAAATGTTAAAACAAGGTATGATCTTGCTGGGTTTATGAATTTCTACTGCTGCGTATTCCCACCATGGCTATTTTACCTTCTTTTCTTTATGATTGTTATTGACAATCATAAGTAATGATACCATTTGTAAAAGGGGAATTCCAACTTACAGCCCCTTTCAATTATCCCATTCATTAGAAATTTGTGTTAAATCCTAATAATGAAAGCGAAAATGATAAAAATACCCATTATTTTCAATTAAGTTGCAATATCGCAATCTAATCTAAACCATAGTTAAGGGAAGTCATTTATAACTTTTTAAAGTTTGGAGGAAAATTGCAAATAGAGTGCAAGGTGGAGAAAGTCTGTAATTTCTAAAAATGAAATAAAAAAATACTCATCCACAACACATGGTGGGGGAGGATAAGATTTGCCGAGAAGGCATACATTTTTTGTTATCAAATTTAAATTGAAAAAGAAAACAGCAAAATGCATTAAAAAAATGCTAAAAACCACAATTTTATCTTATTTTGCTAATGTGACACTGTAAATCAAACCCTTAGATAAGCCATTGTTCAAAAATACAAAATCAAATGATTGATTAATAGTGACATATCAACCAAGCAGGATAACTGAAAAAAAAAAAAAAAAAAAATTGAAGAAAGAAAAAAAGAGAGAGCAAGATAAAAATATAACAAAAGTGTAGTATATAACATTACTCGATGAAAAAAGAAGCAACCAAAACAAATGGCAATTAATCCTTCTTAATTCAAAATCTATATGCAGACTATGCAGTTGATGGGAGGCGAGGTGAAAATGAGATCTTAACCCCAATCCAATATGGTTTGAGATGGGAGAAATACAACACATACTCCTAAGTGCTATTCTTGACATGTCAGGGAAAATCATCATTGGATGCTACATGTAGTTTCATTTGTTATTTCATTTAATAGTGATTTTTCCGGCCACTCCTTGAGAGTGTGTATAACACTCCTCTCGAGATAGCATAAGTTTCAGCCCCAGTAGAATTTCAGCTTATTTCTTCAAATATAAAATCCAAATTTTGCAATTAGAGCAAAATCAAGCGAACTCCCAACTTAATTTGTAACAAAAAACTAGAAATCAAGCCCTAAGTTATCCGGGAGTTGCGAGTAGTGCATGAAACCACACTTCAATTCAACTACTATCTAGCTTTGACGAAGTGATAATGTTAATTAGCCCATTAAAAAAAAACCCGGCTAATAGTTATTGCCACATCAACAGACCGAGATAAAAAGTATGGTTTATTGCATTACCATGCTATGGTAACAACATATTTAGATGCATCTTTTTTTTTAAAAAAAAAAAGAAGTAATTAATTATCATATACATTATACATATAATCTGAACTAGATCAAAAGCAACCATAACTAACCCATTGTCCAAAATCACAAAACCATACAAATTAAAATCTCATTAGCAGCTCTCCAAAGTTGCTTGAGACAAGGAAGCTGAAAGAAATACAAAAATCATGGTCTGAATCAATAACTTTGCATGGCTAAACCACTACTCTCAATCCAATAAAGCTAAAAATGTCTACAAGGTGCGTGTGTAACTTACCAATAAAAAAAAATGTGTGGGAAGCGCTACGAACAAAAGCTACAGAAGCACCAAAGTCGACTTATAGTGAAGCATTCAGCACAGAGAAACATAATTAACTCCCACAGAATGATACATAAAGATCACCCATTTTCCAAAATTTGATTTATATCTATGGACCTCTAAAATTGCAAATATCGAGCTGTGTATCGATATCTAGAATCACAAAAGAGAGGAAAATTGTACTAAGTGAAGAAACCAAGATTAATCTCTCAATTCAAATGCCTCAAAAACAGTAAATAATAATTGAAACATGTCAGGGAAATCACTGTTGCGAGTTCCTTGCAGCAGGGTTCTTAAAAGAACTAAAATACATCAAGCTCCAAAACATGTAAAGTCCTAACACTGATTCAAAATAAGGTATAGGGCAGCCAAACACCTCAGAATCCGAGCTTCGTGCGACGCCAGTGCCTGCGCTTCGCATTGTACCTGAAGGAAAACAAACCGAAAGAACCGTTGGCATTTGAAAGAGACTCAGAGAAAACTATAAATTATACAAAATATACATATATATATATATTTTTTTAAGAAAAGGGGAGTTGGGAATTGAAGAGGGTAATAAACCTGATGGTGTTATCGGTTCTCATCCGAATCCAGTGGGGGATCGGCCTGTTCTGACGCATCTTCTTCCCCAGCTTTTTCTTTATTATGAAGGTCTTGTGGGAAGGCTGCGCATATATACATATTCATCCAAACCCATATCAAGAACTCACTCATTTTTCATTTTTCAACAAAATTCATTAGCAAATGAGAGAGAGAGTGAGAGAGAGTACCATCTTCGCTGTTGGAGGTCGCCGCTGCAAATGCTAAAGGAGAGAAGAAGTGAGCGAAAACCCTGGTATAAGAGAAACCCTAGGGTAGGGGAGAGATGGGCCTTTTATATTTGGCCCAAGACTATTCTCTAGGTCGGTTGGGCAATATTACACTTGGACCTAACCTAATGTTGTTATTTTATGGATAAATATATAATAACTCTTGGAGTCAGCCCTCAAAATTTTAAAATGCTTAAATTTTTTTTAAAAATATTTATCCTCTAAGCTATTTAAAATTAAAATAAAATTTTTGCCATCAATTTTTTGAAAACTGCCGTTAACTATGACAAAACGCACCATTTTAGATATGAACACGTCAACTTTGTTTGTTTTTTTTTTTTTTTTTTTTGTTGAGAAAAATATGATACTTTCATTTCATAAGAAAACTTCCAACCCCATAGGGTCTAAACAAAAGGAGCATTTTGCTCAGATAATACAATTGCACTAATACTCTCTGGGGACTCATCAACTTTGTTTTTACATGTTAATCTAAAACACACCATTTTGACCTTATCCAAAACAGTGAGTTTTGACTTAAATTTGAGGTTTTATTTTTATTTTTTGAAATCCCCAATTCCAACACAAGAAATCACTTGTGAAACCACCATGTGACCCACCTCAAACCAAGACCCAAAGGCGTAGAACCCACCAGCGATCGAACCCATCAGCGAGAGAACCCACCGGATCTCATTGAGAGAGTCTAGCCTTTGGCTTAGTTCCATCACTTGAGCCCTCAGGATGGAATTCTCGGCCTCAACATTTATGTAGGGTCTATTTGGGAGTGTGATTTCAATAAGTGTGATTTTAAAAATTATGTTTTTAAAAATTGTATTTTTGAAAACGCTACTTTTTAAAATCGTAATATATTTGATAAAACATGTTAAAAAATACTAGGGAGAAATGAGAATAAGATGAAACCCTACGGGTTGCATCTTATTCTCACGCCAAAATGACGTCGCTTTGTTTTTTTTTTTTTTATACTTTATTCATATAAATATTTATATTATTATATATATTTAATATATATTTATATTATTATATATATAGTCGGTTATCGGTTTTTAATAACCGATTACGAAATCGGTTATCGGATTGTCGGTTATTGTTAGATATCGGTTGCGGGTTGGTTATAACTGACCCGCATGAACTCCCCTAACTGTGATCACCGAGGTGGATAAATTGAAAGAAGCGTATGCGGAGGAAAAAGGTCAGCAACTTGCAATAGGCAATACTTTTCCTTAATGTCTTTTTCGAATTTTAGGGTACTGTGATCACCGAGGTGGATAAATTGAAAGAAGCGTACGCAAAGGAAAAAGGTCAGCAACTTTCGATAGGCAATACTTTTCCTTAGGGTCCGTTTGGTTTGTGGAATGGGTATTCCATTGGAAAAAGGAATAGGTATTACTAGGAATAGAAAATATTGGAATGGAATAAGTATTCCAATTCTTTAGTTTGGTAGCAACATATATTTAATAATTGGAATTGAACTTAAATGACTAAAAAGCCATTTGATTTCTAATTTTTCTAAAATTCAATTTTTCAAAAAAAAAAAAAAACGTTGAACTAAAAAAAATAAAAAATAAAAAAACCAAATGGGTGGCCGGCCACCCACAAGCATGCACTAGGGGTGGCCACGCCACCCCCATAGGGCCTCGTCGTGGCCCTCTAGGGGTGGTGTGGCCACCCCCAGTAAGAATCGTGTGGGTATAAAAAATAAAAATCGAAAAATCAAATGGGTGGCCGGCCACCCACAAGCATGCACTAGGGGTGGTCGTGCCACCCCCAGAGGGCCTCGCGAGGCCCTCTGGAGGTGGAGCGGCCACCCTCGGTAAGAATCGTGGTGGGTATAAAAAAAAAAAAATCAAATGGGTTGCTAGCCACCCTCGATGGCCCTAGGGGTGGCCGCACCACCCCGGAGGACCACGCCGGTGGACCCGCGAGGCCCTCTAGGGGTGGCACATTCACCCCAGGACCTTTTGTGGGTGGTCGACCAAAAATCAAATGGGTGGCCGGCCACCCACAAGCATGCACTAGGGGTGGCCGACAGGGGTGGAGATACACAGGGGCGACTTGAGGGCAGGCACCCCTGGTAAAAAAATAAAATAAAATAAAGTAAATTTTTGTCGGAGATTGATGGGCACCCCTAGTAAAATATGTTCTGTGAAGTAGAACTACTTGAAGATGTAGCTGTCCTCGCGGAAAACTTGGATAGAAATGGACTTGCTTCCTAGAGGTCCATCATCACACGCCTGTTGGAGGACTTGCTGAATGAAAAGGCCAACAAGGATCATGGTTACTTTCTTGCAGTAACCAGCTTAAAGAGCATAGGCAAACGAGAGGTTGTGAATGAGTCAGGATGTTTTCTTCCCTGTAGTCTTTAATTGCTGTACCTTCATACCTTTCAAGGAGAGATTTTACATGGAGTTGTTCACCGCATATTTAGGCAAGGGGTCTTCTTGAGATGTGGACCTATTAATTATGCTTTTATCTCAGCCCGAAAAATGCCAAATTACCAATTATGTTGCTGGGGAAAATCTAGTCTTTCTGAGTAATGAGCTTGCAAAGATAGAGAATGATGCCGTGGTGTGTTTCATGGATAAGAGGATAAGGATTATCGGTTGATTTGAGGGAGATAAGTAGATAATAAATATTTTATTTTTAATTTTTTGTTTGTTGTGCCTTTCACTCGGTTCAATAAGTTCATTGTATTTGTGTTGTGTTGTTGCATGTTGGGGAGAACGAAAATCAACATTGTGTTGTTTGCCTGTTGGTTTGTTGTGCCTTTCACTCAGTTCAATAAGTTCATAATTGATTGAAATTTATGGAGCTTTTGAATTGTGATGTAACTCTTATTTTTATCATTTTGTTTATCTTATTTTAATAAAAATTATATTTTTATTTTTTTTGTAAGGTGTGTTTTATATATTTTAGAATTTTGTCAAGTATTAACGAGTTTCAAAATATTATTATTAATCTCAAGTTTGTTCTTTTTATTAATTCATTTTAGGCTAATAGCAATTATAATATGTTAATAATTTTATTATAACATCATTAGAGACTTAGAGTATGTTTCATTAATGTTTCATTAGACATGAATTATTTAGTGTGAGAATCAAAACTAATAGATAAATAATTTTTCAGGTTTCTAAAAATTCTTAGATTACATTACAGGCAAGCCAAAAACAATTAATACATTTTTTAAGAAAAAAAATGTTGATTCAAATTCTTTTTTTTTTTTTGAAATGTCCACGCAAAGAGAGGAAAGGGGGATTCAATTAATGACTTCTGCTTCATTAGGCGTGATCCCAGCCAATTAAACTATCTCTTGAGGACTGTTGATTCAAATTCTAAAATGTCTTCCTCGATATCTTAAATGATATAATTTTTTTTTATTGTATTTATCATATTATAATAAAAATATAATATATATAAATTATTATATTTTATTATTCTATTGAACCCCGGTAAAACGGATTCCTAGATCCGCCACTGGTGACCGGCCACCCTCGGTAAGAATCGTGGTGGGTATAAAAAAAAAAAAAAAAAAAGTCAAATCAAATGGGTTGCTAGCCACCCCCGATGGCCCTAGTGGTGGTCGGCCACCCATCTGCTTTTTTCTTTTAACATTTTTTTTTTTTAAGTTTGAGAGAAAAAAATAAAAAATGGTTTTCTTTTCGAAAAATCTTGTCATTGCCCTTAGGAATAGCTATTCCTCTCATTTTTTTAGAGGAATAGCTATTCCTATATGTAAGGGATTAGTGATTCCCATGGGAATCACTATTCTTAAGAATAGACATGTACCAAACAAAAGAATAATCATTCCATGGGAATAGTCATTCCATTCCAAGGGTATATTCCGCGAACCAAACGGGCCCTAAGAATGTCTTTTTCAAATTTTATGGTACTGTGATCACCAAGGTGGATAAATTGAAAGAAACGTATATGGAGGAAAAAGGTTAGCAACTTGTGATAGGCAATACTTTTCCTTAATGACTTTTTCAATTTTAGGACATTGTGATCACCAAGGTGGATAAATTGAAAGAAGCGTATGCATGCAGAGGGAAAGGTCAACAACTTGCCATAGGCAATTCTTTTCCTTAATGTCTTTTTCGAATTTTATGGTACTGTGATCACCAAGATGGATAAATTGAAAGAAGCGTATACGGAGGAAAAAAGTCAGCAACTTACGATAGGCAATTCTTTTCCTTAATGTCTTTTTCGAATTTCGATAGGCAATACTTTTCCTTAAAGGCTTTTTCGAATTTTAGGCTACTATGATCAAAATGGAAAAGAGTCTAGAGAGTAGTTACTATACAGTCTGCGTGACAGGATCTTCAGGCTATATTGGCTCTTGGCTTGTCAAAAAGCTTCTGCAGAAAGGTTATACAGTCCATGCAACTCTCAGGAACTTGGGTCTCGCTCTCTCTCTCTCTCTCCCTCTGCACTGATTGTGTTGTTTTATTCAACTTCTTAATTTGTTGATGATCTTTTGGTTTTCCTTCATCGATCGATATCTCTGCAGGAGACGCAGTCAAAGTAGATCTCCTCAAGTCGTTGCCCAACGCAGCCAACAGATTGGTGCTTTTTCAAGCTGATATTTACAATCCCACTGATTTTGAGCCTGCAATTAAAGGCTGCGATTATGTCTTTCATGTCGCCACCCCTATGCGACATGACACCCAAAGCTCCCAAGTCTGTCCATTTCCAAACATTTTACCTATCTTTTATCTTTATCTTTATATGTTAAATGATACTTTTATTTTAAATGGTTTCATAAATTTTAAAATATTCTTACATTGGAGAAGCAAAAAAAATGGCAAAAAAAATATTTTATTGAATGAGTTAAAAAAAAAAGGCTACATGTAAAGATATTATTCAAAGAGCCAATATTTTTTTTTTAATGGAAAATTACACTTTACCCCCTGAACTATCCACTTATTTGCACATTTACTTCCAAAGTTTCAAATGTGACACTTTACCTCCATAAACTTTCAAATTATGGCAATTCGACCGTTTACCTTTTTTTTCCCCCAAAATGCCCACATCACATTTTTTATTTTTTATTTTTTTTTAAAAAAAGAAATATGTTGGGGTGGCCCAACCACCCCAACATATATATATTTTGGTTTTTTATTTTTGGATTTTTTTTTTTTTTTATTTTTGTGATAGGAGTATTTTGGGAAAAAAATGTCAAAATGGTCGAATTACCGCAATTTGAAAGTTTGGGGGGGTAAAGTGTCACATTTGAAACTTTAGAAGTAAAAGTGCAAATGGGTGGATAGTTCAAGGGGTAAAGTGTAATTTCCCCTTTTTGTATTGTTTCTCACATATTTTCTCTTTTCCTAAAATTTTCTCATACTATTTCTCTTCCACATCTCCCTTTTTCCAAAAGTTTTTCTTACTATTTCTCTCTCCAAATCTTTTTTTTTCCCAAAAATTGAAAAATATGATATTTAGGAAAAATACAATTCTTATAAAAAAATATATATAATAATATTTAAATGATATAGATAAAAATATAACTAATTAGATGTATGAGACATTTAAAATAGGGTTTCTTTAGGGTTCTCCCATAATGTTTCTGAATTATCTAGAATTTATGTAAAAAGAAAATAAAATTTTAGTACCATTTTTTTGCAAATATATTAATTTTTATGAGTTAATATTTAGGTTCTAACTTCTAATGCTTTAAAACTTGTTTTTGGATTCAAAACTAAAACTTAAGGTTCAAAACTAAAACTTAAGGATGTAAGGTTAACTATTTATGGATGATATCACCAAAAATGGATTTGATCATCCTAAATTTTGTCTAATAATGCTAATCTCAAATTTGGTGCTAATCACCTCAAATTTAAATCTTAATCTAAAAATCGGTGGTAGAAATTCTATAATTTTATTTTTTCTTAAATCATGTATTATGTAAGTCTGGGAGAACCCAAGAGAACACTATGGGGAGAACCCCTAGCATTTTCCTTTAAAAATTTATTAACTAAAGTAGATCAAATAAGTTTTTAGGAGTCATTTTGTATAAAAATTTGGCTTTCCATTAGGAATGCTCTTAACGAGTTTTATGTATATTTTCAAGAAGAAACTTCATAAATTTCTCCTACATTTTAAAAGTATTTTTTAAATTAAAAATTTTCGATTAAGAGTATTGAATCTTCAAATTCTTTTAATTTCTCTCTTTTGTTAAATTTTGTCAAATTTTTTAGAATATTCATGTTTTTTTTTATAAGAAAAAAATTAAAAAATTGTAAAGACCCAAGCTTTTTTTATTTTAATTTTATTAAAAAAAAAAACATTGCAATATTTTTACAACATGTTTGCAATTGTTTTTTTTTATATATATATAGAAAATTTGGTATTTTGAGAATTTGGACAAGATTAATGCAAAATACAGAATTGAGTAATTGAAATAAATTAAAAGTCCAATACCCTTAATGAAGAATTTTTAAACCTTGAAATAGTGTTAAAGTGAGTTAAAATTCATGGGGTTTTGTGAAGTTCTCTACATATAATTCGAAGAATTTTGGTAATTAAATAGAAGTTCAAATTTTTTTGGTAATTACTTTGAAGTTTGACAATCTGAAATATATAGTACAAGGATACGGCTGAAGCTGCTATTGCCGGGGTTAGATCCATCGCTGATTCATGTATCCGCTCACAAACGGTTAAGCGACTCATCTATACTGCCTCTTTGATGGCATCCTCACCATTGGCAGAAGATGGCGCTACTTTTAAGTCTTGCATGGATGAATCCTGTTGGACACCTCTTGATGTCTCCTTCACTTATGCCAATGATTTCCTACTGGTAATTCCTTCCCATATTTCTGAAAAATGTATCATTAACACTAGGGGCGGAACTAGCATTTAGAGTGTAGGAAGAAAGCTAAAATAAAAAATTTGGAGATGTAAAATTCAAATTTAAATAAAATTGTAAGGGCATTTTACATTTGGGAAAACATGGAGCTTGGGGGGCTTTCCCATGTGGTTCCGCCCCTAATTAATACCGATGGGTCCAAAGATTAAAACTGGGCTTGGATACCAATTGTTAGAATGAAACTAAACAAATCTGTTTTTCTTTGTGGCATGTGAATAACAAATAAAAGAGATAAACGTACCTCTATCATTAGACGACGAGTTTTCGTTCTTTGGTTGATAGCCACATCCTTGTCACTGTGGGTGCGTGTGGAGAAGACTAATCTCTCAACCCTAATTTTTCTGATAATCTAAAATGAAGTCTAATGAGCAAACTCCATTTATATATATATATATTTTTTTGAAAAGAACTCCATTTATATATTGGGTGAGACTCCTCAAGTGGTTATAGAATGATTGAGCCCATTATAGACCCAATAATAAAATAATTATTTCAATCTACCCAAAAGGAAATAAACACAACAAAATATGTCAATGATAATTCATGCCATCTAAAATCATATTATCTGACTCCGACATTTGATAATTTTCTAAGCAACTATTTGGTTGTTATGATTTGATTACTAGCTATGTTTCTACCCTAATGAAAATTACAACTGTTTGAACTGTGGAAGTCATGGATTTAATTTTCTGGATTTTTTGTTGTAGGGATACACCAAATCAAAGACTTCAGCAGAGAAAGAGGTGCTGAAATACAATGAATATGAAAATAGCAGGCTTGAAGTTGTAACACTACCTTGTGGCCTTGTGGGAGGAGAAACCCTCCTTCCATATGCACCTGGAAGTGTGGAAACAATTATAGCACCACTCACAAACAATTTGTTTCTTTTAAATGCATTCAAGTTTTTGCAAGAACTTTGGGGTTCAATTGCTCTTGTACACATTGAAGATATCTGTCAAGCACATATCTTCTGCATGGAAAAGCCATCAATGAAAGGTAGATTCATCTGTGCTGCCACCAATCCAACCATCAGTCAAATTGCAGTTTACTTCCAGGAGAAGTTTCCAGAATACGAGATAGCAAAAGAGTAAGACTTCATAATCAAATTTCCTTCTTTATGCATGAACAAGACTCTTTCTCTGACTGTGACATTAATGGCTTTTTAATTAGAATTTTGGAAGGACCAGATCAAGGAGTGGTTAGATGTGATTCCACAAAGCTGATGAAGATGGGGTTTGAATATGTATACGATGAGAAGAAGATATTAGATGACAGTGTGGCATGTGGAAGGCAATGTGGAGCTCTATTAATGTAATGTCCAATATTCCTTGTTCTTGAGGAATTATAAATAAGCTTGTAACTCTTCTTTTTCAATTTTATTCTATTTACATTACAAGTAAGAAGGTAATTGTGAGATTATTTTGAAATTGGTTGAACATGTTTTGAGTATTAAAGACTGTATAATTTGGAAGGAGAAAGGTTAATTAGCACTTTCAACTCCTCTATTCATATAGACTATCTAGCTAATTATACTAATTAACCCCTTCCTCACCAAAACTAGCATTTCTTTGATTTTTGAAATTATATTTCCAACCTCAGTTTCCGACGTTGGGTGTCCCACCCCCAAATACTTCTTACAAGGTGGGTGGGATGGCCAAGATTGATAAGAACCCACTGCTGGGGAATAGAATTATGAAAGCTTTATTATAGAAAATAGACTCTTTTGGGTAGGAGAGACCACAATGAATTCAATTAGGGTTGGAAGCAAACCACAAGAGACAATTGTCAAATTACAATACTTCCTAGCTAATGGACTTGCCTTCTTATACTACAATATTAAAGACTAAGATAACTACATAATGAAATAAGATGCTGACTACGCTGCTTTGGCGAATATGGTTGCAGCTTTAGGCAGACCCAATCTCCTACAACAAATTTTACCTCACGACATTTGGCATCTGCATGTTGCTTTATTATGTTTTTTTTTTTTTGATATGTCACAAGAGGGGGAGAGGAGATTCAAACTAATAACCTTCGTTTCATTAGGCGTGATCCTAACCGATTAAATTACCTCTTAGGACCTTTATTCTGTTGTTAGAACACTGTAGTTGGTTTTTTCAAGTCTTTTAGTAACTCTTCACGGGCAATTAAGAGCTTGTCCACTTCACTGACCCGACCCAAGGAGTTTTTTAAGTCTTTTATTTTATTTATTTATTTCCACAAAACAACTTGGGGTCTTCAGTGTAACGAAAAAACAAGTTATGAATAATAGGAAATGTTTTACACTTCAAATAAAAATCAGCACCAAGGAGCACTAACATGACTTCTGCTTTACTAAAATGAAAGACTATGTTTTGGATCAAAAATCAGGATTGACTGTAATTTTCTGTTCGAATTGTAGTCTATTAAATTGTATTGTGAGAGCAATTAATTATAGTAGATCTCGGTCTCTATCTAGTACCCTAATGTTTCACTACGAAGCAAACACAACCTTACCTTTTGAAAGCTTATTGACTTGTTCCTATAATCAAGCAAGCAATTGTAAGAATTTTTATGAGACTGTTTGAATTACTAACAATTCGAACGTCTTAAGTGCAGGAGAAAGGACTCCTTAAGAAGGTCATCATATGAACACTCTGAAGTCTCTAATGTCCCTTTGAACCCCTCGGCCTCCCCTTGGCACCACCAAATCCTCCTTCCTTGTGCATGGTGACACATGCCTCTCCATCGCTCTCCCTCTCTGCCAAATTTGCACGTGTCCCCTATTTTGTTGTGGAAGTATAATAAATTGAGGTTTTTTGAGCTTCAATGGATGAATACCCTTTTTGTGGGACTTTGGTTCGAAGCTCTTCTTTAGCAGATCCATATATTGTTTTTATAGTTCTATCTTATCAAAATCTCCTAGTCGCCATAGCAAGGCCATTGCAATATCAATCTGCCCCACCTCTACCCCACCTCAGTGGTCTGCATCTACAACCGTCTCTAAGACGACGTTTTTCTTAATTAATTTTTTTGATATGTCCGTATCATAGGGAAGAAAAAAATATGTTCAAACCAGCAATCTCTAATTTATGAGAAGTAGTTTTCAATCGATTGAACTACCACTTAAAGAATTTTACTTGAATTTTTATTTAAGAAACTTTGAACATAGTCATTTTATGACCTATTGCAAGTTATTTTTTTATCCGTTATTTTTGTATCCTAACATTATATATATATATATATATATATATATATATATATATTAGGTCCCGCCCCTCTTGTTTGTTTTCTTGGAACCCTTTCTCAATATTAAATAGAAAAAAAAAAAAAAAAAAAAGGGGTCATCGGATCAGAAATGGACTGTATTAGGATTAGGCCCAATGCTGAAACCAAGTAATTGGTCAAGGCATAGACGGTTAGGCCAATAGAAATACCGCCCAACCGACTCAGACTATTGTCTGGACCAGAGTCATATCTGACATAAACGGCCCATCTCTCTCTCCCACCTTAGGGATTCTCTTCTACCAGGGTTTTCGCTCACTTCCTCCCTCCCGAAGCATTTGCAGCGGCGACCGCCAACAGCGAAGATGGTACTCTCTCTCTCTCTCTCTCTCTCATTTGTTAGTGAATTTTGTTGAAAAATGAATGAATTCTTGATATGGGTTTGGATGAATATGTATGTATACATGCAGCCTTCCCACAAGACCTTTATAATTAAGAAAAAGCTGGCGAAGAAGATGCGTCAGAACAGGCCAATCCCCCACTGGATTCGGATGAGAACCGACAACACGATCAGGTCTATTACCCAGTTCACCTTCCATTTTTTAATTTATTTTATTTTTATCTTTTGTATAATTTTAAATTGAGTCTCCTTCAAATGCTAACGATTCCTATCGTTTCTGTCTTCTTTCAGGTACAATGCGAAGCGCAGGCACTGGCGTCGCACCAAGCTTGGATTCTGAGATGCTTGGTTGCTCTATACCTTTGCTTCATTACCTTATTTTGAATCAGTGTTAGGACTCTATATATGTTTCGGAGCTTGATATATTGTAATTCATTTAAGAACCCTGTTGTAAGGAACACCCAAGAGTACTTTCCCTGACATGTTTCAATGTTTATGTACTGTTTTGAGGAATTTGAATTGATAGGTTAATTGTAGTTCCTTCATATCGCACAATTTATTCTCTAAATTGGTGTTTCGAATTGCTATAGCGTAGCGCCTGATTAGTTTTATATATGCATCAAATTTTGATTAATGGGTTATACTTATTTCCTTTAGTATGTTCCTGCTCTGAATACTTAATAATAAGTTTGACATTGCTTGTTCTGTAGCTTTTTGGCTTAGCAGCTTTTTAACATTTTTAGCTTTCTTGGATTGAGAGTAGTGGTTTAGCAATGCAAGTTATTGTTGCAGAGCATAAAAGTCAGTATTTCTTTGAGCTTCAGTGTCTCAAGACTCAAGCAACTTGTAGGAGCTGCTTATGAGATTTCATTTTGTATGTTTATGGGAAATTATGGTTTCATTATGTTTTCCCTTCTATTCAAGAGGAATGCTACACTTTCCAAAAATTCTCCAAAATTTGCTCCTTAGAGATTGAGTCACAATCCCATGAGATGGGGACACATTTTCAAAATAATAAATTACATAGAATTGTGACACATCATTTGGGGAGCAAATTTTGGAAATTTTTTTTGGGAATTATAGCATTTCTCTCTTCTTTATATATTGTTTCATCATCATGCTGTGAAACAAAATCGATATTTCTATAGTTTGACGAACAACTTTAGGGTTTTTCATTTGTGTTGTCTTTATTTTTTTGGAAGAGGGTGGGGGTTACATTTACCACAAAGTTCCCAAGAAAAAGGTTCATTATGCACAAATTACTATTGGTTTTTGACATTTTTGTATATTGAGAAAAATGCTGAAATTCAACTGAGGGACTAAACTCCTATGCCATCTCAAACCATATTGGATTGGGGTTGAAATCCCAATTGCAACCCTAGTCCCCATCAACTGCATATAGATTTAGAAAACATTCCTTATGATATATTGGATGTCCTTGATTTTTAGCCCATTTGTTTTGCTCCTTTCTACATTTCTTCATTTCTTTTGATCTAAATTTGATAACAGAACAGAATGTATGCCTTATCTCTTGATCTGACCCCCAGCTAGTGATGTGCAACAGTTTCTTTTGACGCGATTCGAACTCTGATTGACTTGTTTATGCTGACTTTCTGCATTTCTTCATTTCTCCATTTCTTTTGATTTAAATTTGATAACAGAACAGAATGTATGCCTAATATCTTGATCTGACCCCTAGCTAGTGATGTGCAACAGTTTCTTTTGAAGCGATTCGAACTCTGATTGACTTATTTATGCTGACATAAGATGTTTCTCCTGGGCAATAGTATGATGTTTTGTCATCATTTCAACCATCTATCTATTGGCGGTAAAACTAAAATTGTTGTTAGTGGTCAGTGACTTTATGTGCGCAGTTGGATGTGCTTTTCAACTTAAAAATTTATGGTAAAGATCTAAGGTGATGAGATATTGCTAATTTGTAAGTTCATTCACTGAAAGTCTTCTGGATTTTTTGCTGATATAAATTTCTTAATTCTACTTGTGATCTGTATTTTTGTCACCCCATTTGGTAAATATCATAGTTTCTATCTTCATGAAAGCATCAAGTAATGGTGGAATTTCATGTTTACTTTAAGAAAATCCTTTTTTATGGTCTCGTTATCTTTTGGTCTCTTTTATACGCTCCTCTTGAGACTCATGTTGATAGCACACCCACCTGAAACCCTCATTTTCGTGTTTTTGATTAGTGCCACTCACATGTGTAGTGTCTAGACCATGAGAAGTGCTACCATACGGTCATGACATAAAGTGAGGGTTTTCTGCCACCAATAAGAAGATGCCACCTAACTTATTTCTACCAAACTTAAGGTTTCAAAATGATCACAACTACACTTGATTATTTGATTTAAATATTAATTAATCTTTTTTAGAATATATATATATATATATATTGAACGCTAAAAGGGAGGAGCAGCAGCCAGGGGTAGCCGGGATATGGGTTGACCCATGGCCAAGGGTTGGCTCGTCGGCCACCCACATGCATGGGGTGGCCGGCGAGCCACCCCCAGCAATATCTGGGGGTGGCTATGGCCAAGGGGTGGCTCGCCGGCCACCCCATGCAAGATCTAGGGGTGACCGGCGAGCCACCCCTTGGCCATGGGGTGGCCCGCGCCACCCTTAGATCTTGTTGTAGGTGGCCAATGGGGTGGCTCACCGGCCACCCCACGTAGCTGACGGAGAGAGGCAGCGGCGGATGGTGGAGATAGGCGGCTGATTGGCTGTGAAGGGATACAAATTAGGTGCGTTGCATCTCAATTTATTTTGTTGCTCCAAGCTGATTTGGCATCCTCTTATTGGTGGGCAAAATTCTCCTTCTTTTTGCATTGACCGTATTGAAGTTATTGCCCTAGACCATTTACTTTTTAAGACTAAAGTGATATTACCATCATACCCATTTCACAACAGCCTTGTCGTGATGTGTTTTAAATGATTTTTTTATTTTTTTATTTTTTGGGACAGCACTTAAAACACGTCAACCATGTGAACCTAATTCAAATTGAATTGAAACCTGTTTACGTCTTCTCTCTTCATATTCGATTGGTGCTTGTCTGCAAGCTCAATTAAATCGAATTTAGCTCATGCCTTGTAGTATTTTTCATGCTGAGACACCGATCTTCCTTATGCTTCTGTTAACCTGTTGTTGACGGGCACAAAGTATAGCAGGAAAATCATTTATTGATGAATATGGCTTTATTTGCTCGGACACAACTAGTTTGAAATTTGTGGAAATTGGATTCATATCATACTGACGGGAATTAAAGCCTAGAGATTAGATTTTTGGGTCATATAGACCTTAAAAGAAGAAAATAAATAATAAGATTGGAGGTTTGTTAGACTTATGTACCAAAAGAGGTATCGATCATCATTTTTAAATTACATGATTTATATTTTATTACCTCAGCATTTACTATGATCAAGTGAGATTCAATGAATTAAGAAAGTGTAATGTTATTAATATTATATGCTCATTTACTATAATAGTCATTTTACTTCGTTTTCTATTGATGTGGCAGTGTGCTTTTATTAAAAAAAATAAAAAATTCAAAGGTTGATGAATATTGTGACAACAACCTAGTTATATAGGAGCGAGATGATTATTTAGAATTACTCATTCTACAAATATCCCATAATACTAACATACCAATCCAAAGTTTATGGCTTGAATTATTGGTATACGTAGAGTGTTATGAGTTAAACTATCATGAATTGGAATCCACAACCATTAGTAAATGATAACGTGAGAAAATTTATAAAAATTGAAACTTTGTGAAGGTAGATTGCAAAAACTGAAACTTTGATGTTTGAATTGAAAAACATTGTTAACTTTGAGGAGGTAAACTATAATTTTCCATTTTTTTTTCTTTCCTTTTACATTAGATTTGGCAGAATTCATAAATTCAAAAAGGCTAAAATGTTTTTTCATTGAGATCTGGGATATTACTAAGAGCTCGGAGCTTGGTACTTGTGGAGGAAGTTAAAGGTATCCTCTCATTTAACATGTTAGATTTATTTTGTGAACAATTTAACTCATTTGTAATTTAATTTCAATGCAAGTGATATACACTGGCAAAGAAGTTCCCATCACAGAAACAAATGTTGTATGTGCAAGAGAAGCGATGAGACAGTGGATCACATAATGTATTTTAAACAATGGATTTGCTTAGAAAAAATTTGTTCAAACAATTTTTGTTAATTTTAAAAAATAATAAGGGGAAACTACATTTTGCCCCCACAAACTACAATGCGTTGGCATTTTTCCTCCATGAACTGCCAACTGTGCTACTTTGCCCCCATGAACTACCATTTTGTGCCCAAAAACTTATTCCGTCAGTCAAAGTCATTAACTCAAATGGTCAAAGTGACAATGCGTTGTAGTTCATAGGGGTAAAGTGACAATGCGTTGTAGTTCATGGAAACAAAATGACAATTCGTTGTAATTTATGGGGGCAAAGTGATGCAAAGTGACAGGTTGACCGTTTGAATTAACAACTTTGACTAACAAAAGGGGTTTTTGGGCACAAAATGATAGTTCATAGGGGCAAAGTAGCACAATTGGCAGTTCATGGGGGGAAAGTGCCAACGTGTTGTAGTTCGTGGGGGCAAAAGGTAGTTTCCCCAAATAATAATGAATTTGCTACACTAATTTTTGTTGTTCAATTTGAAAAACCAGTTACCTAGTCAGGTTAACCGGGTACTAACCGATAACTGGTGATTATTGTATATCGTAGAAACAGATGTTGTATGTGCAAGAGAAGCGAGGAGACAGTGGATCAAATAATGTATTTTAAACAATGGATTTGCTTAAAAAAAAATTGTTCAAACAAATTTTGTTAATTTTAAAAAGTAATAATGAATTTGCTACACTAATTTTTGTGGTTCAATTTGAAAAACCGGTTACCCGATCCGGTTAACTGGGTACCAATCGGTAATTGGTGGCTATTGTATAACGAGGTAACCGATAGCCGGTTACCGGTTCTAGTTTTCCAAAATTAATAACTGGGTACCCCCGTTCCAGTTCTTAGGTTTGGCCAATATCTGGGAACCGGGACCAAGTTTTCACCCCTAATACAAATAGACGTATATTCTAGCAAGCTGATAGCTTTCAATTGTGACTATACTTCTACTGATAGTTTTCAAATGTGACTAGGCTTCTCCTGATAGTTTTCAATTGTGACTAGACTTCTACTGATAGTTTTCAATTGTGACAAGACTTATACTAATAGTTTTCGACTGGAAAAGACTTTTACTAATAATTTTCAACTCTGACTAGACTTCTACTAATAATTTTCAACTATAACTAGACTTCTATTGATAGTTTTCAACTGTGACTATGCTTCTATTGATAGTTTTCAATTATAATTAGGCTTCTATTGATAGTTTTTAACTGTGACTAAACTTCTACTAATAGTTTTCAACTATGACTAGGCTTCTTGAGATAATTTTCAACTATGACTAGACTTCTACTCATAGTTTTGACTGTAACAAGACTTCTACTGATAAATTGCAACTTTAACTAAACTTCTACTCATAATTTTTAGGGTTAAATACCTAATAGCTCCCTAGGGTTTCATAACTTTATTTTTTTCTCCTTAGGATTTGATTTTTATCACAGGAGGTTCCTGTGGTTTTGATAAATGACCAAATTAGTCCATCCGTTAGTTGACTTAACGGAAGTCCGGTCACTTGGCACATTATCAGTGTTGACTGTATATTAAGCTGCCACCTTTTTTAAAAAAAAAAAAAAAAAGAAAAGCAGATTATAAATTAGAATAGAACCGGATTTTATTTCTCAAAAAAAAAAAAGAAAGATATATAACCTATTTGAGTTCGATCATGGTCATCCCCAACCCTCGGCATCATCCCCAACCCCCGGCGTCAGCCCCACCCCAACCCACAGAATCCGGCGTCCACCCACAAAATCCGGCCAGCGATATAATTTTTTAAAAATTGTAATTTATATCGTTTTAAGTATGGAAATAAATGAAAAATGATATATATTAAAAGTAAGGCATATATGTTAATTTATAATTTTTAAAAAATTGTAAAAAATCATGATCTTACTCGATGCCGTGGGTTTGGAAGTAAAAGTGTTTAGACTATATATCGTCGACCGGTGGTTGATATTGAAGAGTTGTTGGACCACGGCCACCCTTTCTTTTCCAAGTAAAGATGTGGGCAGCATTAATTGTCTCCTCCCAATAATTTAGCGTCTCTTTCTAACATTGGCGAACAGCAAGGACGAATTAATTGCAAAACTAGCCACTATAGACAGTGTTTGATCATAACTACTTGGAGCTTCTTCCGATCCTCTAATGGCACCCAATAACTCGGTGAAAATACTCGAGGTTTTTCGGGTGTCGCCGCCACCAACCTCACCAGACTCGGCTAGCCCAAGCTTTCTTTCTCTCACCTTATTTGACATTCTCTGGCTAAGATTCCCCCCTGTCCAACGAGTTTTCTTCTATGAAATCCCTCCTACAAATGCACCCTTTTTGGATTCCATTCTTCCAAAACTCAATTCTGTAAAGTGGGTTGGGGAGGAATCAAAGTCGCCGGCCGGATTCTGTGGGTGGACACCAGATTCTATGGGTTGGGGTGGGGATGACGCCGGGGGTTGGGGATGACCATGATCCAACTCGAGTAGGTTATATATCTTCTTTTTTTTTTTTTGAGAAATAAAATCCGGTTCTATTCTAATTTATAATCTGCTTTTAAAAATAAAAATAAAAATTAGGTAGCAATTTAATATATAGTCCGCACTGATGATGTGTCAAGTGACTGGACTTCCATTAAGTCAACTAACTGTCAACTAACGGATGGACTAATTTAGTCTTTTATCAACACCATAGGGACCCCCGTGATAAAAATCAAACCCTAAGGAGGAAAAATAAAGTTGTGAAACCCTAGGGGGCTATTAGGTATTTAACCATAATTTTTAACTATAACTAGGCTTCTATTGATAGTTTTTAACTGTAACTAAGCTTCTATTGATAGTTTTCAACTATAACTAAGCTTCTACTGATAGTTTTTAACTGTGACTAGGCTTTTATTGATAGTTTTCAACTATGATTAGACTTCTATAAATAGTTTTCAATTGTGACTAGACTTTTACTAATAGCTTTCACAAAAAATAGAAGGTTGTTTCTCAAGCATACACTTGTTCTTTAATTATCATAACTAAAAAAACATGTTTTGTTTCAAGTGCTTTAAAAAGAGAGCATGATTTCTACAACATTCATACCTTGGATTTCTCAATGACATATTGAATTTAGATTTTAGTGCTTTGCATGTTAGATATTCTTATAAATCATATTGACTTTAATATATATATATTATTCAATACAGGAAAGGAAAGGAAAAAAAGGGAGAAATAGAATTTAATTATGGTGCAATTTCACGGTGATTTTTCAAGATACGAAAAATTCTGAAATTGTGAGATTATTCTTGAGTTGAGCTAGGTTTGAGCTTTTTTGTGTGAAAAAACATATGCAATTATTCTTTTATGAGTTTAAATCAGTACGATAGTGTCATGAAGGTAAATTTTAGTTTAGGAATGTCATAATTTTGATTAGAAGGCTTATAAGATTTTTAATTGGTAGATTTTTGTTTTTGAACTTCTAAGAGAATATGCAAATTAAAGGATGGTTAAATCTTATTAATGATTGAGAGCTGTTATTAAAACTTAATTTGGATATGAGGAGATGAATGACAACACTTGTTCAATAATACTTATTTATAATGATATCTAGTTGTTTATATGTTTGGGTAATGATATCCATTATTTTATTTCCTTCTTCTAATTTTTTAGTATTGTTTTCTTCTTTTAACTCAAATTTAATATAGCCATATGGCCCATATCAAGTGTCATTGTAATGTTTATTGTTGGGTGGTGTTATGAGATATTGAATTTAGATTTTAGTGTTTTGCATGTTAAATATTTTTATAAATGAAAATTTATTTGAAGAATAGGAATCTTTCCAATGGTTACATTGTAAATTTGACAAATAGCTTTTATCAATGAATAAATGTGTAGCTTTTATCATTAAATAAAGATAAATGCTATATGTCAATAAATTCTTCCATATTTGGCTCATATTATCCTATAAATTCAATAAATTAGCCATTAGATTTGTAAAGTCCATCATTAAGTTATGTATAGTCCACGTAAATTCATGAATCTAATAGTTGATTTATATAATAAGATGAGACAAATATGAGGAAAATATTAACCCATAACATTTCTATTGAATAAATTTGTTGGTTGGATTTCTTTGAAGATTACATGCTACACTTTTCAACAAATAAATAAATAAATAAATAAAAATTAGAAGTTGGTTCTCATAGGATATGATGTGTCACCATCACTTGAAATCTATTACTTTGCAATGGGTCACCAACTCATGCAATGGTAACACATCATTTTAGAAAACCAACTTTTGAAAAAAAAAAAAAAAAAAAAATTGAACTTCTGGCATTTCTTGTAGTACAATTATAAGTTCATCTTTCAATTCTTTTAAGTTAGTATCAATCTCAAATTCTTTTTATCTTTATTATTTTAAGCTAAGCCTCTAACAACATACAACCTTAGGTCCTTTTAATCCATTTAATCCATACAAGATATATAGACAAAACAACCTCCATCGATTTCAAATTTCGTAGTCAGAACAACTCCCTTTTCCAAACACTTTACATTTCCTCATCAATAAAAAAGTATATTCTAATTGATTAAATAAAATATCCCCCACCACATAAAACATCATTTACTACATAAAATTTAAGGCACACACTGTCTTCGACATGAATAGGTCAAATAATAGAAAAATTTAA
Source organism: Carpinus viminea (assembly GCA_013348765.1). Lineage (NCBI taxonomy): Eukaryota > Viridiplantae > Streptophyta > Magnoliopsida > Fagales > Betulaceae > Carpinus > Carpinus viminea. Next base: position 13,993,252 of record CP054670.1, on the reverse strand, counting down.
CCTTATTTCTCCATATTTACAAGTCTGAGTTTCACAACCCTCCCAACAAAATTTGGAAAAAAATATATAAATAAAAGACAATAAGAAACTATTAAAAAAATATGCATGAGCGAGAATAGAGCAAAATTATATGTTGAAATTATAAGCTACCCTGTAGAGCTTGTTGTAAGCTTCACACAGAAGCATCCGCATCCAATCTAATTCTTTATTCTACAATTAAGTACTTACAACCACAATGATTGCAAGTAAAACACTTTATGACTTTGAAATAGCGCAAACAGCTACTGTTCTAACACCAAGTATTTCTCCTTCCTCTGCAAACAATACCATACACTAATGTTTTTCATTTTGGTCAAGAGTTTTCCAAACCAAACACCGATAACAATAGAACCACTTCAAAATTCAAAAACATAAACTTAAACACATGCAAAAACCATACTACTTTACAACAAGGATTCTCAGCCTTAAGCTTTGCTGCCATATCCTTGACCATCATCTAAAAGTTCGTAAGTTTGAAAAACAAATTTAAATAAATAAAAATTCCAACAACATGACAATGCCAACTTCATTTCACAACACTTGGAGCATGTCAAAAAATAAATAAATAAATAACTTTCAAAACACAACACTATTGATTTAATCTTTTACATAGAAAATTAATTAGATTTCTTTCCGACAAATACAGTCCCTAAAATAATACCAATCAAGACTACATATGGAAAAAATCAGATCTGTTTTTCCCACCAATAGTGACGCATCCATCAAGCATAACGACTATTTGTCTGGATTCAGTATAATTACAAGAGATGGGGATGGCCTTCTAGTAGGAGTTATGTTAAGTTGGGAGTGGACAAGAACGAATAACAAATTTAGTTATTGAAGCATTAGGGATACTGAAAAGCCAAAAAATATGTTTAGCAAAAGGGTACAACGATATGTGCTTTGTGATGGATGCAAAGTATTTCATTGACTTGATACAAGATTCAAAGAAATCTGTGAATAAACATAAGATATTTAAAAATGAACATTCATATATCAAATTAGTAACTGATACAGTGAGGTATACATACCATGCATATTCAATACAGACAACATTTAGATGAAAATATATATTTGTGCATCGTGAGTCAAATTCACTAATAGACTTTCTTGTGAACCATGCAAGAAATCTACATTAAATGGTTGGCCAAATTCAAAGAAGTATCAAGATTTACAAGACGTTCATATCACAGAGCATAATATATATATATGAGAAATTCTATGTCAGTTGGGTTGAAAGGCATCTTGATTAATGATATGGGGCTTTCCCGAGTAACTGCAAAGAGGATGACTAGTACAATTGATGCAATTCAAGTAATTATGACATTAATAGACAATAGATCTCAACTCCCAAAATATGGATAATAACTAATAGTAGTCTAGCTATTGAAATATTAGGGATACTGAAAAGCCTAAAAATGTGCTTTGCGAAAGATGCAAAATACGCCATTGAGTTGATACAAGATTCAAAGAAATTTTTTAAGAAACATCAAATATTTAAAAAGGAACATCCATTATCAAATTGGATGTTGATACGGTGAGGTACACATATCATGCATATTTAATATGGACAACATTCGGCTGAAAATATTTATTTATGCCTCATGAGTTAAATTCACCAACAAACTTTCTTGCGAACCATGCAATAAACCTACAATTAAATAGTTGGCCAAATTCAAAGAAGTATCAAGATTTACAAGCAAGATTTACAAGATGTTCACATCACAGAACATAATATATATATGAAATTCTATGCCAGTTGGGTTGAAATGCATACTAATTGATGATATGAGGTTTTCTCGAGTAATTGCAAAGAGGGTGACTGGTACAATGGATGCAATTCAAGTAATTATGTCATTAATAAACAATCAATCACTCAACTCCCCAAATATGGACAAGAATTAATAGCAATCTACCTATTGAAACATTAGGGATAATGAAAAGCCTGAAAATATGATTGGTGGAAGGATACAACGATATGTGCTTTGTGATGGATGCAAAATATGCCATTGAGTTAATACAAAATTCAAATAAATATGTTAAGAAACATAATATATTTAAAAGAGAATGTCCATATATGAAATTGGATGCTGATACGATGAAGTACACATACCATGCGCATTCAATATGGATAGCATTCAGTTGGAAATATATATTTGTGTCTCACGAGTCAAATTCACCAATAGACTTTCTTGGGAACCATGCAAGAAATCTAAAATTAAATGGTTGGTTAAATCCAAAGAAGTATCAAGATTTGCAAGACGTCCACATCACGAAGCATAATATATATATATATGCCAATTAGGTTGAAATGCATCTTGATTAATGATATGAGGCTTTCTCGAATAACTTGAAAGACGGTGACTGGTACAATGGATGCAATTCAAGTAATTATGTCTTTAATAGACAATCAATTAATCAACTCCCCAAATATGGACAAGAACTAATAGTAGTCGAGCTATTGAAGCATTACGGATACTAAAAAGCCTGAATATGTTTGGCGGAAGGATACAACAATATGTGCTTTGTGATAGATGTAAAGTACGCCATTGAGTTGATACATGATTCAAAATTTTTTTTTAAGAAACGTAAGATGTTTAAAAAGGAACAACCATATATCAAATTGGATGATGATACGATGAGGTACACATACCATGCATATTTAATATAGACAATATTCGGCTAAAAATATTTATTTGTGCCTCATGAGTTAAATTTACCAACATACTTTCTTGCGAAGCATGTAAGAAAGTATTAAGATTTACAAGATGTCCACATCATGGAGCATAATATATATATGCAAAATTCTATACCGGTTGGATTGAAATACATCTTAATTGATGATATGAGGGTTTCTCGAACAACTACAAAGATGGTGACTGGTATAATGAATACAATTCAAGTAATTATGTTATTGATAGACAATCAATCTCTTAACTCCTTAAATATGGATAAGAACTAATAGCAGTCTAACTATTAAAACATTAAGGAGATTGAAAAGCCTGAAGATATGATTGACGAAAGGGTACAACGATATGTGCTTTGTGTTAGATGCAAAATACGTCATTGACTTGATACAACATTTAAAGAAATCTGTGATGAAACTTAAGATATTTAAAAAGGAACATCCATATATCAAATTGGTTACTGATACGGTGAGGTATACATACCATGCGCATTCAATATAGACAATATTTGGTTGAAAATATGTAATTTTGCCTCGTAAGTCAAATTCACCAACAGACTTTCTTGCGTACCATGCAAGAAATCTAAAATTAAATGGTTGTCCAAATCTAAAGAAGTATCAAGATTTGCAAGACAAACATATCGCGGAGCATAATATATATTTAAGAAATTCTATGCCAGTTGGGTTGAAAATGCATCTTAATTAATAATATGAAGCTTTTTTGAGTAACAGCAAAGGGGGTGACTGGTACAATGGATGCAATTCAAGTAATTATGCCTTTAATAGACAATCAATCACTCAACTCCCCAAATATGGACAAGAACTAATAGCAGTGTAGCTATTGAAGCATTAAGGATACTAAAAAACCTGAAAATATGCTTGGCGTAAAGAAACAAGAATATGTGCTTTGTGATGGATACAAAGTACATTATTGTGTTGATACAAGATTCAAATAAATTTTTTAACATCCATATATCAAATTAGATGTTGATACGGTGAAGTACACATATCATGCTCATTCAATATGGATAACATTCAGTTGAAAATATATATTTGTGCCTCGTGAGTCAAATTTACTAACAGATTTTCTTGCGAATCATGCAAAAAATCTGCAATTAAATGATTTGCCAAATCCAAAGAAATATCAAGATTTGTAACACGTCCATATCACGGAGCATAATATATATATGAGAAATTCTACTCTAGTTAGGTTGAAAGGCATGTTGATTAATAATATGAGACTTTCTCAAATAACTGCAAAGAGAATTACTAGTACAATGGATGCAATTCAAATAATTATGTCATTAATTGACAATCAATCACTTAACTCCCTAAATATGGACAAGAACTAATAACAGTCTAGCTATTGAAGCATTGTAAATACTGAAAAGTTTGAAAGTATGATTGGCAGAATGGTACAATAATATGTGCTTTGTGATGGATGCAAAATATGTCATTGAGTTGATACAAGATTCAAAAAAATCTATCAAGAAACATAAGATATTTAAAAAGTAACATTTATAAATCAAATTAGATACTGATACAGTGATGTACACATACTATGCGCATTTAATGTGGACAACATTCGGTTGGAAATATATATCTATGCCTCGTGAGTTAAATTTATCAACAGACTTTCTTGCAAACCATGCAAGAAATCTATAATTAAATGGTTGACCTAATCCAAAGAAGTATCAAAATTTCCAAGATGTCCATATCACGGAGCATAATATATATATGAGAAATTCTATATCAATTGGGTTGAAAGACATCTTGGTTAACGATATGGGGCTTTTTCGAGTAACTACAATGAGAGTGACTGGTATATTGGATGCAATTCAAGTAGTTATGTGATTAATAGACAATTAATCACTAAACTCCTTAAATATGGATAAGAACTAATAGCAGTCTACCTATTGAAGCATTAGAGATAGTAAAAGCCTGAAAATATGCTTCGCAGAAGGGTACAACGATATGTGCTTTGTGTTGGATGTAAAATACGCCATTGACTTGATACAAGATTTGTTGTAATTGCGCATAATAATGATAAACAGTATATATAATCGAAAAGAGAGAGATCAAGAAAGAAAGAGACACAAATTTAATATGGTTTGGCAATTTGCCTACGTTCACAAAGAGGCGGCTATTATTCTCTTAATTAATCCAGGTTTACATCAATAAGATATATGTAGGAAAAAACCCTAAACTCTACGCGTACGAACTTGTACGAACGCGTACGGGGCTTCGTACGGAACTGTACGAAAATCCTAAAATACCCTAGTATCGTACCGTAGGGGTGTTGCCCCCGCACCCGCACAACCTAATTGTTCCCCCCGCAAACTTAATTACACCGATGGTCCAATAGACTCCTGCTTCGTGAACGTTCACTACGTCCCGTCTACTTGGCCTTCCACTGGTGTTAATATAAACCACTAACTCCAACAAGATTCAAAGTAATCTTTGAAGAAACATAAGATATTTAAAAAGGAACATCCATATATCAAATTAGATACCAATACGGTGATGTATATATGCGCATTCAATATGGACAACATTCAGTTAAAAATATATATTTGTGCCTCGTGAATCAAATTCACCAACAGACTTTCTTGCAGACCATGCAAGAAATTTACAATTAAATGGTTGGTTAATTCCAAAGAAGTGTCAAGATTTACAAGACATCCATATCACGGAGCATAATATATATTTCATAAATTCTATGCCAGTTGGGTTGAAATGTATCTTGATTAATGATATGAGGCTTTCGCGAGTAACTGCAAAGAGGCTGACTGGTACAATGGATACAATTCAAGTAATTACTCCTTTAATAGACAATTAATCTCTCAACTCTCCAAATATAGATAAGAACTAATAGCAGTATAATTATTGAACCATTAAAGGTACTGAAAAACTTGATAATATGTTTGGCGAAAGGGTACAACAATATGTGCTTTGTGATGGATGCAAAGTACGTCATTGTGTTGATACAAGATTCAAAGAAATCTATTAACATCCATATATCAAATTGGATGCTAATACGGTGAGGAACACATGTCATGCGCATTCAATATGGACAACATTCGATTGAAAATATATATTTGTGCCTCGTGAGTCAAATTCAGCAACAGACATTCTTGTGAACCATGCAAAAAATCTACAATTAAATGATTTTCCAAATCCAAAGAAGTATCAAGATTTGTAAGACATCCATATCACGGAACATAATATATATATGGAAAATTCTATGCCAGTTGGGTTGAAAGACATCTTGATTAATAATGTGGGACTTTCTCAAATAACTGCAAAGAGGGTGATTGGTACAATGGATGCAATTCAAGTAATTTTGCCTTTAATAGACAATCAGTCACTCAACCCTCTAAATATGGACAAGAAGTAATAGTAGTCTAGCTATTGAAGCATTATGGATACTGAAAAGTCTAAAAGTATGATTGGTAGAGGAGTACAACGATATGTGCTTTGTGATGGATGCAAAATACGGCATTGAGTTAATACAAGATTCAAAGAAATCTGTTAAGAAACATAAGATATTTAAAAGGAACATCCATACATCAAATTGGATGTTGATATGATGAGATACACATACTATGCGCATTTAATATGAACAACATTCGGTTGAAAAATATATAATTGTACCTCGTGAGTCAAATTTACCAACAAACTTTCTTGCGAACCATGCAAGAAGTCTAAATTAAATGGTTGGCCAAATCCAAAGAACTATCAAGATTTGCAAGACGTCCATATCACGGAGTGTAATATATATATGAGAAATTCTATGTCAATTAGGTTGAAAGACATCTTGATTAATGATATGAGGCTTTCTCGAGTAACTGCAAAGAAGGTGACTGGTATAATGGATGCAATTCAATTAATTATGTCATTAATTGACACTCAATCACTCAACTCCTCAAATATGGACAACAATTAATAGCAGTCTAGCCATTGAAACATTAGAGATAGTGAAAAGCCTAAAAATATGTTTGGCAGAAGGGTACAACAATATGTGCTTTGTGTTGGATGCAAAGTACGTCATTGACTTGATACAAAATTCAAAGAAATCTGTGAAAAAACATAAGATATTTAAAAAATAACATCCATATATCAAATTGGATACTGATATGGTGAGGTATACATACCATGCGCATTCAATATGGACAACATTCGTTTGAAAATATATATTTGTGTCTCGTGAGTTAAATTCACCAACAGACTTTCTTGCAAATCATGCAAAAAATCTACAATTAAATAGTTTGGCCAAATTCAAAGAAGTATCAAGATTTGCAAGACATCCATATCACAGAACATAATATATATTTCAAAAATTCTATGCTAGTTGGGTTGAAAGACATCTTGATTAATGATATGAGGCTTTCTTGAGTAACTGTAAAGAGGGTAACTAGTACAATAGATGCAATTCAAGTAATTATGCTTTTAATAGACAATCAATCACTCAACTCCTCAAATATGAACAAGAACTAATAGCAATATAGCTATTTAAGCATTAAGGATACTGAAAAACCTGAAAATATGTTTGGTGGAAGGGTACAACAATATGTGTTTTGTTATGAATGCAAAGTATGTCATTGTGTTGATACAAGATTCAAAGAAATCTGTGAAAAAACATAAGATATTTAAAAAGGAATATCCATATATCAAATTTGATACTGATATGGTGAGGTACACATACCATGCGCATTCAATATGGACAACATTCAATTAGAAATATATATTTGTGCCTCGTGAGTCAAATTCAACAACAGACTTTCTCGCGAACCGTGCATGAAATTTACAATTAAATGGTTGGCCAAATTCAAAGAAGTATCAAGATTTGCAGGATGTCCATATCACGGAGCATAATATATATGTCTATGCCAGTTGGGTTGAAAAGCATCTTGATTAATGATATGGGGCTTTCTTGAATAACTACAAAGAGAGTGATTGGTACAATAGATGCAATTCAAGTAATTATGTCATTAATAAGCAATCAATCACTAAATTCCCCAAATATGGAAGTACTGGCCAAGTGAAAAAGATGTATAAATCAATATCCATATTTATTTTTTATGTTCACAGAGTTAGTACTACACTAATAATTATTCTCATTATTTTGTTTTTTGGTTTTTTGTTTTTCATTAGTTTTGTGCGAACGCATTACAAAAGGGGAGCTAAAATGTTTTATAATTGAAATATTGGAAGGGGGGAAAATAATGGAACATGTTGCAGGTAATCTATTATTTAGCATGAGATATATTTTAGTCAATAGGAACAATTTGACCTATTTTCAATTTTAATTCAGTATCCGTCAAATGCAGTAGGTTGTCGGTGACATACTCAGAGAGCAGGTAAGCATCTCAAATTTTTTGATGAACCAAACTACATTGAACTGAGACTAGACTAATAAATTAAATTTTTGGCCACAATTAGGTTGGTTGAACAGATGCATAATTTTGATGTACTGAATCGCAAACTTGATCAATTAAATTATAAGGTATGTACATTAATAACATGATCTGAGAGATTATCTGAAAGAATTGATTGGGTCAATTCTCACCTTCCTCCTTGTTATCCTCGAGCTTACAAAGTAAGTTTAAGTTAAGTAAAATTTAAGCATGATATATACTCTTGAGTATTGACAAGAATGAAATGGGGTGCTGATGATATTAATTTAAAACTTGTTCATAGGGAAAGGCCAACCATTGAGCTTCAAGCAACCCAAGTTGAATGGAACGCTTTGGAGTTCAATAAAAATAAAACCATTTCAAAATTCAAAACATAACTTAAACAAAACCATACATCATCTAAAAGTTCGTAAGTTTGAAAAACAAATTTAAATAAATAAAATTTCAACAACATAACAATACCAACTTCATTCCACAACACTTGAGCAATTAATTGATATATAACATAGCATTTTATTATTTAGGGGATCAGGTGTAGCAAGGTAGCAAATTCAAAAGAATTACACAAGTTGTTGATAATGTCGAAGGTAAAATTAAATATTTTTTTAAGTTTATAATGTTTTGTTATATTTTATTTACCAAGTACTTTCATATTTTGTAGATAGAAAAGGGTATAAATCATTTTTATTCAAAATCGGACAAGGATTCACTAGTAAAAAAAACTCAAGCATATGATTTGACAGTACATCAATCGAAGGTAAATAACTTCAAAACACAACATTATTGATTTAATCTTTTACATATAAAATTTAACTTTCAAAACACAACACTATTAATTTTCTTTTACGTAGAAACTTCTATTGATAGTTTTCAAATGTGACTAGACTTTTATTAATAGTTTTCAACTGTGACTAAACTTCTACTAATAGTTTTCAACAATGACTAAGTTTCTACTAATAGTTTTCAACAATGACTAAGCTTTTTACTCAAAGTTTTCAATTGTAATAAGACTTATACTCTTAGTTTTCAACTGTGACTAGACTTCTACTGATAGTTTTCAATTATGACTAGACTTCTATTGAAAGTTTTCAACAATGACTAGGTTTTTAATCAAAGTTTTCAATTGCAACAAGACTTCTATTCTTAGTTTTCAACTATGACTAAACTTCTACTGATAGTTTTCAACTGTAACTAGACTTCTACTGATAGTTTTCAACAATGACTAGGCTTCTACTCAAAGTTTTCAACTGTAACAAGACTTCTACCAATAGTTTTCAGCTATAAGTAAACTTCTACTAATAGGTTTCAACCATGCATGATTTATATGATTTCAAACCCTACAAAACATAAATTTGTTCTTTTCAAAAATAGAAGTATTGTGGAAGAAAACTTAGAACACAGCATCCAAAAAAATTGACGATGTTGTGTTCTATGTTTTCTTCCACAATACTTCAATTTTTGATATATAACTGTATAAGATCTTATTATGTTTTGTTGTTTGAGATTTGGGTTTCTTGGTTGCTTTTGTAGCTTCTTATTGGCTTGATTTCGGCTACTGAAGAAGAAATTTGGCTTTGGTTGTCTATTGGTTTTGAAATTTGGCTTTGGTTGTCTATAGGTTTTCTAGATGGCCGAATGGGTGTGCGTAGTTGTTTTTTTTTTTTTTGTAATATACCAAACAAACCAGAACAAATTGCCAGCAGCAAGCTTTAAACCAGCAAGCAGCAAGACAGAAAGAGCTACAAGAGAAGCAACCTGCAGACCAGCAAGCTGCAAGCCAAAACCATCAAAAAACCAAAACTAAGGGGGGTTAAAGAGGGGGGGATCTTTCCCACTACATATGGGGATAGAGCTAGGGGGGAAACTAAGGAGGGAATGCAACTCAGGAGAACCCTTGCTGCGGCCCTATGTGCCACATAAAGGGCATAAAAGTTTTCACTTCTAGAAATATTTTTAGCCTCCCATAAGGAGGAGGGAGGAAAGCTAGTAATAGTTTCTTGAATAACATGTTCAATATGAGCATCCCTAATAAGAGTAGGGGACTTTAGAGTAGACATAATTACATTAGAAACACCTTCTAAAATAAACTTGTTAAGCTTCATGGAGGAAGCCAAAAGGGCAACAAGATAAGCAGCAAGGGCTGCACCATAGATAGTTGTTGGGTGTTGTATATATTTTTTTTTGGGTTAAATACTTTTTCAATACCTGTGTTTTGAGCCAAAATCAAATAACCAGTTTTCAAAATATAAAATGGCAATTGGTTATCAAATAAACTCACTTGATACTTCTGTCAGAATTCCGTTAGTTTTTTTAACGAAGTGCTATGTCATCCTTACACGTGGCGTGGTACTTGAGTTTTTGGGTGCCACATCAGATTAAATAATATTAAAATTATGTAAAAAAAACAAAAATTAAAAAACTTTAAAAAACCTCGTCTTTAAAAAAAAAAAAAACTAAAACTAAAAAACAAAAGAAAACCCATCGTCATTCTCTCTCTCCCCAAAAAGAAAAAAACAAAAATTAAAAAACTTAAAAAAAAAACTGTGTCTTCAAAAAAAAAAAAACTAAAACTAAAAAACAAAAGAAAACCATCGTCACTCACCTCTCCTCTCCCCCAAATAAAAAAAAAACGAAAATTAAAAACTTTAAAAAAAAAAAACCTACATCTTCAAAAAAAAGAAAAACTAAAACTAAAAAACAAAGAACACCCATCATTCTCCTCTCCTCTCCCCCAACCCCTAGATGTTTGTAGACCCACATTCTTTCTTTGCCATCCATCTCTCAACGCAGTCGCCATCCACTCCTCAACACGCCGTCGCCGTCCACTCTCCGCCGTTGGTCTTCCTTAGCCGCCGGTCTTCCCTAAAGAAAATCTGAAAATACATTATACTCTGTCATAGTAATTGAGTGCAAAGGTGATAGGAAAGAATTGGAAATGTCTGAACCCTAATAAGAGGTAACCTATTGCCACCCCAAGTTGCAGATAATTCAAATTATAGGATGGGTAGCCCAAATTCATTACTTGTTGAATTAGGGCTACTCATCCTAGAATTTGAGAGGGACAGAGACGGTGACGGCGTTGAGAGAGACCAGCTGACGGACGGTGATGGCGACGGCAGAAAGAATGTGGGTCTGCAAACATCAAAGGGTTGGGGGAGAGAATGAATGATGGATTTTCTTTGGTTTTTTTAGTTTTGGTTTTAGTTTTTTTTTTTTTTTTTTTGAAGACGTAGGTTTTTTTTGAAGTTTTTTCAATTTTCGTTTTTTTTTTTTAAATAATTTTAATATTATTTAATCTGACCTGGCACCCAAAAACCCAAGTACCACGCCACGTGTAAAAGTGACGTGGTATTCCGTTAAAAAAACTAATAGAATTCTGACAGAAGTATCAAGTGGATTTATTTGATAACCACAAGTACCATTTGCGATATTTTTGAAAACTAAGATGGCTTTTTGATTTTGGTTCAAAGCACAGGTACTGAAAAAGTATTTAACCCTTCTTTTTTTAAATTACACGTTTATTTCTTTCTAGAATCCCTATTTATGGTGAATTTAGATGCCAAAATGTTGTTATGGGTGCGCGCTTTATTGAAGTAGGTAGCCAATATGTATCTGAAGTGTATCTAATTCTTTGAGACACTACTTTAAACTTAACCTCTGATTTTAGTTATCAAAATATTATGTCTTATATATATTTAGATTTTTTAATATTAGAGCTTTAGTGAAGTTTTTTATTTTTGTCAATTTATCTACCCATTTCATTTATGAACATAAGGGCTGAAGTGTGTTTCAGCTGGGTTGTGGAATCCATAACATAGCTCACCCATGTTTACTTCTTTTTGTATGTTAAAGCTTGGAGAACTTTTGGATTCATAGTTAAAAAGAAAAGTCCTGTGTAATATGTTTGAAGTTGACAAAAATTAAAGCTAAAAAATTAGAGAGAATTCCTTACATGATGACAGAGAAGCAAGATAACTAATTGCGGAAGCATCAACCTTTACCATTTGACTTGGCTAAAATAACAATAATTCCTATCTAGCTAGTATTCTACTATTAATTCATTTTCTTGGAATAAGAGCTCAAAGATGTAGCAAAGTTGATAAAGGAAATGAGTCTCGTTCGTTTTGAGCCAGAGTTTACATGGAGCACTCAAAACATAGCACCATTTTCTGGAAGTAACTTTAAAAACTATAGGTATGTTTGAGTAAAGCTTTCAGTTATTAGTGGAGACGTTAGAAGCTAATCAAAAAATTCCATAGAAAAGCAAACTAGGTAACATGAGGAAAACATAGTATTGTTCGCTGGAAATCAAAAAAATAAGTAAAATTGAGTCCGATCATACAAACAAATTTCAACTTCACTTTCTGTGCAACCGCACGAGGAAAAACAGTGACCTTACGTTGAAGGCTCATCTTTCTAAAGGATCTCAAATTGAGTTTAGAGGTGGACAAACAGCTGCCGCTATTTTCTCCCCAAGGTTGAATTTATTTGCAATCAATGGCCGAACATCTTCAGCTCAAACCAAGCTCTCCAAGAACATCTTCGGCTCCAACCAAGCTCTCCAAGAACAGTAGTAATGCGAGCAGTTCTTGTTCTTCATCCGAACTATCATCAAACGAGCTTTCAATGGGTATTCCATTGTCAATTTGGAATCCAAATGCCCAACAGAAAGCCAACGTACTTGTTAAGAAAATTAAGATTTCCATTTATGGAGCATATATTGTGTAGAGGATGAAAAATAAGTATGCCATGGTATGCTGCATAATTTGCATGAACCCAATGTTACATTTTTCCGAACATAAAAAAAAGGCGGGGAAACTATAAAAAAGTCCCCCAAACTATCGGTCGTTTGCAATATAGTCCCTCAATGTTCAAAAGATAATAAAGTAACCCTCCAAACTACTAAAATGTATCAAAAATGTCATTTATTTTTTATATGCCTATAATACCCATTCTTTTAACTTGCGCTAATATTAATGCTCATAGTCTCTTCTTGATTCATCGAATCTATATTGGTAGCTAGCCAAATCTCTTTACTTTTTGCATCACATACTAAGATGAAGATGTTTCAATCTCGACTACTCGTTAACTTTTTTTTTTTTTTTTTTGGCATTCATGTTTGAATTACGCATTTACACTGTCGTTCATGGTGTCTATTTTTGTTTTGAAAATAAATCCAAAAATATAATATAATGATAAATAAGAAGGGAAATGATGACTATTACCCAAAAAAAAAAAAAACCTTTTATTTTTAAAATTTTAAGATTTTAATTCATGTTGTCTACCATGCCATTAATTTTTCCTAAAAAAGCATTTTCCCAATCGACCTTAACCATAAAAATAACAATCAATATTGTTAATGCATATTTTCATACGTTTGGACCGGCAATGAGTCTCCTACAAAATAGAGAGAAAATGTCACCAAAACCTCTTGACCTATGGTCACAAGGATCAAATACCTACATTAGTATAGTTTTGAAAAAAAAAAAAAACGTACAAAGAGAGTGGGAGAGAGAATTTGTGTACCTAATTATTTAGGGTTGTGTGACCCTTTTAGGCCCTGTTTGATAACAGTTTGCGTTTGTATTGTACGGTGCGATTGCACCGTACAACATGATATGTTTGACAGAGTCAAGTTTGAAACACACAGGTCAGTCGATTAAATTACGTTTTTACCCTTATTTTTTTGGTTTTTCCTTCAGCACGTTCAGCTTTTGTCTCTCTTTTGGTTTTTCCTCCAACACAGTGATAAGGATTCAAAACAAGGCTCATCTCTCCGTTGATCTACACCCAAGAGTAGGTACCTTCGTTGATCTTCCAGACGAGCCCCTTTCTTCTTTCCCTGTTCTTCTTCCTCAGACGTTGAATCACAGAATCTTTGGTGTGTTCCTCCTGATCGTCGATGGAAACAGGCAGTGCCTCCTCGTGAATCTCCACCGTCAGGTGGCCCTCCTGAATCTCCTTCAAGAAGCGCCGTGGCCCGTGGCCTTGACCCCTGCATCGCGTGCCATCCCCGGCAAGCTCCTCCAGATATGGCATGTGTGGGGCTTCAAGAAGGAGTTCTTCCCCTTCGAGCTCATCCGGACATTCGCCGACTTCAACGACAAGGTCACGACGCTCAAGTGGTGCCGGACTCCAAGTACATACTCGCCGAGTCGAATCGCCTGTCGGCGAGGCTGTTTTCCGTGAACAAAACCGGCGTTGTCAAAACGAAGCCCTTTTGTTTCTGGAAATGGAGTAGTGGGTGTGTGACTATCTAGGGGGGAGAAAACAGTAGTGGGTGTGTGACTATCACGGGAGGAGAAGAAGACAGAGGGAAATGGAGGTTGACAAGGAAGGATGGTTTTGGCCAGGACCCGACGAAGTTGACGGCGTGTGACTATCACGAGGGAAGAAGACAACATATCCATGGGCATTTTGGTAATTTCAAAATCTGAGGTGTTGGACTGATTGTGGAACCATTTAAACTAAACGATGAGAATGAATAGTAAAAACCCGTGAACAGTGCAAACCCAAAACATAAATCGGTTTATCAAACACCACTTAATGTGAAAGGCTCTTCAAAATTATTAAATTAGTCCTTAAATGCATGGCAAACGACGATTTGAGTGGGTCTTTAGGTAGAATGGGGCTTAGGCATATTTATTGTACCAACAAATATAAATTTGGCAAAAGAGAAAAGAAAAGAAATAATCACTTGCAGAAATTCCGTTATAATCATAAAATTTTCTCATCTTAAGATTTCTCACTATTAACGTATGGTAAAATAAATATTAAATCTTTTCAAAAAAAATAATAATAAATATTAAATTTATAAAATAAAATAATAAAAGAATTGTTCCCAATAGGCAGATCAATCAGTTGGGATCACGCTTAATAAAACGGAGGTCATTAGTTCAAATTCATCTCCCCTCTCTTATGTGGATATGTACAAAAAACCAAAAAATAAATAATAAAAGAATTATAAAGAGCTACGCGGTAACGCAGCTTCCTGCTAACAATTCGTCGCATCTCAGGATCAGAGTCATGTTTTCTGCCACCCAATAGAAGAAAGACACATCAACTAAAGTACAAAAATTACATAAAAATTGCTTACAACAAAAATACCAGATTCTGAGCTTCAAGAAAGAGAGAAAGGTGAGGGACTTTCTGCCCCTGTCAACTCCTCCTTTGGTGAGCACTTCGCCTCCTTCATCTTCTCCTCCAGCAACTCCTCCTCCAGTCAGCTCTCCACCTCCCGCCACCGGCCACTCCTCCACCCGCTATTCCTCCCCCGGCCACTCTACCTCCAGCGACTCCACCTCTAGCATCTCCTCCTCTGGCAACTCCCCCTCCAGCCATTCCACCCCTAGCAACGCCTCCACCAGCACCTCTTGCATCTCCACCAGCGTCGGTTCCCACCACTAGCTCGACTCCAACAACGGGCAAGAAGAAGGTGAAGGCTTTTGCCCTGTCTCCCGTGGCATTGAGCCCAACGATTTCAGTCGGAAGCCCTAGGCACGAGCCTAGGAGCTTTCTCTCCGACAAGCCCACCACTTGGTTCACCATTGCTGCTCCGACTGAAGAATCAGAAAAAACTCATTCCTCCATCACTGCTCTGCAGGGCCCGCTCAATGCTTTTCGTGGCCTTAGGCGAAACTTCTAAACGAGGCCTTATTTTTTTAATATTTAAATATTAATTAAATAATTTTTTTAATATTATTATATTTAGAGTTCTTAATGTATCTTACTATAACTTCTAATTCTTATAGTAATAAATCTATATTAATGTATCTTGTGAGTGTATGTTTAGAAATTTTGATTTCAAACAAACTCATCAAAAAAATTGTTAGAAATCGGTAAGGGATTGAGCTGAAAATTGTCAAAACTCACCAAACAAACACACATCCGATCGATGAGCATTTGTAGTCTGATTGAGCTGAAAATTGATACGGATGTTAACGATACATGAATCTTTATTGTCAACGGTGGAGATTGGATTCTGACTTCTGAGCATTTTGTATCGAAGAGGAAAAAAGAAGAGAAGAAAAGGACGAAGAGGAAGGAGAGAGAGAGAGAGAGCTCAAATAGGAGAAATTGACTTCGCCGACACTCAAACAGAGGAGAGAGAGAGAATGACTCTTTTTACTTTTTTAGATTAGTGTGAAGGAAAAAGACAAAAAAAAAAGGGGGGGGCTTATTATTATTTTTTTTTTTTTGATAAATTGGTCTTATTTTACTATGAGCTTATTATATTGGGGCTTTATTTTAGAGGCCTTAAGTTTTTATGAGAAAAAAATTTGGGCCTTATTTAAAAAATTATGGGGCCTTACTAAAAATTTTTTTGGGCCTTATTACTTGGGGGCCCTAGGCATGTCTCGATCACTAGAGGGAGAGAATCTGATGGAGGAGGAGATAGCTTTCGTTTATCCACGGAGGAACTGGTGGCTCCGACATTCTAGCCAACCGGCCATGTGGTGAATTGCCCTCTTGATTTCTGATGCTCCTTCGTCTCTGCTGCCGTCAGAGAGAGAGAGAGAGAGGGAAAGAGGGGGGAAAATTGTGAAGAGGGGATTTGTGGATGATGGGAATTAATCCCATGTTTTTGTGCTTATTTTTTTAATATGTAATAGGTGAGATGTCAACCTTTGAATGAAAGGTAGAGTTTTCTGCCTTGACCGTTTGTCACCACCTCTCCAATTCTTATTTATCATTTTATCCAGACATCACCACCACGTGGCGCAAAAAGGACGCTGACTGCAACTTTTAGGATTCCGAATGACTATCTTACCCTTGTAGATATAGAAATATTACAAACAAAATTAATTAAACCAGGTACGCAGCGAATGTTTGGTACCTCGGCCTTCCACTTCGAATTCATCGCTCTCTCTCTCTCTCTTTGTGAAGATTGATTTTATACCTAAACTTCAACGATTTCACATTCAATTTTCGCTGATTAATCGACGTATAATTCTGAGTGTACTTCTCATTTCTAGTTCTCAAATTTGATGTCATTTTCGTTTTACTGTTTGATTTTACCGATTTCAGTGTCTCAGATTCTTTATCAGTCTTATCGCTTTTTGTTGTTGATTCAGATGGCTTCGGCGATGCTTTCTCTAGCTTCAGCCTGCCCATCTGCGTCACTTTCGGCGCATGAGAATCTCAAGGTACTGCTGGTTTCCGTTTCTGTGATTTCACTTTCAATTACGTTTTGTGTTCTTTTGAAGCGGAGGTTTCTGTTTGTTTGCGGAGAAAATGCAGGAAAATAGAACGAATCAGAGTTATGATTTCCATTTCTTCTTTCATTTTTAGAACCCGAAAGGGCAGAAAATTTTAAATTCTATTTTCTAATTTTTTTCTCGGCAACCAAACGTGGTTGTTATCGTGTGGATCACTGACATATTTTGTTGTAACTTGAACAGGTAAAGTTGAAGCCTGGAAGTGCTAGCTTGAGCTTCAACAAGGAGAAAAGCAATCTCTTTATTAACACGAAGGTATGTATTCCGTGGCCTTCTCTGGCTGTGTAAACGTGGATGGATTAATTAGCCCTTTAGCTCCAATTATGGTCTGTGCGGTCTTTCTTTAACATTAATGCTAACCCGTTGTGATGATTTGAGCTTTGTGTCATGTCTGATCATCTATGCTGATAGTTACATACGGTGGTCGAAGTCTGTTACGAGATAGGCTTTTTTAAAAAAATATATATGTATATTTTAAGGTGTTTAGGTTGAATTTTTTTTCTTCCTATTTTTCTGTTGTCAAGTTGATCTGTTACTCTCTCTTGTATTGGTGCTGCTTGCTTATTTGCTGTTTATTCATTTTGTTTTTGTATCAAGGCTTTCACTTTATCTATGTTTGGCTATTAGTAGGGCCGACAATTTTGTACTCAACTCACAAATTTGACACAAACCCAACACAAAATTATCGGCTTGGGATTTTGTATAATTGGGTTAGGATCAATTCAAGTCGACTATATTAACTCATTTAATAAACGGGTCAATTCCGAGTCAACTTGCTTACAGTATTTAGATTCATATACTAGTCAAAACAGGTCAAATGGGTTGTGTTTAGGCCAACCCAACACAACTTATTTATTAAATTAGTTAATCGGGTTGGGTCATCCCAACAAGACATGTTTATTAAACAAATTATATGGGTTGTGTCATCTGCTTATCTTAATGGATTGGGTCAGGTTTGAGATGTTAGTCCTGTTTAATTAAATGGGTTGTATTAGGATTAACCCGTAAGTCGACAGAATACGAACTCAACATGCCAACACGAATTGCACCAGCCCTCATTAGATTTGAGTTTCGGTTGTTTTTGAAATGCAGTCTTCTGGTCGGATATCTATGGTTGCTGCAGTTAATGCTTCTCGTTTTGAGGGTGTCACAATGGCTCCTCCTGATCCGATTCTGGGAGTTTCTGAAGCTTTTAAAGCAGACACACATGAAAGCAAGCTCAACCTTGGAGTTGGGGCCTATCGAACAGAAGAGTTACAACCTTATGTGCTGAATGTTGTCAAGAAGGTCAGGCTTTTTCCCTCATATATTGGTAAATATTTCATATATGAATCTCTCTTTTGTGTGTGTGTGTGTTCTCTATGGACACAGTTTTAGTGTCAGAAATATACATAGGTATTTTTTAAGTTGTTTCTTAGTGATAAAACTGAGTACTTGTTTCTCCGAGAAGTGAATTGAGTTACAATTAATCATATAGAAAGTTTTTTTTTTCTCCAGGCAGAGAATCTTATGGTGGAAAGGGGAGAAAACAAAGAGGTATCAATGTTTGCTCAAATGTATGGGTGACCTGGAGTCATTATTCTCACTTTAGATTACTTACTATAATTTGATGATAATGTGTAGTATCTCCCAATCGAAGGTTTGGCTGCATTCAACAAGGTGACTGCTGAGTTATTGTTTGGAGCAGACAACCCTGTAATAAAGCAACAAAGAGTATGTCAGAGTTTGAATGCTACTGAATCTTGTCAAATTTGATTTGATATTTTTTCTTGGTTCTTAGATTATATAGAGGGGGAAAAAAACTTCCCTTATATTTTTCTTTTTCAGGTTGCTACTGTTCAAGGTCTTTCAGGAACTGGTTCTCTTCGACTTGCTGCAGCTCTGATTGAACGATATTTTCCTGGGGCAAAAGTTCTGATCTCATCTCCAACTTGGGGTGTGTATGGTCGCTCACTTGAACTTGTATGTGAGATTGTCTCAAGGGTACTGAATTTTCATGGCTAATAAAATTGTCTTGCAGGTAATCACAAGAATATTTTCAATGATGCTAGAGTTCCGTGGTCTGAATACCGATACTATGATCCAAAAACAGTTGGTTTGGACTTTGAGGGGATGCTAGCTGACATAAAGGTTCCATCTTGGCATGGTTGTGATTTTTAGGGTTTTATTTGGCCAATTAAGCTGTTAGCAGCTTTCATTATAACATCCATGTTTCAAATAAATGTTGGCTCTGAGAACTTTCAGCTGAAATGGTTAGTATTTTGTAATTTTTCAAATGATCCGAGAATCACATACAGTGTTACATGCAAACTTCTTTTGTAATTTTGGACATCTTAGACTAGTAAAACTTTGTACTTGTGTTTTATTTTCCATGTAAGTCCCAATTCCAGCCTAACTTTACTTCTCTAAAACAATTTACCAATAATTTGTTTGTTCTGTTTTCAGGCTGCCCCTGAAGGATCTTTTGTGTTACTTCATGGCTGTGCCCACAACCCAACTGGCATTGATCCAACCCCTGAACAGTGGGAAAAAATTGCTGACGTGATTCAAGAGAAGAACCATATAGCATTTTTTGATGTTGCTTACCAGGTATGATTGCAGTATTGGTTTGTATCCCGCTAAATTGGAAATTTGATGCTGGAAATTTTAAATAGAAAATTTTCAAAAATTCATTGATACATATTAAAAGGTTATTTATCCATAGCATCATGTAGAAATTTGTTTGAAGTATAAAACTTACTGCATAGTTTGTTTTACTCTGAACTTATCAATGCTTTAGGGATTTGCTAGTGGAAGCCTTGATGGAGATGCAGCATCTGTGAGATTATTTGCTGCGCGTGGTATGGAGATTCTGGTTGCCCAGTCATATAGTAAAAATCTGGGTCTTTATGCTGAAAGAATCGGCGCAATCAATGTTGTCTGCTCATCAGCAGATGCGGCAGCAAGGTGTGTTGAACAAATATCCTATGATTAATTATTGTTTGAGTTAAATTAGAATTCCCACAAAATATGTGCATGATAAGATAAACATCACTGCACATTCATGCTGGACATATCTATGAATTCTAGCCTGCATTATCTGTATCTCCTTTGGGATATGAGATAGCTGTGTTTAAAAAACTTGACTCCTAGCCAACCCCACGCCAATAACTGATAGGGAGCTCTGTCTTTCACGTCATAGGGTTTTGCCTGGTGTTTCTTCAAATAGTTGATTTAAATAAACTTACTATTTCAACAATACGTCCACTCCTGGCTCCTATAGATTAAGCATGCCTAAAAATTCCTATGAATGGCTCCAGATGATTTCTATCTTTAGTTGACTGATTAATGGGTATATTTCTATATATTTCCAGGGTAAAGAGCCAACTCAAAAGGCTTGCTCGACCAATGTACTCTAATCCTCCTATTCATGGGGCCCGGATTGTTGCCAATGTTGTTGGGGACCCATCTCTCTTCAACGAATGGAAAGCAGAAATGGAAATGATGGCTGGAAGGATAAAGAACGTGAGACAGAAACTATATGATTACCTCTGCAAAAGATAAGAGTGGGAAGGATTGGTCGTTTATACTCAAGCAGATTGGCATGTTCTCATTCACGGGCCTGAACAAAACTCAGGTAATTGTCTCTTCTCAACTTCTATCAAAACATACCAATTAACTTTGTGCTCATAAAATTTCTCGTTTCCCAGATCTCATTTTTGAACTATGTTGACTCATCTGTCGTATTTTGACAACATTAGCATTTCTTATCTTGCTTAAGTGCTGAATTGTAGGCAACTTTTCTGATAACTAGTTAAATCTTAATCTTATTGTGGATATTTCCCAACTGATGGATATGCCTTTTTATCTTCTTCTTTATTTGCATTGCTTCTCCCTGCACAGTTTCAATTAATTTTTTGTTTTTGAATTTTTCCTTTCCACCACATACTTCTGTTGTATCTTCATTGAGCACGACTTCCATGTTTATCATGAATCTTTTCACATCAAGTCATAATTTTCTGAGTTCGTGACTGGTGGTCCATTGGTCCACACATATATCTCGAATCAGTTACAACTCCGATTCAGGGATTTATAATGTTGTATCTTCTTGTCTGATCAGACTGAGAATATGACGAATAAGTGGCGTGTGTACATGACAAAGGATGGAAGGATATCCTTGGCTGGATTATCTTTAGCCAAGTGTGAGTATCTTGCCGATGCCATCGTTGATTCATTCCACAATGTCAGCTGAAACAGGACGCTGAGCTACATATAAGAAGCATAACTCTAAAATTTTGGTGACTAATATTCAACCTAGTTACTGAATATGGATTGTCGATCATTTTGTAATAATGCATGCCTTTTGGCTGTCGGAAATTTGTTGTATCTGAAGTTCAAATTGAGGCAAAACGTTAGATTTATTACTGAATTCTGAAAGAGGAAGCTCAGTTGAAAATTTTGTATTCTTATAAACATTGCTCATAATCAATTACGGCGTGACAGTTGTTAAATGTAGTCCAGTTCAAACTCTTGATTAGATGGAACAGTATTCTCTCTAGTTGAGAATATCCAATTAGTTATAGTGGAAGAGTATTTTTAGTCTTTCTATTTTTTGAGAGGACAAAAATACCATTCCACTATAACTAACTGAATATTCTTTGGTTCAAATGAAATAAAGAGGATCCTAATTCTTATTAGATAGGCTTGGGTTAAGATTGACTTGTAAGCTAACTTGAGATGGAAGTATCAGCCTTTGTATCCCCGGTGGTTGAAAGTAGTGCCATTTTAAGGTCAAGACTCAAAAGTTCAAGGGCTGGTGGGCTGGTGGGCTGGTGATGACTGGTGTTGCTTTAAGCTTTAAAATTAGGACAAAATTTTCTAGTTGGGTTAGAAGTTCAATCCGGCATATGAAATTGATATTTGTCTTAAAACTATGTGTTTTATATACATTTTTAATAGAATATGTGATTCTAGCATGTATTTTAAAAAATGCATTTGAAAATCACATGCTCTAAGGACATGGATCAGTTTAATAGATTATATTAGAGGAATTTCTCCAACCCTGAATGAAAATTTGTTGTTTGCTTGTACAATTCAAGCACCACAACCATTGCTAGGTGCTATTTTGTACCCATGCTGAGCACAAATTTAAGTTGCTCCGTGGAGAACCTTTTTTTTAAGATGAGCAAGAACAAATACAAGCAAACAATACAGTTTACAAATATTTTATAAAAAAAAAAAAAAAAAAAGAAGAAGAAGAAAAGTACAGAATATAAAACACAAAGACCAAAAAGAATTCACACGTTTTTCTTTCCTACTTGCAATGAGGTTACAGCCCCTTGAAAAGCTAATGAGCAAGGAGAAAAGAATCTAGAAAAATAATGGACTTTTAAAGATCTTCCTTTTCTATTATTTTTTTCCCCTTTGTATTGAAATTCGAAGGAATTTGATCCAGGCTGCTTATTGTCATGAACGGCCTGGATTAAGCCATCTAAGCATTAAAAAGCAAAAAAAAAAAAAACCCTCTTAAAAAGGTAATGGCAAAAGGCATCCACTCAACTTGAAGTAATTGACAATCCCTTGGCCCTTTGAGGTGAAAGGGTACTCGGTCCAAACTAGTCACTCCTTTGGGGTACCACCCTTTCAAAAGGTAGAAAGTGGTCGGACCACTCCTTGAGGTGGTGACTACCCCCTTAAAGATATATATGAGAAATTTTAAGTATTCTTTCAATATCCTCTTTGTGTCTTTTTAGTTCTAGGTGGATATTATTTTTTAAAATCAAAAGAAATAAGAATCACTTTCTTTTTTGTTTTTTTAGAAAATAATATCCACCTAAAACCAGAGAACACAAAAATACTAAAAAAGCACTAACATTAACAAATAGTCTTTCAAAAAAAAAAAAACTTGGTTATATGTATATTGTATATAACCAAGTTTATTTTTTTGAAAGACTTCCAAATTATTGCAGTGCAGAAAATTGGAAGTTTTTGATGAACAAAAATTATGAGTAGCTTTTTTGCCAGTATAACTTGAAGGAACGGAGATGGATTTTTACATTCTTGACAAATGGATCTCCAGATCGGAGGCAATTCCCCTGGCAAATTTTGCTAATGCATACACCAGAAAAGGATGAAAAGAAAGGTTTAAAAATCGTATCAGCTGAATAGTTCAATGTTCTCTAGATGCGAGCTCGTATGCACATGTAATTCTCAGAAACTCTTAGAACTAAACAGCTTCATTTACAAATGTGAGAAACAATCCAATACTCTTCTACTCCAACCAGTACCACACCAACTTCCCTTTTCACCATCTAACCAAAGCTTTTTTCATTCTCTAACAAAACCATCAAGCATGCATGTAGGCAGAGTAATCTAATTGGCGTCGATCAGTGGTTTTATATAATGGAGAAACCCCAGTAATAATGCAACCACATTACAAAACATATGGTCGCTTCTGTTAGGAATTCGGATCCCCAGCAATTTTTTTGTGCAAAAAATGTAAAAGATCCCGTATGGGGTCCACCTATCCTAACAAGTGGGCAAACTGTCCGAGACTTGCTAGGGTAGGTTAGACTCATAGAAGCTTTTCACATTTGTTGTTAAATTGCTAGTAATTTCAAACAATTTGCAATCTAGACAGCAAAATTGTTGAGAATCTCTATCCCTCTGTCAGTGAGTAGCTGGTGGTGGACCTGCTTGTGGTGCAGGTGGTGTTGCTTGTGCTTGTGCAACTCTTAGTGTGCCACCAAGCTCCACGGGAACAAGAGGAACAAGAGAGTGCAAGACATCCGTTATTAGTGGGCGGTAGCTTGGTTCTGGTTGCACACATAACACGGCTACAGCAGCAACCTACACAAACATGTCATAATATTGGTTGCAGTCAGTTCAAAAGGGACAAATTCAAGATTTAAATTCTGTGAAACAGGATCAACCCAAAAGTTTGATATGGTCAGTCAGCTATTGATTTGAAGGGTCAAACTTTGCAGGATAGGGATCCCCTACAATTAAAAATTCTCTACA
The DNA here is from genome assembly GCA_013348765.1 of Carpinus viminea. Classification (NCBI taxonomy): domain Eukaryota; kingdom Viridiplantae; phylum Streptophyta; class Magnoliopsida; order Fagales; family Betulaceae; genus Carpinus; species Carpinus viminea. The sequence continues at coordinate 13,968,893 of CP054670.1, read as the reverse complement.
GTTGGGGATCCCTACAATCCTCTTGCAATAAGCTGTGAGAGACCGTCCTGTCTGAGCAGGGGGCTCCACTTACCCGAACAGCCTGAGCACCTGCTTGAACAAGGGGGCTCTAATGGGGCCTCTCACAATCCCCTGTCCAAATTATTAGGGAATTTCGATCTCGAAGTTGCAACCCCTAATAAGGTAAGTATTACTAGGGAATTATCATTTTACAAACCTGGTATAAATGCTTAAGATCCATTGTATCTTTTACAACAGGATCCACTATGTTTGGAAGTTTAGATCTGTCTGTGAGCTGGGGCATGGCCTGCATCCATAAAGGGCTGTAGCATTAAGTTCTAAAATTCAAAATTTCAATTTTTATTGGGATCCACACCAAATAAGTTTGACAGGATGGGTTTAAGAGTAAAGCATATATACCCATGTGACAATAGATTGGCACTGAGCTGGTGCCAGTTTTTCCACAGGCCTTCTTCCTAACAGAAGCTCCAAAAGCACAACTCCAAAAGCATAGACATCACTCTTGTCCGTCAATTTACCTGGAAAATTGGAAGTACTGGTTTTCATACAAGTAGACTAAAAATGCAAAAACAACATCAGCTTTAGAGATTTTTTGTAAATAACATGACCTAGAAAACTATTTCCCATCTAGTTCTCATTAATTAAGTGCATTCTAAACCCTCTCGGTGATCTTAACCTCCCTCGACCCTTGTTCCCCAACATCCTGCTTTGTTATATTTGCTAAAAAAAAGTGCATTCTTAGTGTGCTATGCTTGATCACAACATCAAAAAAGAGTAATACTCTTCACACCCATTTCACACTAACTTAAAACACGCCATGTTATTCGGTGTGAAATTGGTGTAAAGAATAGCATAACTCATTTTACAACTATTAATTGAACTTCAATAAAGATTTCAAATCTCTCGATTCAAACAAGAACCTGAAATGAAAACTAAATAATGACATCCACACCAAGCCAAAGGTAGGCATAAGTGGTTGTGTAGATGAATGAAACTCACAACATTATTGATCTAGGGCCCCTAAAGTGCTAGTACATGTGCATGTGCTTGAGATGCTTAATCAAAAGATACACTGATTTTAAATGTGCATCAAACTTAGCACCGTCTCTTAACATTATTGAAGTTGTCAGGGGTCCAAAAGAATAATCATTACGTTTAGTTTGGGGAAGAGAAGTAATATTTTTATAGACATAGCATAGGGTGAGCAATTATTACAGTTCTAGTTGGCGTACCATCTAGAAGATACTCTGGGGCTACATAGCCCAAAGTGCCTGAAAGCTTGATGTTGTTCTTGTTTTGGGTCCCATCAGTTAAGGCAAGACCAAAGTCCGAGAGCTGATTCCACAGACAGAGAGAGAGAGAGTTACATGGAAGATAATATAAATGTATAGTGGCAATATAATAAGGCAATTTCAGGAATTTTATAAAGGAACTCAGAGACTTCAATGAGTTTCCTAAACATATTTTACCTTAGCATTGAAGTTGGAATCCAAAAGTATATTAGATGATTTCAGGTCTCTATGGATCACTGCTGGGCTGCAGTGCTCATGCAGATATTCTAATCCCCTGGTCAAAACTTTCCAATATGTTAACATTCAAGTGTCCAACAACAACATTTTATTTTATTTTTAAAAAAATGTTATTTAATACACTGTTATACGATTGAAATAACGTTGCAGTCAAAATCAATGAATTTTTACTGCCATGTTATTCAAGTTACAGTCTTCTAAATAGTATTACTCTTTAAAAAATTGGGTAAACAAGCTAACCTTGCTGCATCAAGAGCAATTTTCATCCGCATATGCCAAGTTAATGCTGAGCCATGAGAAGGTCCTATATATCAATAAGAGATTTGGAAAATGAAGACATTAGCGTTATTTAACTGCACTTTTTTCTTTTTCCTTTTTTTTAACCTTCCATTTTCCAGGATTTTTAAACGAGAAGAAGAATGAGATTAATGTATTTTTACCGTGCAATTGAGTTTCCAAAGACCCATTTTGCATCAGTTCGTAAACAATAACCCTTGAATCGCCAGAAACGCTGCAACCCAGTAGGGAAACTATATTTGGATGTTGAATTTTGCTTAACAAATCCACCTCATTCTGCAAATCCAAATGACAACTCAAAACCAAAACAATCAGGTCCTAATTCTAAGTTTCAAAAAAATCGTGTTTCAAAATCGCAAGTTTTTAAATAATACGTTTTGAAATCGCAAACCCAAACAACCCATAAGAATAAAAAACAAACATTACCTCAAATTCTCTCTCGGCATCCTGACTTTCACAGTTAAGTTTCTTCACAGCAACATGCAAGTTATCATCCAATTTAGCCTTGTAAACACATCCAAATCCACCCACGCCCAAGATGTTACTATCCTGAAAATTGTCCGTTGCTTTTTCAAGTAGCTTATAGTCAATCAATGGAACAGATCCTTTCTTGCCAACCATTTTTATGGAGCTGAATTTGTTCAAAAATGGTGCCAAAGCTAGTCCTTTCTCAGCATCTGCAAATTCAAAACCCAACAAAACAAAACAAAGAATCTCAGACAACATTACAGAGCAGAGCATAATAAGAAGAAGCTCAGACCATATCATAATTGATGCAAATTATCCAAACCCAACTAATGGTCAACCACCCCCCCCCAAAAAAAAAAAAAACAGGGTTTTGTTGCAAAAGGATGTACCTTTGCTCCGAGCACTTCTGTGGGATTTGTGTGAGAACTTCCTGTGGTAAAACCAGAAACATAACAAAGACAAAATGGTTGCAGCAAGAGCAGTGCAAACAATAATTAGTATTATTAGCGTTTTCTTGCGTGCATCCATATGATTATGATCGTCTTCAAGCCCCAGTTGAATTCCTGGTTTGCATAAGGAATATTTATAAAAGTTAGCTCCAGCAGAATGACAAAATATCACCAATTAAACCATTAGATTTTGTGGAGTTCCAAAAGAGGGGAAAAAATCTACTTCAGAAAAAAAGTTTAATATTAACCATAAATGGATAAAATCGACTGCAATATATTTCCAAAGTGAACAGCATTAAATATACTGAATTTGGTTGTAAATTTTGAAATTTGAATTTCGAACTGATTTTACCCGTGACCCATGAGAAAACAAGTATCAATGGGCCATGAAGAACACAAATACTACAGTACCTGGGGAGAAAGCAGCCATTGATGTGGAAATTGGAGAAATGGGTGAGTCCGCTGGCGAGAAAACAGTGGCTGATATGGAGGGAACAGGAGGGTCTAGTGTGGAACCAATACAAATTGGTTCATGGAGAAAAAGAAAGAGCAAAACAAGGATTTGAAGAAGCTTCATTGTTTGTTTTGTTTTTTCTGTGTCCTATAATAAGAAGAACACATGAAGATAGAGAAATGTAAAGGCCTGGCCTTTGTGGCTTGTAAAGGGACAACAGCCAATGAAGAGAGTATGGATGTTTTGGATCCTCTGAGTCTTCACTTTCCTCCTTTTAAATTCCTCTCTCTCTCTCTCTCTCTCCTTTTCAAAATAATTTTTCTCTCTCTCTCTTTGCTTCTGCAACTGTCTTTTCTCTCTCAGCATCTACAATCCCATGAGGCAAAAGAGGACAAAGAAAAGGCAGAGAAAAGCTAATTTATGTGGAAGTAGGGACAAGTGCACGACAATCATGTGGGTAGTTATGAAAAAGCCACCAAGAAAATATACCAAAAAACTGCGGAAAGTCTCACCATTTTTTAGGCCTCTACTCTCTTGGAACGATGGGTGTGTTTGGTAATAGTAGAAGTGGATTGGAATTGTAATAGATTTGATTGATGTTAAGAAAAAAGTAAGAATGTTTTGTATATAAAAATGAAATTTTTTGTTTTATAGTGGTTTATTTATTTGGAAAAATGATAAAAATTGATTGATGTAATATAAAAAATAAAGAATGTTGTGGTTGATTTTGAAAAAAAAAAATTTGGAACTTGTAAAGACCAGTCCACTTACTGTTCTCAAACGAAGCCGATAAGTTTTCTTACAATTTTAAGAAAATTATAGATTTTTAGATTATAAATTTAATTCATTTTTAAACATAGAAACATTTTAAAAATATATATTTAGTACAATTAATAATTGAATATATTTTCATTGAATTCTTATTTTTTATGCTGTAAAAAAAATGTTTAAGCCAAATACTATGTTTTGATTTTTTTTTTAAAAAAAAAAAATTACACAAAAGTAAAGAAAAAAATTTCGAAAGAGAAATTCTCTATTAGCATGTCACCTTCTTCTTTCTTTTTTTTTTTTTTTTAATAGATGGCATTGTGTTAGCGTTTTGATGATTAGAAACACCTAAATTCTATAACTTGAGAATTTGCATTTTATTTGATGTAATAAAATAAAATATGGACCATAAAATGAATTTTCTCTATTTTCCTTAAAATGCAAAAATTCTGACAAATTATTGATTGTACTGATTGAATTGCTGCCTTTCAGTTTTTAAATTTATAAAAAGTAGAGAACAATATATAAAGATTATTTTTTGAAAACATCAAATTTTTTTTCAACTTAAGAAAAAACTTCCTTTTTTATGTTATTTAAAAAAAAAAGTTATTGAAAACTATTCTCAAGAAACAAGAAGCAAACGATTAATCTAAACACAACCACATTACTCTCTCAAGTTTTGATAGCAATTTTTTTTTCTCTTTTCAAAATAAAAACATTAAGAAACCGTCTAAAACACAATACTCACAACATACTAAAAATTATTTTCACTTTTATATTAAATCTAAAGACTTTTTTTAAACCCAAAAAAAAAACATTTAATTGGTTTGTTTGATAAATATTTTTAGAAGGTACCTTTTGTTGTTTGGTTGAAAAGTCTTCTTTTATGATATGGTTGTGGAAGAATTTGTGATTTGGTGCTTAAAGACAACGTTGTTTCTTAATGATTTTACGTTTTTACTACAAATCAGCTTAATTAACACTCGAAAAGTTGGCGTGCGTATATATATATATATATATGGTTGCAGTTTAATTTATGAAAGAGTGTTCTCAAGAGGTAATTCAATCGGTTATAACCATATTTAATAAAGCGGAGGTCATTAGTTCGAATTTCTCTCTTCCTACTTGCGCAGACATATCAAAAAAAAAAAAATCATGAAAGAGCAATGGATAAGAAAAATTGAAAATACGAAAGTGACTACTCACAAAAAATAAAATAAAAAAATGAAAGTGACTGAATTTAGTAATTCACCGTTTCCTTCTTTTATATTTATTAAAGCACTTAAAATTTATTTAAATGCACTAATAATAATAATAATTACTAAAATGATAGTTTTTAATAAATTGTGGGGCCAATGATTGGAAATGTAAATCGTATCAAACATTTTTTCCAGGGTTACTTTCCATTATTTTGGTTTCACAAAGCAGAAAATAAATTTTCCATGTCTGTACCAATTACCAAAGGCTCAAAAGACATGAATAAATACTCTCCACCTTACAAAAGAGTCATGATCTTTTTTTCTTTTTCTTTTTTTGGTGGAATTCTTGCACAATAATTATGCACCAAACCGAAAAAAAAAAAAAAACTATTAATGAATTAATAATAATACCAAAGTAAATGTACTAAATTCCAACATTATCTACGTATATATTCATGTGTTAGACCTTATAATTGAATATTTTATTGATACGTTTGGTACACACTACACAGAATAGTTATTCCATTAGAAAAAAATGAATTGTTTTTATTAAAAATTGAAAAAAGTGAAATAAAATGGCATTTGTGATTAAAGTATACACACACTTAGAATAGTCATTTCCATTGTCCATGAAGGAATGCCTATTCCAAGGATATTCCATTCCATCTTCTTCCGTTTTCAATAAAAATTATTTGTTTTTCAATAACCATTGTGGTAGCTGCTGCATACCAAACTAATCCACGTATTGAGCCTCACTTATTAAGAACAAATTTGGGAGCACACGTGAGAGAGAATGTAGATATTTCTAATTAACTTAAACGGGGCAACAAATAATTTAATATAGTATGAAATCCAAAATTTGATCATGAGACTTGTGAACCTTCATCAGAAACTATATTAATAAATTTCCTTGATTAGATCCTATGCTTTGTTTGTCACGGAAGGACCCAAAATCTCATTAAAGTTTCCAACTTTAATCTCTTGCAAAGAGTAAGAGACCAATATATCCTCAAGAGGTAACTTAATCGACTATTAACTACACTTTATGAAATGAACGTCACGAATTCGAATTCTCTCTCCCTCTTTCCTTTAGTGGTCATGAAAAAAAAAAAATTAAAAAGATTGCATCATGGTTGTTGAGCAAATTTATCCAACTAAATTGAATAATTTTATGGGCAACTTACACCAGTTGCCCTCTCTTATCCTTTTCCCTTTAAAAAGAAATGTTGCAATATATCCTTTTTGTCCAAGTTATATCAAAATGAAAACAATAATTAAAATACCCTTTAATTCAAATGTTGACATTGTATATTTCAAATGCGATGACATGTATAATAAATTTGAGAGAAAAAAAAAATCAAGTAAAATCTTACGGCCATTCACAATATTGTAATTGCATCATATGATATTGAGTCAATGACGATGATGTGTTTGGTTTATGAAATCTAACATTCTCCCGTCATTCACATTCTTGGGAATGTGATGCTTGAGAATTTAAATTTTCAAGAATGTGGCTTTTCTTATATTTGAAATGATTAAGAATTTGATAGAATTTTTAAGAATATGAGATTCTCGTATATGTTTGGTTTACTCAGCTCCTAAGCGTTCTGTAGGAATTATTTATTATTTTCAAAATGTTCTTATACGTTTTTTCCAAATTGTTAATGTAATTTGCTCGTTTTACTACCAAAAAAAAGAAAAAGTCTAGACTATGAATTTAGTCTTATATATTACTTACAATATAGAGAGAAAAATCAAACCTACCTACTTAATTACGTATGGTAGAACCCATCAAAAATCAGTTCACCCACTTGAATGTCAAAGTTTTTTATCAAAATAATCATTTCAAGTTTGACATGCATCAAACTATTAGAAAATAGAATGATTATCTCACAGAAAAATAGAAGAAAAACAAATGACAAAAGATTGATAATTTAGCTTCAAATCATGTGTACAAGTATTGGTCACTTGAAAGTTATATGAGGAGATAAAAGGGTCAACAAATTAATGATAATATCTTTGCAATTTAACCCGCAAACTTAAAACGAATACGACATATAATTTTAGGGTTAGAGTTTAGGTTAAACAGGTTCAGGTCACCCGTTTAATAAGCATGTCATGTTCGAATTTGACAGAAACAGGTTTATAAGTTGACACATAAAATTCATGGAATACTTATCATCTACTGTACAAATTTCATCGACCATTTAAAGATAAGAAATTAAAATCCACAATATAATATAGCTTACACATTGTATCATATGACAAGATAGTATTATCATTGAATTTGGATCAGGTGCAGTACGTGGAATATTGCATGAATTGCTTGCATGTTATATGTTATACAGGCAGCGCATTGCATTCGATCCTAATCCTTTATCATCTATATATTAACAACATAAAAAATTGTATGGATCCCAACAACTCCTTGCACAGTTCAAAGAAATTAATCTACGATTTTACCAACTTGGAAAGCAAATCAGATCACATCATGAGATCAATCCAAAGAATGTTGACTCAGTATCTACAGTTGAAATCAGATCATATCATAAATTCGTAATAATACACCCAAGGAATGTTGCCTTGATATGCAGGAATAGGATTCTCTCCAGTTCATAACAGATCGGAGGATATTCAGTTCATGGCTGGAACCTTTTTAAAAAGATTCTAATGTCACAAATATGCCACGTGTCCTTTTAATAAAAATAATAATAAAAAAATAAATAAAAACTAAAATAATTAAAAATTAAAAAATATTTCTAAAAACCAAGGGTAGTAACCATCGTCGTTACGAGGTGGCTTCACCACCTGCAGACCACGGCCACCCCATGGCCATCGGACCACCCCCAAGGCCCAAACTAAAAAAATAAATAAATAATCATTGGCCTTGGGGGTGGTCCAACCGTAGCCACCCCCAAGGCCCATCGGACCTCCCACTTCGTTCGAGGGGGGTGGCCCAAACTAAATAATCATTGGCCAACATGGGTGGTCCAGCCACCCCTTATGGGTTGCCGACTACCTTTTTTATTATTATTATTATTATTTTATTTTAAATATTAATTATTTTATTTTTTTATTAAGAGGACAAGTGACACATTTATGGCCCTAAGACCAGAGAGGATCCAAATCCCGATATACAAGGCTACTTAATTGTGTACGTAATCTGTAATTGCAATCCCATGATTTATGAGGATATTATTATCATTACAAGTGAGGTATTTATATTTTAATTTTGGTATGCTTTATAGTTTTGTAACACCCACCTCCTAATATTAATACGCACATGAATTCATATAATTAATGAAAATTAAAATCATTCCAAATATAATATAACATTTAAAATTATTATTGAATTTAAAATAATTAATATTAAATTTTAATTCATTAATAATTTTATATATCACATCATATTTTATCTGCACACGTTTTACGTATATGAGAGGATCTTACGGGGCCACCACATGCAAATCAACAACATTATAGTCAAAGATGTAAGGCTTGAACAGTAGAGTGTCATTATCGGACAATTAAGATTAGTTTAAATGCAGAAAGTGACATTTACTACAAGACCTTCTACCCTCTAGCGGCGCAAATTGCTTTTTATTATAAGATTTAGGATATTCAATATGTTAAATAATCCATAAATTCACCATTTATTTTTATTAGAAAATTATGGATTTATTTTAAACTATTTAAATCTCTTTTTTTTCCTTTGTATATATATAAATTAAGAAGAAATTAAGAATTCATAAGCATGCAGTTAGACATGTGGGACTGGTGACATGTGAGAGGGGCAATAATCACAAAAAGATGAACCTAATTTTAGGAACAGGATCCTCTCCATTTCAACTTAAATGGAGAGGATCCATTTAGTGTAAAATGAGAGATAGTATTGTCTTAATATTAAAGTTAAATGACTAAATTTATAATATTATCCTTCATTTTACATTAAATGGATATTCTCCATTTCATTTGAAATGGAGAGGATCCTATTCCCTAATTTTAGGCATCATGCTTTAAAAAGAGACCAATTAATATTCATGCTTTTAACGACTTGCATAATTTGATTGATTCTTTCAGCTTTATTTAAGATAATTACAACTCTTTTAAATAACATTAATTTTCAGCTATGATTTTTTTTTCTTTTGCAAGTAAGCTGATTAATTAAGATTTAGTAATGATAAAACACGACAATGCTTACCTGCTGCTACTTAATCAAGTAGTCATGATGATGGGTTATATATATTGAACTATCTCAAACACCGTCGTTTCCGACTGTCCTTTTCTTGGATCAATAATATTAATAAATTATTGGATCAAACCATTTATTTAATTGGCTCATTCTTAATATGTCGTTAGTTTATTGAGAATCTGAGATCTCTTCTGTAATGCAATGCTTCTTATATAAAAAAGAAAAGGTCATGATGGGTTTAGTAACAGTCGGGCCATATAATAAGGAAGAAGGACGAACATTATTGACATACCTGCATGGCTCATGCACTCTGTAATTAGGGAACAAAGAGAAATAGCCAAAAGAAGCTTATATATATACCCTAGGGCTAGGTATTTGATGTGGGTTTTTTCAATTACTGTGAGCCATTATGCCGGCAACTACAGCTACAGCAGGATTAGGACCCTTAATTTGAATTGACATTTATTTTACTTATTTTTTATTCTTTATATTTGAAAAGATTCTAATAGTCTTATATCATTATTCAGGACTCTTTGGTAGTACACGTAATGATTAACGTCCAAGATTATTTAGGACTAAAATAAGACTTTTAGCAATTTTATTGTCTGAATCATTAATAATTTAAAATTTTAATCTGTTTACTTATTTACTTTCGAAATTATTAATAATTTAAAAAGACAAATTATTGAGATCTGAATCCGGATTTTCTCGAGCAAATCTTAAATTTTCCAACGTACACCATCTCCCGACAGAGACTTTTCCAACACCAACGCACACGTAAGGCACATGGTTTGAGAGACTTTTAATACATTTCTCTATCTCTATTATTTTTTATTCTTCATGTTTTCAAGGATGGGGCTAAGAAAATGTGAGTAACGGTTTAAATCATTTGCACCGACGGTTCCACCGCACAAGTCGTTGTAATATCACTAATATGTTTTAATGCAATTAGGAGTGACGTCTTGGATTGGTGGCCATTTCCATCCATATTCCTAGGACTACATAATTAACATAATCTTCAAAATTAAGGTTTTCATTGCAAAAGATAAATTCATCAATGTAGAAAAAAAAAAACAAACATATATTTTGATATAATCATGCGCTAAGCGTTTGTTTGGTTTAACGGTTTTAAAATGAGCGTCTGAAAAAAAGATATTGGTTTTAAAGCGTAATTAATAAAAAACATGAATTTAAAAAACTTGATTATACGTTTGGTAAGATATATAACGATTCGGCCTTTCAAATTTTATGTATTTAAAAGCGTCTTCCTTGCCTGCAGTTTGAGAGTGTGGATAGCCATTTTTCTAAATCATCAAGCACTAAAAAAATCTTTCTTTCTTTTTTTTTTTAATAGGAAAAGAATATATATATATATATATATATATATATATATTGTTGGTTATCAACTCTTTAGAGTATAGAGATTATTTATGGGTATAAAGTTAGAGTGGATCGACTGGTTAGACTTCTATCAGTTTAGTTTAGAATTTGGTGCATGACAATGTCTCAAATTGGGTTGAAATTGAATGATATTGGGCCAGAATGGTTTGGCCTAGATTCTTATAAATTAATGTGTTAGTTCACATTACATTTATCACATCAATTATTAAATAATTAAATTTTGACTATAACAAATATTACATTTATCACATTAATTATTAAATAATTAAATTCTGACTATGACAAATATGATAGTGGTACTTGAATTGTCACATTAGTTTATAAGTTCATGCAACACTTATCAAGTTAACCACTAAGAGCCTATTTAGAATTGTGTTAGAAAAATCTAAAAGTGCATTTAATATTCAAAAAATCAATTTTAAGAAAAAAAATACTCATTTAGTTTTAAAAAAAATTAAACCATTTTAATTGTCCAAAAAGCCTAAAAATGACAAAATGCACTTTCTGCAAAAACTTCATTTCTTAAAAGCATTTTTTTGACTTAAAATTTATTTTTTTCAAACGCAATCTCAAATATGCTCTAAATTATTAAACTTACCCCTCATGTGTGGGTTTAAACTCTCTTTTAATAGGTAAGACACAACACGTAGAATAATTTAAATGGAGTGGGTGAATTGATGGAGTTAATATTTGATCTTAAGACCTTTACTCTGATAACATATTAAATTACCACATACCCCCAACAACTTAAGCTACTACAAAAATGTAAATTTAATAATTTAATCAATATTTTAACAAGTATCATGTAATTATCATATCAATTTGTAAAAGAATTATAATAAAGGTTGTAATATTCAAAACATTTTGAGAAGAACATTATATTGTATTCAAATAAATAAATAAAAACATAAATTTGTAGGAGACATATAATTTAACTATGAATTTACTAATAAAAAAGAAATAATCATAATAGTGATAAGATTATTAGATTAATCAAAGTCACTACAACTTTGACAATTAACGACCCGTGAAGAAGCAATGAGGCACGGGCGTATTGGAAATGCCTACTTTGAAAACTCAACCTCACGGCATGTCATGTCATAAATTCACAACCATGGGATAATGACAATGATAATCATGGACAGGGCTCAAGATCCTTAGCAATATCTTAAAAATTATCAATTTTTTTTTTTTTATAAATTTCAGCTATTGAATATATTTAAGAGTTTAAAATAAGACATTCACTATTAAGATAACCTCGGAAATATGTATTTGCTTATATTTGAACTTTGAAATTCAGATAGTCTCGAGAATATGTCACCCATTAAATAATGGATGTCTTATTCTAAGCACTTAGATATATTTAATGGCTAAAATTTGTAAAAAAATTCAGTTGACAATTTTTAAGGTATTGCTGGAGATCTTGATCCCATGGATGAAAGGAGAAATTTTATTTAGAAAGGTTAGACTATATTAAAAAAATAAATTAGGGGCCAAAATATCAACAACAAAAACAATTATTATAAATGAATAGGTGATAAAATGAAAGAATTCATAATTAATAATAATTTTTTTAAAGGGAAACAGTTCAATCTCATTCATTGATAAATAAGCATAAAGCTCAAATAACGCAGAGTAAAAGTTTTGAAGCAACTATAGCTGAAGTTACGAGGTTACAAGATTACGTATTACATTCTAGACTCATACAAAATTCGTTAATTTATGACTAATTTTCAATTTCAATAGCATATCGGCGTCAAATAGACTCAAACCAATGCATAAGTAGCACTTATTCTTCAGCACTGAGGGCAGAAAATTCCAATCCAAAACTTATCTTCCTCGACCCGAAAGTCAGGATAGCGTTTACATCTACAATTCAAAGATTTGGACCAAAACAACAAATCCAAAGGGCATCAGGCGGGCAGATCGAGCGAGAGATGTTAAGTGACGTTATTGTATTTATTTCAAGAGTTTTTTTTTTGGGCCTGTTGGTAATTGTGGCACATAAAATTATTTATTGTCACATGCACGCGACCCTTAATCGAATGTTACTTACCAATAGTCCTTACTTCGTTCAGGCCCAGAACTCCCCAATGCAGTCACTACGTTTTAGGCCCACTAGCCTGAAATAAATGGGCTCCTCGACACTCGCCAACAACTTTGAAGCTTTGAAACCACTTCGTAGGCTCTCTTCTCTCCCTCTTTTTAATTATTTATTCATTTTATGAAATAACATTGGTGACAAATTAAACTAATGGATCAAACCCACTATACAATAGAGTAATTTCATGATCAATTGAAATAAATTTATGAAAATACAATCAATCTGGATGGATAGCTAGAAATTGTTCCTCATCAATTCTTTCTTGCAGTAATGCTGGATCTACAATTTCAATCAACCGGTTTTGTTCATCATATGGCTTCCCAAAGCCTGGCAGACAGGATTCAGAATGTTTGGCTTGTGGAGTACGCAACATCCATCCTGCCAAAAGCACAAGTAGAAATAGACCAAAACTGAACACATCAGTCTTCTCGGTTACATGGCCTGTAGTGCAATATTCAGGATCACCAAGACCCATTCTCCCGCGTACAGAATCTTCTGCATGCAACTGGCCTTCGGGAATAGATATGGAGAGTGAGAAGTCAATCAATCTGGCAACATTCTCCCCATCCAATATAATGGTGGGCGACTGAATATCTCTATGAACAACGGGCCTGGAAAATGCAGCGTGGAGATATGCAATGGCATTAGCTATGCCCATTGCAATCCTTAACCTACACTTCCATGGTAACGGCTGAGACTTGACTGTATTAATTGGACGGATACAAGTGGAGAGAATTTTGTCCCCTACAAATTCAAACACTAGAATCGGAAGTTTGGCCTCCAAGCAGCATCCTAGGAGCTTTAGAACATTTTTATGGACACTCATTTGTGATCCAATCACAATGTCTTTAATAATGCATTCCAGTGCCTTGTCTTTTATAACAAAAATTCCTTCTTCTGGGTACACTTTAACTGAAATTAAGCGGTCTTCAAGAGAACCCTTGTAAAACTCAAAATCACCAGCCACCAGAAACCTTTGACATGGGTCGTAGTTGTTTGTTGCTTTTCTAAGCTCTTTGGCAGAGAAGTTACGGATAGGATTGGATTTCCCATTGCAAAAAGCAATCAGCTCCTCTAATAATAATCCTCCATTCTTCATAAATGATGTCTCCTCTTTGGGTTTCCTCTTCAGTTTCAAACACGCATTCATGTTGCTTATCCGCCAAACCCTTCAAATATATTACAAATAGCAAGACAGAATATATATATATATATATATATATATATATATATATATGTTAAGACAAGACAAGAAGAGGCTAGTTTGGCTTTACATGAAGATATTCAATGGTTAAGTATAGAGATCAATGACCCTTGCTAGCTACACAATTTTTTTATTATGTTCTTGTTTAATTCCGTGCATAACATAGTTATACAATACAACTTCCTTGAAAAACCCTAAGCAGATAAATATCACGGTTTATGCGGAATTAACGGATTCTAAGCAAGCAATCACCAAAATATGAAGAATCAAAACACAAAAGGATTTTGGTGACGAAGAGGAAACCTTTAGAAACAGATCTAAAAGTAAAACCTAGCCAAACCGAAATCACTATCAAAAAGATTATCTAGAAATTACAGACACTAGGAACACTTACAACCCTTTGCAAGACCTTGGCTTTGTAAGATCGACAAGCCTCCAACTGCCTCCTTGCTCACAATCTTCTTCAACGTGATTCTCCTTTACGGACCCTCCGATCGACTTCTCAATTTACGCTCACAAACAAACTAACAAAGATCCTCTAAGAGGAACAACAAGGCTCACAATATTTCTCTTTAATTACGCCTCTCACGAACTCTCTAGGGGTGAAAATCCGTACCTCTAACATTCTATAGAGGTGTATTTATAATAGCCCCACAAAACCTAAACCTAGGACACGTTAGAATCCAAATAAAAGCTATTACGGTAGGTAGCGTCGGACGGGAAGATTGGCCGTCGGACGGTCACTGAATATACATGGATGATGGGCTTCGTGAAGGTTGGCCGTCGACGGTCATGATAGGCGTCTAGATCACTATTCTTGATGTGGAAATTTCTAGGTTTCCATGCTTTCTTCGTCGCATTCTTCAATCTTGGCGCGGAGCGTTGGCGTCGAGCGGCTCGAACGGAGCTCTTGGGTTTTAGTATTGAAGTACTTGATTGCATCACGTCCGAACGGTAATGAATCCCGTCCTAACGCTTGGCTCTTTTCTTTTCATTTTGATCACGAAACTTAGCCAATACTTCAAACTAACAAACTCCCCTTTGGCAATTTCGAACAAAATCATTTCAATAAACTCCCCTTTTGTCACAAATTGACAAAGGTAACATGTTTCAAACACTTAACAAACGATCAAGGCACATGTGGAACAAAAAATAAACTCAACTCATGAATAAAATGCAAAGAGATAATGCATAATCATGAACAATAGAAACTCCCCTCAATATGTGACTCAAAAATCAACAAGAAACTGGAAATCAAACCATGTTTCTCCCCTCAAAAGTCAAATGAACACACATGATACACCCATAAAATCTCATGAAAATTCAGCAATGAATAACCCAAGCATGCTCCAAATATACAAAATATACATGAGATTTGAAGTGACAACCAGACATTGAAATTGTTTAACTCAAGCGAATAAAAATGTTTCATCCAACCCATGCTTGTGTGTAGTGTGTGTGAGCCATCAAAACTTGGAGTTTCACCACCATGAGGTTTTGACAAGTATCTCGATCAAAAGTCAAACCTTATCATACTAGGGCCTAGCCACTCTCATCCTATACATTTCTCATTGTAAAACAATTTGTACAAGTTTAACATGTTGAAATAACTTCCTTTTGGAATGTGATCTTTTGATTCATTTGTTTCACTATTTTGTTTCTTTTTCTATGAGAAAGTGTCCTTAAACATGTAGTGCTTATCACAACCGAGAAAGCAGGAAATTTTTAAGCCCTAGGTTCAACTAGCAAATGGTCAATTTGAAACAAATACTAGTCAAAAACCTCATATGGTTACCCAAAAAAAAATAAGCTTAAATGTGCACAAGAAATTAAGCATAGGCAAAACGCACTGTAAACTCGCTTTAGGTAACCACAATAACAAGTCCATTGAACAAAAGTTCATCTCATGCATACTAAGAACATTCCAAGACGCAAGGAATTAAATCCATAAAGGCAACATGAGAATTTAATGGACAATCTAGGTGCATAAGACAAAGGAAGAGGGAAAAACAACTAACTAAACATATTTTTGTCTTTTTGAAAATTTTTAACAACAAAAAAAATGCACACAAAAAAAATTAAACGAAAACATAAACAAAAATAACATGCTCTAGGAATCTCAAGGATAAACAGGAAAAACAGTCCTAGGCATGTTATTGGCTCACCTAAAATAAGGTGAGTTCATTACCACTCCCCCTCAATGGGTGAATGGTATCATCCTTCCTAACCCACACTTGAGTGATCTTAGGTCTAGGTTTATGAACTTTTTCAAAGTCTAACCTAGATAGCACTCCTTTCATCATTGTGACCAAACCCTCACAATCTATCCTAGATACAGAATTTTTATTCTTCTGCACATGAGTTTTCAAATTAAAACAATGAGGTCGAATGTGACCCACTTTTCCACAATGATGGCATGTAGGGACAAACCTTTGAGAAGGTAATTTCCTAGGAGGATGCACAACTCTAGGCTTAGGGTGAGATGCATGATATGCAAGATAGTTTTCTTACCTTTCTTACCTTGTGAGTCGAGCAACGCTGGCTTTTCTTGACTGAAGATTTTCTACTTCAACCTGGTTTAACAAACACAATCTTTGAAGAGGCATGGTTAGAAGAACAAGATGCAGTTTTATCAAATCCTAAACCAGATCATCACTAGAGCGCTTACGAGCATGCAACATTTGATTAAGCTTTTCACTAGAGAAAGTACTCAAGTGATTTCTAGTTTCAATCGATCATTTTGGAGGGATTTATTCTTAGCAATTAACACATGATTTTCAGATTTGAGAATTGCAAACAAACATGTGAATCACTCAATTCTTTCAAATTATCCCTTTCAAGTTCAAGATTCTTGACATCCTTAACAAGTTTTAGGTTAGAATTTCTAATTGTAGAAAAATTTTCCGCAAATTGTTAAAGGAGTTTTGAAGGTCACTAACCCTATTTGATTCATTATCGAAGCATTTATCATCCGATTGATTAGAATCATCGTAATCATAGGAAATCCCAAAAGCTACATAATTAGGGAATCATCAGAACCTCCTCATCGTTGTCACTCATGGTAATATTGAAAGCCTTTTTATCCTTTGGTTTATTACTCATGAGGTTAGCACAATCCTTGCAAAATGACCATAACCAGCACTCATAACATTTTGGACCACGGGTCTCTTTCATTTCTATCCTTGTAACTCTTCTAGCTTTTCAAGTCTCTTGGGAAATCGATGCCTATACTTATGGTACTTTCTAACTACCAATGCTATTTTCTCATCGTCTGTTCCTCATCGATGACTCATCGTAGTTCTTTCTAAGAGTTCTAAGGGCAAGATCCTTATGATTCCTAGGTTTAGACAAAGAAAACTCATAAGTTTGTAAGGCACCAACTAACTCTTCTATCCTCAAGGTCTCCAAAGCATGACTCAATGGTTACCTTCATTTTGAATCTATCGGGGAGTGATCTCATAACCTTTCTCACAATCTTAGTGTCGTAAACTTTCTTTCCTAGATTTATCATGGAGTTTCTAATTTCACTAAGTTTACCAAAGAAGTCATCAAAAGTCTCATCTTCTAACATTTCAATTTCAAACTTAGAAACTAACATTTGAAGTTTTGTAGCTTTAACAAGATTTGTTCCTTCATAAGTAGTTTCTAGAATCTCCCAAGCATCTTTAGCACTATCACAATTTGAAATTCTAGAGTGCTCGGTTTGTGAAATTGCTAAGAATAAATGCATTCATAGCTTTGTCATTCGCCACACGAGATTTGTTTTCAAACAATAGACCATTCACCGGCTTATCTCGAGTTTGAAATCCAGATTCAATAATGCACCAAACGCGTTTATTGATTTTAAGAAAAAATCTCATACGGGACTTCCAATAGCCATAATTAGTTCCATCAAAATTAGGCATGAATTAAGGGTTTGAGACATGTTAGAAAACAAACAAGGATCACACTTAGAATTTAATCCAAACAAAGTGAACCCGCTCGATACCAATTGAAAAACGCTAAAGATAAATATCAGCTTATATGGAATTAACGGATATTTAAATCTAAGCAAGCAATCACCAAAATATGAAGAATCAAACACAAAGGATTTTGGTGATTTAAGAGGAAACCTTTAGAAACAGATCTAAAAGTAAAACCTCTCCGGCAAGCAAACCAGAAATCACTATCAAAAGATTATCTAGAGATTACAGACACTAGAACACTTACAACCCTTTGCAAGACCTTGGCTCAGAAGATCGACAAGCCTCCAACTCGCCTCCTTGCTCACAATCTTCTTCAACGTGATTCTCCTTTACCGGACCCTCCCGATCGACTTCTCAATTTACGCCACAAACAAACTAACAAAGATCCTCTAAGAGGAACAATAAGGCTCACAATATTTCTCTCTTTAATTACAGCCTCTCACGAACTCTCTGGGGTGAAAATCCATACCTCTAACATTCTATAGAGGTGTATTTATAATAGCCCCACAAAACCTAATTTAGAATCCAAATAAAAGCTATAGTGTAGGTAGCGTCCGGACGGGAAGATTGGCCGTCCGGACGGTCACTTGAATATACATGGATGATGGGCTTCGTGAAGGTTGGCCGTCCGGACGGTCATGATGGGCGTCCAGACGGTCACTATTCCTGATGTGGAAATTTCTAGGTTTCCATCGCTTACGTCGCATTCTTCAATCTTCGCTGCTCAAGGTCCGAACGGCCCGAACTGCGAGCGATGCGAGCTCTCGGGTTTTAGTATTGAAGTACTTGATTGCATCACGTCCGAACGGCAATGAATTCCATCCGAACGCTTGGCTCTTTTCTTTTCATTTTGATCACGAAACTTAGCCAATACTTCAAACTAACATTCCTTTTAAAAGATCATTAAAAGCAAGGTGATGATATATAATTTGGTTATAAATCAACCACTGAGCGTTGAAGTTGAAATATGAACATATAGATCCAATTAAAACAATGCTTAAATAAACAGAATCAAATCAGCAAGAACACAAATCAGAAAACAGCATAAGCTTAATCCTGTTTAAATTAAAGTAGTTCATGTTCATATATAGGCAATAATAACTCAAAATTAAAAACGTACCTGTGAACCCAGAGAGAAAAAGAGAGCTGCAGCTATAAGATCATGTTGAAGGTAAACAAACAATTGAACTTGAATTTGGTAATCAAAATCATAAATTTCAATGAAGCAGGTAATTAGGAAATTTCGTTGCAATGACTTGGCCGGCCGTTCGCATTGACTTTTATCGATTAGGACCCTAACGCCCTCCCAACTGAGAGCTTCCACGTTAGATTTCCACACGGTAACGAAAATGGACGTCAACGCACCATTGAAGTTATTCCAATCTGTGAGATCGAATTCAAAACACGACAATGCTTACCTGCTACTTAATCAAGTCATCATGGCTGGCTTATATTGGATTGTCTAAAAGTGAAAAATGATCTTCTCCATTTTAAATGGAAGGAAAAATATTTATTTAGTGCATTTATGAATTTAATATTGTCCTTAAAAATTAAAGATAATATTGCCCTCTTAAATGCAATAAATGGAGAGGATCCGTTTCATCTAAAAGACCGTCGTTTTCAATTGCCCTTTTCTTAGATCAATAATATCAAGAAATTAATTAGCATCTATTTTTACTAATTTTGTTATTCTTCACATTCGCAATGACTCACAAGAGAGAGAGTAATCACAATAAATAAAAAAATAGTTAAATACCTAAAAATCTCACAGGATTTGGACACTTCATTTTTTTTTTCTTTAGAGTTTGATTTGTATCACAGGAGGCACTTGTGGTGTTCCAAAACTTAACAGAATGCCATGTCAGCACCAATCACATTGCGCCATGTGTCTTATAATTAATTTTTTTTATTTTTTAAAAAAGAATTAAAAATATTTGAAAATTATTTTTTTTTCAAAAATTAAAAAGAACAAAAAATTAAAAATTTTGGGGTGGCTGGCCTTGGCCACAAATGCTTCTTCAACATTACCCTGTTGAAGAAGAAATTCAATCACTGAATATTGTACAAAAGAAGTGATTAATAATTGCAAGAAACATCCACGGAATGGAAATAGTTTTTGACATTTTGTGCAATATAAAATTAAAAAGTCACTAGTTATCCGCGAGATCAAAACGTTGGGCTGTATTTGATTTCTAATGCTGGCCGGGGAGGTGCTAGACCAACCATCCGTTTTATATTTGGTTTTTGGGTCAATTTTGTTTTGTTTTATTGATATTGGCTTGCATTTTATAATGGGGTTTCCGCTACGAACACACTTAACAGGAGTATTTCTGAGTTCATAGTCATGGCCGCGCGCGGACACCGAGACTCTTGACTCTTGAGCAGTACTTTTTCCACATGTTTTTCCATTCCCTTTGAAGCTGGTACGCAGAGGTTGAAGATGCAAAACCAACTTTTCATTTTTTTTTTAAATACAGCCCTACGTTTTGGTAAGTCGGATCCGTAGGTTTCAGCTTCTCTACCACCCACCACCGTTTTTCTTGTGCCGGAATGCCCTTGGGGTGGCCCCCATATGGCAAAGGGTGGCTTGGCCACCCCCAAAATTTTTAATTTTTAATTTTTTGAAAATAAAAATAATTTTTTAATATTTTTAATTCTTTAAAAAAAAATAATAATTATAGGACACATAGCATAATGTTATTGGTGCTAACGTAGCGTACCGTTAAACTTTGGGCGAAATTTTAAACAATGTACCATTTTTATCTTTATGAAAACTACAAATATCTCATGTGATACAAATCAAAATATAGGAGAAAAAAAATATAAGTGTCTAAACCCTAGGGTTTTTAGGTATTTAACCCTAAAAAAAAAAAAAAAAGGACCATAGTTTATGGACATTTTTAATATAACATTTTAAACTGAAAAAACTTTCCTATTTGATTGGAAACGCTTAATTATTGATAAAATGGGTTTGGCCCTTGGGGTGACTGATCCACCCAAGGCGCAAAAAAAAGTTGATTTTTGTTGCCCTTGGGGTGGCCAAACCACCCCCAAAGGCCAAGTAGTGGCTTGTAGCCTACACCAGGGCCAAAGCCAAAAAAAAGAGAAAAAATTGCCCTTGGGGTGGCCACCCCTAAGCTCTCAACAGGGTGGCCGGCCACCCTAGCCACCCATTTCTCACCCCATTTAATTTTTTAATTTTTAATTTTTTTAATTTTGATTTATTTTTTAAATGTAAATAATATTTTAATATTTTATTTTAGTAAATGAATTTGGACCGTTAGATAAAAATGAACGGTCCAGATCTCCAATTGGAGATAATTTGAGATCCTCTCTAATTCGAGAGGATCCTAGTCCTTTAAAAAGGAATGTTTTATACTATAGCACGCCCCCATTTAAAGAGTACATTTTTCCTTGTAGCACATCACTTTAAAATATATCAAATAGTCTTTATAGACTATCGAATTTAAAATGAAGGGCCATGATTTTTAACATGAGAATCTTCAATTTTAAGTTAATACTTGTCAATGGTAGCATGTGACAAGTATCATCTGATGAAACCTGGCTAAAGACACCTCACCAAAGGCAATAACCAAACTTAGGCATTGTCCAATCATCAGGTGACATCTGGCTGAGGCCATGGAAGGAGAAGAGAAAACATGGATCAGCCCCACAACATCTACGGCAAGTAGACACCATTTCCTACAATAAAATTCTAGAAAGATCTTCGATTGACTGCCATTCCTGCAATTCAAAATCACCGACCCTGAAGCTATGATTTGCATTTAATCTACTCTTACCTCCGAACACCAATAAAATCTTGGTTTCTGCATAATCAAAAGATGTCAAGACACAACACTCCAAACATAACTTTATAGTTCGAAATTGTCACGGTTTGCAGGCACTCTCTTAACTGAACCCAGCTGAATATAGGTGTGGGGGGTTGTGTGGCTTCAATACTGCATTCTCAATGCACCAACTTTGCCAATTTATGCATTTATTGCATGCATTCTCCTACTGATCGGTGTTCTTCGATATCCTGAGGGGACAATCGATCATGGTCTTCATTATTCAAAGTCTAAACTCCTATTGCGATTCTTGTAGGGAAAAGGCACCTAATGATCTTCATTCTACAATTGATTTTGCTGTATTTCTTGGTTTGACTTTGATGTCATGGAGTGCTAAAGAGCAACACGTTGCTCATTCTTCTACTGGGGCTGAATAACTAGTCTTTGGCCATTGTCACATCCGAGCTAATGTCATTACAAACTTCATGTTCATCCAATTCCCTTCGTTCGAGGGGGGCTGCTAAGCATATATATTCCCATCAGCACAACAATCAGAGTACACCTCAGCTTCAGTTCTAGCTTCGGTTCAAACAGCAACAAGAGGATTGAGACAGCAGCAGATCATATTAGTTGTATAAGATTAGAATTTTATATTCAAACTTTGTAGATATTGTTCCGTAAAAACAAACTCCACGTACAGACGAGTTTTGGTTATCCTCCAGTCTATTTAAAGACGTACGGTAAATTTAAGCTGCCAAATTCATCTCTTTGTTTTAAATCTTTCAAATCTAACATATGATAATCAGACCGAACGGATCTTGCATAACCAATTCTTCATTCAAACCCGAATCTGAGAAATAGGCCCAGAATACTGCTATTACCAATTCCTCCATAGGATGCAGAGGGGGGAGCAGCAGCAATGCTTTGAGCTAAGCACTTGGGCTTGGGGAGAGCGAACCTCACAAGCCATCCATGGGACGCTACTTGTCATCAGGCTCATCAACCATATTGAATCTCACAAGGCTCGTTACCAGAGAATCATCTGAAGCAATAGCCACTCGCCTGCAAAGATGCCAATCACATGCTCCAAGTTGGGATACTAATCTTTCAGAACATTCTGGTCTGAGAGTTCGAACTCTTGAGCAATTTGGGCTTCCTTTAAGAAAGAAAGCAAAAAGCCCTGTTTCGGTAATTCATTGGAAACAAATACATCTCTATAATTCTTCTACTGATTGTAAGAGAAAGAAACACTAAATTTTCATTGGACAAAACAACAGAATGGAATTGGAGATGCTTGTGAAGCATCTAGGATTACACACATATGCTTTACCCAGAACACCCATCTATAAATTACCATTACCTATAAAATACAAAACCCATACACACCCATCTTACTATATCTATCTATAAATCAACCACCCACCCACTAATCACTCCCTGAAAAACCAAAATATATACATAAAATTATTGAATTAGAAACACTTCCTAAATATTAGAAACCATCTATAAACTACTTGGATACCACGATTGCTTCTGGGTCATGAACTCAACGACCTTCACCTATTTAAAAAGTAAGGAAAGGTCGAGAATCGGATAACCCAAACCCCAACTTCGAATCCAGAGCAAATAAATAGACAGCCGAACCAACCATCACGACTAACAGAGCTCATCAATCCGTAGAATCCTACGCAAATCGCTCGCGACATCATCGGTTTTTGGAAGAACACACTTCTTCGTGAAGAACGCCGGCAGAGGAAGCGAACTCGGAGGCGGAGACGCAACAAATGCAGATGCCCCGGCGTAGAACAAGACGGGTACCGTCGTCGGATCCGGACCCCGCCGCACCGTCAATCCCAGATCCAGATTCGGTTCCTCGCGGCTCTCCTTATCCGCGGACTTTACGGTCAGCTCTTCGCCGCGCTTTAAAATCTTCACCTGGCCCACCACGAGGTTCTTCAACGGCGATGCTTTCTGAGCCGGAGACGACTCGGTGGTATTCACACGCCTTCGCGGGATCTTCTTCGCCCGGCTGTGCTGCGTACTGTTAGAAGAAGCAGTAGGGCTCGGAGGTTTCTTCTTGCGACTCGGAGTTACTAGAGGCTTCGGCCAGAAAGCCTCCTTCATACAATCTTGAGGATTGAGAACAGCAACACCACCCATAATCAAAATAAAAATAAACAGCAACTTAAATCAGATGCAGAGATTCACACGAGAAATCTGAAGAAACGCTGATTCTTCTGGTTAGAAGAAAATCAAAGCTTTTGAGAGAAACGGCTGACTCTTCAAGGAAAAAATCAAAAGAGAACGAGGAAGGGAAAGAAAAAATACGAACGAAAAGCGTCCTTGGTTGATTTAGATGTAAGAGACCGAGGGGTTTTATAGGAAGAAAGGGAAATCCCAATTCTGTACAAGTACAACTGTATGAGAAAAGGAAGAGACGGTCCAACCGAACCGCCCAATAGGAGTCGGTTAACGAGTCGGCACGAAGCCGTTGTTGGCGGCTACGTAATCCCACTCAGAGCATGACACGTTTCGGTGTACTTTCTCTAACTCACGAGGAAACAGGTTGTATCCCGTGTGACCAAGATTGCCCCTGGGTTTGCGACTAACTACAAAATATACCCCATCTCACATGTAGATTGCCACTTTCGGTTCTGCTTCGAGAAACAAAATACGTGTTTCCATTAAAAAATGAGGGTCTAGTCAACCATCTTAAAGCGTGTGAGCCATTGGATTCCTTGCGTGCCTTTTTACAAATTCAGGAAAAAAGTGACTAAACCTTGAAGTAGAAGTATATAGGCATTTTGATTTAATGTTCAATGTTTAAAAAAATATTAAAGATTTTCACAAAGTCTCATGTGTTAACAAATAAGTTTATTTGTTTATTTTGACTGTCACTTTTAATGGAGGCCAAGTCTCGTGTATGACACATGACATTTTATAACCTAAAAATTTGAAAATATCTTCAAAAATAAAGTATAAACATAAATTATTTACTGATAAAGTGTAAACATTAAAAATAATAATAATGATAATAAATTTTAAAAAATACAAATTAAAAAAAAAAACTAAACTAAACTAAAACAAAACAAACAAACTTGGATTAATTACCTTTTTAGTATAAGGTTCTCACTTTTTTTTTCTTACTTAGGTTATAAATTATATCACATATGGTACCTGAGTTATGGGAAAAAACAAACTTAGTACTTCTATCATATTCTGTTAGTCCAAACTAACAGACTGCCATGTATCACCCCCAAAAAAAGCCACATGTTCTTAACAAAAAATAATAATTACAAAATTTTTTTTAAAAAAAAAATCCAAAAAAAAAATAATTACAAAAATATATTTTTTTTTAAAAATGCCACATCCTTAAAAAATTTAAAACAAATTATGGGGTGGTCGGGCCACCCCATTTTAGCTATTAGGGGTGGCCCATAGGGACGGTCTAAAAGTGGCCAAAACTACCCCCAAAGGCCAAAATGGGGTGGCTAATTTTTTTCAATTTTGTTTTTAGGGTTTATCTTTTTTAATTTTTTTAATTATTTTTATTTTTGTAGGACATGCGGCATTTTTTTGGGGTAACACGTCACAGTCCGTTAGTTTGGGCTAATAGAATGTGATGGAAGTACTAAGTTGATTTTTTTCCCACAACTCATGTACCATCTGTTATACATAACAATTTGTAATCTAGGTGAGAATAAAAAAAAGTGAGAACATTGGTACTAAAAAGGTAATTAACATGTTTAGAGGAAGAAAAAAAAGGTACTTAACCTGAGTTTTTTGTTTTAGTTTGGTTTAGTTCTTTTTTTCATTTTTTAAATAAGTTTTTTATTTTTTATTTGTTTATGTTTATACTTTACTCCTGAAGTAATTTATGTTTACATTTTACCCCCGAAGTAATTTATGTTTACAATTTACCCTCAAGGAAATTTTCAACTTTTTGGTTGAAATGTGCCACATGCCACATGCCACATACGTGGCTTGGTTTCCATATAAAATAACGGCCAAAATAAATTGATGAGCTTTTTTGTTAACGTCTAAAACTTTGTATGGGTCTTTTATCACTTTTTAAACATTGAACATCAAAACACAAATGCATAAATACTTTAAGGGGTAAAAAGTATTTTTTCCAAAAAAAAAAAACTAGCCGATGCCCGTATATATATTCATTTAAATAAAAAAAAATGCACATATTTTTTTTTTCTTTTAATAAGAAAGAAAAATTATATATGTTAGGTCTTTTTTCTAATATATAATGGGGGATTTTTTTCCTGTTGAGAGGAAAATTTAATAAAGAGAAAATACAGATAAACATATTGTTAAAAAATTTGGTTAAAGCGGTTCATCTAATTATAACATGAGAGCATCTCTAGCAGAGCTTGTAAACTAACTTTTTAGTAAAATTTATTTATTTTCATTTTTTTTCTTGCCCCAGTAGAGCTTGTAAAGTAAAAGTTTTCTTTACTAGTGCTACAGTGAACTTTCATATTTGAAAGTTCACTGTAAAACCTTATAAGATTTGTTTATTATTTTTTTTCTCTCTCCTTGTGAGAGAAATGGAAAAAAGAAAAGAAAATGGAAAGTTAGAAGATAATAAAAAAAAAAAAATAATATTTAATTAAAAGAGATGATTAAAATTTAAAATAAATGTTATGTTGGAATGTGCAGTAAAAAGCAGTTGTCAAACTAGTAATCATTACTGGAGATGCTTTAAGTGAGAAAATTTGCATTCTTATATAAATTTTAGAGCATCTATGATGATAAAGGTTGTTATTCTAGCTATTGAAAATGGCATTTTTTTTTTTTAACTTATTAGTTTTTCCTTACATACTCCAGCATAATATATATTTTAACTATATGCTATAATTAAATATTATTTTTTTAGTATTATTTTTACTGTTTTTATTTTTGTTGAGGGAGAAGGGGAGAGAAAAAAGAATAAAAAAATTTACAAGTTCATTGTAGCAAATTGTACGAAAACTCTTATTATAAAGTGTTTGTTAGAACTCCAAAAGGGGTTATGCTAGCTAAATTTTAACAAAACTTCTATTTTAAAGTAATTGTTGGATATGTTCTAAGGGCAGATTAAAATGAGTAATTATAGATGTTTCTCTTGTGTCACTTAATAAATGAAGTGGCATTTAAAATTACCCTCTGATTAAAATTCAATAATGATCAATTACAAGTTCAATGGTGATTTTAGTAGGCACATCACTTTTGGAGGGATACAAGATGAATACAAAAATGACTTGTAACACTATTCTAGCAAAACAATGAGTAATTAGTGACTTTTGCTTCATGAGGTATAGTCCATAGTCGATTAAACTACCTTCATGTGTTCGCCTTATCATTTGATTAAAATTCAATAATGATCAATCATAAGTCTAATGGTAATTTTAATAGTCACATTACCCTTAGAAAGACACAAGATGAACACAAAAAAGACTTATAACATTACTCGACCAAAACTATTAACAGAACATAGAGTAATTAGTAACTTATACTTCATGAAGTGTAATTTATAACCAATTAAACTATCACTTGAAATTTTAAAAAAACAAAAACAAAAACAAAAAAACAAGAGAAGAATGCCTAATATTTTCATTTAAAAAGTTTTTTTTTTTTTTTGTTTCTCATTTTATCATCTTAACTAACCAAAATAACATTTGACTAATTATCTAAAATAACAAAACTGAAACCTTAATTAACAATTTAAGAAACGTGTCTACCTAGCTACTTGCTAGACAAGTCCTGGATCGCACGAGCAAAAATGAAGCTGTCTTTTTTAGCTGTCTCTTTAGAACTCAAGGATACAGAGGTACGAGCCTATAGAACAGATCCTGTTCAAGTAAGGTCGTGTCTTTTTTAGCTTTCTCATTAAAGAAACATGTCTACTTTTCTTTTTTTAGATAAAGAAAAGAAACATGTATCTACTTGCTAGATAAGTCATTGCCAGTGCCATGGCAACTTGGTAATTGCGTACAGGTAAAAGGGGCAATAAGTAAGCTCGAAGATAATTGTGCCACCCGAAGATTCGCACCCACGTCGGATACTTTCACCGGCAGCGTTTTTTTTTTAGTTTTTTAGGTAAAGCCATTTCCCGATTTCCGGGTCGTAAAACTAGGGATCAAATCTCCTATTTTGAATCTTAATCGTCAATTATAATCTTAATTAGGCATCAAGATCGAGATCGACGATCAAAATTTAATATTTTAAAAAATTCAAATTTAAAAAAATTGTAGGGGATTTTGATCTCCTTTCCCTTCTTCCTATAAAGCACCTCGTTCTCCTCCACAACCAAATCAACCAAGGACGCTTTTCGTTCGTATTTTTTCTTTCTCTTCGTCGTTCTCTCTCAAAAGCTTTGATTTTTCTTCTAACAAGAAGAATCAGCGTTTCTTCAGATTTCTCGTGTGAATCTCTGCATCTGATTTAAGTTGCTGTTTATTTTGATTTTGATTATGGGTGGTGTTGCTGTTCTCAATCCTCAAGACTGTACGAAGGAGGCTTTCTGGCCGATGCCTCTAATAACTCCGAGTCGCAAGAAGAAACCTCGGAGCCCTAATGCTTCTTCTAACAGTACGCAGCACAGCCGCGCGAAGAAGATCCCGCGAAGGCGTGTGAATACCACCGCGTCGTCTCCGGTTCAGAAAGCATCGCCGTTGAAGAACCTCGTGGTGGGCCAGGTGAAGATTTTAAAGCGCGGCGAAGAGCTGACCGTAAAGTTGGCGGATAAGGAGAACGGCGAGGAACCGAATCTGGATCTGGGATTGACGGAGCAGCGGGGTCCGGATCCGACGACGGTACCCGTCCTGTTCTATGCCGGGGCATCTGCATTTGTTGCGTCTCCGCCTCCGAGTTCGCTTCCCCTGCCGGCGTTCTTCACGAAGAAGTGTGTTTTTCCGAAAACCGATGATGTCGCGAGCGATTTGCGTAGGATTCTACGGATTGATGAGCTCTATTAGTCGTGAAGGTTGGTTCGGCTGTCTATTGTTTGCTATGGATTCGAAGTTGTAGTTTGGGTTATCAGATTCTCGACCTTTCCTTACTTTTTAAATAGGTGAAGGTCGTTGAGTTCATGACCCAGAAGCAATCGTGGTATCCAAGTAGTTTATTGATGGTTTCTAATCTTTAGGAAGTGTTTCTAATTCAATAATTTTATGTATAAATTTTGGTTTTCCAGGGAGTGATTAGTGGGTGGGTGGTTGATTTATAATAGATAGATATAGTAAGATGGGTGTGCATGGGTTTTGTATTTTATAGGTAATGGTAATTTATAGATGGGTGTCCTGGCTAAGGCATATGTGTGTAAATCCTAGATGCCTCACAAGCATCTTCAATTCCATTTTGTTGTTTTGTCCAATGAAAATTTAGTTTTTCTTTTCTCTTACAATCAATAGAAGAATTATAGAGATGTAGTTGTTTCCAATGAATTATTGAGACAGTTTTTTGCTTTCTTTCTTAAAGGAAGCCCCAGTTGCTCAAGAGTTTAAACTCTCAGACCAGAATGTTCTGAAAGATAAGTATCCCAACTTGGAGCTTGTAATTGGTAGTTTTGCAGGCGAGTGGCTATTGCTTCAGATGATTCTCTGATAACGAGCCTTGTGGGATTCAATATGGGTGATGAGTCTGATGACAAGTAGCTTCTCATGGATGGGTTTTGAGGTTCGCTCTCCCCAAGCCCAAATGCTTAGCTCAAAAGCATTGCTACTGCTTCCCCCAATCCCCCAACCCCCACCCCCCTCCATCCTATGGAGGAATTGGTAATAGCAGTATGCTGGGCCTATTTCTCAGATTCAGGTTTGAATGAAGAATTGGTTATGCAAGATCCGTTCGGTCTGATTATCATATGTTGGATTTGAAAGACGTAATACAAAGAGATGAATTCGGTACCCCGATCTACAGGCATTTGGAATCACACTGCCCTAGAAAAAATGCATTCTCTTTGGTGCTTCAAGTCTGGGGGGATGCTTTGAGTCATACCTGTTCCAACCAGCTTTTTCATCATCTTTCACGTGAGATCTTTTCATGCTATATACAAATTGGGGATAATGTGCAATTTAAATTTAGGGGTACGAGAGACATTTACACACATTATCCCATTTTTGAAAAAATAAAAAATAAATGCATGATCATGTTTGTCTTTTAAAATTTTGGTTGATCTGAGAATTGTGATTTAATTTTCATTAGTGAGCTTAAAATTTTAAACATATGATCTGATGATAGGGTTTGTAAGTTTGGTTACTTACCTTAGGCATCTGAGAATTCAAATGTTTGATCTGATTTGACACAAGCACATTAGCACATAACTTGTGGAGTATGACATGAGAGTCTGATGAGTATGTTTCTATGTCTTGGGTGAAATTGAATGACTTGTTAGATGGATACTTTGACATAATTAAAAAAAAAAAAATCATTGATAAGTTTTTCACTAAGTAACTGGACCTCTTGCCTCATTAAGTAATGAGTGTTCACGTCAAACGGTGAGAATTTTGATTTGGTTATTATGGCTAGTTTAGTTTCATAACCTTTTTTACTTGAGTTAATAAGTTCTTAGGGGTGTTTTTACACCTAATGCCCTAAAACCATCTGGTTTGGGAGTCATTGGCCCAACACTTGCTACATGGGTCAATTAGAAGCTTAAAGAAACTAAACATTGCAGAGCCTATGAAAAAATCATTGATAAGTTTTTCACTAAGTAACTGGATCTCTTGCCTCATTAAGTAATGAGTGTTCACGTCAAACGGTGAGAATTTTGATTTGGTTATTATGACTAGTTTAGTTTCGTAGCCTTTTTGACTTGAGTTAGTAAGTCCTTAGGGGTGTTTTTACACCTAATGCCCTAAAATCATCTGGTTTGGGAGTCATTGGCTCAATACTCGCTACATGGGTCAATTAGAAAGCTTAAAGAAACTAAACATTGTAGAGCCCGTGAAAAATAAGAAAAAAGAAAAAAAAGTTATGTCATTGTTATTAATTCTTATGGGGATTTCAGTGAACTTTGAGATAATGAGACATTGCACATTAGAATTTATTGGAAGCTTCATATTTATGTACTAGTTCACTTTACACTGTTTCGAACTTGTGATGCCTTAGTCTGTCTTTTGTAAGTAATTAGACTTTTAAAATTCCAATTCATTGTGAAGATGAAGTTTATCTTTTAAACTTGCTAATGAATGAAAATCTTGATTTTGAGTGATTCTTTAATTTTTTTGGATAACATGAATTTTGCATAATGTTTGTAGGTAACATTTCTGAAAAACTCTCACAAGATTTTACTCGTCATTTAGGGAATGCCTAAAAGTTTAAAAGGCTTGTTGTATGTGTTAAATGCTTTCTTACATACCATGAAAGATGGATTTATCTTTTTGTTTGTTGTTTTTCATTTTGTTTTTTGTTAAAGGACTAACGATATGTAAGTTTCAAATTTTAGCTCCTTTATTTTTGCTTGTTAATTTCTTAGTTATATTATCTTGTTCTATTGTACTTTCTATTTGTATTTTCTGTGTCTTTACAGGTTTTTGGAGAAAATGAATCAATTTTGGAAATTGGAGCATAAAAAAGTGATTTCGAGTATTTTGCATTCTGTCAAAACGATCGAGTGCAAGAAGCCTAGGCTCAAGCACACCAGCACTCGAGTGCCCAAGCCATGGATCATGCAGCATGCACTTGCACACGTTAGAAGAAGGATCAATCGTAGAAGAGTGATCGAGTGCATACGTGAAGCGATCGAGTACCACTTGTGCGCAAAAGAAAATCCAAAGGCGGCTAGGACTCCTCCTTTCCAAAATTGGATTTCCAAGTCCCAATTGTAATTGGACCTAGACCTCTGAATTTCCTAAGGTCTTCCTAAAGCTAGACATTTAAGCCTCACAAATTGAGGAGATGGAGAAGGATGAGAAATTTGAGGCTACTTCTAAAAGCAGTTTCGATTCTTTCTTTTCATATTCTTTTTTTAGTTTTATTTTAATCTTGTGTAACTAACTCTTTAGTATGGTTAGATTGAAGTCCTAATTATGTTTATTTAATATTTCAATATTGGCTCATTTGTAATAATTATATTGTGATACTTAACTTGATTAATTCTTATCTTATCAAATTCCTCATATGAATGTGCCTGATCAACATATGCATGTTGTATGAATTAATTATTTAGGTCAATTTGGATGATTAAGTCTTAGGCTTAATAGAGTAACAAAAGAATCTACTCATAGGTTCTTGAGTTAATCAACATGGAGAACCGAGAGTATACACCCATGCATGCTTCATGTGTGTGTCGATTTTCATAGATTTAGGTTTCGTTTGGTTTGCGAATTAAACCCTTAGATTGGACTAGCTAACATTATATATGGCTAGTCTTTTGTTTGGTAACACTATTATTCTCATAGGACTACTAATCTCATACACACAAGGTTAACTAAGCTCTAAAAAATAAGTAACTTAGCTAATCATTTCATGTGAGATTAAAATTATCGTGTAATGTAAATTCTTAAAAAAAAAAATCCACTCTTTTCACACTCATGACGCTTCTCTCAAATTGACTCTCTCAGTGCAAAACAATCTGTCTCTTAGAGCGATTGACTCTCTCAGTGCAAACTGGAACGATCTCTCTTTTCTACGCAAGGTATCTCTTTCCCCCACTCTTATCTTCAATCTCTCTTCTCTGTTTCTTGATTATTTCATTAGAATTCAAGATTGAGTTTGATTCTATTTCTCCGTTTCTCTGCTTTAAAAAAAAAATGTACTTTTTATTTTAATTATGTTTCTCCGTATATCTTTCTCTATACCTTTTTTTTTTTTTCCTTTATGTTTCTTTATTGAGTTTGATTGATATTAGAATTCAATATTAAGTTTGATTATGTTTTCTCTAACTATAATATAAATTGCATTTATATTATAAGGGTATTTTAGGAATTTTGATCACAATATGATTCCATTTACCAACAATTTGCATTATACCAAATAAAGGAATAGAATTAGTTAGTCTATTCCAACGTTACAATCAAACAAAAGAATAGGAATAGTATACACTCATGTCCTTAGGATGACAAACTTTACGTGTTTATAATATGATTTGAGCATTAGAATATTAATTAGTGGTAGATATCAAAGTACTACCTTTTTAATTTTTTTTTTTTATTTTTTATAATATCAAGTTCATGACAATCTTGATATTTTATTTATAAAAAAAAACAATTTTAAGTAAAATCAACAATATTCGTAAGAATGATCTTGGGCATGGGTGTCTCCAGCATTCTCGGCGGAAATGTTGGGAATAGCCAAAGTAACGTGGCAAAGCGGTGATCTTTTGTGGCATAACTCATTGGGCTTGCCGCGTCTTGGGGCCTATTGGCTTTCCTTGAGCCTGACCGAGTTAGTGGGCCGGGCAGGGTCAAAGTTGGTTATACTAAAGGCCCCGGTAAGGAAGTTTTAAGTGGATTTCATATTCATTTTGCACCAACTCCTTAGCACAGTTGGTGCAAAAGAGATAATCAATGTTATAATATAAAGTTGGAAACATTTTTGAATATATGTATTTTAGGTTGTTTGTTTAGATTTTTGTTTCAAAAACAAAAAAACACTAGCAGTAGACGTCTTATATGTCATTTCTTTCTCTATATTTAGGGAAAATTTCAAAAAAAAAAACACAAAAACTTAAGATTCTTTATATATAACTAATCCTTGAGGGTTGCTATAATGTTTTTTAATGTGTAGGAAGTCAAAAGTGATGTTCTCTATACATTATTTTAATATAAATATTTCTCTTTTCTCTATTCTATTTCTTCTTTTTTTTTGGTCTTTAATTAAGGATTGTGTAAAGATTTTATGAAAAAAATGAGGGTAGAAAGAAACTTATATTTTATAAAGAAATAATATTATAATAATATATAAAAGATAAAGAAAAGCTATCATGAAATATATTTTTATATGAAAGCAAACAAAACGTAAAGAAAAGTCAAAAGAAAGGTGCTAGTGCTCAACCATGCAGAAGCAATCTATACTGATGATGGAAAAAGTAAGCATGAATGTAAAAGCAAAGGTCTTTAAAAGAACCTTTTTTTGGTAAAAAAGCTTTGTTGGTACTTGGTAGCATTTCATTGGTCGTCTCTGTTATGAAAGTAAAATTTTACTGCAAGTAGAAGACACTCGCATGACAGGAGAGCATTTACACCCATTTATCCTATGAAGCTTCTAAAGTTATCTTGAAGTTATCTTTGTTCTAGTTTATCCTAGAGTAGTAATAGTTTAATTAAAGGAATTCTTTTTTTTTTGGGTGTTCAGAATATTATTTTTTAAAAAAGAAAAAAGAAAAAAATGGTCCTTATTTCTCACTTAATTTTTTAAAAATAATGTAGAATAGAGAAAAACACCTAATATTTTCGTTAATTAAATAAGGCCCAGGGAGTTATCTTCAATTAACTAATAATTTTAGAGTTAATTGAGAGAAGATCCCAATAGAATTCGTTTATAAATATATTAAAGATTAGAGAAAGGAGAAAGAAAAAAGAGAGCAGAAGCAGAGAAGATCATGCTGATAAAAATTAAAGGAAAAAGTATAAAAAAAAAACTTCTAAACTACCAATTGGGGGGCTATATTACAAACAGTTGATAGTTTGTGAGACTTTTTTTATATTTTTTCCGTAATTAAATGGTAAAGATTTTATTAAAGTAATTAAAAGGTTCTTGAAGGGTGGGGATTTGTTATAATAAATACTAATAAATAAATGAATAATTGATGAAAAAAGAAAATTAGTATTTATTATGATACATCTGAATCCTTCAATTACTTTAATAAAATTATTGTCATTCAATTTTTTAATAGTATGTATGTTGTAGTTTTAATTACAGTATACAAGCTGGATCCAAGTGGAGAGATGTAATGAACTATATATTGTATAACAAACTATATTGTACTGAGTAGTATTTATTTATAGAGATAAAGAAGTTATAAGTGATAAGCAAGAAACCTTAAATAATTTGGGATAGATAAGAAATAAACCATAATAAGAAATATAATAAACTCTATAAAATAATGGGGTTGTTTGGTAAAAAGTAAACACCAAACCACGCCCAAACACGGTGCAAGCAAATCCCCATTTGTAATTTGAGAACATGATTAGCGAAAATAATTTGTCGTCGAGATCTTTAAGGTACATAGCATAAGTGCTTTTCTCGGTGGAATTTCAAAATTCACATCCATACAAATTACAATAATGAAGTTTGTTTGTTTTTTAATTCTAAATTTTACCAAGTAATTTAAAGAAAAGAAGTAAATGAGGACTATTAAAAGTAAACCCACATAAAAAAGTAAGGAGGAGGAGCAAGAAGTTTAAATTAACAGAAAAATATTAAGTTAGTTATATTTTAGGGATATTTTGTCTTTTTATTTTTTTTAAAAAACAAAAATATCATTTCATTATAACTAATTGAATATTCTCTAGCTCAAAGGATTCTAATTCAAAGGAGCAGCAAATCATTCTTAATTGAACAGGATCCTCTCCCGTTCAAATGAACTGGAGAATATATAATTACTTATATTTAAGCGATATTTTTATCTTTTCACTTTTTAAATGAATAAAAATACCTTTTACAAAAATATCCAAGGGGTAACTCAATCAATTATAGATCATGCCTAATGAAGTGGATGTCATAAGTTTGAATCTCTCCTCCATTTTCCTTGTATAGACATGTAAAAAAAAATAGAGATGAGAGGATCTAATGGTTGTTAATTATAAAAAGAAATTTGCTTTTATTTATTGTATTTATGGATGGTGACAGTTTTATTTATTTATTTTTGGTTAAATACCCTAATACTTCTTGGAGTTTCAAAACTTTATTATTATTTTTTCCTTTAATGTTTGAAAAGTGATCAAATTGGTTATTTTGTTAGTTGACTTAATATATTGACATGTGGACGAATAAAAATTTGACACTTGACATAGATAACGTGGCCACCTAATTAAAATTTTTATTTAAAAAAATGTTTTTTTTTTTAAAAAAAAAGACAATATATATGTATATATATAGCCACCCACTTGGGCACCAAGGGGGTGGCCGAAACCACCCCCAATTAAGAGGAACAACAAGTCATTCTTAATTAGAACAGGATCCTCTTCCATTCAAATGAATTAAAAAATATTTAATTAATTATATTTAAATAATATTTTTATCTTTTTACTTTTTAATAGAACAAAAATATCCTATACTATATAACTAAATAGAAATGAGAGGATCTGATGGTCGTTAATGATGAAAAGAAATTTGCTTTTATTTATTGTATTTATGGGTGGTGACAATTTTTTTTTTTTTTTTTTTCAAACCACCATCCATTTATTGCTTCCTACCAAAGAAACTGCAGACTGCAAAGGCAACTCGTGAATGAATATGGATTGTAGTCCCCGAGCTACAATTTCAATCATTTAGACCGTTTATTTTATAATTTCAATGGTTCAGGAGGGCTTGGATCGAACCATGTCAATCAAATCAAATCAAATCAAAAGTTTTTTTTTTTTTTTTTGGATAAAAAATAAAAAGAACTTAATAGACAGCAATCTTCCTTAAAGTGGTCGGCCACCCTCACTTTCAAGGAGATTGTTTATTAAATTTTTCTGATGAGGTTATTAATCTCTCGTACCGATATTTGATGGTCTATGCTTTATAAATTAAATAAATATAATAAAAAAAATATGGACAGAAATTTCTTTTAAACTAACCTCATGAAACGGAGGTGATTAGTTAGAATCCTCTTTCTCCTTTTTTTATGATGTAAAAAAAAAAAAATCCTCTAAATCAGTTAGGAGAAAATATCATCCAACCCATTCAAATAGTGTCAAATATCTATAAATACTTAAAATTCATATTAAATTCTTAAGGTCATTAATAACACTTTACTAATTTATTTTAGCATTTTAAATGTTTATAGACATTTAATACTATTTTGAACAAGTTGAAAGATATTTCCTCTATACCAATTTTGAAAAAAAAATTGTCCTTTTTCTTTGGATGTTGTTGCTGAAAGGATTGCAATATTATTGTAAGATTTTCCTTTCAATAAATACATTGTGCTGGGCACTACAATATATATATATATATATATATATATATATATATATATATATATATAGCAGATATATAAAAGTTCAAAAGAGAATTTTTCAAAAAAAAAAAAAAAAAAGTGTTCAAAAGAGAAACATATTTTTTTTTGTAAACAAAAAAGAGAAACATATTAATTACAGACAACAACGCATATTTCTTTATGAAGAATTTTCCTTGGCTAAGTTGATTTCTTTCCATGCATGAGCTGTGTGTGAACTGCTTGCTCATTTGTTTGGTTGTCCTTCCTAATTCAAATAGCTTTCCAAATGCAACTTTTGTTGATTTGGCAGAAATAGCGGTTGCTCCTTAGGTCCCGTTTGGTTTGCCAATTAGGCCCTTAACACTAGTATTTGCTAGTTATTTGTTTGGTAACATTCTATTCTTTGAGTCTATAATTATTCATGACATCTAATCCCATGCAGATGGATTAATTAAGCCAATCCTTTCATGTGGGATTAAAAATATTGTAAAATTGTCTAAAAAAACCATACGCTTCTCATACCTCTTACAATCTCTTTCTCTCAAAGCAACGTCCTTCATTTCATCTCTCAAAGCAACGATCTCTATCTCTCAAAGCAACGATCTCTATCTCTCAAAGCAAGGTATCTCTCTCCCCTCTCTTCTTTTCAATCTCTATTTTCTTGGATATTTCATTCTCTGTGTTTTTGGATTTTTTTTCTCTCAGTTTTTTTTTTTTTTTGGTTCTTCATTCTCTCTCAATTTTTCTTCATTCTTCTTTCTCATTTTTTTTCTCTCTTCTCTTTGAGTTTTTTTTGTTCAAATACGCTTTTTTTTCTTCTCTCGCTTTTTTCTTCATTCAAACAAAAATCACCGATATAATTGGGTTGGAATCTAAATCAGTTTTTCTTTTTCTTCTCTATTTATTTCCTATTCTTGATGTAGCTTATTTTTTGGCTCTATATTGAATGAATACTTTCGAGTTCAATGGCTTACAAGCATTTTGATAATTTCTAGATGCTTTTGTATTTGTTTTTTTTTCTTTTTTTACTGGATAGGAAAATAACTTTTTGATTCTTTGAAGATGGTGATGCAAAAAATAAAAAATCCCACATACATGACATAATTAAACAAAAAATTTATAGTATTGTTGTTTATGTTTCAAAGAAAAAAGAGTTGCATTCGTATTATAAGGATATTTTAGGAAATAAGATCACTATATGATTCTATTTACCAATATATTGTATTGTACCAAATAAAGGAATAAAATTAGGTAATCTAGTCCAACGTTATAACCAAACAAAGAAATAGAAGTAGCTAATATATTCTTAGTAATAGCTAATTCCAGTGGTAGCTAATCATTTTCAATAGACTAGATAATCTACAAATTAAACGAAGCCTTAATTCATCATATCATCCGAGGTGTGATTATCTTGATTTGCTTCATGATTGGTGGCTAATTGTGCGCTGTGATTGTTCTGACTTATAGTTGCATCTTTGCACGATAATTTTGAAGTTGTGAACTCTAATTATTTTTGTTTTAAATAGGCTTTTTACCCGTTTAAGGAAAAATCTTAGAGGTATTTGAAAGTATTCCTTATGAGTGACAAGGAGTCATAAAAAAATTATGTAAATTTGATGCAAGAAAAGGAAAGAGAGTTACCCACTTTAGGATCACGAGATTCACGACCACAAGATTTAGTAGAACGAAAAAAAAAAAAAAATCACATCCAACTAGTATTAGTATAATTTACATTTGAAATAAAAACTCGTATGCCTTTTTTCTGGGTTCATCTTTATCTCCCTCTCTTGTTGGTCAGCCCCTCGATAAACGAAGGGAAAAACAGATTCCGTTTTTGAGGGTTTTGCAAAGTTCACAGAATCACATTAGAATCCGGGACTTTTCATACAAGATGATTGAAGTTGAAGAGCTTGGAGCTGAAATTTGGTAGAGCGTTTTTGTGTTCTGGACGAAAGGTAGCGGCTGTTTAAGATCATCAGAAATATGGGGCTTTGATGAATCTTTTGGAGTTCTTCGGATCTTATTAATAATTATTCCTTGTTTGGTTGCTGACAAAAGGGTAGGAATAGAAGAGAAACCACGTGCTCAGAAGAATTTGATTGTGGGTTGATCTTGTTGTCCAATAGAAGTGAACCTTGTGCTTTTAAGGAGCCTGGTACAACTGTTTGTTTTAGTCGAATCATTTTTCTCTGGAACCAAGTGAGGGTTATTGTAAATTGATTCAATGGATCACCTTATGATGGTTGATGACACATTGGGCGACAGTTCAGATTTAGAAATTGACGACATTAGGTGTGAAAACATAGCGGAGAAAGATGTTAGTGATGAGGAGATTGAAGCAGATGATTTGGAGAGGCGAATGTGGAAGGACCGTATCAAACTCAAAAGGTTGAAGGAAAAACAGAAGCTTGCAGCGCAGCTAGCCGCAGAGAAGCAGAAGCCCAAGCAGACCTATGATCAGGCTCGGAGGAAGAAAATGTCTCGAGCACAAGATGGGATTCTCAAGTATATGCTGAAGCTGATGGAAGTTTGCAAAGCTCGGGGATTTGTGTATGGTATCATTCCTGAGAAAGGCAAGCCAGTGAGTGGTGCTTCTGATAACATAAGGGCTTGGTGGAAAGAAAAGGTGAAGTTTGATAAGAATGGGCCAGCAGCCATAGCCAAGTATGAAGCCGAGTGTCTTGCCATGACTGA
This sequence comes from Carpinus viminea, assembly GCA_013348765.1. Lineage (NCBI taxonomy): Eukaryota > Viridiplantae > Streptophyta > Magnoliopsida > Fagales > Betulaceae > Carpinus > Carpinus viminea. Next base: position 13,929,281 of record CP054670.1, on the reverse strand, counting down.
GGCAGATAACATTCGAAATGGGAACTCTCAGAGCATTCTACAAGACCTTCAAGATGCAACTCTTGGGTCACTTTTGTCATCTTTGATGCAACACTGTGACCCCCCTCAAAGGAAGTACCCACTAGAAAAGGCAGTTCCGCCACCTTGGTGGCCTGCTGGGAATGAAGATTGGTGGGTTAAATTAGGGCTACCCCATGGTCAAAGTCCTCCTTATAAGAAACCACATGATTTGAAGAAGATGTGGAAAGTTGGAGTGTTAACAGCTGTGATAAAGCACATGTCACCTGACATTGCTAAGATAAGGAGGCATGTCCGCCAGTCAAAGTGCTTACAGGATAAGATGACAGCAAAGGAGAGTGCCATCTGGTTGGGGGTTTTAAGCAGAGAGGAAGCCTTAATTCGGCAGCCCAGTAGTGATAATGGGGCATCTGTTGTAACTGAGATGCGACGAGGTGAAAATAAGCAAGCTGCGATTAGTAGTGACAGTGACTATGATGTAGATGGTGTTGACGATGGTGTTGGTTCTGTTTCATCTAAAGATGATAGGAGAAATCAGCTGATAGATGTAGAGCCTTTAGACAATCTACGCAATAACAGTCCTGTGGCAAAGCAACAGAGGAGAAAGAGAGCCCGTGTCAAATCAAACCCTTCTGAAGTGCCTGCAGTACCGTCTCAGAATGAACGTCTACATGTTGAGCCAAGAATCTCTCTGCCTGTTGTGGAGTCGGTTGGATTCCAGACCCATGGAGATCAACAGGAAAATGGAAAAATTGCAGCTTTGAGGCCCCTTGAGAAAGATATTGATGTCCAACCCCTTGTAGGTGCATCTGAATTGAGCAATTTCTCTGCTCTACCTTCTGACAATGTAATATCCACTCGGAGCATGTATGTGGATGGAAGCCCTTTTCTTTCTCCTCTGGTGCAAAACACTGGGATGATGCATCATGGAGATGCTAGCAACTTGTATAATCGGCCATGGGAATATGGGCACACACATGACTGGCAGCGGTCTCAGAATGTAATGAATGAACCTCTCATTAGGCCAGAGGATGTTGGAGTCCATGTCCGCGCACTGGATGGAAGTGCAAACGAGATTCCTGGAGGGGATTTGAGCTGCTTTGTGATGTCTAACGCCGAGGGAATTCCACCTGTTGATTGTCAGTTTGCTGACCCTGCAATGGAAAGCCGGTCATTAGATTGTAGAGGATTGAACAGCCCCTTAGATCTTGTAATTGAAGGCTGGAGCCCAATTGCGGACTTTTTGCTGGATGATGATTTTATCCAATACTGCGGATCGTAAAAATTATTAGATTTGATACATCAGAGCTTAGATTGGACTGCAAAAGTGCAGCAGCATCCATTGATGACCAAGCTTGAGGTAATTCCCCCGACTCACTGGACATGTTTCTACTTTCGGTGGTTATCAGTTCTGCATTTAGATGACGGTGACTTCGAACTTGAATCTCCATAACTCATCATTTGAAAACAAAAACAACAGAGCCACGACTTTTCCTGTTAATATTTAGCCTCACTTTGCTCTCAGTAGGATTGACAAGTCGTGGGGTTCTTGTAAATAATTCGATTTCTTAGACTGGCTTAATGAGAAAGTTATGATATTTTGATTTAAAAAATAATAATAATAATAATTTACATTTGAATTATAGTAGGAAATTCTGATATCTCTCTAATTAAATGAATTTAGGCTATGAATATCTTGGCCCTTTCTTGGCCAGTGGATCAAGAATTTATGGGCCAGATCATTTATTTAGCCTATTTTTAATAAATTTTAGATTTTTTATGCACTATATTCATTATATTGAGATTTTTATTGAATTATCCTACCATATTTTTTATGCACTTATTCCCCATCTATGTTTCTTGTTCTTGGTTATAAAAATACTAAGGAGGGTATCTAGGGGACTTGGTCCATCCATTATGATCGAGTACATGAATTGAAGTCCCTAGCTACCCCCAATTATGGCTGAAGCCTCAAGAGAGACAAGTGTTTGGGTCCAGTATTTTTGGCCTTACCTACTGCATTCTCAACAAATGAATTGGCTCCACCTACTATATTTATATTTGTACAATTATATAAATTAATTCATGACACAATGTCTTCATATGTCATTCATTGTATTTCCTGACAGCTGACAAGGAAATGTTGAGAGCTTTTTCAACTATGGCCATGCTCCTTCCTCAAAAGTGTTAGCCAAAATATTGGGACAAACAAGAGCTACTCATGACCAATCTTTTAAGGGTCATTATATAGAGCACCCCCATTATATATAGATTCCTTATTAAAAAAATAATGAAAGAATATTTAAATGGTGAAGAAAAATAATATATAATCGGACGTATGATAAATTTTAAAAGTTATTAGCTCAAATAGATAGAGTAGCTTTTGATTAGCTATTTTGGATAAAAATATGGTTAAGCCATTGGGAGTGCTCTTATAGAAAAGAGATGTGTGTGTGTGTATAATGAGTCTTCTTTTTAATTTATTGTGAAAACAGTGCATTGAAATTACAATTAACCAATGATCTACAATTAAAGAGTAATGATAATTAACTAAATATTCTTCAGTTCAAATGAACTTAAGAAGATCCTAATTCTCACTTCATAGGGTTGATGACTTAATGTTGTGGTGCATATTTACTCTTGATTATTGTTTTTATTTTTTAACAATAACCGATCAAATGGCTTATGAACACTGTCACATCAATGGATGTGGAGCGCTAATCCATCATCCTCAGTCAATGCACAGCTATGGGACATAATAAATTTGAATATATATATATATATATAAGAGACGAGAGACAAAGCTGTCAATTTTTTGCTATAAATCTCAATGAAACTTTCCAATGATTCTTTACATAAACTAAAGTTACTCTATAATTCAAACCTCTTTTTTGTCTCTTCTTACTAATAATGTTATTTAGTAAATTACGAATAATGTTATAAGGCTTCTTAAAGTTTTTCTAGAGTCATTTTAAATATGATGTAATTTTTAAAATCATTAATAAATCATAAGTCAATAAATCACATTTCTAATTTAACTGTAATTTTAATAACCACATCACATTTAGAATGACTCTAAGAAGCCTTATAACGTTACTCGTAAATTACATGATTTTTATACAATTACGATAATGTCATTGTCAAAATATTTTAACAAAAAAATAAAATTCAATGACTAGTTTTTATTATCTTATCATCAAGTTGTATAAGAATTGTATGGCCGTCTACTTGTAAAAAAATTAATTAATTAATATTATTTTGTCATTTTATTTCTATAGTAATCTGTTAAATAACAATAAAAGTAACGAAATAAAATAAAAAAACCCGTTGAATTGATCATAGCCCATAGTCTTAAGACTCTTATTAAATCTAAGGTGCTCGCCTGATCAACACGTCTTTTACGATACATATTATAATATGGCAAAGAATAAGAACTTTTAGAAATTTTATGCAAAAAGTAATGTTTATTTAATTTTTTTTTACAGGATTCTTCTTATTGGTATGAATATAATTAAAGTCCAAAACGATAAAATAACATCATTTCACATGAGCTTTTTTTCTTTTCAACGGAATCTTCTTCAATTTCCCCCACATTCTCCTCTCTCTCTCTCTCTCTCTATCAAACTAATTTTCACGTGCTTTCAACATGATAAGCCAGTAAAAATGTGTTCTTGTCAGATTGGACTTTCAAAAAGGTTAAGGTTTTCTTATCATATGACCCAAAATTATAATGAATTGCGGTAAATTTTTTAAAATGCTGTTAAAAATTGTAGTTTTAACCTCTTAAATCGTGTATTTGTTTTCATAGATTTATCTTATTCAAATTGATGAAATATATTTCAATATATAATTTTTTGCATTTCTATTATATTTTGAACATTTAGTTAATTTGGACGATGATGACACATTACAATAATTTATTTAAATTAAGGGTGTCAATCTTGTTAATTGAGATTTTACTGAAAATTAGTTAGATTTTATTTATTTGATATAGTTTAGTAGCATTATGTAGATAGAAATGAATAGGAGTCAAGAGTAATTAAAATAGCAAATATTTTAATGCAAATTTGCTATTAAAAAGTTAATAACAAGTTGGTAAGGCCACGTCAGTGTAATAAAATATTATATATATATGATATAATAATAAGAGCACTCATATTGAGCTCTTTAAATAAAAGTTAATTTTTTTTTAAAAAAAAATATTTTTTCTAATTTAAAGAATCACTTTTAAAATAAACTAAACATCAAACTATATATATTTGTTCTTAGTAAATAAGAGAGATAATGAAAATGAATATATAAACTTAAAAAATTAAATAAGGTTCACTTTTTAAATTACTTTTTATGATTTCTTTTATTTTTTATTTTATTAAGAAAAAGCTATATGTAAATAGCTGGGTAAGATTTGGAGAGAATTTGTCGTCTTGGCTCTCTCCGTGCCGTGGGTTGTTGATCGAATTTGGAAGTCACGGATCCCTTCAATGTTGTCGCGGATTGTCTTTACAAACTATGGACTATGGACCATCGATACTATATATATATATATTAAATGGATTCTGCTTACCTAGCCTGTTCGTTGTATTATGTTATAATAAGATATATATTCAAACTTCTACGGGTCAAGTTTTAATTCAAGCCAAACTCATGTTGAATAGTCCAAATTATCTGTTTTTTTTTTTTTTTTTTTTTTTTTAGGAAAAAAAAAATCTAATGCTTGTCCATCGTAAGGATGATTTTGAACAACAAAATATTTCAAAGAAATGCTAGATGCTACAAACTTAATCCACATTTTTTTTTGTTTAACAGAAAATTTTTTGTAGTTCATTCAAAATAAAATATAGAGTATAACAGCTTTAAAATCTTAAACCATAACGTTCTTACAACATGATAGCTAAAATTATGAAAAAATTTGATTCTTTAGAATTTTTACTAAGAAAAAACTTTGTTGTTTTTTAAACTAAAGACACCTAAGGGAAAAGTGAGCATTTAAAGTATGAGAAAAAATAAAATAAAAACTTAATGGGTATAGCTCAAAATTAAGAATAACAAAGAAATTTTGGGAGACTATATGACTAAAATTTGAACCAAATTTTACATTTTATTTTATTTTTTACTAATATTTTTTCCTTATTTTGGGGGACCATAGTCCCCCTCCTCCGTCATTGTACATAACATAGCACAAAGTTATGTTAATACAATGTTATAGATACAATCAATAAAATCTCGCGATAAAACTATCTATAACAATCAATGGCGCAGTCCGAAACGTGAACTCGCCGAAAGGCAGCCTTGCCACGCACGCTAGCTTTTATTTATTTATTAATTACGCTGTGTGCCGACCCCTACCTTTCGCGCGTGTGAATCCCCCAACATGCCAAACACGTGCGAATGAAATTAGTGTAAATTTGTCATCAAATTATGGATCTTATTAAGATGACATGGGAACCCTTTTATTTAGATGTTAATTATGGTGAATGCCTTAATTATTGCTTGGCAACGTAAAATTTCTAAATGAAGATAATAGAAGATTTGACAACGTTTAATCATTTAATCATTTGGATGAGTAAAAATATCTAGGCAGATCTTTATATTTAATATTCTTTTTGAAAAGCATCGTGGGTACAAAGTTTAAAAATAGGCCTAATTTTTAATTTAAATTGCAACATTGTAAAATAATTTAGTGCAAAATTGTTTTACAATTTTGTAAATGACAATACTTGGTCTTTTTTTTTTTTTTGCCAAAAAAAAAAAATAATAATTTATCTACCCGACTAGTTGTATTGTCACAATTAAACTACAATTTTATTGTAATATTGCTATTTTTTCATCTCCCATTTATCTTCATTTATATATATATTTTTTCAAATTTACATTGACTTTAAAAAAGAGATGAATGAAGGATGAAATAATAACATATTTTATAAGGCTTTTGTCTTAGATCTAAATCCTCGACCCTTAACAACAATAAAAATAAGGTTTTAAGAACATTCACATTCGGTTCAGCAAATTGTTTGGCTAAATTTAATAATAATAAAAAAATCACATTTATCTATTTTATCTACCCATTTTTTAAAGCACTCACATCTGGCTTAGTATTTTAACTACCACTTTTACTATTTTACTACTAAACTATTATAAAATAATTTCAGCACACATGCAAGTGGATGAATAATGTTAGTAAAAGAATATTTTATAATATATCATTTACATAACCGAGCTACAGTACCCAACAAATTATATATATATTTTCATCTCACATCCATCTTTTTATATATATATATATTTCAAATTTACAAGATGAATGAAAGATGGAATAGTAACATATTTATAAGGCTTTTTGGGTTTTCATTGATATTTATTTCTCTACTTAATTTATGTTTATTCCGTTTTAAATAGGATTTATCTTATATTTGACTCTTGGAAGTCAAAGTTGTTGAAACTTGGGGTTTATTCTGTGGAAAGATGGAACACGAGCCGAACCCCTGGTTGTGTTTTATCATATATTTTACTCATGATATATATTGATGCTATTGCTACGTGTTTGATATATTGTTGTTTATTATCCAGCATGCATGGGCTCTTAGCGTTGATTTCTCGTTGTTTTCTTGGATGAATTAATTAGGAAGGCTCATATATAATTACTTCATTCTTTAACTATGGTCTATGAGCATAGCACTAGTGGAGGCCCGTTTTTGGGTTAGATCTAGGAGATAAAATATGGTTCTTAATCTATAAAACTAATTAGTGTGAAACTTCTCTTCCGATCCCCTAATGCTTAAGAGTATAAGGATCTCTTGTGATTGTTGAAGTAGGATTTTCTATGATTAGGGTGCTAAGAACGTATGACATATTCTTCTCGGTAAGGGTAGCATTAATCCGCTTTCTCTTCCTTGCCTCACCCAAGAGTAGCACAAATATTCGGCGGTTGCTTGTTCGATTCGTTCGAGTTAGTACCAAATCTATATCTCATTTATCTAGTTGGTCAAGGAGTACACACTTCTCTTTTCATAGTTTATGTCCATTCCCGGTGGCGGTAGTGATCATGTCCGGCTAAACACAAATCTTTTGCATTATTTTACATATCCCGTGGGTGTATAGACGAAATAGAAATTATAATCAAGTAGGTTTTGAAATGAAATAGCCCAATAGAATTTACCACCGGCAAAGAAATATCCCATAAAGGTTGTCCGAATCGCATTGAAATTCGAACATTTTGTTATTCTTTTTCTTTATCCTATTCAAATAAAGGAAAATAGGAAATGGAAAATTCGGACACGCTAATTGTAAGGAATATCAATCTTGCAATTGGTTAGACAAGGAGGCTTCGCAATACTTCTCTTAAAGCTTGTTTGAGATTATATTTGAGGGGCCTAAAAATTCTTTTAATACTCAAAAAGTTTGTTTGAAGAAAAAAATATTTGGTAAAAGAATTAAAACCATTTTTAAGGGTCTAAAAAACCTAAAATGACTAAAACATACTTTTAACAAAAACTTAAAAATCAAACATGCTTTTAGTAGAAAGTTGCTCAAATTGTATGTAACTTGAATGGCCGTAATAAGAAATTCCAATAATTATCCACGCAATAATTGCCATCTAAAGAGTTTTGACTAACTCACTAATAGTAATAAACAATTAAGCACACAACAACATAAGTAATAGATTTAGAAGTAGGGTTGGTATGTTTTTTCTTTTTTTTTTTTTTAAAAAAAAAAAACTGAGTTTCCAAGGATGCCACATAAATTTTCCAAGTGAACTCTACATCTTCTATTTTCTAAATAAAATTAGGTTAGTCTAATAAAGTAATGCAATAAATTATTAAAATAAATTGATACTAATACATTAATAAAATAATAAAAAATAAAATAGTGATATTTAACATTATTCTTTGCGTAATAAGTGGAGAGGAGATCGGACGGCAGCACACAAAACAAAAGAAAGCATAAGAGGGAGTGGATCGGTGTTGGTTAATCGGATTACGAAGCCCTAGACCGACGCAGCCCCCCCACCCAAAAATACAGCGAAACTCCCCCACTGCCACATCTCACTCCGGGCCCACTCCTACGGCCTTATATTGAAACCAATATCAAAAGCTAAAAAGAGTCAGAGACGAAAGCCGAACAAAACACAAATAACTGGAATCTACTCCACCTTCGCCACCACCCACACACACACCCCCCTCCCATATAATATAATACCACACCCTCGTATATAAACCCCCTCTCTCTCTCTCTCTCTCTCTCACAATCTCTATCTTTCTTGCTTTTAGCATTTTTCTCATTCTCATCAGCCACTCCTCTTTATCTTTCTCAATAGCATCTCTCTTTCTCAGAGACGCGCAGACGATGATGGTTAGGGACGAGTGGGTAAGGGCGGCGATGACAGACGACGCGGTGGTGGTGGAGCTGCTGCTGCGGCTCAAGCAGTCGCAAGCGGCGGCGGCGGCGTCATCGTCCTCGCCCAAGTCGTGGCCTAGAGCGGTGGTTCCGCCAAGTTGGGGTCTGAGGCAGCCCAGGTCCAGGCCCAGATGCGACGCCGTTTCGCGGAAGAAGGAAGCTGATTTCACCAGATGCAGCCCAACCACGCCCCTCTCCTGGAGCGGCGGCGCCTCCCCCTCCCCCACTACCGACGGCTTCGAAGCCTCCAGCTTCCCCGCCAGCAGATCCAAGGTTCTCTCTCTCTCTCTCCTTCCGCTTCTTGTTCGTTTCTTTGCTGGCCATCTGATCTGTGACGTGGCAGATTTTATTTGTGGTTGACCGAAACGCCCTCGGTGAGTGTTGTAACGTACGTCTAAGAAGTGGTGGAAACGAAGGCTTTGAACGTCGAGGGCTAGCTGCTCTTGTGCCCGTCGACGAGACATTCCTTTGTCTGCAGAAAGCCCTTTTTCGGTCGTTTGACTATTTTGCCCCTTCTTTATTGCCTTATTTACTCCGCCTTCTCATTTGGCCGTCGAGCCATCGTTTTCCGAACCGCTGCGGTAATTTCGAAACCGCTGCTTCCATTTGGCCGTCGAGCCATCGTTTTCCCATTCTTTCGCGTCACCCAGCTTACAAGGGGCAAATCTGTCTTAATCTTGTATTTACAAGCGGTTGGTGGTTGATCTCCGATCAGACGGTGACTAATCGTCGGAGGCTAGTGACTCCCGCGGCGGAGTGTTTATTTGTTTGTTTCATGACTAAACTGTCCTTGTTACTTTACGAAATTTACGCTCACGTGAGCTCCAGCCAGATTGAGAGATTACTTCACGTTTTCTCCTCGCTTCTTTCACGGTCACCTGTCATATTTGTTCGCGATCGATTTGACCAAAATATCCTTCAAAAGTGCGGCTAGATTCTGCCGACTGAACGGCATTCCAATAGGGGAGAGTTTTGTCATAAAGCAAAAAACCGGTCATTCATTCGTCATTCGTCGTTTCCCCGTGGTAAGAACCCGGAAGCTTCCCCTCATGCGATCCTTTCCTTGTCGTTTTGACGAAAACACCCACTCCGCTTAGAGTTGAAAAAACTTTCGTACCCGGCGCGAGGGCATTTTGGTCAATAGGAGCGTGGTGTGGTAGAGGTGGGACCCTTTGATAGGCCTTTGCGTTCGGTTCGGTTTGGTTTGGTGTGGGTGGAGCGAGTGGCGGATGGTCTTTGATCAAGTTTTGGTTGAGAAAGTATCAGGTGTGGCGCGGGTGTACCGTGGCGTTTCATGCGGGATCATTTATCTCTTTGTCTGACAGTACTTTTATCTAATCTTTTGGGGGGCCTCCGTCTCACGCTTTTTCGAGATTGGGGAAAGTATTGGGTGTGGTTGGTTGTACCTCTGACACTGTATGCGCCCCTGCTGAGACGGTGTCGTCTAGATTCACAAAAAAAAAAAGGTTCACGGTCGTACTTGGGGGCTCTCCCGTATAATCAGGGAGCATTTACCAGAGCGTGTCAGATGATGGTGAGCCGTTGGTTTCGTAGATTGTTTGCATTTGGTCCGAATCTGACGGTAAAGAATCATCGAGCGACGCGTGTGTCGTTTAACTGCGGTATAAATAAATAAAAGGTTTTGGGTGTTTGAATATCGGCGAGTTGTCACGTGGCACCCCGTGGCTTTTGATGATGTTTGACTATAGAATAGGGGTTGTGAGCGAGTGGGTGAATTTATACAACGAGACGCTTTGAGAGAATCTTTTTCATTTTTTTTGGGATAATAGACGGCCGGCTATATAGTTTATTCGGGATGTTTGATTATAAAATTCCTCAGATGAAGTTGCCCGAATTATATGGGTTTTGAGCGGACAGAAAAAATTGCTAACAATTTGGATAATAAACAAACACGATGTAGATGTTTTTTTAAGGATAAAGATTAGATATTTATGTTATTGGTTTTGATGGGTCCGGTTCGAGAGTTGAAAAGTAGGCGTATTTTGTGGTGTAATTGTGTGCTAACATAACGCCAATTGCCACGGTGTCTATTGTGTGTTGTGCTGGGTGTGTGATCCATGACTCGGATTGCAACATTTGGTCACCCTTATTCCAAGTACCCGTACTACAAATTGTCTTCGTTATTCGTATCTTGCGTCGGATTTGGAGCCAAATTCTTGTTTTCGTACATATATATATATATATTTTTGCCTTTTTGCTTTAGCGTGATGAGCACCCGATGGAGAGGAAAGGAATCATTGTTGCGTGATTTTTTATATTAATCAATCATTGAAGAAGACAACAAAATCAGAAGACGTGAAATAGTCCAATCTGTATTTCACTTGAATGAAATGAAAGAGAATTGTATTTTATGTTATAGTGGATTCAGGCAATAAATTATTGCTATCGAATGGAAAGATATACTTGATGTCTTTGTAGAGGGGTGGTTGGGCTTTTTGTTTTTTTTTTACTTTGTTGCAGATATGTTGCATGGTTTTGTCCTTTTGAGTTTACTGATGCGTGTGGGGCGAATATTTTCAGGGTACTGCTGCAAATGAATCGACAGCTACCAAGATGTCAAGAAGAAAAAAGGTGAGTTCTCTAAGTTATATAAACCATTACATCCTGACAAATGTGAGATGTTGATCTGATCCGAAGATCTTTGAAATTTTCTAGACATTTGCTGAGCTCAAGGAGCAGGAGAGTTCTCTGTTGAAGGAAAGGATACACTTGAAAAAGGTGTGTCATTGGTGCTTCTTACTGACTATTTGGGCCCCCTTTAATAATTTATTGTAACTTTAATTAATCTTGGATTCACTAAACAGGAGATAGCAACACTTCGTGCAACTTTTAAGGAACAGAGGGCAAAAAATGAGAGCTTCAAGAGAATGAAGGTTATCCAAAGTGTTCTTTAATCCACATATTTATTGATTTGGTTTGCATGCCTCATGTATCCTGCCCGTTCTATGTATATAATCACCATGCATGGGTGTAAAATTATATAGGTATAACTCTAGTCCAACCAATTTAATTGAACGGCTTAAATCCCTCAAACCTAACCCATTAATTCTATAGTGGATTTGCTGGTCGCATACAAAATTGTTGGCCCTACTGACACACACACTCAACTCCTTCCAGAGAATCTTTGTGTTTTAGGTTTGTTTGTGGCTCTTCTCAGAAAATTACTTTTTATGTTTTGCAGCTTGATTTGGTTTTGCATTCTGCAAATAATCTGTTTGCAACTTCTGATGGACTGGAGAGAGCAGTTAAAAGAGAACCCTACCAGAGAGTAGCGTCCACTCCTGACCATATATCTTCGAGCTTACCGGCACATGGCGCAAATGATGATAATCCGCAACCAGAAACTTGCAAGGCAGTCTTGCTGCCTGATCTAAATATGATGCCATCGGAGGAGGATTCCAGCTCTGAGACCTTATATGGGATGAGCTAAGAAATGCATGCTGACTGCTTTTCTTCTCCTCACCAAAAGAACATGGCTACAAGACTATCAAACGGTCTCTATTCTTATGGAAAACACAATCGATCCGCCCGCCAAGCACCCCTTCGTAGATGAAAGTGTATAAAACTTACGATGAAGTTGCAGATGGTAGGATTCAACTCGTTTCTTGAAGGGCAAAACAAGCTGGAAAGACTTGGGGAGAAAGATTTTAAGGGTAGAGTAGCAATCCTGGCCATGAGGCTGACGAAATCATTGATTTGCGGCAGGTTCCTACTTTCCTCCAAAGTTGTCTTGGGTGAGCCCTTTGTTACTTCTCGTTTCAGAAATATGTACACATAATTGTGTCATTCTTTGTAGGCAAACAGCTGTTGGACTCCTCTGTTTGTGGGTACTTGGAAGTCAATAACGATTTTGTTCCTTCTACGTTTATTGCATTTTTTTTCAATTCTTATATATATATACACACGTTGTTATGTGTAAGTAATGCTATATTTACGAAGCAAATTTACCACAATTTTGTAAATTTTTCATTATGTAAACTTGACTTCTGCCAATTTTCAAAAGTCAGCTAACAATGGGTAGTGCAGAGGGTTCTCCAAAGCACAAATATAGGTCAAAGCATTCACTTTCACTATTCCTAAAAAAAAAAAAAAAGAATCATATTATTTTTTTATTAGTTTATTTTATGCATAGTTGAGATACCGTGCTTAGAAAAACGGTAGCAGCTAGTCATGGATAGAAATTTCATATAAATTAGTATCTAATACGTGTCTTTTAGCATGTGAGAGAAATATATGTTATTTTAATTGCATATGCTTTTTACGTGCTTTTTTAAAAATAATATTAATAAAAAAATGCGCTTTTTATATGGACACATATTATTCTTAGAGGGTAATTTGGAATCCTATGAACCAATTTCAGAAAATTTCTGTCTCATTTTTTAAACTAAAACGGCCACCGGATGTGACTTCTTTTTTAACCCAATTTTGCCACTGAACTTTGCCAAAATAATCTTTGGCAAACCCATCAAAATGCTCTCGTGGGACAAGTAGCAATGAGGCTCGTTCTTCAGGTTTGTCCTCTGAGAAACATTTGTGATAATGATTTTTTTTTTTTTTCTATTCAATTAGTGATAATGATTGAATAGCTTGGTTTGATTCCGTCATAATTATTGGTGGGGAAGGCTGCTTTGTTTGGCAATCAACCTAAATTTTCTTTGAAAGTTAATTTCAAAATATTTTTACTTTTTATATTACTTTTTATTACTATTAAAAAATATATATATTACAAAACATAACTTAATTTCACTTTTTTTTTTTTTAATAATTCAAAACTTCTCTATATACCTTGTCAAATGTCAAAGTGTCACCTTGTCAAATGTCAAAGTGTCATAAGTTTGGCGTAGGACCTTAAAACAGCTATGGAGCTTATTTCTTACCATATCAAATTGCCAGGGATTAATTACGGGTAGAAAAAGCATCTTTCTTAGGTATGTTTTTAAACAAAATCGTAAAAATATCTTATTTATAAGTGTGTTTAAATAAAAAATGGCAGTTTCAAGTAAAAGAATGCATTTTTAAAAATTTTCAATATTATAAATAAGATTGAACCGCAATTTAAAAGATGAATCATGATTTTTATTGCATGCTTAACTTTGTTTTAAAAGTTGCATTTTCATTAAATGCGTTTTATATCGTTATTTTAAAAATTGCTAAACCAAATAAACATTTAATTGCTTTAGCTTGCCATCAAACTTGATTGTTTAGATCATAATGGTGGATAGGATGGGTTAAAAGCTGAGATTTTCTATCAGTCTAAGGTGTGAAAAAGATATCGTTTTAACTTCCAATCATTAAGTTCTCCTTTGTAAAAAAAAAAAAAAGTTCTTGGTTTCTGGTGCTACAGATTTAACGAGGGGAAGGTTATTTTATTAAAAATGATGTGTCTTTTTCTACACCCTTAGATTTGTATAGGAAAATCTCATCCTTTAACTGGATCCAGTCCAATCCATTATGAACTGGACAGAATCCTTATCCTATTGATTGATGGTTGCTCTTACTGTTTAGAGTTTTATGCTCTAGATTTATTTTGATGAAATGAAGATGATTTTTTTCTGCAAAAAAAAAAAAAAAAAAGAACCTTGATTTACGATTGCACATAATGGCTGATGTTCTCTTATAGAACGTTTTTTTTTTCTTTTTCGCGGTTTGAAGTCTTTGGCCAAGATTGAAGTGTTATGGTCGTCATGTAATTGACTACAAGGCTTCTTTTGACACCATGTATGTATACCACAATGGCTCGAGAAGTCAAAGAAGAAAAATTTCTATGCAGTGATGTTGTTAGCGTTGAAATGGGACGCCACCATGACAGCTCTAGCAGTGGTGGCTGTCTATGGGAATTTGACCAAATGGCTATTTTAAATAAATATGATATTTGACGATGATTATTTTATTTTGCATGGAAAATTCAAAAGCTTGAATTGTTGAAAAAAATAAATAACAAAATGCTAAAAAAGTGCATTAACAAAGTAGGGTTATTAATACTAGCATTAGTCCACATTAGTCCTTAAGGGGTAGCTCAATCAGTTGTAAAGTGTAGACCACGCCTAATAAAGTAAAGGTCACTAACAAGGACGGATCCAGGGTGAAGAATGGGGGGGACCAAAGCAAAGAAAAAAAATGGGGGGGACCAGAATTAAAAAATATATAAAAAAATACAGCCTAAATTTTTTTTTTTTTGGAATTGGGGGGGACCATGGCCACCACCGGTCCCCCCCCAAATCCGTCACTGGTCATTAATTCGAATCCCTCCTTCATTTTCTTATGTAGACATGTCAATATATATATACACACATACATACTAGCATTAACATTTTCACGGACCTATATTTGAATGCATTTCATCTTGTCCAAAAAATGAGGCAGAGATGGAGATGAAAAGAAATTGAAAGGGGATTTGTGCTGACAAAGCTACATAATCAAAAGACAAAAGGCCAAGAAATCAAATTTCCTTCCATTCTAAAATAATTATGATCACCTATTCAATCCATTAATACCAGCTAGAGGATCCAGCCTATTTAGTCGAGGAGTTTGAAGTCGTTTAATTAAAAAAAATTAGGTTAAAATTAACCTTTTTTTTTTTTTTAGCGAAAAACTTTCAATACTTTCATTCATATAGAAGAAATCCAGATCCCACAGGGTCTAAACAAGCGGAGCATTTAACTCTTGAGTATACAAAAGCACTCGGGTAACTCATCAATCCATTGCTGTTTAGTAGCAAGCCCCAGTCCTTCTTTAGCCGCTACCCTATTTGCATCCCTCTTCACGTGATGAACTGTCCAACTCCTACAAGTGCCAAGAAGAACCCTTGTATCATCAATAATATGTCCATACGTTCTCCAGCTGGGATTTCTGTCTTGCAAAGCTTGGACCACCTGCATTGAGTCTCCTTCTAATATAACATCTTGAATCTCTCTTTCTTTGCTGAACTCCATTGCTACCATAGCCGCCATAGCCTCCCCTATCACTGCATCAAAAGCCCTGTATATCTTCACACTTTTGGCAGCACACACGACACCATTGTGGTCTCTTATGATAACACCGAAACCCATACAATTCAACTGTATATCAATTGCCACGTCCCAATTAATTTGCAAGCCCCCCATCCTAGCTCTGCCTCCCTCCGCATCGTGTTCCTCTGGCATTACCTGCATAGATTTTCTTAGTTCCTTAGCCTCTCGTACAATTCGATTTGGATGTTGGAAATCTCCTCTGTGCACCACCACATTTTGCCGAGCCCAGATTTTTTTTGCAACCAAAACTGCAAGCGTCAGTTCTTCCCGTGTACAACGAGCCAAGAGAACCTCGACTATCTCACGAAAAGAACCAACTCTGCAATGCCTTTTTTGGACCCCTCTACCGCAGACACTACACACGTCCATTGCAGATGGGCACTCCCACAAGATATGACCCACTGTTTCAGCCTCCTTAGAGTAGAAAATGCACGTATCATCTTGTATTACCCCCCTCCGTTGTAGATTATCTTTAGTGGGTAATATAGTATTACACGCTCGCCAAACAAACACATTAGTCGCATTCGGGACCCCCTACCCCCATAGTCTTCCATAGTCGATGGTTTCCCGACTCTGTAGACCCTCTTTTCCGCGTTGAATCTCCTTCTCCAAGTGGTATGCACTGCGAACAGTGAAACACCCTGTAGAAGTAGCCCTCCAAATTAGCCGGTCCGGTGGTCTATACTTGCTTAGTGGTAATTGACAGATTAATACAGCCTCCTCCTCATGGAAAATGGTGTTTATTAAAGATACATTCCACTCCCCTGAGTCCGTGTCAATGAGCTTCTCAACCTTGGCATCAATCGGCAACTGTGTACATGGGGATTGTATGGTATAAAATGTTGGTTTCGGGACCCACTTCCACATATGTTAATAAATTAACCTACTTAGTCTAAATACACATGCCCCTATACATGATAATTAGAACTAACAATTTTTTATGCAACTCACGAACTTAATATAAAATTAACGAGTTAGAGTTGAGTAATATGACCAATATAGTTTTAATTAAATAAGTTAGATTAATATTGACTTATATAGTTTTATACGTATACCTCAACATAACATAAACCGAAAACAAATTGTCACCACTAGTTAAGCCTATTTCTTTTAATTCGTTGGTTAGCTTTTCCATGTCTGCTCGATGAAATCTAAGGATCCAACGTACTAGAGAGCAATTAAGCCAGACCACACTCAATCTGCTCAACTAATCACCCGTACGGCCGTACCCGACCATCATAATCGCACCTACCGAAAATGCTTTGTTTTAGTTCCAAAAATAGTTTACGATAAAGAAATTCAGGATTTTACCTTACAACACTCAAAATTTCATCCATTACTTTTGAAACAAATGATTGTTACAAACTGCACCATTCATAAGCCTTTACTCACAGTCCCAACCAATTGGGAGTCGGGACAGCTAGAATACTAGATAAAATACTATTTTCATTCTTTTCTTCTCTTTTTTGTTTTTTCGTAAGCACTATTTCCTTTCTTTTCATTTGATTTAGTTCCAATACTTGGGAAAATACGCATATTTAGGACTCTTGACCTAATTTCTATTTTATGTTATCATAATGGTGTTTTCTATATGCTAAACTAACCAGAAATAACTCACAGAGCAAGTTCCATGGAAAATTCTGGCACTGGCCAAAATTAAAAATGCAATTTTTATGTAATATTTTGTTTTTTGTTCATATAAAACTTCAATGAAATAGCTTCTTTTCTCTTTCTTTAGGAGCTAAACTTGCTTCGGCCTTAGGTCTTACTTTGTATGTAGGTTGGATCAGCTTGCTTTGATCATTTTATATGTAATTAGATATGATGCGATTATGCGAAGAATAGCAATATCAACAGTTCTATCTCGAAAACACTAGTTTCAATGGATGATACTGCACTAACTGATGACAAATTCATAATTTCCTGGAAGCAGAAGCAAATTATGTCGACTTATTTTTCATCAACATGATCCAGTGGGGAAGACTTATATTTCATCAATTCCTCTAATCAATTCTATATCGCATGGCATGAAGGCAGAGAGATTGGTCCTCCTAAAAGTTGAAAAGAGTTCTCAGCTTTATGTTGAGAAATGTTTGACAAACCTTTTCAATCTAACCAACCTCGGTCAAAAACTATAGAATCCTGAATTTTACCTATTGCGTAAAAAGACTTGAGATTTTTTACCAAAATTTCAACATTGGAGGAAAACACAAGAACTATTGCCCTGAAATCATTGCCGTTTCCTATCCCTTTGCCTTTCCACTGAGATGAGGTTCTCCTAGTAAGACTAAAAAACATCTAATACCATACACATAAGTGACAACTTATGTAGATTGTTTCAGCTTTTCTTCAACAAGCTCAATACACCGGTACAAAACCAACTCAAGCGGGTTTAGGGTACATACTGCATCATCCCCGAGTTGAACAGAATCTTTCCTGTTTTCTGCCATTATGCCTGTCACCAGTGTTCGAAGAGGTAGAAGCCATTCATTGTATGCCTTCTGCAAATTGTTCTTGGACAGCACCTCAGTATAGTTGGTTTTTCCTGTTCAATTGGTCACTTGAGTCAAAAATACAAGTAGCATCTTTTAGACCAAAATACAAACATATTCTCTTCTTTACTTCCAAATGTTTTTTTTTAACAGACAATTGAAATTTTTAGTCAAGAAAAAAATAAAAAGAGCATAGCCCTAACACACGAAGTGTACTAGAGATATGCAAAAGGAAATTTAAAAGAACATTTTTTTATACTAAAAGAAATCAAGTTTATAGTACAAAAGATCTAAATTTAGAGTTATTGTCATTGTCCATCATTTTGGTGTATTTCCATCTATGCCCCAGTTTTTGTACTTTTGCTCTTATAATACAAGAGCAGATATAAAGGGAGTACTACCAAAATTTATGTAACAAAGAAGCAAGCTAATAAGAGTGTGTTTGGGATTGCGATTTCGCAAGAATAATCTATATTTTTAAAAGATATCGTAAAACGTAAAGTGTTTGGCATTACGATTTAAAAAGCATTTAATCTAAAATAGGAAAAAAAAATCTGCAATTTCTATAAGTAGATTAGGGGGTGCTTATTTGAAAAAAGTGCGAATTTAAACCAAAATCATGATTTTGCATAACAAATATTTGATAAAAAAGTATTTTTTAACATGTTTTACCAAACTCCTTTGTGATTTTAAAAAGTAGCAATTTAAAAAACGCAATTTTTAAAATCGCATTTATTGTAATCGCAATCCCAAACCTTTTTCCAACTTTGATTCTAACTAGATATTAGATAAAATAATGAATTACCTGTCGACTCTGTTATTAACACAAATCTGTACAGGTTGAGAGCAGATTGAACCTGTATAAAGTTTGATAAAGGAATAATTAATTAGTTATTTATTAACATGTAGCAATTCAAATCCAAAGATAAACCAAAAATATTCATTGTAAGGCTGAATAAAATTAATTGACACACTTTCAGGCTGTCAAACTGGTAAGAAATTACAACATTACCATAGAGGCAAATGCTCTATATTCTTTCCTAGTACTCCCAAACTAATAGAAGATCCTTTAGTGATTAGTTTTCAGCACTAGCAACAAACACAATACGGCTTGGTGTAAGCCAAATATATAAAGCACTACCTATTGTGAAGTAAACCAACCCTAAGTATGGACACATCCATAAATGATACAAGATGTCTACCAAATGAACAAACTTAAGCACTGGAAAAAAGCTTCTTACAAATAAAGCAGGTCTGAAGCTACCATGCTTCAAATTTTGGATTAAAAGAAACTTACTGTAGCTATGACTTCAAAAGAAAACTATTAAATTTTAAGGTTGGACGGCGGGGTAAAGTTAAAAGCTTTCACTTTCAAATCCCTCTATGTTTGAACAGCTGCCCACAATAGCCTTCTATTTTCTAATTTCCCAAAGTTCTTGGATTTGTGTTTTTCTTCTTCTCCCTAGTTGGATATATATTTCATGTGTACTAGGACTGCATCCCTTTGTGCTTTCTAATAAGATTGAATTACTTAATAAAAAAACTTCTAAGTGTATATTTTGATAGAAGGAGAGAAGGTTAGCATTCCCCTCCCCATATTTGGATGTATTTTATTATGGGGGAGGGTGAGAGGATTTGGAGGGGTACCGACATACCATACCCCCTTCAAGTCCCCACCTCCTCGCCACTGCGGTAAGTAAAACAAATTTAATTAACTCTTCCTTCAAAATTTTCAATTCCCTCCAATTTGGGATATATGAAGGGATAGAATACCAACTTCAATGAAATTTTCAGTACTTCCCTTTTTATCCCAGTTATATTTTATCTTTAACAATCTGTAAACAAACTCTTATCGCTCATCATACTTTATTCAATTTATATAAACCTTATTTTTTTTCGTCTCCTTTCCACCCTACAACAGAACAAAGGGAGGAATAAATTCTCCCTCTCCCACTCCATATTTACTAAGACATCAAAACAAAGGAAATAATAACTGTTCTCTCTCCTCTCTTCTCCCTCCAAATTCCCAAACATAGTCTATGCCCAAATGGCATGCAACAACTTTCTTCACATGTTGCATATATATATTGTTATCCAGGAGAAAGACATTGCGTCCACTTTACTAAGACCATATAAGTCTTGGTTAGTCTTAGTTACTGGGTAATTTAAAACAAACATGAAAGGAAAACCTAAGTCTAGAAGCCATTGCAATCTGCTAAACAGCATAAAGTAGTTAAATAACAAAATGAGAACTGCATCTGACAAAAAGGAAGTATTTTAGTAGAGGAAAAACAATAAAATCAGAAGAGAAAAAAATCCATTAGGCAAAATACCGCATCACTATACTCAGTAAGGGATGGAGGGCCTCCCTTTGGTGGCCTCAAAACCAACTCCACCAGTTCAAGGACAGTGGCATTCCAAAACAACATTTTTGGACAATCTTCATTTTCTGTTTGCTGAACTTCATCATTTCTCATTGATAGTCTTTTGCGATTTTCCATGTGCATTTCTCCTCTGACAAGATCCAAAAGAATTGCAATCTACAAAGGTTGTCATGAATACATCATATAATGCGAGACAAATATAAAATGTTACAATTCATAAAAACTAACTTGAAAAAAATTACCATGGAGGAGGAGTCAGTATTTGTAATCAAAGCTGTCAAAATGTCAAATCTCTGAGAAGTTGGAATATCAGCAAGTACCTGGTTTTGAGTAGCCAACGCAAGCAGGTATTATCTAAGTGTATACAATGCTTGAAAAAAAAAAGGCTGCATGACATTGGTCAAGCACCACAACATAACCCACTTTTGGGGATTGCAGCAAACAAATTTCTTGTGGAGTTGCTCATGGCACTAAAAGATACAAATTCCCTACCCTTTTAAATGCATCAAAGGCAAGCTTCCTTAGCACTGTATCTGGTGCGTGTACGATGACCATTTTAATAGCCTGAAATATATAGTTTTGACCATCAGAGATGAAATGGATCAAACTTTATCCATTGACACAGGTTGGATATATTGTATAAACTCAATATGTCGGACTACCTGCAAAGCAGCAAAAAGACTGGGGATATGAGATGACAAGTCGGTATGTTCATCATCACATTTTTGGGAGATATTTCCATCAGTTATGCAAAGCAACAAGTTGATGGCATGTTTCTTTAAATCCCATGGCAGATTGACAAGAGAGTATATGTGCTTTAACATGCCTACTGTTTGCCACCTTCTCATTTGGTTACTTCGAAGTTCATCCTTGACAGTGGTCAGGTCCTCCTCAGCAGCCTGAGCAACTTCATCCGAGATATGGCCCCAAATAACTGTGTCAAGAAAGAAAAAAGCATGCCTGAGAAACAGCAAATAATATTGGAAGAGAACTCAATGCCAAAAGAATAAATAAAATCTGTATTTGTAAATATGAACCTGAAAGAGATGCACCATGTTTGACATAGGTTAAACAACTCATATAATCATTTTCGTCTTCAGTGCATTCTGTAAAAAAGAAAAGGTAAAGTGAAAAAAACCCTACCAGCTAAGATAAGAGAGAGGAGCAAATGCAATCAAGGAAAAATTACCTCCCACAACAATGGTAGTCATTTTTTCAACATCACTCCCAGTTATTAGACCAAGATATGATACACTACAATATGTAAAGAAGCGTGAAAATTGTAACACCAAGCGATGACAGCTCGAACTTTTATGATTCAAGCTGATGGAAACAAGAGCCTGCACATCAAGGGCGTATTTCAAGAGATAAACACGCAGATATATTAAAAACCAGGAAAACAAATAAATCAGATATAACCATTGAAATACAAAATGGCAAAAAGAAGGCCCACAAACAAATGAAAGAGGAAAAAACGATTGAATAGAATCAAACACCAAAAATTATTCAAGGTGCAACATAAATGAAAACAATTAATACTCAAACTGGAAGTTCAGTCCCATAGAGAATAGAGAAAGGCCAACCATGCTTTGCAAGACATAAAGACCAAGTAGAGCACAAAGCTTTTCCTTTGATCTGCCCTCCTGTCGCACAGAATGGAAGGTCATCATGATCTAATAGAGAACATATCAAGAATCTCAAGACTAGCCTAATAAAGTAGGGAAACATATTGTATGAGAATGTCACACAGACCAACTTTGTGCTAACTCCATGTATAGAATTGGCAATGCTGACAGCTCTGTCAAACAAACTCTCAACTTCTGTTTCCTCATCATTTGACTCCCACGACACGACCTTTAAAACTTTAACAATAATAGGAACTGCTTCTTTTACTTGCTCAAAGTGATGCCTCTGAATGGAAAGAATTACTGAAAACCAAAAAGAGTATGGACCAACATCTTTCTCAGCTTACTACAGGCAAAAGTGTAGTTTTCACCACTTTCATAGATACAAATTTCAAGCACAGAACCACATTACAAAAAACAGAATTGCAAGAAAATTTGCACATAGATTATCAAATTTTAGACAATTTTCATTTATTTAAATATTTTGGAACAAGTGCCCAAAGAAAACCAAGTTATGATATAAGCCTGCACCAATCCGCAATTGTCAATAAAGATACTGGATCTGAACAAGGAATATAAGTTAGGGTAAAAAAAGTTCTTTTTAAATGGCTTCAACAGGCTTTAAAGCATACCCACTACTGCAAGCTGTGGCCTCAATATACCATAGATAACAAACTATCTAATTTCCACTGGGCAGCTGGATTTTATTTTGAATCAAGAAGCCAACACTTCCAACTAAAAAAATTCAAGAAAGAGAGCTGTTTGTTAAATCAAAGAGCATCCATTTGGAGAGTCCATTTTTTTTAATTCTTCTCCCAACATCAGTGGCCAAGACAAGAGTAAGTTTTAGCTTAATCTGATATGGAGTGGTTCTCCTCTAGAAGGAGTTTTGGCATCTTTGAATTTATTGTCTGAAAGGAAAACTTACACAGATGAGTTCTCAGAAAGGGCCAAGACTGGCCAGCCAATCAACAGTTTGTCTTTCACCATATGTGAGGCTATGTTGTAGGACCCAGTTCAGGCCAGTAATTATGACCCCAGCCCAAATTTGCACAAAAAGTTGGTGCTACAAACTCTGTTTTCATGGAGAGTGGCATGGCATACTTTCTATTTCTACTTTTTTTGAGTTTCTAGATTTATGTTCTTCTTTCTCTATGGATTAGGCGTTCTCTAGTATACTTCATATGGATACGGGTTGCCCCCACCCCCCTCTGCGCATTGTTTGAATATGCATTATTTATCAAAAAAAAAACCTCCTAAAAGACCAGCTACTCCTGCTGCGCTGGGATTACCCTTAAAAACAGCTATTGATATAGAGTTCAACCCAATTTGTCTAACAGAAAATGCATGCAATGAAGGTATCAGACCGCATTCTAACAGTTCATTAACCCTAAGGCCCTTATTATCTTCACATCTTCAACTAGGTTACCATTTAAGTACAGGGGGGTAAACAAAACAAATTGCTCATTAAAGACTCTTCAGTTCCTTTGCTTCAAAATTCCCCAACTAATAGATTCCAGCATACTCCTTATACAGCAACCTGTCATTTTCATATTCTTACCTACTCCTCTTCAAGTTGAAGAACTCTGGCTTAAAGTCCCCTATAAACGGCACTTCCACTAAATCTTAGCACATGGTATTCAATAGCATAACAATTTATTACCTATGATCCAAAATTAGAATGGCAACCACGTTGTAGAGAAAATTGCTGAAATTTATTTCATATATAGATTTTTTTTTTAAGTTTAGCCATTGCTTGACCAATAAACCAAACCACTTAAAATATTTTTCTCTTCAAACATTTGAGGTGGAACTCCAAAATGATGTTCCATGGAATTCTTCCATAATTTGAAGTGTATTTTTAGCTGACATTATTCATGAAAACCAGACACATTTAGAAGAAGAAAGAAGGAAAACCTCAAGTTCACCAAACCAATGAAACACGGATACTTCATAATAACTCTTGTACCCTTATTTGATATATAACTGATATGGATAAGTTAGAACACGGTGGAATATGCATCAAACATATTCATAATAAATACAAAAAAGTTAACTGTTAAAAAGATGGAAAGGTTTGGCTCAGATACAACAGAGATACGTTTGGGGTAAAAATTTGAATTTTCTTAATGAAATGGTGTTTAAATTTATATTAGGAAGTACACATTATACAACTCGTATACTTTTTCTTGTTTGCATAAATTCTATTAGGTATTAAAGGGGAGGGGGTTGGAAATTTTAAGGTGTTAATGTAAAACATAATGTCTAGTGTTTTAGAAAGTTAGGCAGCAAAGAAAAAAAATCTTAATAAATGTCAATCAGTTGGTTATGCATACTTTTGCTATTTATAACTTCAAAGTTGGTTTTGTTAATTATATCTACTTTATTTATTTTGGTGTTTGTTATTCATCTTTTAAATTAAAAATTAGCACAAACAGTGTATTAAATTCATTACATTATCTCCATCCTATCATATCCTACATTTTCAAGAATCGACGTATCACCATGTCCAAAACATATTGTAATCCAAATCTCACATCCATATTGGTGTTTCATAGGTTATAACTTTAGCATATAAAATCCAATTAAATTTGTACTAGCTCTTTCCAAATAATTTAAGCCAATGACACAAGTAGACATTTCTAGCTAATAACTCAATCAAAATAACTCATATCCATGTACAACACCCATAGTTTAGTCATATGTAAATGAATTAATAATACCGCTGCTTTCACCATTACTTAGGGCAACATATTTAAATCTTATTACCTTTTGAAAGACCACTTAGTAGAGGGACAATACAAGCAGAAGCCTTAGTCGTCTTGCTTAACGCCTGGTATAATTAAAATCATTCATTAGCAAAGAACCTGAACAAAGAACAAAAAATAATTACAAGTAACATAGGAATGGATAAATTGAGCATAAATCTCCACTATGAATATAAGCAATGAGAAATACAGAGGTGCCACTTTAACGAACATAATTAATGCCACTTGCATATATGTCAGTTAAAACACTGAAGATCAAAATCTGATACATCATATACAGAAAAAATTCACTTTAATGCATGTTTACTTATCAGAACAAAGTCAATAAAGCTCCATTTCTAATGTCCACTTTGATCAGTCACTCAAAATATGAAAAATTAAGGTGCAATATGAATAACTGAAGTTAGTGTTGAGAAAAACTTCACATGGAGTCACAAAGTAAAATACTAATTGGTAATAATGAATATACGATTGTCAAATTATTTAAGATCTAAGCTTGTAGACCAATAAGAATAATTGAATTGGGTAGCGTAGGATCAGTAGTAGTTCTAGGTTGGTTATGAGTGGAACAAGTTAAGTAATGGAAATTTCTCTATAACTTTTCCCAAAAACACATCAAACAACAAGCAGCTTCATACAACAAATTAGATTATATGAATGATATTCATCAATAACGGGATAGAAAGCTAGAGATAGGAGCTACATGCTGGTTGGGACTTAAAGGGGCACTAAGCAGGGGGTTGAGGAATCCATTTTGTTTTCACAGTTCTGACACAACCAACTAATAAATTTATATCAAAGCCAAAGAGTGGTGCTTGTTGATTGAGAGTTTCTGGGTCAAACCACTAACATTTGCAATTTTTAGGTCATGTTTCACTATTTTGCAAATTCTTTTAAGATTGATGAAGCCCCTGAATCATGATAACCAATAGTCCACCATAGAACCGCAATCATTCTTGCTTTCCACAAAATTATTCCTTCGATTCTTTAAATAAGGAACCCCGTTAACATCTTGACCTCACAACACTAAAAAAGTGGGGTTCTTCAAGCTAGGCAGTCAAACTTTATTTGTTGACCGCACAATACATGAATGGCTATTTTGATGTCCCCAGAGCATCAAGTGCTTCTCTCATAACTATTGGACCTTCTCCAAGATTGTGTTTCTTCTTTAACCTGCTATATGACAGTCAGAAGTCTAAGTCTCATGAAAAAAAAAAACACTTGTTCTTGCCTCCCTCAATCTAAAATCTCAGACTTACTTAGTGATGGCCAAAAGCTTATAGAAAGTGTTGACCCAAATAGCTTGTGTTTGAGATGATCAAAATAGGAAAATCTCTAAAGTGACAGAGCTCTCTTCCCTTCAATGGAAGCACTTGCGTTTCATGTCTGTGTTTTCAGACATGACATCTAAAGAATTCAAAGATTTGTACTTGAGATACATATATTTTTAGCTCTCAGTTCCAGGTGTTTACTACAAAATTTAGACATTTATTGATTCATCAATTAGAAAGAGACTTAACAGAAGACAGAATTCATCCACCACTCCACCTGTGTATTCCACAACATGAGAATAGTATACAATTAAGCCCTCTAACAGATGACAATGCTGAGCATAAACCAAAAATAGACTCATGAGTCTTCTCGAACGTTGTTCTTTATATATGCTTAGGAGCATAATATCTATGTATTCCAACAATGGGTCAGGTTTTATTTGGAGAATAAATTCCATCAAAGGCAATGCACTCAGAGGAATTCCATGATCCATCACTGTTGCTCATCAGTAAAAGTATATGTTGCTGCTAATATTACCCATATTAATAAGTTAGAAATCAACCCATACAGAGATATTAGTGAGAATCCTGTTTCACTTTGAGAATTGAAGTCAATTAGACAGACTATAGTAGCAAGTTAAAAATGAACTAAATCAAAATGCATAGACATTGTCTAGGAGACTAGGACTTAAATTTTCACTTTCAGATTATATATGTTTAAATCATATTTTATTAGATGAGCCATCATAGATGAAAATACTTGCCATGTATATTGGTTGCTCCCCCTCTCACTTTTCAAGAAAAATTAAACTCCATGCCTATGTATTCCTAAGCAAGCATCAAAATGATTCTAAGAAACACCAATAAATTGATTATATATTTCCAAACAACACACCTCACAAAGAATTGGAAGCATGTCCCGGGGACTACACATTGCTACAAATCGATCAATAACACAATTAGCAGTCTCCAAACATCTATCTGAGACAACTGCAAACTTTGAAACTGCTGTCGGCAACTCAAATGCAAGCATGTCAATAACTGTCTGCCACACCATCAAACACAGGTCGTCAACAAATCAAAACATTTATCAACAATAAAGAAAACAAAAGGAAATAAAACCTGGTCCAGTGAAGAAGAACACAAATATCCATAAATTTCCGTAAGAACTTCAAATGCATTGTGCTGTGCGTCCTCATTGTCAGGCTCTGATGCAGCAGCAGCTGAGATTGTATCAAGGAACTCAACAAGCTCCGAGACTGAGTTATCAGACTGATGTGGATCTCCTGCTTCGATCGACTAGAATAATATAAAAACACCATGATCTTAGACATTAACACTCCATTTAATTCGTTATATGATAAAGTAATATCAAATTTTAATTATATCTGAGCATGTTGTCTTTGATTTCTTATAGTTCATATCTGTGAAACATCAAAAGCCTCTAAGCAAACAAGCACGAACACTTGGAAATTGCAACTTCCATTTAACCACAGAAAAACCAAATCCTCAACTCAGCTTAGCTTCCTTTTGTTTGATTTTGAATCAGAGAAACTTCCAAGATCGAAAAAGTTTTTGAACACTGTCATTTTCAGCTAAACTTCTTTTGTTGATTTCGAATCAGAGAAACTTGCAATATGGAAAAAAAAAATGCTTTTGAATTTTGTCATTTTCCTACGTTTTCTCGGGAACCAAACAAAAGTACTCCGGAAAATTTAAAGAGGGAAGTGGCGGGGTCTTACTTTGGAGCATGAGCTCAGGATTTCAATAGTACGAAGAGCAGCGGAGCGGCTGCGACCGTCAGCGTTCGCCACTGACATGGCGCCGCTGCAACTCTGAACTCCGAATCTGACAACGGATCAATATCCGAATCAATCCTAGCCCTATGATCGGAAGTTTCTGCACCGATGAATCGACACCGTATTATACTTGCGATAACTTCTCCAGAGGAAGCGAGAGAAGGCGGGGTTTTGTTGTTGTTGGAATTTGATCTTTTTGCGGTGATGAGTAATGGCAAAGATTAATTATTTTCGAGACCGATAAAATGCCACATTTATGTCATCATCTCGTATCTTATTTTACTATAATGTTTTCACCTACATGATACGTAAAAGTTTTTTGGGCCGAAATTCAAATGAAAATGATATTTTTTTAGTTAATTATTGTGTACGAGTATTTTTATTTTTTTATAAATAAAAATTTCATATTATTTAATCAATTAAATATTTTTTAATTCAAATAAACTCAAGATGATCATAATTTAAAACTTTGTTAGCATTATTTATGATTTTAGTTTGTATTTTGCTTTATTTTAACAGCAGGAAGGCATGGAAAGCTTATAGGAGTGATAACTTTATAGAATATAGTTTAATTAAATGGGATACTTCTCACTTATGTTTGGAAACATTTACAAGGAAGACCCTCACTTATAACCATTTTCTCTCTATAAAAATAATAATAAAATAAAATCATATAGTGTTTGCATATATATATATTATTTATTTAGGAAAATTCATTTTGATTCCATTGATAGAGTAGTCAAGAGCATAAGAGCTCTTTACAATTACAAAACAAAATAGTTTTGAAAGATTATAGTCGAAATTAAGAGATTACACATTATAAAGATAAAAAACATACAAATCTTAAATGAAATCTATTTATGACATTAAACATCTGTAATTCTCGCTAAATCTTCAACTTATAGAACATATTTGCTCTAGCAAACTCCTTCTGAGGCAAAGGACATTTTCCAGGCACGAGCGAAAGACCTCTACCCAAACTATTTCCTTTTAGACTTGAAAGCCAAAAAGTTATTCACATTCTCGACCTAAAGGCTAGGACAAACAAAACGTACACGAAAATACAAGGAAAAAAAAAAAAGCAACTAAAAACCACAAACTAGCAGCATCATTGGAATGAGGAGCGGAGGGAAGCTGCGGAAAGATTCTGACCAGAGCGCAAAAGACATAAAAAGCCTACAAAGCACCAAAGAAAGGCTGCCGGAAGAATATAGTGTTTGTAGATTACTACTACTAAATGTCTAGTAATCCCCAAGAAAACAAGACAATGCAGTACAACTCTATGGTTTTGTTTTAATAAGAGAAATGTCAAGTGTATTTTTTAAGTATTTACTTTTTTATTGACGTAACTTATATATTAACCCATTGAGAAGTTGATGATAATTTTTACTATTATATTAGAAAATAAGCACTTAAAAATTAGAAATGTAACAATTTTATTTTGAATAACTATTTACATTCATTTACACCCATTTTACATTAGATAATATAATCGAAGAACAAGGTTTAGTAGTCATTGTATTAGTCTTTGTTAAAAAATTAAAAAAATAATTAAATGACTACCGGACCTTGTCATGTTAATTTTATGTGATATGTAATATTATTCATTTTAACTGACCTTTTATAATTTTGACGTAGAAAGTCATATCAGCCGTTTAAAATAAAACACATCAATATTTATCGGTGTAAAAATAAAAAAATTGAAGAGAATGGTGACATACTGACATGTATCGCAAGCGAAGCCAACCCATTGGTTTATGCAGGGTCGAGATGTCTCCAACCGATATACCGTGTGCAGTTGTCGTGCCACCGATCCTCCGAATTTAACTCACTTCTCACTCCACTCTCTCTCTCTCTCCCTCTCTCTGTGTTTAGAGTGACACAGTCGAACGTCGTCGATCCGAATGGTCCCGATCTGATACGCCCATCACCACAGCGAAACCCTGCGCCTCCTCTCCGATCCCGCGAATGGAGCCAGACGTGAGCATGGAGACTTCGTGCATGATCCGAGTGGCGGTCCTGCCGATCGGGACGGTCCCGCCGAGCCTTCTGCGGGAGTACCGGTCGATGCTGGAGCGGCACCAGACGATCCCTCTCTCGGCGATGAGCTCGTTCTACACGGAGCATCAGAAGTCGCCGTTCGCTCATCAGCCCTGGGACTCCGGCAGTCTCCGGTTCAAGTTCGTCCTCGGCGGTTCTCCGCCCAGTCCCTGGGAAGACTTCCAGTCCAACCGCAAGATTCTCGCCGTGATCGGCATCTGCCACTGCCCTTCCTCCCCCGATCTCGACTCCGTCATCGATCATTTCGGCTCCGCCTGCAAGGGTTACTCCTCCGCGCTCGTCCACCGCTGCTTCGCTTTTTGCCCCGGCGATTCTCAGGTGTGTGCGCTTTCATTTGCTTCTTGTATTTGTTAAAAATAATGGTTAAATCATTAATTTCACAATTTCCTATGGAACATTTGATCTGCCTTCACTAAAATAATTCTACGTGTTGGACTTGGGTCCCTAGGGATTTTAAAGGATTCACAATTTCCAATTAGTGCTTGGGATAAGTGGTTGTTTATCTGTAGTTTGCGGTTTCTTGACATTGATTATACTTATGGCTGTCAAGGTTAATTTCTAGCTTTTAGGCGTCAATATTTGGCGGGGTGTAGGGGAAAATAATCAAAATTGTGTAGGCAATTGTCAAGTTTAGTTCAAAATGTATTTGTTAAGGCTATATCTCGCTACAACTTCTTTATGGTTTAGGGTGCTATTGTTATTCAGCTCAAGAGGCTCTTATTGTGACTGTGGAAGGCGAGGAGGTGCCAATTTGCAGGGAAGATGGTTCAACCTTACACTTAATTCATCACAAATAAGTGCAAAATGTTTCCCATTGTATCGATTAACAAAGTTCTCTATGAATGTATGTGTGTGTGGGTTTCAAAATGGTAATTATTGCCTTTTTATTGTTGGGGTCGGAAATGAAGGATATCATTCTATATTAATTGAATTGATCTAGTTGTTGTTAATTTATCTTTCGTGTTTCAGTCTTGACCCTTACCTTATTCATGGCATAATCACGGGTTTTATTTATTGTTGCAGCTGGAGGATGGCAGTAAAAAGGGAGGTAACTTAATGTTATTTCCACCTTCTGACAGTCAAACGCAAGAGTTCCACTTGCAGACTATGATGCAAGACATTGCGGCCTCATTGTTGATGGAATTTGAAAAGTGGGTTCTTAAGGCAGAATCGGCTGGAACTATACTGAAGACGCCATTAGATTCTCAAGCCAGTCTCAGCTCAGAGGAGGTTTATGTTTAGGTGTCCTATAGGAATTTGAATCTATACATTTTCTCTTAAAGCTTCAATGAATTGTGAGATCCTGAATGTGTTTGGATTTGCAACTTAATTAATTTGATTTGGAAAAAATGCAGGTCATCAAGGCCAAAAAGCGAAGGCTTGCCCGGGCACAAAAGACTATAGGTGATTACTGTTTGTTGGCAGGATCACCTGTTGATGCTAATGCCCACTATTCTACTGCAATAGAGCTTGCAAGATTGACTGGTGATTACTTTTGGTATGCTGGGGCGTTAGAGGGTAGCGTTTGTGCTTTACTGGTAGGCTCTCTCTCTCTCTCTCTTTTTCCCTAATATATATTAGATCATGTGTAGGATTTTGATCCCTTTCAGTCTATGCGGAGATGACCAGACAGACACCCATGATTATGATCACTTGTGTTTGACACCTTTACTGGAAACTAACAAGAGGATTTACTCACTATTACTTCATAAATGTGCGGATGGATGCATGAATAATGCTTTTCCAAGACAACTAAATATAAATTATACTTTCTCTAGCTAATTTATTTATGAGATACATGCAAGAAAGTGCTCAAACAAGGACAGTAGATATACCTATTAGTATAAAATTTTCATAAACACACATAAGTCTATCTATCTTTATGTCTTACAGACTCTAATAACTTATATCCTTGTTGAGATGTGTTGTCAGCCCATGAATCATAGTTGAATATCAAATCCGGTGTAATAATTGGCTAAGGACTCGCACCTTTCTTAGGGTGGATATTTGGTTCAATTCTTGCATGGCAAATCAGAAAGATGAAAATTGATTGGATTGGCTGCATCTTGTCACAAATTTAGACTTTTGATAATATTTGTGTGCCAAAAATAATTAGTAATTGGAAACAAGTTGATAAGGTGTTACAAATGTTAGGAATCTGTGAAAATATTCCCGAATCAGTGAAAACAAGTTGATAAGCACTGCTGACTATTTTGTGATTGTACTTGATAAATTTGGGGATAGTTTTGACACAGCATCAATTGGTCAATTAGGAAATATACTTGGTGTGGTGTGTGAATAAAGATCAAGAAACCAAAACAAGGTATATCTTGTTGTTAGATAAAATGGGGTTACATGAGTTTTTTAATTACATATATAGACAAGAAGACATGACAGCCATAAAAATCCTGACAGAATGGTGGTTTCATGGTATTCTAGTGGATCCTTATGTTTGGTCAAAATAATTTTTTTGTCTAGAATGCAGTGAAACATCCATATAATTATTGAGTACCTTTGGACACGCGCTTTTGTTTCTTTTTTGGTGATTAGTTATCATGATTTTTTTGCTTTTTGTTTCCCCTGCTAGTTAGGTGGCTTCTATTGTATACTTCCTGTGTACTTGGGGCCACCTTATATTTTTATTGATATTTCGATTACATATAAAAAAGTGTTGACTACCTGAATTACTCAGCAAAAATAATAATAATAATAATAATAATAATAATAATTGAGTAGCTGATTCGTTAGGTTTTACTAAGCTCCTCTCTTGATTGGTCTCAGATCCTTGTGTGCAGACTCTGTGCAGTTATAGGCCTTTGGTTTACATATGCATAATCTCTTTATCTGTATTTGTTTATTTACTTATTTTTACTGTTAACAGCTGGACCGAATGGGCCAAAAGGATCCGGTTTTGGAGGAGGAGGTTAGATATCGGTACAATAGTGTCATCTTGCATTACAGGAAGTCATTTATACAAGACAATGCTCAGAGGTAGTTGACACCTCTTACAACTTTTTGGCCTGAGGAATGAGTCAATGACTCCAACTCTTCTCCAAATGATACTTCAATGTGTTGTAGATTACATGCAAAGTGTATTTTAATTTCATCTTGTATGTTTGATTTCTCTGGTGATAGATTTCATGTATCTCACTTCTGCTAAGCAGTTTTTTGTTGTGCATGAGAAAAAAAGCTGAGTTGTCTGTATTCAGAAACAAATAGGTGAATTATAGTTAGAATGTACATTATGAATTTACTTGGTTGTATACAGTAATGCTGATTTGCAATCATAACTTTATCCAGCAATGCCCTAAGATCTGGTGTAAATGATAATCTGAGTGTTTGTAAAAAAGATAAGAGTTCTGGGGTTTAGTGCCAGATCATTAGGGTTCTAATTAGCACTCTACTAATTACTCTCATGGGTGTGGATGTAAAATGGGTTATATACAGGCTAGACAGAAGACACGCAAAATTCTCTCTTTAACTATGGTGGTCACGACAGAATTTTTAGGCCTACTTCTAGCTGCTAAGAAGATAAATGTGGTCTCCATGATGTGATATACTTGTTTTGACCCTATAACAAAATGCGTATTGCTTTCTGGTCTTTTGAAGAATGGAAGCCATTGAGAAGAGTGTTTTATAGAATGGAATTTAGTGAAGTCATTATTCACGTGGTCAACATATGACTTTGGTTTTGAGGTGAATATTGCAGTGACAAAGTTTGGGTAATGTGTAGTGATTGACATGTGGTATATTATAGGATTCATATACAGTTTTAAAAGCTTTTAGGAGCATCGTTGTGCTTGTTTTTGAACGTTTTAAAGTTCAGTAAAGAAAATCCACAGTTTATGATGCCTTCAAAATTATCAATGGCAATCCAAAGTGGTTATGCCAAAGCATGAAAACTAGATAAAAGGTGCTGTTTTAGAGTTGCTGACCTACTTTTGTACACCATATAGTTGTCAAATAAGCTCACAGTATTGGCGAACAAAAATGGTATAACCCAGGCTGGGACTTTTGAAAACTGAGTTCTGCATGCGTTTACCTAAATATTTTAGGTAAACATTTTAGACTATATTATAAAAAGCTAATGAGAGGAACACGTGTTTCTAGGGCTGGTTCCTTCAACACTGGTATGATATACTGTATTGTGGAAACAAGTTAGTATAAGGCGATTGCTCTCCTTATAAGAGAAGTAGCGATAGGGCCTTCTTTTTTTTTGCACATATTTTTCTTCTTTTTTGCACTAATTTAGTTTACAATTAATTAGGTTATGTTAGTTATAAAATGTATATAATTGATGCATCCTTCTGCTCAAATAACAGAAGCTCATGCTTCCTATTCTTTTCTTCTTCTAGTTTAGTCTGTAATTAAATGACGTCTTGAGAGTTATATTACCTTCTTCATGCTGGAATCTTTTGAAAATTAATATTATTGTCATTATTTATTTTGATGTTTTCTCTGCAGAGTTTCACCCCTAAGCTTTGAACTTGAGGCCACATTGAAATTGGCAAGGTTCCTTTGCAGGTAAATTTTTTTGTTGAACCTTTGTATATAGCATAAACTATTCTTCCCAAAATTATTTTTTCATATTATATTTATATTTCTTTTAACTTCTTACAGAAGAGAGTTGGCTAAGGAGGTAGTGGAGTTGTTGACAAGTGCTGCAGATGGTGCTAAATCATTAATTGATGCCAGTGATAGACTGATATTGTTTGTTGAAATAGCCCGTTTATATGGCTCTCTTGGTTATCAGCGAAAAGCTGCCTTTTTTTCGAGGCAGGTTGCTCAGTTGTATCTGCAACAAGAAAATAGACTGGCTGCTATTAGTGCCATGCAAGTTTTGGCAATGACAACAAAGGCGTATCGTGTTCAAAGTAGAGCGTACACCTCTGAACATTCTCTTCCTGACGTGAGTATATAAGTATTAAGCATAAAAGACCTGGCTAAATGGTTCTTTATCTTTATTAGTTCTGTCACTGATGCATCTCCTGGTAGCATCTTCCATTCAGCACTCTAATTGATTTAAAACCTATTGTTTTTAGAACTCTTTTCAGATTTATGACCTCAAATTGTAGCTTATCAAAAAATTATGACCTAAAACCATTGATTTTAAAGACTGACAAAAGCTTCATTGTTTGGCGTAACATGAAAGCTTGTGATCAGATGAATGAATGAATTGCAATCATCTAATTCTAAAGGATTCAATTTTCTCCGATCTCCCTTAGACCTTTCTACAATGACAGGGGCCCCGAACTGGGGACAGGACACATACTCGAACCATCTTTGGGAAGCTTGTTGTGCTGGTAAATAACAAGCAATGGGTTATACATTCACATTAATTTCAGAATAAAACAAGAAGCCATCATCTATTCTGTGAAATAACAAATACTAGCAGCTTGCTGGAGAAATGGAATTTATTGCTCTTGAAGGGAAAAGGAAAAAGAAAAATAAAGTTTGATCATCAATGGTGACCTTTCTTGGGGATTCTCTATTTCTCGATGTTAATTTATGAAATACCCTTTTTTCAATATCTTTGAACATGGCTTCCCTATACGAATTTTTGTTGTTCGTGGTAGTGGTGCTTGTGATTCTTTGGTTAGGAGTTCCAAGTTAAACTTTACTAAGATGAATAGGGGTTCACTGAATTTTATGTTATTTGACTGTGTAATCTCAAAACTGAGTGTGTCTTACTTAGTTTACAACCCATGACTTGGGGTTATAAATTTGTTGCAGTAGTAGGAAGTAAACTTGAATTTGGGCTATATCAAGGAATGAGCTAGCTTATTTGGTGGCATACTCTCATTAATAATTTGCTCGTACTAGTCATGTGTTTCTATTAAGTTAGAAGTATGGTTTAAGTTTTTCTCTTTTCTCTCAATAAATTTATGTTTCACTAAATTTAGACTCTGTATGCATATTCTGAAGGTATTTCTTGTTTTTCTTTTGTTTATTTACAGAGGCAAATTGTATCCAGTCATGCTGATGGTATGAAAATGCATCATCAGTCAGTAGTCTCCTTATTCGAGTGTCAATGGAGCACACTGCAGATGGTTGTGCTAAGAGAGATTCTGATCTCTGCAGTTCGTGCTGGAGATCCTCTTGCTGCATGGAGTGCAGCAGCACGCCTGCTAAGATCTTATTATCCTTTAATAACACCTGCCGGGCAAAATGGCCTTGCTAGTGCACTCTCAAGTTCAGCAGATAGGCTTCCATCAGGAACACGCTGTGCCGATCCTGCCTTACCTTTCATAAGGTGGTCAACAGTCCATTAATACTTGGTCCCTTTGAAAATTAATAACAACTAATTCTTGCTGAGTCTTAGTCCTTAAGATTTGGGGGCTTTATGGCCATGTTAGTGGATTTTGGAATCTAATTATCTTCACCTAGCCAGTCATCTCGATGATACTGTGTACTGCATTTTATCTAATTAAAACTACTCTTGGTTTGTTTTGTTTTTGAAGAAAGAAAAAGAAAAAGGAGGGTATTGTTTCGAGTTTAGTACTTTGGGTATATTGTTGTTTGAGTTGATTTAAGATGTGTATTTGAATTATGTTGAATTTCCAATGGTTGTCTGGGAGGCTTAGTTCATGATTTTGCCAATGGATGCTATACTTTGTATATTTATATGTTTACTTCAATTTTTTAGACTTTTGAGGTTCTGAGCTTCTTAAGTAGAGCCAAGTCTTTAGTCTTTTTGTTTGACACTCACTTTTTGCATTGAACACATATGAGTGCTTTCCCACCCATGAGGACCTTTCTTATTCCTAAGGTGTATCCAGTTCTGATCAGTAATGTCAATGATAAGAAGAAATTGCTATTAGAGTCTATCCTCTTTTTCATTTTAATTTATGTGGGAGCGACTTGGATAATGTATATTAATTTAATGCACTGCAGGCTGTATTCTTTTCCTCTCCATCCCTCACAAATGGACATTGTA
The DNA here is from genome assembly GCA_013348765.1 of Carpinus viminea. Lineage (NCBI taxonomy): Eukaryota > Viridiplantae > Streptophyta > Magnoliopsida > Fagales > Betulaceae > Carpinus > Carpinus viminea. Next base: position 13,892,501 of record CP054670.1, on the reverse strand, counting down.
AAACGCAATTCTGCAAGAGAAGATTGGTGGGCTGGATCTGCTCCTTCTGGGCCTTTTATTTATACGCCATTCAGCAAAGGAGAGCCAAATAATAACAGCAAACATGAGCTGACCTGGGTGGTCGGAGAACCTGTCCAGGTCTTGGTGGAGTTGGCAAATCCATGCGGGTTTGACTTAAGGGTTGATAGTATCTATCTTTCCGTGCATTCTGGAAATTTTGATGCTTTCCCAGTCAGTGTTAACCTTCCACCTAATTTATCAAAGGTGATCACCTTATCAGGAATCCCAACTTCAGTTGGGCCAGTGACAATTCCTGGGTGCATGGTTCATTGTTTTGGTGTTATTACTGAACACCTGTTCAGGGATGTTGACAATCTTTTACTTGGAGCAACACAAGGACTAGTGCTTTCTGACCCTTTTCGATGCTGTGGATCTGCAAAGTTGAGGAATTTATATGTTCCAAATATTTCTGTTGTACCACCACTGCCATTGCTAGTTTCACACGTTGTTGGTGGTGATGGTGCCATTATATTATATGAAGGTGAAATTCGCAATGTATGGATTAACCTGTCTAATGCTGGTACAGTTCCAGTTGAGCAGACACATATTTCACTATCAGGAAAAAACCAAGATTGCGTCACCTCAGTGGCGTATGAAACCTTAAAAGCTGCCCTCCCTTTGAAGCCTGGTGCAGAAGTGACCATACCTGTGACCTTAAAAGCATGGCAACTTGGCTTATTGGATTCTGATGCTGCAGGTGGCAAGAGTGCCTCTGGTAGCATGGTAAGGCACTCCAAAGATGGAAACAGCCCCACATTGTTGATTCATTATGCAGGTACTTTTGTCAAACTGTGTGCAAAAAATTTATCTCACGGTGGATTTATGCATGTTATGAGCTCTGACTATAAGCATCCAAAACTGTTACAAGTTATTTTAGTAGCCTATATCTGTTTAAGAAGAAAACCGGTAATATTTCTGGTTTAGCTGTTGTGTTTTGGGCCTTCAGCTTTGTAATGTGGTCCCATTTTTCCATGTTGCATGCCTTCTATTATGCTATTCCTCACTGAAACACAATTATCTGGGGGCTGGCAATGGGCTAGGCTTGGGCTGTTTGGATGCGTTATGCTGGTTAGTGATTCATCCATAGTAAAAGTATGAAAATGAATCTTTGGAAAATGTTAAAGTAAGTGAAATTACAACTCAACTTAGCATTTTTTTTTTTCAAGTAAACCTTTAACTAATTTTTGAACGAGATAAAAAAGTATGAAAATAAATTTTCAGACTATTAAAATACGTGAAATTACAATTGAACATCTGCAAGTTATAGAGAAGGCTTTGATGACTTCTATTTTGGTTTTTCATATGCTCCCCGACTGGTACTAATCAGTTTTGTTTTAATTATTCAGTTATTTTCTTTGTTAACATTGTAACTATTACACGGACTAGTCCTCTCCAAGTGCCATCTGTATTCCTGAGTAGAATAAACATTTGTAGTCGTACTTTCTTACAGTAAATTCTGTTTTCATTTTGCTTCTCAGGGCCACTGTCAAATTCTGTAGATCCTCCAAAAAGTGGGTCTGCTGTGCCACCTGGTAGACGACTGGCTGTTCCTTTGCAGATTTGTGTTTTGCAGGGTTTGTCCTTTGTAAAGGCTCGCTTGCTTTCAATGGAAATACCTGCATGCGTGGGTGAAAACCTTCCTAAGCCGGTCGACGTAGATAATGTCTCTTCTGAAGGAGCTATTGGTTCTGAAGCTAAAATAGACAGATTGGTGAAAATTGATCCTTTTAGAGGGGGGACTTCGATTTCTTGAACTTGAGATGTCTAATCCAACCGATGTTGTGTTTGACATTAGTGTTTCTGTCCAATTGAAAAACTCTGGCAATGAGGATAACCTTTCTGCTGACCATGATGCTACCGATTACGGTTATCCTAAAACTAGAATTGATAGGGATTGCTCTGCGAGGGTACTAATACCACTGGAGCATTTTAAATTACCTATTCTTGATGGTTCCTTTTTTATGAAGGATATTCAGGCGGATGGGATTGATGGTGGCAGAAGTTCTATTTTTTCAGAAAAAAATACAAAGGCTGAACTGAATGCTTCTATCAAGAACCTCATATCTAGAATAAAAGTAAGGTGGCATTCAGGGCAAAATAGCTCTGGAGAATTAAATATAAAGGATGCTGTACAGGCAGCACTCCAGACATCTGTTATGGATGTACTGCTGCCAGATCCGTTGACATTTGGCTTTAGGCTTGCTAGAAATGATCTTGAGCCTGCAAAACTTGATTCACCTAAAGAGTTTGATAATCTTATTCACTCGTCTGCATCTAGAGGTTCTGTGCTAGCGCGTGACATGACTCCTATGGAAGTTCTAGTTCGTAATAACACCAAGGATGCGATTAAAATGGGTCTCAGTATTACATGCCGAGATGTAGCTGGAGAAAATTGTGTCGAGGGTACCAAGGCAACTGTCTTATGGGCTGGTGAGTTTCTTTTGTGATGCCTTTATTTTATTTAATTGTCTTCTTTTTTGTGTGTTTGGTCTCATAAGTCTACTTAATCATTTGATGCTTCTCATCTATATTGTACAATTGTTGCACATGAGTAAGTGTACAAAGCAGAGCTTTGCCGCACATCTTTTAGAGGCTAACCAGGGTCCTGCCTATGTTTTTGAAATTGTTTGCCATTCATGAAAATCTTCAGATGTAACTTACATAGATGGAAGACATCCATTATTACAAATCTATTGACTAGTGTGTATATTTTTTCTAAATATTTTTAGGTGTTCTGAATGGGATCACTATGGAGATTCCTCCACTTCAAGAAATCAAGCATTCTTTCTCTTTGTATTTTCTTGTCCCTGGTGAATATACACTGGTAGCTGCTGCATTGATAGACGATGCTAATGACATCCTCAGGGCTCGAGCAAGGACCGATTCTCCTGATGAGCCCATTTTCTGTTGTGGACCTCCATTTAATGTCCGTGTCAATGGGACTGCATGACAGTTTTTGGTCTGTCCTTATTGATTGGGTAGTCTCATTGCATATCACACTAGATTAAAGCATACTGCTCAAAGTAGATAAAAGTAGCAATTTTTTGTTTGGCAGCAGCATGAGTTATGCATTGCCTTTTCTTCTTTTACCTCTTTCAGTGAACTACCTTTCCACCCAAAAATTATATCTTTTTTTTTGCCTTTTTCCTGCGTGTGGAATGGATAACTAGTCTGTATCTGCTTGTAAATCCAAGTTCGAGGCGTTGTATTGAAACACTTATGTTTTGTTGTTGGGAGTTTTGAGGCTGTATCTGCTTGTACTGTATTGTGAAATAAGTTGTCACGTTTTACGCGGGAAAGAAATTGATGTTAGGTATATGAACCGACTTTTGTGTGGTTATTTATTAGGTTCATGTTCTAGAACCAATCTAATCTTTTGCATTGTCTGAAGCCATTTGCAATCTGAATATCGAAAATTCATTGATATTTTGTTGTGGCATAAAATGGAAGTCTTCGGAGGGATCTATGCTAAAATCCATGTGGTTCATGGTGAAGATACTTGCTGAGTTTCTTAAGTAATTGTTTTCCATTTCTCTAACATGCTTACAGATTTAAAAAGCTATATTATGGCCACTAATTGTAAAAAAGCTTGGCTTACCTCATTAAGAGTGAAGATTGTAAGATTGGGGGAGACTAGCGAAAGAAGTGGAGGTAATCTTTGCCGTTAATTTTTGCACAGGAGTTATCAATTGATGGCGAATGATGTTTTTTGGAATGCTATGATTTTGGATTAGCCGCAATTGCAGAAGGGGCTGGTTCTGGAAGCTTGTTAGATTTTACAGGAGCTGATGGAATAAGGGGTGGTAAAGCCGAATGGAGGGACATTGATATCTGCTCACACGAGAGTGTCGAAGAGCTTCAAATTGGAGAGAGAAATTCGTCTTTCTGCTCTGATACTAAGTATTCTATATGTTTTAATTATAATTTTACCCATGAGTTTATAAGTTTTTAGGCACTTTTTTTTTCTTAGTTTTGTATGGATAAATTATAAACTGGATTAAAATGTCTTAGTATTGATAGATGAATGGAATCTCAAAGAGAAAGGACTTCTATTAGGCTAGTGTCGATAGAGAAAGGGCTTCCTCGTAAGTGTTTTACATGGTTAAGTGCAATCTTAATATATATATATATATATATATGGAAAATGTTAGGGTTCTCTCCGTAAGTTCTCCTAATCTTATGTAAAACATGATTTAAGAAAAAATAAAATTGTAATGATCTCTACCATCCATTTTTTTAGACATTAGCACCAAATTTGAGGAATTAGCATCAAATTTAGGATGATCAAATCCATTTTGGGTGATACCATTCCTAAAGGGTTAACCTTTCACCCTTAGGTTTTAGTTTTATATCCAAAAACAAGTTTTAAAACATTAAAACATAACTATTAACTCATAAAAATTAATCTATTAGTAAAAAAAATGATACTACAATTTTATTTTTTCTTAAATCATGTTTTACGTAAGACTGAGAGAACGTTAGAAAAATACTACGGAAAGAATTCCTAGCAAACCCTTCTTCATATATATATATATATATATATATATATATATATAAGCTTTTTGACACTATATTGTAAGCCAATTTTCAAATGTGACTTTTACCTAAAATTTATATCATTTCAGAATAGGAGCGAAATTGAGTGTTGAATTGATGATTTGTCTGTGAAAGCTCGGATGTTGCAAGGGAAGTGGTCGAAGAAATGTCGGAGAAGCGAACCGTGGGAGTGTTGGAATTCATTGATTGATACGTGGTTATGCACAAAATGGGTCTTTGTGCCAAGTAGTGGCTCCCGTTAGGGAGATGAGTTTAATGGACGTAAAGCCCGATAGGTTCACAGTTTCTAATCTTCTTGTGCCCAAACAGGTGCTTTTAATCTTGGAAGTTGGGTTCAGAAATTGGATGGTGGATGATCATATGTGCTCTTGCAAAATTTATTTGCTGCAGCTCGAAGATTTGCTGGGTTCAAGCAGTTAAGAGAGGCAATGGTCAAAAATGGGGATTAACTCATAGAATGGGTGGATTATAAAAGAGTTTATGGATGCCAAGTCTCACATTGATTTTTGACTAAGTGAGATTGGACTTTATAAGTGATATTAGGAGTTTCAATTGTAACTTAACTAGTCTTTTAAAGACAAAAAAAAAAAAAAAACCTAGTCTTTTAAAGTGATAACATAAATGTGGCTAATGCTTTTAAAACTTGCGACACTTTGGTAAAATTGAAGGAGTTTGAATTAGTTTCTACCTTAAACTCACAAGTGTTGAAGGAGATTATTGAAAGAAAGAATGTAGACCAACTGCAGTATACAGTTGATTCATTTATGATTTTCTGACAAAATTGCTTTGAGCATTTTTGGATGCCGTACTGATGCTAATTGTGGAGACTAGTTTGTCAAAATTCTTCAACAGATAAATTGCGAGGAGATGGAAGCCATTATGTCATGCTCATGGTTTCTCAAGTGATAAACCTCCACAGGATAAAGTTTGGAATTCTCTAGATGAAACCTAATGTACGATGTTCTTGGTCTTTGGCAAAGTTTTGAACAGACTCATTATAAACATGAGGATCCTAGTTGGAATAAAGTAATTAAGGATTTGATTAGCATATTAAAGCTTTTCAGCTATTAGAAATGAGACAAAAATGAACTACATTCGCAGTTGCTACAATGCTTACTAAATTTGACTGTTGTTCAGAGTAAAATTAGATAGTTAACATAAATAGAGATATTGGTGCTTTAAAAAATTCAGTAGTTAAAAGTAGATAAATATGATTTTTTAGCTAAAATTAAAAGTAAATTTGTCAAATGTAAATGCTCTTATTCGATCATAAGGATTTGGGCCTGGCATTTACAAAAAGAAGATATGGTTTCATGACAGATAGGTAGTATTTATTTTTCTCATTTTTGGTTATTGTTCAAAAAAAAAAAAAGAGCATGAAAACAAAACACCTTGGTGGTTGGAAGTTTTTAAGGAGCGAATGTAATGAAAGCAAAAGGATGGGGATACCTCCCTGGAATTGGCTGTCAGGAAGACGACTTCTCATGGTGGTCACCTTTTCAATGCTATTGCCAATTCAATTTTCTGATGCGTATATTTATTGCATATTTTTAATTTTGTAAACATGCTTATATTAGTCATTTTTAACGTCATCAATGGGTGATTTGATTGTTGGATTGATGAATGATGATGGTGAACTGTTTGGATCTTAGTATATAGCAATGTTTCACATTGGTAATGATACATATATTGAGTTTATTGGCTTTGTTAATTTATGTTAAACCACCGATTATTCTAAAATAATAAGCTAATAGAAATCGATTAATTTAATCAATATTCTAATATTTTCTCCCTTGTGAGCTCATGAAGAAGACAAAGTTTGAGTTTAAGACCCTTAGTCTAATACTATGTTGAATTTATTTTAAAAGTTTAAACTGATAGGAATAGATGAATTTAATAAATATTATGAAATTTCTTTTGATTCTTAGATCGATAATCAGAGTGCATTGTTTGGTTTTGCTGAAGGGGCTCAACCAAATCTACTGGGATCTTTAAAGAATTTTAATCATCTTTTCTTTTTATCTTATTTCATTCTTTTTGGAGGTTAAGGTTGTTCTTAGAGACAATGGAGGACAGGAGAGGTACCCTTGATGGTGGGGCTACTGGTAGTTGAAATTGGGTCACTCTCAGGTTACCGGTTGGGAAATATGGAAATGCAAAAAAACACAATGTGTACAATGTGAGTGTCTGATGTCGGTTTGGTTTAATGATTTTTGTTTGAAAAAATTGCAAGTTCAAAATGTAAGTACCCAAAATGTGATTTTTAAAAGTGCAACTAGGGTTTAGTAAGATCTGTCAAAGATGTGATACATGTTATGCAATAATTCAATCCAGCCTTTAAAATCATGCGTTTTTAATAGTGCATGCCCTTGCTTACTACGCAAAAATATGAATTTTTTTTTCATGTTTTTTTTTAAACTATCATGTCTTTAAACACACTCTCAAACCAGATGTTGTACAAAAACATACATTTGGCCTCTTAATTGTCTTTGAATATACAAATTTGTCTGAAAAATTCTTGAAAGTTGTGTGTAACATCTCGGTCCCATATTAGAAAGATGAGAAGTGCTCACATAGAATGAGTGGTTTATAAAAGATAGTCATGAGTGCTAAGTCCCATATTGCTTAATATCTAGGTAAAACTAAGGCTTATAAAGAATTTTGGAGAAGTTCTAAATGGACTAATCATTTTGAGATGATAAAGTAGATGTGGCTAACATTTTTCCTTAAGATCTTCCTTCCATGCTTTGATTGCTAAATAGGCATCAATACTAGTACTCAGAGAATCTCCAAATAAATTATTATCATTATACCTATATTCTCTTACACAACTCAAGCTTCGTTGCCAGAAACCCTTCACTCCTTTTATGATGGTCAAAATCCGTGTATAAATTTCCCAAGACTCTATTCCTTCCTGCCCATATGCCAATGACTGTCTCTGACTTCCATGGACAAAATGCCACAAAAATTCCTCATGCGTGTGCTATCAACATCATGTAAATGGGAAATATGCCCCCCCAGTCCATCTATGAGTATTGTCTACATGAGTACTCAGGTTCCTTATCATGTGTCCCTTTGATGCCTTTTTTCTTCATCTATCATGTCACCTACAATGGCTAGTGGGGGCAGTTGGTGCCCCCCCCTCTTCCCAAGTTCTCTTAGGGGCCCCTCAATAGAGAGAGGGCATTTACAGACTTTCATTATTATTATGGAGGCAAATTCGTTATTGGGTTAGTGATAACATTTGCATGTTCGTGTGTTTTTGCAGTTTTGCTTTCATCTCATGACTATTTTCTTGTCGCTTTCACTTTTCTGCCTCTTTTTGGATCATCTTTTAGAAGATGAGCCTCACCTGCGCAAACTTTTTATTTTGTCTAAGATTGTGTAAATGGGAAATAAGATCACCAAACCATCACTATGGACATTTATATATATATTCAAAGTGTCATGTATTTTTCTAAATTTGACCGAGCAAATTCCTCTGATTTAATCTATGAAACTGACATCTGTCTCAAGTTTAAAGCACATGATTCTCACATGCATTTTAATCCTTCTGACCCACTTCAGAAAAGAAAAGAAATATATCTTTTTTACTTGTTTGAGGGATTTGGCTCAGGTGTTTTAAAAATAACTAAACACAGAGAGAGAGAGAAATAAATTAAATCTAGACCGTTGAAAAAACTATAGAAGATCTCTTGTAGTTATTTTTACATCACCTAAGCCAAATCTATGTTTGAGATTGTTTCTCTTGCACATACATACATATATATATATATATATATATATATATATATGTGTGTGTGTGTAGACTATGTATTCTTAGAAGGACACATGTCATATTTAGATATTCTCATAACCATAAAAATATTCATAATAGGATATGATGACTTAAAAGGCAATTAAGGATGAAAAGTGAAAACTAATACTTTTTTTTTTTTTTTTTTGAGAATTTAATTTTAGTGGGGTGGGGAGAAGAGGACTACAATTGGTACAGGCAAGGCAAGAGCAAAGAGGGGTAAGTGGGGGTGTGGTCCAAGAAGAGTGCTTCAAAGTGCTCTTGTGGTCCTTTGAAGAAAGCCTAATTGAGAGGGGAAGGGGAGCAAAAGAACATGAGGCCGGAAGAGATCGAGGTGGGGTGGGCTATGAATGTTTTCCCACAACAGCATGGGTCTTTTTCACTCCTTTTTTTTTTCTTTTGGGACAAAATTTATTCTAATTCAGTTTATATAATTGTCACGAGTTTTGTTAACATGCGAGAAATATATATACTTTTTTAATGATTTTATTTAGAAATTATTTGCTTCAATTTAGGTATAAGTCGATTTAGAGTATGTTTGGGATTGCGTTTGAGAAATAAAACTTTTAAGTCAAAAAGAGTTTTTGGGTAAAAGTTTCATTTTTAATCTTTTAAAAGTCGTTTTTTAGTTTTTTAAGTTTTGAATTTAAAGCGTTTTTTTTTTTATCAAACGAGTATTTTTTTCTAAAGAACTTTTAAGTGTTAAAAATACTTTTATACTTCTCAAATACAATCCTAAACAGACAATTTTTCCACATACATATGTTCTTTGTCTGTCATTTCTCTCTCTTTTTCTTCCGTATTTTATATTTTCTCAACAATTTTGATACCGCGTGTCATGTTTTTGATATGTACCATAAAAGAATATTGAGAATTGCACATATTCGAAGAAACTGCATGTTTGGAACCACTTTTTGGCAAATTCTCCTTCCATAATTGCTCCAACTTGATACCATTTTCCTTTAACGTGTTCAAGTAACCATTTTGGACAACTATTGTACAAGTGCGCATATATATATATATAAAGAACAGGTACAAAGTAAAAGAGGTGTCCAACATAAATCATAAACGTTTCATCACCACGAATGAGGCGATCACATCGGTTGTTGTGGGTCAAGGCCCATTGCCACGCCTAACAGGGGGATTAAGACAGTTCAATGCTTAATGCAATGGAACATTAGGGGTTTTATTTATTTATTTATTATTATTATTATTGGGACAAGATCCATCAGTACGGTTTGTCTGCCTTTCATGCATGGGTGAAAGACTAATAATGCTACAAGAGAACAACATTTTATCTCATATCAAAAAATAAATAAATAACTATGATAGTTGGATTTTTTTAATTTTATTTTTAGTCAATAATCGATCAAATGGGTAGTTAAAATTGGCATGTAAACATTGTGAGATAAATTAATGTTAAAAATTACATTTTTATCTTACAATTATTTTATAATGTTAACGTGATAGTTTCAACTAACTTTTTTTTTATTTAAAAAAAAAATGATTAATTCAAGGGTTAGTTTGGATTGAATGGTGCTCTGAGATAATTATAAGATAAAAATATCGTTTCTAGCATTACTCATAGGTGAAACATTAACATACAATACAAAACATAAAACATTTCCTAAAACATAAAACAGTTCTAAAAAAACAGTTTTTAAAAAAATCGTACAAATGAATGTTGACAAATAAAGTATTCTTTGTGTTGAAACCAAAATATTCCAGATAAACTCAACCAAAATGAAATGAGTGATGATCATAATTTTGAAAATGATTCCTTCAAAATTATGACTCAAATTAAATCAAATTTGATGCATTTTAGAGTTTGTCGGATAGATGGTTTTCATGATGTCAAACGTGAAAAGAAAGCGACTTATAGAATAAAAGCATTCACATCACATTCAACAAATTAAATCACTTTTTAGCTAATTTAGCTTCCTCTTAACCAAAAAAAATCATCAAAAGGCACATGCCCCTCCCCCCCAAAATTAGGGAAGGCTTATCCATTCTCTCTCATCTTAAACAAAAAAAAAAAAAAAAAAAAATAGTAAAAGAAGAGAGGGTAGGATGTCAAGTGTTTTGAAAACATTGGTAGCTAATTATTATTATTATTATTTTTATAAAAACAACTAAAAATTAGAAAAACTTTGCCTAACAGGATGTGAATGCTCAAACATAGACAAATAGAGTTTCTTAATTTGTATATATATATATATATATATTGATATATATATATATATATATTCTTGTTGATATATATATTTATCAAAAAAGAAAATGAAACATAAATCAATAATCCCTAAACCCTCTTTGAACTTGCTCAAGAAGAACAAAAAGAGAAATCCTAGGAACATATATACCATGAAACAAGGTTGTGTGGGAAAAAGGGGGGGCCAGTTTTGGCCTTAGGGCCTTGGGCATGTGATCCTGAATGCTACCAGTCAATAAGTAAAGGGGTATTTGTTTAGAATGGGCATTTTGGTCAACGCAATCAACTACTTTACTTTAATCTTCACATATAATGGTCAAAAACTCTCCAATAATGCTCAGTAATAATCAATTTGGGATCCTTTCTTGCTATTTAAAAAAATAGAAAAAAATAATAATAATAATTCAAAGTGGAATCCATCCACAAGCAATGAGATACCCCTTTTCTTATACCTTTTGGCAAGTCTCTTCAGAAAGGAATGGTGCCCCACGCTTGTGATAACAACTACACCAACTTGGATTTTCTTTAAAAATTTTCTATCTAGACAAACAGAAATCAGGGTGTCACGGTCACCTGCAAATGAATTCTATTTCTACTAGCCAGCTACCATTTGACCATTAAAATCTTAATTTGATCAACTCCATTGATATTGGAATAGGAAAATGATGACACAATTAGCAAGTTATCAACAATATTAAACAAATCAATGGACTTGGTCAAAAATGAAGGTGTAAAAAAAATAAAAATAAGCAAGTACAAGAAGATGAAAGATGTTAAAACGACAGCTTCATACTAAACATTCGGCGTAAAAGAAAGTACAAAAAGATTAGGGTGGCTCGTCGGGAATAGCGGCGAAACTACCTCTAATACTTTAAATATTAGTATAGAGATGAGAACGCAAATAGGCAGAATATAGGCAAAGAAAGTAAAAGTGAGTTGAAACTTTTTTTATCTTGATTTATATGATTGAAAATATAGTTGGTTTGTACCATCCGTGAATATTTTTGCCCCTAGGATAAAATATTTGTCGTTTTATCTCTCAATAATATCATTATTTGAGAAATTTATTGATGGGAAGTAGTGATCCATGGAAGAAAGAAGAATTCAAAACTCATTGATGAGTGACCCCATGCCCATGTAAAAACACGAAAAACATGAGTTTGAATGCCTCCACAAAGCAAAACAACATTGTCTTGCACATGAAGCCTCAAAGTCTTACCCATGCATTTAAAAAGTAAGAAAAAAGCCGTTTCTCAAGCCTAAAGTATGCAAAAAGCCATTTTAATAATAATTTTTATTTGTTTAGTACTGCTCACCAAAGAAGACAAAGACAAAGACAAAGACGTGGACAAGCCTAAGATAAGACTTTTTCCACTCCCATAATATATAGTCTTGTTTTCCACATAATTAGGTGGACCCCAGGTTTAAAGTAGGATTATCCTCAACCTACCAAATACAAACCCCCCCATCATTACAGACAAAAATAATTTTAAGTTTGATTTTTTTTTTCTCCTTAATTAATTTCAGTCTAGTTAATTAACACATGCTCAGGTCACATGATATCATGTTAATTATATTAAAAATGCCTCCTCCCTCATGCGTAGATATGTAAAAAAATCATTTTTAATTTATTTGAATTAGATAATACTCCATTAATTATATTAGAAAGATATTTTTGTCTTATCAAAAAGTAAAAATACATAAATACCCCAAATAAATCAAAGAATATCACGTAAGATGTGAATCAATTTAATTGATTGAATTACAGAAATTTCTGAATACTCTAAAAATATGTCTATTTAATATATGAATTAAAGATATATGTCAATTTAAGAGATTAAATTAATAGAATTTTTCTCCCTACATAATTTGGACAATACTTTGTCATATCATTATAGTAATCACCTTATCAACCCACTAATCAATCATTTTAATGTGTTTAACGATGATATCTTTTATTTTAATGATTAGTTAAACACAAAAGCGTATGGAATGGGACAACGTGCTGGCTCCTACGTTTGGCTGGCTCGTGTGAAACGTGTGGGGGCCCTTCTCACCTTCCTGCGTCACTGACCCTACGGAGTGCACGTCGGCACCGGAGGTTGCGGGTGCCCCACGCCCACGGAAACTAGACCGCGTCGCATTGGATCTTCTTAACTTTTTTTGGTCTGGGGTTGCCCAAGTCCCGGACAGCATACCATCCACAAGTTGCCGAGATATTTTGGTCTGTGGACAAAACTTAGTCCCCTCCGACTTAGATTTTTAGTGTGTTTGACAATGAAATGGAAAGAGGAAGTAAAATACTAGACTTTTGATTGAGAGAGAAAAAAATAATAATATTTTGCATAAAAAATAAAAAAATTTGTTTTGTAATGATTTATTTTTTATTTTTTAAGATAACAAAAATATTCTTGCCTTAACTAAATATTCTCAAGAAGATGATTCTAATTTTTGAAGAATTGGCTTTTTGTTTGGATAGATAAACTTTATTATCAAAATTACTAGTGATTCAAGAAGTAAATAAAAAAGAATTTGGATACGTTTGCTACACCTAATTTGGGTGTGCACCTTAGTTTTAAGAATCTTGATCTCAATTGATACTTAATAGAGAAAATATATTTTACAATTAATATTTTGTGCATATGATGTTATATTATTTTACTTTTTTTTTTCTTGAAAATATCCTTATTAGTTCGGTAACGTTATCACAAATTAAAAAGTTTACGAAAATAGTAAATTTAATTAATATTTCAATATTTGGTTTTCTTATGTTGGATTTTAATTGATATAAAAATAAGTTGTAGATTACTCAAGAACTAAGCTCTAATACTATTGTTTACCCCCCCCCAAAAAAAAAAGAAGCTCTAATACTATTATTCTATGTCCTAAAAGTATAAATTAATAAAAATCTGTAAATTAAATTATTTAATTAAAATTTTAAAGCAACATGCTATTAAACATAGGATAAAAATTTCATACAAATTTGGTTGTAGGAAAATTCTTCTAACCTAGTCTCTAATATCTTTTCTTTTAATAATATTAATAATAAAACATGTATTTCTTACATGCTCAATGAGCACATAACACTTTTTAGAGACTAAATTGAAAAAAAATTAATACAACCCAATTTGTAAAAAAACAAAAAAAAAATGTTAATTTATATATGATTAAACACAGAGCTAGCTAGCAAGTTGTAGAACAAGGATTAATGAAAATTTTTCTGATTGAGCCCTTCAAATTTAGGAATTTATTTGATAAATGATAAATGTACAATTTTTTGGCACAATTTTGGCCAAATTTTTTTTTTTTTTTTAAAAATCTGAAGCAATAACATTCTATATGAATGGTCCTTTTTTATTTAGTATTTATCTTCGTAAAAATGATCTCTTTTTTTTTTAAAAAAAAAATGACAAATATCAGTTGGGGATGGAGATCCTTGAAAATGTTCTCAATCAAACAGCTTACTTATGTTTCCATGTGGAAAGTTTTTATCGAAGAAATATAAAAATGGAAAGCTAGTAAAGGAGGAGCAGAAGAAAAGATGGAGATAGATAGATGGATGGATATGACATATGAAATATGAACCACGCATGGGTAGAAACAGCGACTGACGCTTTGACACCCGACAAAGACGTTTACCTTTCCATCTCAAGTATCAGGAAATTGTCTCAACTTTTGTTTCAACAAAATCCCTCTTCCAAATACTCAATTTTATTTTTTTAATTAAGTTGATAATTATATTTTGGTGGGGTTTCTATGTAATTAAAAAAATATTTATATATATTTTATGGTTTAAATTATTTGTCAATGATTTAAAACAAAAAAGTTTGTGTTTTGAAATCGTTACTACACAAGTCAATAATGAGAGTTTGGTCTCATTGATTTAAATACTTACTATTTAAACAAACATATTAACTTAGTACACTAATTACTTACTATGGTCATGAAAGTGACAATAACTTAATGATTAGTGATTATGATATATAGTATAGTGTCATAACATTAATATTGGTGGCCATCATGGTGATGATAATAGCATGTGATAACAGTAACAATGATGATGGCGGTAGCAAGGACAATCCTGGTGGAGGCAACAATACTAGTTCGCTCGTGCCACCATTCAACTACTGTGATGAGAGTTATAAACTTAATTGTGTTAGTATAAGAATGATAATTTTAGTATAATTTGTAATTATAGAAATCTATTAAATATGTGCTATTTATTTGAATAATGTCAATTTAGTAGATATTTTTTAGAAAGAAAGAAAATAATAATAGTATACATGAAAAGTTAGTAAATTGGAGGATTAGAGGAAATTTGGGGGAAGTTAGAGGAAAAGACAGAGGATCGGACATGTGGATAGGAAAATTACGTGAGAGCTTTTGCTTAGGTGCTGTGCTGTTGGCCTGACGGCAGGTCCCCAAATAGATATAAAAGAGAAAAAATGCGAAGGGAGCGCAACTAGGGAGGGGACCAATGGACCACGGGGCCTTGTAGGTGGACAGTTAGCCAATAAAACACCACACAGTAGTGGACCCCCACCAATCTCCTTCCCCATATATTTCTCACACCCTGGGGACCACCCACAGTTTGCATTGATTAAGCCGGCGGCTGTCAGAGAAGTCAAAAATTCTGGGTGGTCCCGATCCCTGTGATATCTCCACGTGTACGTCTTTCATTTGTTAATCTGGCGCGTGCTTCGAACCCGGTCCCCACCTGGTGGTCCAAGCGACCAGCGTCTGACGCGTGTTCCTTGGGGTCGTTTTCCCGCGAGTGGCGGAGAGAGTAGCGACGTGAATTATGGTCCCCTACTCGGCTCGTCCCGTTCTTTCTAGGCGATGTTTCTCTTTCTTCTTTATCTTCACCGGCTATAGCCGGTCGCCGGACCAAAGCGAATATGACAAACGGGATGCTTCAGACTTCGGAGAGAGATAGATACTATAAACTAAAAGACCATTAGTTTTCGTATTGGATTTTTTCCAGCCGCTAATTCCTCACGCTACCATGGGATAACGTGGAATACACGCTCCAAGATTTAAGTCTAAATACAATTGCGTACTCTACTTTTTTTTTTCCCATTTAATAATTGTGTACTTTGTCTTATTTCTCATGCAAAAACTCACGTGTGATGGCACATGTAATAACTTTGGCTTTAAATTATTGTGACGGTAATTATGAAGTTGATAAAGTTGATGGTGCCTTCTTATGGTTCTTATTCTCATATTACTTTGATTACACTTTTTTTTTGGGGGGGTGGTGTAAGTTTTTTAAATAAAATTTTCTATAAATAATTCCTTTGATTGCACATTAAGTTTTATCTTTCCTAAGCCCATATATATATTATCTGCCTCCAATCCAAAGAAAGAAAATGAAATGCCAGCTCCCTTCACTCATGAAAATGGCTGTTTTCTTCTTGTCACATTAATCTTGCCTTTTAAACTAAACAAACCATGAAGTTCTATATAAAAAGAACTTTAAAAACAGATTAATATACATATAATGAGTGATCATGAAGTTGATCGACAAATGTCTTAAAAAAACAAAAAGTAGAGATAGTCAAAAACACATTGGGAGTTGTGGACAAAAAACTTTCAAATGTTTAAATTAGCAAAGAGAATAGTATTATGCTTCAAGAACATTAAGATATTCTTAGAATTTGTGTATGTAAATAAATGTAAAGTTGTGTTTGAAATGGTGATATTACTTCTCCTTATGTGGAGTGGTTGGTGGCCGGGTTATGGCCTTAGCCAGGTTTTGTGCCAAATTCTACGCTTATTGGCAGATTCTAACCTTAACCAGATTATGCGCATGGAATCATGAGTGGAATAGTTTTCATTAGCGCTGCAATCTTAACATTTTTAAGTAACCATTATGCTAACATGATTGGTTAAACTATTTTAAATTTTCCTTTTAATTTAGTCAAGTCATATCATGTGTTTTTTATTTTGTTTTATTTTCTATTGCGTTGATTTTTGTGGTTCAGTTATAACTTACAATTTGAGCTTTACCATCCTGACCTGAATACCAGGCTCTCAAGTCTGGTTCTCAGTTTGAATTGATGTAGCGTTTATCTACTATCTAGTCCATCAATGAGTTTATATGACATGTCAAAGTTGTCATTCCCAACTAGAACGATACATGCACAATTCACAAGCTAAATTAAAATATTTTATTCATAATATAGAAAGTAAACATATGTAACTTAAAATAAACACAAATCCAGAGCAATTTAAACTCGCATTAGACAAATTGCATATTAAAAAAAATTAGAACTAATCTAAAGTTGATTTCCTTTTGAAGATTGATTCAAAATCAGATTAAACTAGTTTTTGATTTGGTCAAATGCCCTTTTAATGTATTTAATTGGAAGTGCTTGGATCCCCCCCTCCCCTCATGTCACCTTTCACCTTATTTTATTGAGCTATTATGAGAAATTTTCTATTATCTACAGGCAATAGATCTTAAATTTATATTCAATATCCTTTAGAAGGAGAAGAGAATGTTCCATTGAAACAATTATTTATTCCTAATTTAGGAACCTTACCTTTTTAAAGTTTATTTATGACGTACAAAAGAGGTTCAATCAACTCTTTTTTTTTTTTTAATTTTCTTGAATAATATTTGTTCAGTTGATACTATAAAGTTTCGTGTTGAGAATATATGATGGTGCTCCCTTTGTCCTTTTATTACCATTAATGCAGCCAAGAGAGCATCCCATTTATTGCTTAGGCTTCAACCCGATCTACTCTTATGGACACATTAGATAATGTAGATCTGTCTTAATTAAAAAATTCTTGGATTTCTTAATTATCTTAATAAAATATTTTGTTTTTTTTTTCTTCCTTTTATTATTTGCTTTCAGATACCAAAGGCTACTCAACCTATTGTGATTGGATCCTTCATTTTCCATGGCAGTTTCTTTTATTTTCTTGTTTCAATTTCTATAATTAATCTCCTTTCTCTTTCCAATTATTTTGTCTTTACTTCGAAGGTTAACTCTCTAACAGTGAGGCTTTTTCATTTTGTTATTTTTGGTGAGATAGAAATTTATTTTAGATTATTAAAACTGTTCAATGGCAACAAAGTTTTTAGTGGCTAAGGCATACCAAGTATAAGATGAATGTTACAAATAGAACAATCAGTGAGAGAGGTTCAGTTAAACCACTTCCGATGATTAAGTGATACTGGGTAGAAAGAAAAGCAAACTAATAGAGTAAGGGTGTAAGAAATGATTGAATACCTGAAGAAGTGTCTTATCTTTCCACAGGCGAGCCTTATGGGCTCTTTAGTCATCAAAAGACTTTAGCTTTACGTTGGGCTATGTTTGAACTTGAAGGACCAAGGGTAGACGAGCTTGATGAGCCTAGCAGAGCTAGGTGTACTAGTAGTCCTCCAATTCTTTGAGCTAACTTATTTATAGGTCGGACCATGAAAATTTTAGCTAGTGGGTGACTTTCCGGTACGTGAACCTTAAGGCCATTTAAGGCTTAGGTATGGCTCATTAGGTTTGGGAACACCATCAATTGTTTTTTCAACTCCGATTAAAGAGTCATCTTGGAAGACAAAGACAATCTAATTTTATCATTGTGATTGTATATCTAGATTAAAATGTAATTGGTGCATCATATATATATCTCAGTTAATAGAAATATGCTCAGTGTGATAAAATCTTTAGGGTTTAATTAGGGCATATGAGATATCAATTCATCTTTACAATTATATATATGTTTAGCCGTTTAGGTTTATATTTTGAATTTGAATTGTCTATTGCATAACATTGTATGGTGTACACTATACAGTGGCTATACAAGTATTATATAAAACATATAAACCATATCATTAATAAAGTAATATCTCAGTCATCTAACACTATTGGATAATTATATTGAAAATTAATAGAAGGAAATTAAAAAAAAAGAAAACTGTGAAAATGTTAAAGCCACATACTTTTTGGTGAGTCATGTTTATTTTATCATACATATATTGGCTAGAAACTTGTTTGCAAAGGTTTCGACATTGAAACTTTAGCTTATAACACCTTTATTTGACTATTTTACGTACAAATCAAGATGCAAAGCAAAAGAGAAAAATAGCGTACTTTACATGCCTGAAATCCTTCAAAATATAAGAGAATTCAATGTGAGACAATAATCACGTTTTATTCAAATTAAAAAGTTACAAATTTTTTTAACTCAACCTATTAAATTGATACGTCCTTAAATCATAAAATTTATGGATGGAGATAATCCTTGATTCTCATTTATATTTTTAGAAGTGTTTTATGTTTAGGTGATTTGTTAATATATTTTAAAATAAAAATAAAAATAACAAATAGAGCATATAATCCTCACTCCATTTAAGATAAACCACATAGACAAAGTCCTTGTTGTGAAACTGCTTCCACAAGTGTGGTTGCGACCGGACAAAAAGAGGTTTCAATTACGAGGGAAACAGTGCACCCACGCGCATGTAGTTGGTCGTTGCTACAGTTTGAAATAACTTCCAGCTCCAGCTTCGGTCGTACGGCAAAACCTGCAAGCCACACCTACGTATACGCGCGTAACTCCACGCGCTTCGTCTCCCGACCTGAAAGTACCAAACTCAACTATAATCCCCAAGGCGTGAAGCCAACCAAATGTTTTGCCACGTTAACTCATCGTCTTCCGTCCGATCATATTCACAATCAACTACCCACTAACCAACGACCCACGAAGGCCCACGCAAATATACAATGCTTTTCAGCAATCCATTTTAAATTGCTTATATATTATTATTTTCACTACAGAAGCCTAAAAAAGCAAACATCATATCAATGATTAAATAATATTAATCATAGTAATAATCAACGATAATTATAGGGCAAGACTTGCAACATTTCTTTAGCCATAGAACTTTTAAATCCTTAAAATAGTGGAATGTCTTGTGATAAACTAATTATTAATAAGATAAATGTGTAGACTTATAAGACATTTTCACCCCCAATTTTTGAATTTTTTTTAATGTTTATTTTATGAAAATATTCAGTCCATTTTTTTTAAAAAACTTTGTTATTAACGAATATTTTGATATCTACCTAATTTGATATAATAATCTTCTTTATGGTCAAATATATTGTACTAAACAAGCCTCACCAATATTATATTTCTGAATTTTTTTTTAAAAAAAATGCTAAGACCTACAATATTTCCAATCAGATGCTCACAAATGTCAATAAATTACAACTTTGTTGTAAAAGAGTTTTAAGTGTAATAATATTTCTCTAAAAACTCTAGCTTATTTGATGATAAACTTAACCAATCACTTTAACTTTTGTTTATAATAATAATGCATTTAACTTTGTATATGATTTATTTATTTTTAAAATGTGTTAAAAATAATTTTATATACATCATTAAATATACTAATTTTAAATTATGATCATAAAATAATATATATTTAATATAGAATGGAACAACGGTAATAATATTATTAGTGTTAAAATAGTAGGAGTGTGAATATTAGTACAGTTACTATTTTCATACTAAAGCAGTTTCCCGACCCTTCAGCTCACCTGAAAACCACTCTCTCTCTCTTTCTCTCCCTCTGTCCCTCTCAAGAAACCACCTACCTTCAATCTCTAAAACCCTCTCTCTCTCTCTCAAAATCACACCTTGAATCGTTTTTAGTAACCCATATCACCTCCCTCCCTCTCTCTGGACGTGTATCTTTCTCTCCCTGAAAACTCAGGCCATATCTCTCTCTCTCCCATAAACTGCAACGCCAGTCTCTCTCTCTGTGTGTCTGTGTCTGGTTTATGTCATCTTCTTGAAGTTAAATTCATTTCTGTCTGAATTTGTAAGTCGCACTATATGTTTCTGTAGCACGCGCGCCATGTACATCATAATCATCCACGAGTAGGACTACTCTCCTTCATCAAATCAATCTCGCTCGCTCTCTTTATATTTCATTCATGGCGTACCACAACCATCTTTCTCAAGACCTTCCTCTCCAACACTTCACGGACCAATCCCAACAGCAGCAACAACAGCAGGACCCGCGTACCCTGCGCACCAGCTTACCTGACCAACAACAACGCCTCCAGGCCGCACCCAATTGGCTCAACAACGCGCTGCTACGAACCCAACAACCCCAGTACGACGACAACACGAACAACAGCCACAACAACAACAATAACAACAATAGCAGCAATTTCCTGAACCTCCACACGGCATCCGACTCCACCGCCGTGTCTCAATCCTCCAACCAATGGCTCTCGCGCCCCATCCTCCACCGCAACCACAGTGACGTCATCGACGACGTCTCCGCCGCTGCCGGGGACTCCATGATCGCCGCCGCCATGTCCCACGAATCGGCCGAGAACTTGAAGAACAGCGCCGGCGACAGCCTCAATCCGAACAAGAGCGAGGTGGGAGTGGTGGTCGAGAGCGGCGGCGAGGGAGTGATGAACTGGCAGAATGCGAGGTATAAGGCGGAGATTCTGGCACACCCACTCTACGACCAGTTGCTGTCGGCCCACGTGGCGTGCCTCCGGATCGCCACGCCGGTCGACCAGTTGCCCAGGATCGACGCCCAGCTCGCGCAGTCCCAGAATGTGGTCGCCAAGTACTCGGCGCTCGGGCATGGCGCTCAGGGCATGGTCGGGGACGACAAGGAGCTTGAACAGTTCTTGGTATGCCTTTTGCTTTCTTCTCTTTGCTGTTGTCGTTTTGTTGTTCGCAATTCGTTGATCAGTGTTGTGGACTGTATGTGAATGGGTCTTTATTACCGTTGTGTGTGTTTGTGATTGTTACAAATAAATGCTTTTTCGATAATATTTCTGTTCTTTTTCTAAGTGCATCAACTTGGTTAGATTCTTCTTGTCATTCGTCAAATTCATTTGGGTTTTCGGTAATCTTGGGGATTGAGAATTTTGAGGTCTGATGCACGCCCAAGGAAAGATGACTCCACTCTGTTTTTGTTGAGTGAAGATTGGTCAATTGGCAATGATAAGAAAGACCACATCTTTGCTCATAAATTCAATTGGGATCAAAGATTTGTTGGTGGTTAGTGGCTCTTGATTTGATCTGAAATGGATGGTGCAACTCTTTTTTCATGAAGCAAGAGAAGGACGCGTTCTTAGTCGTAATTTTCTGGTCGGTGCCAAATGGTTTGATAGATTTTCATGTTCAAAGGCCTTTCCTCCTTTGCAAGGGACAGTGCAACGCCTTTTATGTGGCAAAGGGAAGCATGCCTTGTGTGGCCCATTATTTTCAAGCTTTTGCGGTTATGGGAAGCAAGCTGTGCGAAGGCAAAAGATTAGACAGAGGAACTTACCTCCATGAGCTAAAGCAAATTAGATGTACTTCTAATGATGGAGATTACTTTCAAGTTTTTCCTGAATGCCAATAATGGGAAGTCCCTCTTTAAACTATAATGAAATTCCCTGTACATGTCTTTCTTCGTAATCATAGATTCAATTCCTAAAATTGTTGTTATAGCACCTCCTAGTCTCTTCAGCCAATACAAATTGATAAAAGAAAAAAAGGAACCAACAGAGCTTTCTCATGGATATATTCGGAAAGAAAAAGACTCAGGATTCTGTTATTGCAAACTTGGGCTGTGAGAGATGGTAGTTATTATGAATGAATGAAGGAGGAGCCTTGATTGATGAACTTGATCACTGAAACAGCTATGTTGCTTAATAAAAGAAGGCCGCAAGCTTTTCTGAGTGAATAGAGATCACAAATTGAGATATTTGAGGTTTACCTATAGTTCTTACGGCAGCCAAATGTCAACTAGTTGTATGTATGTTGGGTCAGTGAGGGAAAAATTGCATATAATATTTCAATTAGCTGGAGTTCATGGTGGGTATGACTTAGGCATTAACAGATTCAAAGGTATGTGTTCTAATTGCAAGTATGATTCTAATTGAAGCTGTAACTCTGTTGAAGCCTAGATGCATGCATGAAATGCAGACATTTTCACCTATGCTAGAGACTGCATAGTTGTCAATAGATCAGGGAACTGAAATTTCTATATACAAGCAAAATTAGCTGTAACTCTGTATCCTCTGTATTCAGAGTTTCCTTATCTGTATTTGTTTATGTTTTTTCTATTTCAACAAGTAGGATAGATTTATCCATATTTAGTTCTAGAAATACATGGCAACATTTTGATAGGAACCCAAGGGTTTCTGTCGATTGAATATTAGAAAATATAGAAATTAATGGGATAAATCAACCACTCTGAGGGAATCAAACCTCCAATTGATCAGGATCAACCTCCAATTGTACATAAAGCAATTGATGCCTGATCGCCATCCATATTTTTATATGTTAAAGGACCAAATTGAACAAAGTGGCCTTCAACAAATTCCTACAAAGTCCTTCTTGGAAAAGACTTTTTGTTAAGTAAAAAAAGGAAAAAAGAAGTTTTTGTATATGTTTATGCGGTTATCTGCCTCACCAGCAAGGCCATATTGAGTCATGAGAGCTAGTTTAACAATTAATTTAAGCTTATAAGGCCTTCATGTCTGCTTGTCCCATATACCCATCCTTTGCTGTCCCTCTGCCTTTTGTTTTTCCGTAAATTTTCTTATCATGATAATATCATTTTTTTTTTTTTTTATCTTCTCCTGTCTTTTTAATGTAGACACATTATGTTCTGTTGCTTTGTTCCTTTAAAGAACAACTGCAACAACATGTCCGGGTCCATGCAATGGAGGCAGTAATGGCTTGCTGGGAGATTGAGCAATCCCTGCAAAGTTTAACAGGTGATTTTCTGTTATACTATCCTATTTGAATTTGTTCGTTTCCAGTAGACTTTACTGCTAGCGTAAAACAAATGTCTTCCATGGACTTTTGTTTGCTTCCTTACTCGCTGTTTGTTGTTCTCCACGGTTAGTAACTAGTACTGGCAGTAATTTTTTGGTGGCAATTTTTAATTCTTTTCGTTTTTCCTCTGCGTGCCCCCAATAAGCACTATTGGATACCCTCTATTTTATGATATTCTTGAATATTCAGCTGTTTCTTGAAATATATCCTTTGCATGAATGACTTTAGAATTTTGTTTTATAGATTATTTCCATAACATCTTTTTAATCTTTGTGTCATGACCAATTGGAATCTCCATCTCCGGCTTTGATTCTGTGAATTATTACTGGATCCCATGATCTGTCATGAAATAACCATATGTTAGATTGCAAGTCTTTTTGTTTTTTTTTTAACTGTCATGCCTTCTTTCTTTGGAAGAGAACGTTATATTTGTCAAGATAATGAGTTCCAAAGCATTAGTTAAAGAGTAATACTACTCTTCGCATTAAAATTTCACACCAACTTCACACAAGTTGTATTTAAGCCTTGCCCTGATGACTTTCTATGTTTGTGGAACATTAAAAATCTTCCTCTTTTATACTCTGCTATGTAAGCAATTGCATGGGATAATCGTGAGTACCAAAGTTATAATTGCTCCCACGTACTGTATGAGCAGGGGTCTCTCCAGGTGAGGGTACAGGTGCAACAATGTCTGATGATGATGATGACCAAGTAGATAGCGATGCCAACTTGTTTGATGGTAGTTTGGACGGTCCAGATAGCATGGGCTTTGGTCCTCTTATCCCAACAGAGACTGAGAGGTCCTTAATGGAGCGTGTGAGGCAAGAGTTGAAGCATGAACTGAAACAGGTAATCGAAGGAATTGTTAATTGCCAAGTATTATTTCGTCTTCAACGGTACCAACTTGTGTTCTCTTTCTTTATAGGGTTACAAGGAGAAGATTGTAGACATACGGGAGGAAATTTTACGCAAGAGAAGAGCAGGAAAGCTTCCTGGGGACACCACCTCTGTCTTGAAAGCTTGGTGGCAAACACATTCCAAGTGGCCATACCCTACTGTAAGTTTTGCCTAATTAGAAGCAGTCAAGGAATCGTTTTAAACCTGCTAATTTGACATCATAATAGGGGAAAAGCCTTCATTTTTTTATCACATAAAACCTCAGCAAGGGAGGGCCCTTCGGACCCACCCTTAGGAAGTAAACCCTGCATACATGACCCTACTCATCAGAATCGTGTATCAGGTAATCGAGGGAAATTCTAAGTGCGGAATCGAACTTAGAATGTCCGAGTATACAGCTCATCCCAACTCTGCCTTTTAACCATTAGGCTGCACCCTGACGGATAAAAGCCCTTACTGCATGCCAAGCATAAACTAGACTCTAGAGCCACTAAGAATCCCCCACAATGTCTGGGGTTATACTCATGTAAAAAGCCACAAATTTTCTTTCCTACAACAATTATTGTAAGGGTGCATACACATGCAGAAAACAAACACTACCACGTACAAATTATACCGTCTGAAACGGCCTTTTTCAAGAACCCTTAAGCGAGTCAGCTGCTTACAAGTTAATTTTTAGTTATGTCAAACCAAATGCAGAAAACATTTCATTGATGAATACCTAAATTCTATGAACGTTCAGGAGGAAGATAAGGCAAGGTTGGTACAGGAAACTGGTTTGCAATTAAAGCAGATAAATAATTGGTTTATTAATCAGAGGAAGAGGAACTGGCACAGCAATCCTTCAACTTCTACAGTCTTGAAGAGCAAACGCAAAAGGTAGTCCAATTAAAGCATGTCTGCTTGTTTGTTGAAATTTCTCATGAGCTTTGCACCAACCATAATTTGAAAAGAAGTAATGCAGGTGAAAATAGCCATGATCGTTTCATTTAAATGGAAGAAATTCAAGAACAATTCCTGAAAAGATCTATGTACGTACTTCCTCTCAAGTAATCAATCCAACATACTACACAAAATTGTGACACCATAAGGATTCATGGTATGGCCATGGATTCAAGTAAAATACCAGTATTCTGCTTCTTCAGAAAGAAAAAAAGGCTGACATAGAGGATGAGGTTGGGATGATGAACCCAGTTTGTAACATTTCACAGATTGGTCAGAGGATTCAGACACTGGTGCATACGACACCGATCTCATTAGCAACTCCAGCATTTAGGATTTATAATACTGCAACTGAATTGGATGCATTGGCGGGATTATGATTTTTGTTTCCTTCTTCTTGCCTGTGAATAAGAAGAGTGAGGGGTTGTGGGTGTACAGTGAAATAATCTGTGCATGGTTCCTTACAGTTATACTGTGATTATAGCTTTAATTTGAAAATTTTATTGTAGAGTTAAATTTGTAGCAAAGTGTGGCATAAAAGTTTTTACAGTCTGATTGTTGATGGACCTACTGCTCTTCCAAGCTACTCATGCCATAGCTGGCAAAAAATATGATGTTTGTAGTGTATTTTCCTCCTTTTCTCTCTCAATTGATATGTAGAAGTGACTTGATATATCAGTGCAGATGCAGTTGCTGGTACCATGCTCAGCACTCGAGTCTAATTGGGACAATTTTTGAGTTAATATGTTTGATACAAGTCCAAATGGGTTAGATAGGCAATGATGATAATGGTATGTTGTAATCTGAACTGTTTTGATAGGTTCTTTATGAATCCAAATCATATGTTTTTGTGTATGTATTAGAAATCACTAATACGCTTTTGCCTAAAGTTGTAATTGTTCTGAAAAACAAGTTTCAAGGAAATGCATATTTGTCCTTTCTAGTGACCAAGTTAGAACCATGTCCCTGATTAGAGATGTATTTGAGCCAAGCCGAGTATTGGATATTTGGACCTGGCTTGGCTCAATCACAAGGGTGTTTAACCTCAGCTCGGACTCGAGTTGAGTTTTAAAGAGCCTTTCAAACTCGGCTCACCAAACTCGTTGCCAAGGTCGAACTTGAGCTAGAAAATTCGCAATAAACAAAAATACACAATTTTCTAATTGCAAATTATTCTACAAAATAAACAAGTACTTTTTGAAAAAAAAAATACACTTTTAACCCCTGTTACTTAAATACGTAATATGATAGATTTTGGGTTCAGAGTACTAGACATTAGATTCTTAAAGAATTTAAACCTTTTAAATTTTGAGGAAACCTAAAATACTATTTTAAACTCAAGGTTTGAGATCTGATTTTATTTATTAATGAGCTTGATGTCTTTAAATTGACAATTACATTGCATAGTAAAATAAAAGACTAAATAAAATAAACTACTCTAATGATAATACTTATCTCTGACATTTAAATTTAATCATACTTCTAATGTTATCTATAAGGATAACATATTTTTCTAAGGTATTTTAATAGTAAAATACCTCTATTATTAAACCTCTAACAACCCCTGCCAATATATATATATAAAATATGCCCCGAACAATGAATTTCATAGAACACTGAAAATAAATATAGTAAGAAAGCAAGGATATAAAGAAGATCAAATTAAGAACCACCATGCACGTCCCAACTCGCCTTTATCCATCCCCAGTGGTGGTGGTGCGCATCGATGTGCCATGGCAAAATGATCATGATATGCATGACCATCAACTTCTCTATGTATTATATCATCAGAATTAAGCGCGTAACTCTGCGGATCATATTGAAATTGCATCCTCCTTTTCTTCTTCCTTCCAAGCATACCAAAACACCCACTAAACTCCTTCCACTTCGGCTTCACCTTCCTCGTCATTTTATTCACCAACCAATTTTCTTCTTTCTCCCCACCTTGTTGCCGTTGCCGAAGTAGATCTCTTCCACGTGTGCTATCGTTATTTGGGCGCCATCTGAAGCAAATCCTCCGAAAACAGCAGCAAGACGAAGATGTGCTCTTCTCAGCGTCATAATCCTCAACGTACTCACTCTCTTCTAAATCATAATTTTCACTAAAGGAGACCAATTTTTCATGTGGGGTACTGGCCATGGGAGAGAGAGAGAAAAAAATGAGAGATCGAGAGTACTAGTGCTTTAAATATAAAGATTATTCATTAGAGACATAATCCAATACGGAAAGAGAGAAGATCGAGTACGTAGTGCTTTTATATATGAAGGATTATTATAGAGACATAATCCAATACATAATACGGA
Source organism: Carpinus viminea (assembly GCA_013348765.1). Classification (NCBI taxonomy): domain Eukaryota; kingdom Viridiplantae; phylum Streptophyta; class Magnoliopsida; order Fagales; family Betulaceae; genus Carpinus; species Carpinus viminea. Next base: position 13,864,920 of record CP054670.1, on the reverse strand, counting down.
GAAGACGAGGTTCATGACTCAATATATATGCTTACATTTGAAGAGTTTTTGTATGTACGTCTTATTGGTGCATGGATGGTCGGCCAAATGTGTTTTTGGACTTTTGCAGCTGTGCCTTATGTGCGCCTGTTAAAAATTATAATGGTTTGGAATTGTGTTTGAAAATATAATTTTAAGTTAAAAATATTTCTTTTGGCAAAAGTTTTATTTTAAATTTTTGTCAAAAGTGTAATGTATTAATTTAGAACTTTTGAGATTTTTGAGAATAAAGCTTTTAAGTAAAAAAGAAAAAGAAAAAAAGGTTTTTTGGCAAAATCTTGTTTTTAAGTTTTTGTCAAAAGTGCATTTAGTCATTTTAGGCTTTTTGGGCCATTAAAAGCACTATCAATTTTTTTACCAAACGAGTACTTTTTTTTTTCAAATAGATTTTTTAAGCATTAAACATTTTAGGTTTCTCAAACGCATTCTTAAACATGCTCTTAGAGTAAAAAAAAACTTTTACAATTTTTACTAAAATGCAAACTTTGTTTGGCATGACTTTTAAAATACTAAAATATTTTTAAGTTCTCTAACGAATTCCAAACCACCTAAAGAGAGCTTTGTTCTCAACTTCCATGTTTGAGCCAAAAAGGCAGAAACAAACATCTCTCATTCGACCACCAAGTTGGTAGTTGAGTTGTTAACTCAACCCTCCTATTTTCCTAGTTGAATCCATTTATAGTAGTAGTAAACCATATGAGTTTTATCAACCTAATGGAAAAAATTACATTAAAAAAACCCTCTATGTCACTTTTCTTGGATTTGGTTAGCTGGTACACTGAAAAACTGCTACATATATGTAATTACCTTTTTAATGGTTAAGATTTAACTTTATTTTATTTTAAATTGAAATTAAATCTAAATCGTTGAAATTGTAAGCACCTAATTTTCAAATCCATGTTTCCTGACCTTTGTTGAGAGGATTCAACTTAAGTGCTAAAAAAACAGTAATACATCTTTAAAAATAATAAACGGTCCATAACAACCATGAAGCAATATCTTAAGAGAGGAGGAGGCCACGCTACTACTTCAACGGCCAGCATCACAGCCGAGGATTCCTCGCTGTGATGTCCAGCACTGGAGCTGTTTGGCGATAGCAAAATAACATCGCCCAAGTGACCACAGAGCACAGAGGCAGCAAACATGAAGATTTCCATAAGTTTGTTGCTTTCCCATTTTGGGTTCTCAAAAGAAATGGTTTTTACTTCTTCGATCTGGTCTCGTTAATTACAATATTCCAAAAAGAAAAGAAAATAATTATTACAACCTGCTGTCCAGCAAGCTTCAGTTATACTCTTCTTCGATCCAGTTTCGTCAACTCCCATCAATTATCTGTGCTTGGCTAAACAACGGCTGAACTTGTTCTAGTTCCCAGCTCCTTTTCTTCCTCATCCTTGTCTGGCACCCACCAAAACAATGAGATTCTTAGACCCAGCAATGACAACTAAACTTTCATTTAACAAGATTAAACACAAAAAATCAAAAGAAAAACAGAATAGGTCTATTTGCAAATTTGAGAGTGTTCATAGGCCAGAAAGATTCCCTCCAAATCATTCTGAGAAAGTGACAAGTCAAAAAGAGATGATCCATAGACTCAACCTCATAGGGGCAACAAGAATCCATTTCATGCTTGAGAGGGGAAGAAGAGAGAAGATTCCATCCCACCCTCCAGATGAAATTTTTCCCGAGGAGTTTGAGACGTTCATGCATCTTAAGTTTCCAAAGAGAATACCATTATGTACTAGTGAGGGGGCATAAGGGGTTGATAGAGTGATCAAAGTTTGTAGGGAGAAGATTCCATCCCACCTTCCAGAGAAGTTTGAGACACGCATCTTAAGTTCTAGAGAGAATACATGAGTTTAAGACTTACTTTACTTGGATGATAGAGCAAACAGCTTGTATGAGAGTGAGGAACAACAAGGTAACAGCAGCTGTGGTAGAAGCAACCAACCAAGGAGTGCGAAGATAATCCCGTCTCAAGGAAGCCAACCAACCATGTGAAGGGTCCTCGTAGAATTTTTTCAACTTGTTACACAGATCATAATAATTGGAGCTCATGGTTGAATATACAATACTTGTTCCTAGACTGTTGATGAAAGTTGCATCATTGTTACCTAGGCCATTAACCATGATCCCCTTTCGACCAAGTAACTCCACATCTTTTTCACTCTGGATAAGGAAATGTAACAGGAGAAAATAATCAGTAACATATGCGTCATTTGGATAGTGACATTGCTCAAAAGCCATTAGGTTTCGAGCATAAAGCTCTGTGCAATTGTCCAACGTAAAGCGTGGGATTTTCAACACTCCCTTCTCATAGTGTAGGTCAAGTAAGCATTTGCTTGAACGATTCACCTCGAACTTCAATCCTACCTCATTCAATTGGGTTGCACCAAACATATGCTCAACTATTTGAGATTTTCTTCTTGGTAGACTTTGAGGTAGGTAAAATTTTCTAAGCAAATCAACAAAGTGCATTATTTTCAGCTCAGGATCAGGAGAAAATTTTTGAATGTTGTAAAGTTCAAAGTAGTGAAAGGTAAGCGCAGTGAAGGAAGGTAAGTCTTGGCGAGATGCAAATGCAAGCTTAAATAATTTATCAATAATAACGAAAGGAAGTTGATTTTCAAGTAACATAAAGTCCAGCAGCATCCTAGCAGCCAACCATGGCTTTAATACTATCTTGTCACCAGATGTCCATCCTCCACCCAATTTCTGAAAAAAAGCTCAACAATGAAGCTTGCATCCATCAAGATCATTTTCAAAAAATCATACCTACCAAGTGGAATAACCTCTGCATAACATTGACAGATACTTTCTTCAGAATCCTCTATAGTGCATACTAAATTCTCCAAGTTTATCATGGCCCGTTCCATGAATTCCTTGAGATATCTTACTTTGTACTTTTCCATGATTTGCAATTTTTCATCGCCATGGTGAAAAGGCCCTATTGAAATAACCTGAGGAGTGTAGGCTTCTTCGTTCAACTTGCGAAGGGGATATGGAACCTTATAGATACAACATTTAGGTGATGAGAGAGGCTCCAAGCTTTCTACCTCTTTTGTGATGTCATTTAACAAATTTGCACGTTGATATTCATCTTTTATTGAAGCATTAGCTATTTGTTGAATTTCCGCACTTACTGGTTCTCCCATCTATCAAGTTGCCTTCCTTAAATTTCCTAATGACAAAGACAAGAGTCACTAGCATTAAAAAATTGGATGGGTAGTTTCCCATTTCCCATGGTTCAAGTGATGATGTGGAAAAAGAGAACTAGAATTTCATAGACATATCAAGAGTAAAATAGGGAGTCATGCTCAACCAATATATGGACAGAGAGGAGACATGCTCAACCACCATTCTATTCCTACTAATTACAAGGAGAAAATAATACAAAATACTTTAATTTTAGACTCTATCGTTTCCACATTATATAGCCAATATTCCAACAACTCCCATTCTTATTACTATGTACTACCACATTCAACCCTTCTTTAGACACATCCCAACACAAATGCAACTTCCAAGATAATCAAGCACACAAGTTACAATGCTATACAACTTATTAGTTACAAAGTACAATATTTAATAGGAAACACATACTGATTAAGACCACTTTTCCAAGAAACTCTTAGGTTTCAAAGACTACCACAATGACAATAGCTCTAATAGCAAGAAATTTAGTGTTGATAATGTAATGACCCAGGAAAATCGCCAGCCATATCTACGCTCTTACTCCAAAAATACTAGTCAATTTGGAATATCTTATAATCACTTACAAAGCCTAATTTCACCTAGTAAGAACCAACGAATGACTTAGCACCATAAGTGCCTTTATAATCCACCCACTTTATATGGGTTATTCATCTTCCCAATGTGAGATTTTGTTGTTATAATCTCCCACCTTAAATCCCTAACATCCTTGTCAAGACCATGTCATGTAGTGTTTAGTAACACATGGCATTATTTAGTTGTTCTCATACAATTTGTAACAATCTAGAGAAAGCTAGCCACATTTGCGCCATCACTCCAAAAGCACTAGTTAATTTGAAGCTTCGTATATATAATCATTCATAAAACCTAGTCTCACCTAGTAAGAAACCATAACTTAGAACCTGTCTTTATAATCTAACAAAATTATGTTGGCTATTCATCTTCCCAACCTAAAGATTGGAGTGTTATAGATATGATATTATAGGGAGGTTATTTTTAACATAGATCCTTTCGGCATTGAGTTCTAAAACATTTACTCCTAATGATGTTATATCATTAGCTCATGTATATCACACTATCCCAACTTAGATGTAATTATGACACAAAATTTACAGGTTGATTGACTATCACATATTAAAAAAGCCTTTTGGTAAGTTGATTTTGTGAAAGCCTTTGCATGAAAAACAAAAATGTTAAATAAATAAATAAATAACTCCAAAGGGTAGCTCAATCGGCTAAGGATCCTGTCTCATGATGCAAAAGTTACCGGTTCAAATCTCCCATTCCCACTCCCACTCCCCTTAGGCCCAATTACTTAAAAAATAAAATAAAATAAAATAAAAAAGTTGGAAAATTAATTTTACAAACTAACATTACCATAAACTTTAAAATAATGTGATAGAGTCCAACCCAACCCAAAGTCTCAAAAATAAGAGCAAGAGAAGATGAAGGTTATTGGGATGTTGCAACTAGTGTTTGTTAGTAGTTGAGTTTGAATAAGCCACTTGTATGGTAACATAATTGAGTAATTATGGAAGTCAATCTTGTGTCCTTCTTTTGTTACTTTATGAATAAGGTAGTTTTTAAAATCATCATTTGATCAAAATTTAATAATGATCAATCACAAGTTTAATGGTGATTTTAGAAGTCACGTCATTTTTAGAGTGACACACGAGAAAAATAAGAGTAACTTTTAGCATTACTCAAAGTAGTTATCTTTTTGCTAGCATGGTAGAGTTTTAGTGTGGGAGAAGTCAGGGAGGTCTTTTATCAAACAAGTTGTGTGCGGTGCCACTCCCAGCCGAAGTGGAATTTTACTTCATCCAATTCAATCCCAGTTTTACAAATTCCATCGCGTAATCCCATTTCCAGTCACAACCCAATCACAGTAACCAATCAAAATGACAAAATATGGGAGCTTTTGGGGACATATTTCAGTTCAGCACCCTCTGGTGACGTGCAATCACCTTATTGTGAATGTAATATGTTTAAATCTTAAAATAAATAAAACCCTAATTGTAAAACAAAATGTAAGGCTGTCAATAGCTAGGAATAATTAAAAGAAAAAGAATAGTCGAAATTTTACTAAATTTCAGGTCATTCACTTAAAACAACAACTAGAATGAAAAGCGGCGACGTTTAGGTTAAATCACTGCAAGCATAAACAATAGAGAAGAAGTGTATAAAACAGCGCGAGAGAAAGATTATTGGACCTTTAACATTGCATTATATTTGGTATAAATGAGAGAAGGCTTTCACCTTTAGCTTCTTCTGTAAATGAAGTGTAGCTCACAAATTACAATGGATTGCTGGCTCTCCGTCTCTCTCCCCCTTTGTGCGGTTCTTAGTTTGCACTTACTTAATTTAAAGGGTTAAATATAAATTTAGTACAGCATGTTAAATTTATCTGCAGCCCTCATTTGTCGATAATTTCATTTCACAGCATGTGCACCGAATTCATGGCCACCTCCTAGCTATTCTTTTGTCAACAAATGGCTTTACTTTTAGCCCACCATATTTAATTCCTTGTCTCCCACTTTGTCTCTTCCAACAAATAAACCATGCACTTTCGGTGAATTAAATATGGCCATCAACATTTAGTCCATATTTTTGACTTGTTGGCCAAAGACCAATTTACAATTGAATTGCCAACAAAAACGTGTTGGTTTCTTTTGTCAAAAAACCAGCACATAACTTTTAACTTGTGAAATTCCAAGTCATCCACAACAAATTTCAAAAGAAACCAAAGAGATAAAGCAACGAAATATAGAATTCACCGATATCTTACAAAAACAATCCTTGAGAGGGGGTTTGGCAGTAGGGGGTGGGCCGAACAACCCCAGCTGTCATTGTTTTTTTTTTTTGGGTTTCTTTTATGGGGTTTCTTAGAAGAAAAAAAATACATAACACCTAAAAATTCAAGTATCACGCCATATGGCGTCCATGTGTAATGGTGATGTAGCGTTCTATTAAAATATCTAACGGAATGTTAACAGAGATATCGAGTGAATTTATTTGCAAACCACATATACCACTTGTGATATTTTTAAAAACTCAAGTACCTCTTTGATTTTGGTGCAAACCACATGTTTTATATTTATCTGCAACCCTCATTTGTCGATAATTTCATTTCACAGCATGTGCACCGAATTCATGGCCACCTCCTAGCTATTCTTTTGTCAACAAATGGCTTTACTTTTAGCCCACCATATTTAATTCCTTGTCTCCCACTTTGTCTCTTCCAACAAATAAACTCATGCACTTTCGGTGAATTAAATATGGCCATCAACATTGTTGAATCCAAATCCGACTAATTGGGCCCTAGAGTCCATACGAGGTCAGCCCATGATAGTGGCCCGAACAAGAGTGTATTATACGGACTAATCAAACAATATCTTCGAGAGACCAAACATTCGGATTTCCCGAGTATTGAAGACCAAACACTCGGATTTCCCGAGTGTTTAAACCTTCCGATCATGAGTGGCCATGATCCTCGGTTTAGCCGAGGATCTCGTCAGCCGAGCATAATGACGTCATCAAGTTCCTATAAAAGGGAGACTTCACCCGTCATTCGAAGGTATCCTGCTTTCCTCACAACTCACTTATTCCCTTCAAGTTATCCGATTACCCATAATCAAATACAAACGGACACCCCGACCTATCTTATCTTGTTCTATTTTGCAGCCATATCAACCCAAACACCATCACCATCGTCCATATCATCATCAACGATCCAGCAAACCAACGACTCAGAACTTACCACGTCATCCTTGGGAAAATTGTGCTCTAACAGTTTGGCGCCGTCTGTGGGAAACGTATTTTCGAATTCTTTCTTACAAAAGAAAAAAATCTTTTCAAGGATGAAATCTCGTGACAACGGGTCACCGCAGACTCGATGAAGTTCAGCGTCCCCAAAACCCAACCGGCACCATTAGAGGAAGTTGTTAACCGTGTCAACAGCACCGTAGAAGTCACCACTCGGGAATTCCAATGTCTCACTTCTTGGCTTCTTCACCGAGGAGATCAGCAGAATGTGGCTACTAAAAGCCACCGAGCACAGCCTCGAACTAGGTGGGAAGGTTGCTCTCGGAAATCCAAACTGGGAAGAGATTCAAGGGCGACAGTCTGACAACGAGCGAAGCCAAGAGCACTACTATTCCGTTGGACGTCTCCACTTGTCCCCTCTCAGTTCATCATGTCATAACTGGTCAGACCATCTGGGAAAACATGAAGCAGAGCGCGATATACCGAGCCAGAAAGGAGAAAGCGAGGAGCCGACCCCTCCATTCGGGAAGAAAACAACAAAACCACCTTGTGCTGATCAGGTAACAGCTCCGTACTTTTCCAGCAATTCTCAATTTCCTTTGATCAAAAGCTATGACGGAAAAGGAGACCCAGCAAGTCATATCGACAAATTCCAAACTCATCCATCCCTTCGCAACCTCCCTAGTGAGATTGCTTGCCACATCTTTCCTTTAACTTTAGAAGGAAGAGCCCGAGAGTGGTTTGACAGTCTGAACCCATGTACTGACTTTGGTACTGTTAGAGCATAGTTTTCCCAAGGATGACGTGGAGAGTTCTAAATCGTTGGTTTGCTGGATTGTTGATGACGATCTGGATGATGATGGTAATGGTGTTTAGGTTGATCTGGCTGCAAAATAGAACAAGATAAGATAGGCCGGGGGTGTCCCGGCGACGGAAACTCCGATGCCTAAGTTAGTATTTGATTATGGGTAATCGGATAACTTGGAGGGAATAAGTGAGTTGTGAGGAAAGCAGATACCTTCGAATGGCGGGTGGAGTCTCCCTTTTATAGGAACTTGATGACGTTGTCCTGGTCGGTCGGAGAGATCCTTGGCCGAATCTTCCGATCATGGCCCTTCATGATCGGAAGACTCGAACACTCGGGAAATCCAAATGTTTGATCTCCCGAAAGTATTGTCTGATTGGTTCGAATAATATACTTAACCGATACTCGAAAGAACGAGGATTCGCGAATCAAGACTAACATTCGGAAGGACTGAATAATCAATAGTCGACGAATCATATCCAGATAAGCTAATATGTCTACGAGCCTTGTCCTCCTCTCATGGGCCTGACCTCGCATGGGTTGCCAAGCCCATGTTATTTAAATTTGGATCCAACAGTTACCCCCCCAATTTCCTAATCAGAAGGTTCTAGGAAATTTATGTCTTTTGACCTCCCTTCTTGCGAAAAGATTCCTTATTCCAATTTATACCTTCCGCTACTCTCTTCTAGAGTTTTTTCCTTCCTTCGACAGTCTATCCATCAACCACGTTCGCCTTTCTCTTCTTCGCCGGAATCTATCCCTTTTGTCGGAAGATGAGCCAGAAAGAAACCGATATCGCGGATCTACTGGGGGATTCATATCTGGGTTCCTGGAGATCTGAAATCACAAACATGGACGAGGCTCGGCTTCACAATTCTTACTCTATCCCATCTTCGATTACCTTGCGATTTGCCGCAAAGAAAAGCGGCGCGACGGTAAGGGATGGCGTGCACGAGGTTTGCGTGTACGAAGATATGTTTAAAGCGGGGTTTCGATTTCCCTTTCCAAGGGTAGTACGAGAACTACTCCATTTCCTCAAGATAGCTCCTCATCAGCTAACTCCGAACACTTGGAAAATATTCTTTGCGTGTGTGGTCCTATGGCCTAAGGCGTTGGGGGAAGGGAAGAATCTTTCTGTAAAAGAATTCTTGAAGATATACGAACTCGCTGAAGTTCGTGGCGCCGAATACCTTTTCAACTTCCAAGAGCGGCGTCCCACTAAATTCATTCGGTTGACTGGTCATTCCAATAATAAAGCTTGGAGAAAGAGATTCTTTTTTGCTCAGGGAGACTGGGAATTTTCTATGACAGAAATAATCAAAGATCCCGATGTCCCCAGGGAGACACGTCTTCCTTCGAGTGGAAGAGAAGAACTGCTACGAATCCGGACGAGGAGGACCGATAGATAAACTATGGAAGTATGCCCATGCCCATGAATATCCTTCAAGATGAAATTTGATGCCATTTTCTCTCATCTGGCGGCATACCTTAGATATCCCGGATCGAAGGTTTGGGCGGCGAAAATGTTATCGAAGGATCAAGGATACAATGACAAAGAAGAGAAGTGGCGGATATCGAAGCTTGAGGCTTTCGGTCCCGGTGGAAAGAGATCTAAGATTTCTTCGATACTCTAGCCTACAACCGATGAGCCTTTGCGGCGTCCACCTCAACTCTCTCTTCCAAAGGAAATGGCCTTTCCACGGAGATCCGAGATGACAAGGGAAGAACAAAACAAATCCAGCTCTCCGGAGGATCCCCAACCGGTTGATTCCTTCTCCATCTTACTTACGGAAGCGGAAAAAGGCATATCCGGTTTTTGACTTACTCGCCAACACTCCCATCTAGAGAAGTAAGCGTTTCCATTAGAGAGAATAATCCTACGATAATTCCATCTAGGGATATATCACTCATTGCCATGGGAAGTGATACTGTGATTCCTCCATTATCTAGAGTAATGTACCCCCCTTCACTATCTTCGATTGTCGATTCTCCTGATCTTCCAACGGCTGGGGCAGCCCAAGAAAATCCCCCTTCTGATGTAGAAACCATGGAGCCCTCCCTTTCCAATGAGATGGACAGAAGTAGGGCTTCTCCATTGCAACCTGATCCTATGGATGATGATGAGGTCACAGGGTCTTTAAAGGGACATTTAGTCGATAACCGATTCTTCGCAACAAATCCGAATGTTTACAGAACCCCGAGCCGCCGAACTTCTAGCGAATCCATCAAGTTTTTAGGAAGAGAAATCAACTGGGTAGGTGACCCCCTTGAAGCGTTTGCAGATTTGATTCCCGGAATTTGACGACAGATGCCGCCGCACTATCTCGCCAAGAAACAACAAACAAAATGTTCCAACACCTTATAGATGTAAGCCCTTCTAACCTTTGCTCCTCTCCTTTTCCTTAACTGACAGTGAATTTCTTTCGACTTCTTTTGTTTTTGCAGGGTTTTCTGAAGGGTATGATTTTTTATTTTAGATTCCGAGAAACCCATGAATAGGTGGTTGCCGAGAACGAGACATTGAGGAAGGAGCTTGACGAATCTCAAACGAAAATTAGGTGGTTAGAGAGTAAAAAAACAACAAACAAAATGTTCCAACACCTTATAGATGTAAGCCCTCTTCCCAAATGACTCCTACTTGTTTTGAGAAGGAAATTCGTCTTCTAGAGGCTGCCCATCTCGAATAGGTCGGATGTAACTCTCGAATTGGGCATGCCGTAGCCAAAGTCGATGCTCTTTCTGAACCACTTCTTGCTCTGAAGGCGAACACTCCTACTCGTAGCAAGAAATTCCCCAGAATGCACATTCTTCATTGCTAAGGAGTTTCTTCATGTAACTGCCCTTAATATGTTAGAACACTTCTACATGGGCTACTAGGAGGGTTCGAAACTAATCAATCATTCATTCTCAGAACATTCCAAAATAGACACCATCTCTCCAAATGCACATTTCTTCATTCTGAGCAAGTTTCTAAGTAGGTTTCTCCGTTAATAGCAGAAATGGATTATAGAGGCTACCAATGAGTTTAGGCCCCATCATCATATGATCGAACACTCCTCCAGAGCGACTTCCTCCGATAGTGGACATTCTGAAGAATCGAGTCGACTCTACGATCGCCCATTCCGAATCAGGTTAGAACACTCGCTAAGATGGCTACCAGTTATATTCATAATCATTCATTTTTAATGTAATCCTACTAGATCGTTCTAAGAATGCACATTTTTCATTCATTCCTTCTGATGAATTCTTTCTATATCTATACCATCCTATATATTTTGAACACTTACTCAAAGGCTCACGCCCGAGAATGCACATTTCTTCATTCGAATTTTTCTATAATAATTATAGGTTAGAACACTCGCCATTGAGGCTACTTTGCCTAGACATAAAATCATTCGTTTCTAACACTCCTATTTCGTGAGTTTAGAATTTGTAAATGCACATTTCTCCTTCGAGCATTCTTTAAAAGCGGTTTCTGAATAGGTTAGAACATTCATGCTATAGAGGCTATCAATTCTAACCGAATCATCGTTTCTCGGAACACTCCTACTTGGAGGTCAGACGCCCGAGAATGCACATTTCTTCATTCGAGCACTCCTTCTCAGAGGTTGCCCATTCAATAGGTTAGAACACTCCCAGAGGCTACCAGTTCCCTAACGAATCATTCGTTCTCGGAACACTCCTACTTGGAGGCTGCACGTTCGAGAATGCATATTTTTTATTGAGCACTCCTTCTACAGTAGGCGCCCACTCCGAATAGGTTAGAACACTCACATAGGCTACCAGCCTCTAACGAATCATTCGCTCGGAACACTCCTACAAAGTGCACGCCCGAGAATGCACTATTTCTTCATTCGGAGCACTCCTTCTACAGAGGCTGCCCACTCCGAATAGGTTAGAACACTCCTGCTACAGAGGCTACCAGTTCCTAACCGAATCATTCGTTCTCGGAACACTCCTACTTCAGAGGCTGCACGTTCCGAGAATGCACATTTCTTCATTCGGAGCACTCCTTCTATGAGGTGCCCACTCCGAATAGGTTAGAACACTCCGCCATGAGAGGCTACGGTTCTAACCGAATCATTCGATTCGGAACACTCCTACTTTAGAGGCGCACGCCCGAGAATGCATATATATATATTATATTTATTTTATTTTCGAGCACTCCTTCTCGAGGGCTGCCCACTCCGAATAGGTTTTCTGGGCAATCTTTAGAGGGGTCTATAATTCGAGTTATTCATCACGCTATTTCCTTAACGAAAGACTTTATAGTATTGATCGCAGGATACAACATATATTTTCATTTACAAATAATATTTCTTTAAGTGTCCATTCCACGATCGCGCGGTAACGATTTCCCTCCGCATTTTGAGATAATAAGCTCCCGACCTTGCATTCGTGCAGCGACTCTATATGGCCCTTCCCAATGGGCCGCTTTGCCTTGCCGAATCTTTGGTTGCGGTTGTAACCTTCGCAAAACCCAATCACCGACCTTGAAGCTTCTATGTTGGACTTTTGGTTGAAGTACCGAGCGTTCGTTCTTGATGTACCACCATCATTGCTTCGCTTGATCACGCCTTTGTAACAAGTCTAAATGCACTCTAAGGCCTTCATCGTTGGTTCTTGTTTGAAGGTTTCATCACGGTAACTTCGATCCAATCTCCACGGAACGAATGACCTACTGTGCAAGGTGAGAGCATACGGAGTTTCTTCCGTGGCGGTTTTTCTTTGTAGTTCGATATGCCCACGCACTTGGGGAGATCTTCGCCCAATCTCCCTTCGATCGCTTCAACTTCTTCTTGAATCTTAAAATGGTTTTATTGGTAGCTTCTACAGACCGTTTTGCTTGGGGTGACCTAGGTGATGAAAAGTAGTTCTTATGTTGAGCTTGGCACCATTCTAATGAATCACAATGAATTTGCCGTTATCGGTGACAAATGCTGAGGAATGCCATGACAGATGATGTTTTTTTTCCATAAAAACTTTTCTATGCACTTGGCGGTGATACTGGACAAAGCCTCCGTTTCCGCCCATTTAGTGAAATAGTCCACTGCTACTACCGCAAAACGAACTCCTCCCTTTCCTTGAGGGAAAGGTCCAACTAGGTCTACCCCACACTGGGAGAAGGGCCATGGTGAGGATACGGAGCTTAAATCCTCCGGTGGTCGCCAGATACGTTAAGCGCTGGCACTTGTCACAAGTGTTTTGACTATTTACGTGGAATCGCGACTCATATTCGGCTACTAGAACCTGCTCTAATAGCCTTATGTGCCAACATCCTCGATCCCGAATGATTTCCGCAAACGCCTTCGTGAATCTCGCGTAGAATGTAATCACCTTCTTCTCGGGATACACATTTTAGTAACGGCAACATGAAGCCTCTTTTGTACAAAGTGCCGTTGATTAAGGTGAATTGTGCGTTTACTCTTTAGTTTTACCGCCGCTTTCTTGTCAATCGGAAGATCGCCTTCCGTAAATAGCTCACTAACTCGCTTACCATGGAGGCATTATATAAAGTGTGAGGATGGTAGCCTCTTTGGATACCGTTGGTTGGGCGAGAACCTGAATCGACATTTATTTTTCTCCGAATCCTTAGTCGTACTGAACCCATCCGAGCCGAGGTCGGCTTCTTCATTCGGTTCCTCGGTATTTTAATAATACTAAACCCTTTGAGGAGGCTCGCATATCTTGGATCCGGATAAATAAAGTTTCATCTTTCGCCTTTGGCCTCAAATTACCTTGAATGTGGCCAACGATTACTTGAGAGTCGCTCGTAACATATTCGGCGCCTATCTCTTGGGCTACTAAGGCTATCACCGCTCGACTCGGCCTCGTTATTTGTAACCCAAAATTCTAATCGCCAGAGCTGTAAGCTTTCTCCGTTGGGGCCTTTATCACCACGGCTCCACCACCTTGTCTTGTCGCCGAACCATCACGTGAATTATCCATAAGTCGATCTTAGAGCGCTTCTTCGTAATGCCGTAAATTCGCTACAAAATCGCTATACTTGCCCCTTAATTGCATTCCGAGGAACAAATTCAACGTCAAACTCGAGTTCAATGGCCCGTTACCAATCGCCGGATAGGTCCAACTTGCGGAGGACTTTCTTGGGGTATTCTTAGGACTTTGATCGTATGAGCTTGGAAATATGGCCTGAGCTTCCTAGAGCGATGGTTAACGCGAAAGCCATTTTCTCCATTTGCATGTATCGTTGTTCGGCTCCCCTTAATGCACGGCTGATGAAATAGACTGGTTTTTGCGTGTTTTCCTCCTCTCGGATCAAAGCAGCGTTTACTGCCGTCGGTGAGACCGCTAAGTAAAGATACAAAGGTTCTCCTGGAGTGGTTCGGCTCAGTAAAGGGGTGCTGGATAAATATTTCTTAAGCTGTTCGAATGCTTCCTCGCACTCCTCCGACCATTCAAAAGCCTTCTTCAATACATTGAAGAAAGGGAGGCACTTGTCTATCGATCTCGAGATAAACCTATTTAAAGCCGCGATCTTTCCTGTCAACTGCTGGACTTGATTGGTGTTCCTCGGGGATTGCATGTCTAAAACGGCTTGAACCTTTTCCGGGTTCGCTTCAATTCCCCGGCTTGAGACCATGAAGCCTAAGATACCAAAGCACACTTCAGGGTTAAGCTTCATTCGGTATTTCTTGAGAATTCAGGGCCTCTGTAAGTCGCCAACATGATCAATGGGCAATAGACTTTTGACGAGAATATCGCCGATATAGACTTCCATGTTTCATCCGATTTGTTCTCGGAACATCTTGTTCATCAACCTTTGGAAGTTGCGCCGTTTTTAGCCGAATGGCATGACTTGATAACAATATATATGCACAGTCGATTGATGAAGGCGGTCTTTTTCTGATCGTTGATGCATACGGATTTGATTTATAACGAAAAGGCATCCATGAAACTTAGTAAGTCAGTGCTCCTGTTGAATCCACAAGTGTGTCGATCCGAGGAAGAGGAAACTATCCTTAGGACAAGCTTTGTTGAGGTCGGTAAAATCTATACATCCTCCATTTTTCGTTAGATTTTTGACCAACACTACATTGGCTAGCCAATCGGGGTAATACTTCCGGATAAAACGGGCTTTGAGAATTTTTCCACTTCTTCGCTATTGCTAGATTACGCTCGGGGGCGAACTTCCTTCTTTTTTCGCTTAACCGGACTTGCCCTCGTGTGTTTAAGCAGTGAATTATGTCATCAGGGTCAATTCCTGGCATATCCTCATGAGTCCATGCAAAGGCCTCAATGTTTTCACGAAGGAAGTCAATGATTCCTTCTCGGATGTCCGGCACTAAACATGACCCAATCTTCAAAACCTTTCCGTCACCCACAATTATCTCTTCTAATTCTTCCACGGGTTTCCCTTTGATTTCCGCTTCGTTGGTATTGCTAACCATACTTACGGGGAGGAATTCTGAATTTATTACTCCTTTTAGGGACACATTATAGCATTTTCTCGCTACTACCTGATTTCCTCAAAGCTTGCCGAATTCCGCCTTTGGTTGGGAATTTCATCATCGATGATAAGTCGAGGTGATTGCTTTCAACTTTATTCAAAGCGGGCGGCCGATAATCGCGTTGTAGGTGGCGTCGTCGATAACTAAGAAATCTACTATTACCGTTGAATCTTTAGGCGCCGCCGCGTAATTGGCAATGATATTACCCCCATTGTTTTGAACTTGTTCTCAAAGAAATCATAAGGGCGATCCGAAAGGTTTATCTATCGCGTGGTATTCCCATTTTTTGCACCACCACAATATATGATTTCGCCGAATGCCATTGTTGACTAAATTTTGTGGATGGTGTGGTTAGCCACGGTCATCGTTACCACCAGCGCATCATCATGGGGCATCGACACCCCATTAGCGTCATCATCCGAGAAAGATATGGTTGCTACGTCCTTCCTTCGCATCTTGTGAGGTCGAGTTATTTGGTATACTTCTTCCATGTGGACGCTCCTGGCATGAGCTTTTCTTGCTGAAGTGGATTCGCCTCCTCCAGCTAAACCCCCAGAGATAGTGTGAATTTCCTGACCACCAACTGGTTTGACGGCTCTCATCATTCATGCGTTCCTCGCCCCTTTGGTTGCGCTCTCCTCCCGATCTTCTCGGCCCCCTGCTGTGTCCTCTTCTTTCCTTCTGATCATGCTGGTTCTGCGAGGAGATTTTTCTTGGTGGGCTCGTAATTCTTCACTGAGGGGATCTTCGGCTTTCTCCCTCGCTTCTCTTTTCGCTGGCCACAAACTTGAGTAATTTCCGTTCTGGATTAGGAGCTCTATTTCCCTTCTTAATACCATGCAGTCTTGGTCGGTGCCGTGATCGTTATGATACTCACATACTTTTGGTTGTTTCGTTTTTTCGGGAGTTCTCATTCTTGATGGCCATCCAAGGTCCGGTCACGCTTGATTTCCATGAGCACGATCGACAAGTTAGCATTGAGGTGTCCACTTTTGGCTTTGGGGTTGATTTTTTTTTGCTCCACAGTTCTGGGGTTTTCCTTCTCCTATTCGAGGGTCCTTCTTCTTTATCCTCTTCTTCTTCTCGCTTGACCTTTTCCTTTTGGTCAAGGCATTGATAGTTTCTTCTGGTTGACAAATTCTCGGCTTCCTCATAAACGGGGAGGGTGCCTAATGGGTCTCTGCTAACTCACCATTAAGGGACCGTCGCATTGATGCCGTTCATCGAGCCGATAAGATTGTATCGTCGATCGTTCGGACTCTCGACCGTGAGCTTTTCTTGGTTGAACCTGTGGAGATAGTCTTTCAGGGGTTCTTCTCTTTCTTGGATTAAAGATAGGAGGTAAGCGGGATTTTTCTTCCTTCTGCGTACGGCTAGGAACTGGTTCATGAATTGGCGTCCTAGTGTGTCGAAGCTGTCAATGGATTGGGGTTTCAGGTTGTTGAACCAATCCTTTGCTACCCCCTTCAAAGTCAGAGGGAAGGCTCGACAGGCTATTTCGTCTGGGGTTCCATGGAGCGCGAGATGAGCGCGAAATCCTTCTATATGATCGGAGGGGTCACCACTTCCGTCGTATTTGTCTACCCGAGGATCCTTAAACTTACCCGGGAGCGGAAAATTCAATACTCTATTAGTAAAAGGTAAAGTCGTCTTCGCCATTAGATGCTCGGCTGTGGACTGTCCCTCTCCGTTCTCCATGAAGAGGACCATTTCCTTGTATTTTTTCTGAAAGTCCTTCATGTCCCGCTCCGCCTGACTTTTCCTATCGCTGGTCTTGTCCACTTGACTCCGATAGGACTTACTGTGTCGGGACGGTTGATATGTCGACGCTTCTTCGCTTGATTGTTTGGTTGACGTCTCAGTTTTATGGGACTTTTCGTTGGAAGAGTTTTCCTTGCTACGCGCTCTATGATCACCATACAGAACTTTCTTCCTCCTTTTCTCGCTTTTTCCTTTCCCACTGATTTTCGCCTTTCTTCATGCCCGGGCTGTTTTTGGAGGGGTAATCTGGAAGCGAGGTCTTCGTTTGTTTTCTTCATGGCTTCCATCGATTCGCTAATTCGTTTTATGACTTCTTCTAACGAGCTTATTCGAGTATCCGTCCGCAGGTCTTTGTTTGATTTTACGGTATTATTCCATGACAACGATGGGACGGTCATCCTGCTGGGAAGTTTTCTTTGGTAAGAAAAGATTTGGAAAAAATCGGTTCCCACAGACGGCGCCAAAATGTTAGAGCACAGTTTTCCCAAGGATGACGTGGAGAGTCTAAATCGTTGGTTTGCTAGATTGTTGATGACGATCCGGATGATGATGGTAATGGTGTTTAGGTTGATCTGCTGCAAAATAGAACAAGAGATCGAGCTCCATGCCTAAGTATTTGATTATGGGTAATCGGATAACTTGGAGGGAATAAGTGAGTTGTGAGGAAAGCAGATACCTTCGAATGGCGGGTGGAGTCTCCCTTTTATAGAAACTTGATGACGTTGTCCTGGTCGATCGGAGAGATCCTTGGCCGAATCTTCCGATCATGGCCCTTCATGATCGGGAGACTCGAACACTCGGGAAATCCGAATGTTTGATCTCCCGAAAGTATTGTCTGATTGGTTCGAATAATATACTTAACCGATACTCGGAAGAACGAGGATTCGCAAATCAGGACTAACATTCGGAAGGACTGAATAATCAATAGTCGACGAATCATATCCAGATAAGCTAATATGTCTACGGGCCTTGTCCTCCTCTCATGGGCCAGACCTCGCATGGGTTGCCAAGCCCATGTTATTTAAATTTGGATCCAACAGGTACCATCAAACACCGGTTCCTAAAACAGTTCTCCGCCGCCCCTAGAAAGAAACAACATCTTGCCTCTCTATTTGCTCTAAAACAAGGCCGAACTGAATCTTTGACAAATTTCGTGAAAAGATTCTACCTAGAGTTGCGAGTGGTGGATAACCCGAGCGACCAGATCATACTTTCGGCAATGATCAACGGAATGAAACCCGGAGAACCTATTTTAGCCGAATTAGCTGGTCAGCCAATCACTTGTACCCTGTGGCAGTTTTCCGACAAAATCAAGGCATACCTACAGAAAGAAGAAGCTATCAAGAAGGTTAGGAAACTGTCAAGGCCGGGGACCTACCAAGCGGGTTCCGACCAGGAGAGGGGTCTTCATCAAGGAAAAGAAAGGAAGCCGATCATATCGATAAGCAGGATCCGTTCCCTAATCAGAAATGGACGCCATTGAATGCAAGTTTGTCTGTCGTCTTCAAAGAAGCAAGGAAAGACCCTGATTTCAAACCCCCACCAAAAATGAGGACCCCACCAGGGAAGCGGAACAATCAGAAAATACTGTGGATACCATTCCGATCATGGCCACCGAACCGAAGAATGCCTTTCGTTAAAGAAGGAAATCGAGAGGTTCATTCGGCTAGGTAAGCTGAAAAATTTCATAATCGGGAACATGGATACCGAGAGCTACTCATATAAGTTAAGAAAAGCGGAACCCCGGACCAAGCTCTCAACTCTCGAAATCCTCAAGGGATTCCATACTAGCAAATGAACTCCCGACTGAGAAAAAAGTGGAGTATGAACAAGCCGATCATGGGGAGTATTATGTTCGGGCGCTCCAGAAAAAAGAAAGGAGGGAAAGGAACCTTATAGGTAGGTTTATCCTTTTACCCTATGTTCCTTGTATCCAAAACTTATTATAAAAAAGCGAAGTGATATTTCACTATGAATTACGGAGGTTAATTATCATGTCAGATCCATACAGTGCTATAATAAAAAAAAAACCAACACGGGATCATTCGGTCATAAGCTCGGTCAGGAGACACAAGGATGTATAAAAACAAAAAGATAAATCCCATACAAAGAACAAAGAGTTGATTACAAAGGATAAGTCTCGTACAAAGAGCAAGAGTTGATTACAGAGAAAAAATTCCTACAAAATACTAGGTACAAGGCTTCAACAAACGCGTTCTCCAAAAGAAGAGGCTTATACAAAAATCTACAGCTGGTGACATTGTACAGTGGAATATGATCAACAAGAGGCATAGCTCCCAAGAAGAATATCCCACCGGACCAGCAAAGGCTGATCTTCGCCGGAAAGCAGTCCCAAACCCACCAAGCCGATAGTAAGCACCTCCACCGAAAAACAGTTATTGAAGTTGTACAGGGAAGGTGGTTAGATCAGTCCACCGCTATCGCGAGAAGTATCGCCATTATACGCGATTTACCCAACGCCGAGACCTCCAGAATCGCATCTCTTTCAAGTCCGACATTCCTCTCGGTATCTACGAAGGCGCGCCTAGCATGCTCGCCATAAGCCTCCGCCGGCTTTTGTATACGTCCGGTTAGTTGTCTCTCAAGATCATCAATCCGACGATCTCGGTTGTATCGCGATTCGCCAAAGCCGCTTGATGATCCTTGGAATCAACTTCACCCATCATCCTCGACAGTGATTCAACGCGTTCCACAAGCATGTGCTCATGGGACGCCAGAGCCACCCTTAACCTAGAGAGCTCCACCCGAAGGTCCTGTGGGGTTGGGGAAGTCACTTCTCCGGAGGCGGCATCATCATTCGGCCCCAGAAAGGGCATAAAAGACCCAGCCGAGGACGAAGAGTCTCCGGAGCTATCCGAAGAACGACTGATTCGGGAACCCCGATCCATCTAAATGAATGGAAAGGTGCAAGAAGTATGAGACTGATGCAAGTGCCAATCTGAGTAGCGTGATACTTATAGAGGAATGCGTGTGGAGAAATCGAAAAGTTAGAATAAATACGGTACGGCCAAATCGAGGAGTTACAGGGAAGATCAACGGCACCAGTATCACAAAGGCCCACGTAGCTCGTCCTCGAAAAAGGGAAGCAGAGTCATGATGAGTGTGGAAATATGATACAACGGAAGTTAAAACGACGAGACGGTCAAAGATTTCCAGCCCAGGTCTTCGCGGACAAGAAGTTAAAGAAACTGGCTAGACCTCATCTAAACACCCTGAAAAGGTGCGTTTGCTGACAATGGTGATGTGCTAACACCAACCTCTAATCAGACGAGCATATACATGACCAAAAAAACCCTTAGCCTTCACATTCTCAGCCCCATCTCTGAAGCGAATGGCTACGATAACGTGAGGTCTATAAAGATTCCTCGGTCACGGGGGGTGTCCATAAGCAGAAAAGGCGAACATACACACAAACATTCGGAACCAAAAGCCTCTGAAGTAGGAGGGTTCCGAATGTACCAAAGCCCGATTAGAACGAATGCCTCCGAGGCAGAAGTGTTCTAAGGCTCAATTAGAACCAAAGCCTCTGTAGTAGGAGTGTTCTAACAAACATTCGAACCAAAAGCCTTTGAAGTATGAGGGTTCGAATGTACCAAAGCCCGATTAGAACGAATGCCTCCGAGAAGTGTTCTAAGGCTCAATTAGAACCAAAGCCTCTGTAGTAGGAGTGTTCTAACAAACATTCGGAACCAAAGCCTCGAGTAGGAGGGTTCTAATGTACCAAAGCCCGATTAGAGCGAAATGCCTCGTAAAGTGTTCTAAGGCTCAATTAGAACCGAAAGCCTCTGTAGTAGGAGTGTTCTAACAAACATTGAACGGAAGCCTCGTAGGAGGGTTCAAATGTGCCAAAGCCGATTAGAACGAATGCCTCAGGCGGGAAGTGTTCTAAGGCTCAATTAGAATCGAAAGCCTTTGTAGTAGAGTGTTCTAACAAACATTCGGAACCAAAGCCTCTCAAGTAGGAGGGTTGAATGTACCAAAGCCCGATTAGAACGAATGCCTCGGCGAAGTGTTTCTAAGGCTCAATTAGAACCGAAAGCCTCAGTAGTAGGAGTGTTCTAACAAACATTGGAATCGAAAGCCTCACGAAGTAGGAGGGTTCGAATGTACCAAAGCGATTAGAACGAATGCCTCCGGCGAGAGTGTTCTAAGGCTCAATTAGAACCGAAAGCCTCTGTAGTAGGAGTGTTCTAACAAACATTCGGAACCAAAAGCCTCTGAAGTAGGAGGGTTCCGAATGTACCAAAGCCCGATTAAAACGAATGCCTCCGAGGCAGAAGTGTTCTAAGGCTCAATTAGAACCAAAAGCCTCGTTAGTAGGAAGGTTCTAATAAACACTTGGAGTCGAAAGCTATTGAAAGATGAATTTATAAATAAGTGTCATTCTTCTCAAGGCTTGTGTCTAAACGAAGGAATTAAAAATGTCATAAAAATTCAACTTCAGAGAAAAGATCGTGTCTACATACAAGGAACAAAACGTTCAAAAATCAAAACATATGTCAAGCGACAGCTTTGATAACAAATTTCTTAAACTATTGACCGATTGAGTCTTTGTCATGGTGGTTGTCCCATGATTCAACGGAGGAGTTCACAGACCCTGAAGAATCGGTTTGTAAATTTCCCTGGTGTTCTGCTTCACGAGAAGTTTCCCCTAAGACGGAGGCTTTGCGATTGTATAAAAGGTGGGGGTTGAAGCCCATATCTTTGATACCTCGGCAATCCGGCATCTCTTCCTGTCCGATAAGCAACATGTTCTTAACAATTTCATTAGAAGTCAGAAGGTCTTCAACGGATACTGCATCCACCTTGGAAAAGTTACCTGGCTTCTGAACCCACGATCGAAGAGACTCAATACCTTCCATATAACCTACATGGAAGCCCGAGTCTCGGGCCCAGGAAGCAAAGGTGAGCTGCTTGAAGAAGCTTCGAGCCTTTTCCTTATATTTGCGTATCTGTTCCTTGGCTTGGCGGAGGCGTTTCTTCATGATAAGTGCTGAATGTTGCACATTCAAGCTCCTTAACTCACATTTGTTAATTCCTTAGCATTGTTATTTGTTTGATTTTGTGTTGTTTTTGTGTTTTCAGGTATTTAATAAAGATGCAAGAAAAACCATTAAATTTGGGTTTAAAGCACAACTTGAGTGGACCTAGAAGACATGATTAAGCTTAACCAATCACAATAGAGGATAGATATGATGTGGTTAAGTTTAATCATAACAAGAAAAGGATAAAATCGGAATTTCTCCACTTTGAGTCAAAATCGGATCGGATAGAATTTCAGATTTTGAACACGTCTCAGTATTTTGGCTATAACTTTCAGCTCAAATATCGGATTGAGGTGATTCCAGCGGCATTGGAAAGCTAATTCAATTTTCTACAAATCATGCTGAAATAGGATTTTCCTAAATAGGACTTCCGCTACGCCAAAATTGCCTTGCAAGTGAAGAAGACAAATCTGGACGAATCCTTTTCCTACTTGTACATGGATTGACTCCTAATTCAACTAGGAGAATGAATTCCGAATTTTCTAGGTTTACTAGGGCTTCTAGGACTTGTTACTCCCTATAAATAAGCCTCTATGCTTCAAGAGAATAGAGACTTAGTTTTAGACAGAAAATATTTCTTGGAGGCTTAGTGGAGCTTAGAAGATCATGAGCTAAACCCCTTAGTGGGGTATCGATGTAAACCCTTTCCAAGCACAATGGTGATTGTATTTGATTTCATTTAATTCAATTTATGTATGTTGATTGCATAACTGTGAGGATTGCATCTTTAGATTTCTGTTCTTAATATTCAATGCAATTGTTATTCAATTCAATTTCAATATTTGCAAAATTCTATTCTTGTCTTAGAAATTATTTTGCACAGATTGAACTCAAATCAACCTTATTTTCTGTGATTATAAGATTGATGGTTATGCAATGGATTTTAATAGACATATGATTAATAGGATTAAGATAGGCCATGCCTAGGGAGGACGGGTCGTACTACACCCTAGTTTAGTGTAATTTAGGTAGACGATCCGTGCCAACCGAAGATGGGTTATGCTATTCCATTGATTGTATGAAAACTTATTAAGGGATTTTATAGTTTATGCCTAGGAAGACGGGTCGCATCAGCATCTTAGTGGTTAGGTGGACGATCCGTACAACCAAGATAGATTATCCTTATCCCTTGATATTGTATTTTCTTGTTCTTTTATAACATACATATTCTGAGTTTTGGAATTAAATACGGTTGCCATTGTTGTGCGGATTGTGGTGAAATCGGTACCTTACTTTTCTCTCTCATATATTTACTTTTAATTCAGCATTTACTTTCATGCACTCAATTTCACAAACAATCAAACATCTTTTGTTAATTAGGTTAAAATTAGTTCTTTGAATTTAATAGCAAAACCCTTACGTCCTTGAGGTTCGACACCCTCAATATAGCCCTATCCTCAGGATTCGTCTATTACGAGTGGTATTTTTATTATTGATAAATTTGGTCACAAATTTACCACATCACTTCAGATGTTCGCCTTACCACATGCATCGCGCTTCTTCAGTGAATGCGAGATTCTCGTTTCCGAGGCTTTTGACTCAATCTCCTCGAATCTTTGCCGAAGAAAGTTCCTGTTGAAGACTCTGAATTGTCGCGTTATTAGCAACGATGGTGGCCTCTAAATTGCTAATTTTGGCTTGAGCTTCTAAAGTGTCCTGATAAGCACCGAATGTTGTACATTCAAGCCCCTTAACTCACATTTGTTAATTCCTTAGCATTGTTATTTGTTTGATTTTGTGTTATTTTTGTGTTTTCAGGCATTTAATAAAGATGCAAGAAAAACCATTAAATTTGGGTTGAAAGCACAATTTGAGTGGACCTAGAAGATATGATTAAGCTTAACCAATCACAATAGAGGATATATATGATGTGGTTAAGTTTAATCATAACAAGAAAAGGATAAAATCGGAATTTCTCCACTTTGAGTCAAAATCGGATCGGATAGAATTTCAGATTTTGAACACGTCTCAGTATTTTGGCCATAACTTTCAGCTCAAATATCGGATTGAGGTGATTCCAGCGGCATTGGAAAGCTAATTCAATTTTCTACAAATCATGATGAAATAGGATTTTCCTAAATCGGACTCCCGCTATGCCAAAATTGTCCCGCAAGTGAAGGAGGCAAATCTGGACGAATCCTTTTCCTACTTGTACATGGATTGACTCCTAATTCAACTAGGAGAATGAATTCCGAATTTTCTAGGTTTACTAGGGCTTCTAGGACTTGTTACTCCCTATAAATAAGCCTCTATGCTTATACTCAGTTTATAGACAGTTTAGACTTAGTTTTAGGCAGAAAATATTCTTGGAGGCTTAGCGGAGTCATGAGCGGCTAACCCTTTGTGGGTGTTGATGTAACCCTATCCAAGCACAATGGTTTGATTGTATTTAATTTCAGACTTTCAATTTATGTATATTGATTATATAACTGTGAGAATTGCTACAATTGAATTCTGTTCTTAATTATTAAATGCAATTGTTCTTAAATTCCAAAATCAATATTTGTGAAATTCTTATCTTGTCTTAGAAAGTATTTTACTTTTATTGAACTCAAATCATTCCTATTTTCTGTGATTATGGGGATGATGGTTATATAATGGGTTTAATAGGCATATGATTAATAGGATTAAGATAGGCCATGCCTAGGGAAGACGGGTCACTACACCCTAGTTTAGTGTAATTTAGGTAGACGATCCGTACAACCAAGATGGGTTATGCTATTCCATTAATTGTATGAAACTTATTAAAGGGTTTTATAGTTTATGCCTAGGAAGACGGGTCATGCCGCATCTTAGTGGTTAGGTGGACGATCCGCGTACAATCAAGATAGATTATCATTACTCTTTAATCAAGTAGTTTCTTGTTTAATTATAATATGCATAGAATGAATTTCGAATTAAATCGATTGACCATTGTTGTGCGGATAGAGGTGAAGTCAATACCCTACACTCTTTTATTTTAATTATCTTTTATTTTATGCAATTAGTTTTAGAAAATAAAATCAAAACAATTCTTTTTTAATTAATTAGGTTAAATTTAGTCTTTCGAATTTAGTAACGAAACCCCTATAGTCCTTGAGGTTCGACACCTTCAATATAGCCCTATCCTACAGGATTCGTTCTATTGCGAGTGGTTTATTTTTATTATTGATAAATTTGGTCACAAATTTACCACATCATGTCCCGCGACAATTGAGCCTCCAAAGCCTCAGCGTGTGCGGTCAGGTGGGAGAGCTCTCGATCCTTCTAGCTCTGAGCCAGAGCGAGTGCATTCTCCAGCTCATCCACCCTTCTTCTCAACAGCTCGTGATCGGAAGTGTCACCTTCTTATATTTGAACTGAAGAAATAATCCATGTTGTGCATAAAGCCCTGCAAAATACACCAGAAGGATGAATTTCTGAAATATTAGTTAGATGATCTGATCAAAATATAAGGCACTCACGTCAATAAGATGGAAGATCATATGGTCCGTCGCTTCCGAGAGGTCATCGCTTAACCTCTCGCCATGGCTGGAGCCGGAATCGTGCCGGCCAGAGGTGAGAGGGTTGCGAGCTTCTCCTAACCGATTTAGAGTTTCACGGACAAGAGATGGCGCTCGAGAGTCCGACCACTCAAAGAACCGCCTATCGGAGAGGCATCCGTCGCGATCTGGCTGATGATTGAGCCCTCCTGCCTCGCCTTGATTCATAATCAGCCATAGATATGGTCCGGGTTCCTCCTTCTGTGCACCAATGCTGAAACCTCTTTAGCGCGGATGCTCCGCCTTTTCCCCACTAGGATCGGACCTCGAAGGTTTTCTTGCTTCGCAAAGGGAGAGATCTGCGTGAAAGGGCTCTCGTGGAAGCTCATCAGATTCGCCGAGGTATTGTTCAGCTTTTGTCCGAATCGGACGGGATCCAACATCGCCAGGGACAGAAGGCAAGGCGGCCTGGAAGTGGAACCATTAACGTGTTTCCTTGACCCTCAACGGTGATTATCTCGCCTCGCCTCGCAAATCGTCACTCTCGGACACCTTTTGTCAGAAGGGTTTGAAACATCTGTTTGTCCTTTCCGAGTGAACATCCTTGATTTGAGCATGGAAGATAAAAACTTAGCCCTTACATCTTCGGGCATTTCGTCGATCGAGTTTAGTGATCTTCCCAGTCTGGTCACATTCGACTTCCCTTTAGAGGAATCCTCTCGCATTTCGCTTCACTCAACCATAGAATCCGATAAGAGGTCTATCCCAAATCCCTCTGTCGCAGGGTCATCCGGCATATCTCCTCTTGCTATGCCTTTCCCCTTTTCTCTTCTTGTCTTTCGAGAAAGGCAGGTGGGATGGACAGGAGAAGGCGCGGCAAGTGGCTGTGTAGAAGATTCATCAATCGTAACATCCTCAGCAAGTGGTACCGGGCTTCTTAAAGGAGGTGAAGTCACGGTTAAAGACGGCTCGACCAGGGGATGTTGCGTAATATCTAGCCCGGGAGACGAGCTAATTTCCTTATGCTGAATCTCCGCTGAAAGTTGGTTGATCAGAGAAGTCTTAATACGAGTAACGTCAGAAGACGGAAGAGTCTCTTCTCTTGACTTTCGGGAATAACCTTCCGCTTCTTAGAAAGAATTGGGGTGTCCGCCCGCTTGGTTAAGTTTCTTCTGGGAGAACTCGATCTTCCTCACATTGACCGCTAGAAGATTTCAGCGAAAGGATTGGAGCCTCAAGCCAGTAATTCCAGGAGCGGTTCAAGTTTGAAGCACCGTGGCTTTCCTTTTCTTCTTCAATTGGTTTAGACTCATGACACTAACGGTCGGGTATCAGAACCGGCAGCTAAAGCCGATTGCAAAAAAATGGCGTCAAAATCCATCTCAAAGAACGTGCTTCTAATGTCTCAATAGCTCCAGACATGGGGCTTCATCTTCAAATAAAAACAGTTCGCCTTGCTTCAAGACAATAGGCGGCGAACTTCGGGAACCTCGGATCAGCAACCGCCTGGTAGTCGGACATTCCGTGCACCTCTAAGAAAACCGATCTTTCCAAAGATTTGTTATCGAATATCCGGTAGAAGAATAAATTTAACCTTCGCGACTTCGAAGTTGAAAACATACTCGGTCTTCGGATTCCTTAACGTCTCAGATATCTTCAAGAATTCTCGAACCGAAAGTTCATGTCCCTCTCCCAAAACTCTCGGCCAGAGAATTATACAAGCAAAGAGAGTTCGCCAAGCATTTGGGGCTAACGATGGGGAGCTATTTGAGATAGTGAAGTAATTCTCTTACTATCTTCGAAATGGAAGTAAAGCCTATCTCAAACATGTCTTCGCACAAACAAATCTCATGTTGTTGCTCCTAACCATTGCACCTCATTCTCAACCAAAGCGTAATTGCACGGAAGTTGATGGAGTATTTCACGGTTGTGATTCATCCGCGAGTTGTTTTAGTCCTCCAAAGTCCAGGATAGAAGGTATCTGCTTCGAGCGACATCGGATTCTTTTCACCATGTTTACAAAATCCTTAGACTATAGTCACTAGAATTAGAGGAAGGCCCGGTCAGAAGAAAGGAGAAAAGTCCACGTCAAGGACGCCAAAGAGGGTTCAAGGATGGGAAGAAGGAAATCTAGGTATTTCGAAGGGGACTTGTGATTAATAAAGTAATTCATCAAGGAACAACACCCACCTAAGCTCGAAGAATACGGGTCCGTAAGAAGAAGT
Source organism: Carpinus viminea (assembly GCA_013348765.1). Lineage (NCBI taxonomy): Eukaryota > Viridiplantae > Streptophyta > Magnoliopsida > Fagales > Betulaceae > Carpinus > Carpinus viminea. The sequence goes on along the minus strand of CP054670.1, from coordinate 13,837,113 downwards.
ATTGATTAGTCTCGTCTAAGGAAAACCAAGCCAGGATCGGAAAAGGAGGCAAGGTTTATCAAGTCAAGGGTTTTTCTTGGACGTAAGAGGCGAAGAAGGAGAAGGTCAAGAGAAAACGCTTCGTTCATAAATTCAAAGGCCTCGAAAGTAATGTGTTATTTATGTCCATAGCCGCCGGGATAATACGCGTCGGAAGGTTGAGAAATGTGCGCCCTTCAGGATCGTCGGATGAATCCCTAGCCAAGATCTAGGTTCCGGTCTCATTATTTTAGGTGATCATGACATCAATTGAATCCAAACAAGTGACGATTCTCCTTCAAAACCCTAAAGGGATTAAGGTATAAATTTCCCGAGTTTCTTTCTAACTAGGAAATTGGGGGTAAATCAGAGAATCCAACCGACTAATTGGGCCCTAGAGCCCATCTCGTCACCCATGGCGGGTCTTAACGAGAGCGTATTATACGGACTAATCAAATGATATCTTCGGGAGACCAAACATTCGGATTTCCCGAGTATTGAAGACCAAACACTCGGATTTCCCGAGTGTTTAAACCTTCCGGTCATGAGTGGCCATGATCCTCGGTTTAGCCGAGGATCTCGTCAGCCGAGCATAATGACGTCATCAAGTTCCTATAAAAGGGAGACTCCACCCGCCATTCGAAGGTATCCTGCTTTCCTCACAACTCACTTATTCCCTTCAAGTTATCCGATTACCCATAATCAAATACTAACTTAGGCATCGGAGCTCCCATCGCCGGGACACCCCCGGCCTATCTTATCTTGTTCTATTTTGCAGCCATATCAACCCAAACACCATCACCATCATCCATATCATCATCAACGATCCAGCAAACCAACGACTCAGAACTTACCACGTCATCCTTGGGAAAACTGTGCTCTAACAAACATTTAGTCCATATTTTTGACTTGTTGGCCAAAGACCAATTTACAATTGAATTGCCAACAAAAACGTGTTGGTTTCTTTTGTCAAAAAACGAGCACATAACTTCTAACTTGTGAAATTCCAAGTCATCCACAACAAATTTCAAAAGAAACCAAAGAGATAAAGCAACGAAATATAGAATTCACCGATATCTTACAAAAACAATCATTGATAGTTTGGCGGTGAGGGGTGGCGAACCACCCAGCTATCATTTTTTTTTGTGTTTCTTTTATGGGGTTTCTTGGAAGAAAAAAAATACATGACATCTAAAAATTCAAGTATCACGCCATATTGCGTCCATGTGTAATGATGATGTAGCGTTCTATTAAAATATCTAACGGAATGTTAACAGAGATACCGAGTGAATTTATTTGCAAATCACATATATCACTTGTGATATTTTTGAAAACTCAAATGCCTCTTTAATTTTGGTGCAAACCACATATTTTATATTTATCTGCAGCCCTCATTTGTCGATAATTTCATTTCACAGCATGTGCACCGAATTCATGGCCACCTCCTAGCTATTCTTTTGTCAACAAATGGCTTTACTTTTAGCCCTCCATATTTAATTCCTTGTCTCCCACTTTGTCTCTTCCAACAAATAAACCCATGCACTTTCGGTGAATTAAATATGGCCATCAACATTTAGTCCATATTTTTTACTTGTTGGCCAAAGACCAATTTACAATTGAATTGCCAACGAAAACGTGTTGGTTTCTTTTGTCAAAAAACCAGCACATAACTTTTAACTAGTGAAATTCCAAGTCATCCACAACAAATTTCAAAAGAAACCAAAGAGATAAAGCAACGAAATATAGAATTCACCGATATCTTACAAAAACAATCCTTGAGAGGGGGTTTGGCAGTAGGGGGTGGCCGAACCACCCCAGCTGTCATTTTTTTTTTTTTTTTTGGGTTTCTTTTATGGGGTTTCTTAGAAGAAAAAAAATACATGACATCTAGAAATTCAAGTATCACGCCATATGGCGTCCATATGTAATGGTGATGTAGCGTTCTATTAAAATATTTAACGGAATGTTAACAGAGATACCGAGTGAGTTTATTTGCAAACCACATATACCACTTGTGATATTTTTGAAAACTCAAGTGCCTCTTTGATTTTGGTGTAAACCACATGTATTATATTTGTATTTAACCCTATTTTAAAAGAGATGAGTTTGTTCATTTAAAGAATGAGAATGCAAGCGAACATGCTTAATCAAAATAACAAATGAAAGTATAGATAAAATTTTATGGTAATTTTTATTGGTGTGTCTGTTATGAAGTAAGTATTTAGAAGTTATGTTTCTCTTTTGAAAAATTAGGGGAAACTTCACTTACCCCTCGAACTTTGGCCACTTTTGCAGATACTCCTCCAATATTCAAAACCTCTCACTTAAATGTATTAAAGTTTGGCTTTCTCTCACTTTGCTAACTCCGTACAAAAAATCCTAACGAAATATCAATTTTACCCCGAAACTACGCGTTGTTTTGGGAAAGATATATTTTTGGAGTCAAGGGTAAAATTGAAATTGCGAAGGATTTTTTGTATGGAATGGGTAAAGTGAGAAAAATGAAGTTTAATACACCAAAGTAAGAGATTTTGAACATTGGGGGGTATCTGCAAAAGTGTCCAAACTTCAAAGAGGGTAAGTGAAGTTTCCCCAAAAAATTATTACAATTAACTCAATCCATTGAAACCACATTTAATAAAACGAAAATTATTAATATTAATCTCCATTTTCTTTGCGAACATGTGTGAAAAAAAAAAAGAAAAAGTTGAAGGATTTTAAATAAAATAAAATAAGAAATGATGAGCATATTTTCACGTTACACTCTATAACGTGAAAATAAAAATCATAAATAAATTTGTTCACCAATGGTGATAACTCTTCACTGAATCACCTTGCTCTCTTTGTTTTTTTGTTTTTTGTTTTTTTTTGTTTTTAGTAATTATAGTATTTACATTCAGTAATATATTTTAAGTGACATTTATATTTATTATTTGGGAAAACTTCACTTATCCCCTTGAAGTTTCATAGTTTTTGCAGATATTCTCCGATGTTCAAAAGTTCTCACTTAAGTGTATCAAACTTTATTTTTCTCTCACTTTGTCTCTTCCGTACAGAAATTTTTTAGCAATTCTAATTTTATCCCTGACTTCAATACTACACTATTTTTAAAATGATACGTAGTTTTTGAGTAAAATTGATATTCTATTAAGATTTTTTATATAAAAAGAACAAAATAAAAGAAGCATAAAGTTTGATATACCTAAGTGAAAGTTTTTGAAGTATTTATAAAAGTGACCAAAGTTTCATTGGCAAGTAAAGTTTCCTTATTATTTAAAAAAATTAAAAAAGTAAACTCGCCCTGACTTGCTCCCATCTTTTCTTTGTTTAATTCATTGACCATTTCCACCGTCGTATTTCATTGACATTGTTTCACGCGTTTTTATTTGACCCGTCCCGTGCTGAGTTGGGATGTTGTTCTAGACTTCTAGTAGAGGTGGGACATGAGACTAATAATTAAAACCAGATGGATCTTTATTAAATTTTAATTTAATGATTATTTTAAAAATTACATAAAAATATAAAATAATTATATAAAAATTTGAAATAAGTGTAGCATTGCTGTACTTATTTATTTCAAACATGTCAAAAAAAAATTACATACTTAATAATTGCTTCTATATTTAATTATCTATAATAATATTTTAAAGTAATATATAATTTAATTATTTCGAAATTATTTTTTAAATTTACTGCATTTTCATACTTATTGAAGATGTGTTTTAACCTATAATAAAAAAAAAAATATAATGGAAATGTGTTTTAAGTTTTGAAATTAAATTATAATGAATGATACTGTCCGTGCATTGTGCGGGCTATGAGCTAATTGAGATAGATGTAGAATAAAACAATATATGTAACAAAATAAAGATTAGAATACTAAAACAAAATTTGTCAAAATTGTAAACGGGACTTGATAGTGATTTTAAACGGAATTTAATCATAAAAAGATATTGGTTATTTTTGCATACCATAGGAATCGGAGCTCTAGCTAGGAATATTTTTAAATCGCAAGAAATTTATTGTAAATTAGTTTAATCGCAAGCAGTACTTTGCATTTTTCCGTTAAATTGATTTTATTGGAGGTTTTTGAGATGATTTTTCCTTGAAAGTTACATGGACATAAGTTTTTCAATCAAGTTTCAACAAATTGATCATATATATGGAAGTGGTTGATTGAAATTGGTAGACAATGAAGATGCGTCTCTTTCTGTGTCCATGTGAAATGTGAAGATGCGTCTCTTTCTCATGTGCAGTCATGTGTAAAAAAAAAAAAAACAGGAAGGTTGAAGGATTTTAAATAAAATAAAATAAGAAATGATGAGCATATTTTCACTTTTACACTGTAAGCGTGAAAATAAAAATCATAAATAAATTTGTTCACCAATGGTGACAACTCTTCACCTTGCTCTCTTTGTTTCTTTTGTTTTTTTAGTAATTCTAGTATTTACATTCAGTAATATATTTTAAGTGACAAATATCTTTCCTTTTTTTTCTTTTTTTCTTTTTTTTTTTTTTATCTTTCTATTATGCAAAAATAACAAATATCTTTCCTATTTTTTGTTCACCTACCATGTCTGACCTTCATTCATTCATAAGGGGAATTTCTACCGTTGTATTTCATTGACATTGTTTCACGCGGTATTAATTATTTGACCACGTGTGATCTATAATATATCTTCACCTGCTCGATCTCTTGTATTTCATTGACGAGCTTGGCTTTGCCTTCATGAAAAAATTGTTGAAGATTTTTTGTAAACAGACTCTTCTTTGACAATATTTTGGAATCCTGCCCTTCATTTGATTTTTACTTAAATGAAATGAAGAGCCAGCATTAGATTTGTATGACTGGGAACTGCCGGTGGGTGTCTATTGGATTATCATTACTGTTGTAGCTTGCACTGTTAGTGTATATGTGGGGCTTGTCCCACATTGGTAAGATTGGAAGCTAAGGCTCCTATCTCCCTCCTATATAAGGAGGCTATTGTGGGACAAGCCCCACATATACACTAACATGCACAACTCAGACGTATCGTCTCAAAAGCAACAAGTAAGTTCTTGTCCTTGACATGTACCATAGATGCTGTAATCCTTTGTGTGGAAATCACTGCCATGTCACAATTATAAGGCAGTTGCTTCATTATTGGCTAATTTATGGGTTTGGTATGGACACCGAGTGTCAAAGTAAATTATTTGATAGATAATATTGTCATTTCAATCTAATGCAAATAACCATGGTTGCCTGATTCAGGGATAAGACACAGGAACTACTTCCTTTCGCCAAGAAAATCAGTGACACCCGCGACATGCTAAGGGAGCCAATAATGACTCGCGATTTGCTAGCAGGTTAGTTAGCCATAGGGCCGATTTCATTCATAAGGAAACATGTCCATTAAATCTGTTGCGCACACAATATAATGGCTTTGAAAAAATGGGCAACAACACTGACCCTCGATGCTTGTTCAATATTGCAGCGAAAAGGAAGAAAAAAAGGACACTAAAAGAACTTTTACAAACACCTGATGAAATCACTAAGGTTTTGAAGGCGTTGATTTTCGCCAAGGATGATATACAGCCTCTTATTGACTGTTCTACCAACAAAATGGTTAGCTCTCTCTACAAATGCATTAAGAATAACCCTTCACATTTTACTACGAATATTATGGTACTTCGTTTGAATTATATATATACAATAGACACATTAAGAATAATATTCTATTTATCGGTTTGATCATGAACTGATTTTTCACAATTGTATTAAAAACTAGGTTAGCATCGACGTGCTGAAAAAGAAGGATGTTTTATTGCTCATTTCTGGCCTGGACATTTCCAAGAATGATATCTCGATTATGAAGTCAATTTATGATGGACTACAGAAGGGGTATAAATCTTATACATATAAAATTGTATGGATCCCAATTGTGGAGAAGTGGACTGATAGCCTACAAAAGAAGTTTAAGATGTTGCGGTCTATAATGCCTTGGTACACGGTGCAATACTTTTCACCCCTAGCAGGAATCAAGTTCATTAAGAAGGGGTGGCACTTCGAGAATGAGCCAATTGTTGTGGTGATGAACCCACAAGGCGATGTATTAAATGAAAATGCATTCCACATGATTCGGAAGAAAGGAATGGACGCCTTAGACCAATTCAATGTTAAGGTCAATTTGAAGGAAGGGACATATGTCATGTGTCCACCTGGACCCTACGCGGTAAAGTCATCACAACTCTAAATGAATATACATACATATCTTGTGCGCATACTCATGCATGTATTTTTACGCAAAATTCATAACATGTTTACGTAAAATTTAAGATTAGACTTATCTCTTGAAATTAGATCAAAGAGTACACTTTCTTCTGTGGAGGCGAGGACAAGTGGATCGAACAATTCTCCAAGAAAGTAAACACTGTAGCTGACGATCCAATCACAAAGGAAGCAAACGTTTCCATAGAGTTTTCTTGCTTTAGAAAAAGCAGCAAACCACCTTTTTGGAAACGCACCAAGACTCAGAAGAAGACTGAATCTGACCCTAGGAACCAGAATATCCAACAATTATTGCCTTCCTTCAAGAATAAGAGTAGATGGGCTGTGTTGACCAAAGGGTCTACAAGCGTAGTTATTGTTCATGGGCGAACAATTCTGAAGGTCTTGGAGGCGTTTGAAAAGTGGAAGGTGAATGTGCCTAAGAAAGGCTTCGAAGTTTGCTTCAAAGAGTACCATGACAAGTTTCATCGAACTAGTCCCCTACCATCGACATCATGATCGGTGGAAGGATCCCAAAGCTTATGTAACGACGTCTGACTATCCTTGTATTGTGAACATCAGCTTTAAGTGTTGCTAGCCTATATCGAGTGTGCTGTTAAATAAGGGATATATCCCCACCATATAAAGGACAATGATCTTCTTGAACTATTTTATGGTCAATATGTTATCTCGTTGAATCTAAAAATATTATTGATAGATGATGCTATATTATTTAGATTTTTTAAATAATGTGGTAATTAATGTATTCATGCATCACATTTATCTTGTAAACCATTAAATTTATAAAATAAAATAGTCATGACCAAGGGGATCACCAGTGTCACGAATATTAGTACTAGAAAGTTTGATTGAGTAATGCTACTAAAGGGTGTATTTGCTACATTGGTAATTTAATTGATGCCAATTGTAAAGTATCTACATATATAATCGTTTATGATTATGCGTAAGTAATACAACCCAAGTCTTCATAGTGGGACAATGTACATTATCTCTGTTGGATCATGGATCAACCTCCTGGAAGCCCAACGGGCACTGACCCGCTTTGGAGCCCACGACCGCTTCTGGCCCAGCACCTCCGAGACTGAGGACTAAGGACTCGAATTCGAGACCTCCGGGACCTAGGGGCCCTGTGTTCTCGAATTGAGGCCCCATCGAGACCTTCTCCGAAGACAGAGGGCTCGAATTCGAGGCCTCCGAGACCTAAGGGTCCTAGGCTCTCGAATTCGAGGCCCCATAATCGAAATCTTCCCCAAAGATTGATTACTCGGATTCGAGGCCTCCGAGACCTAAAGGTCCGGGGTTCTCGAATCCGAGGACTCCACGTCGAGCACCTGGAAACCCGGGGTTTGGTAACCTATCAACCTGAATTCAAAAATTCAAATGACAATCAAAATCCTATCTTGATCTCCAAGATCAAGGAACGAGTAATCGCTTAGATTCCTCGATAACAAATCGCCTCAAAGAAATCGTGTGGAAGAGCCAATCATTGACTAGGTGATCGCCACTCCATGCCTATATAATACAAGTCTCCATCACATGCAAAGGTAAGGCAACTTAGTACACTTCAAGCTTTGTTGTTTCCCACTCTTTACAAAGAACATCGACTTAGGCATCGGAGTGACCGCCGGCTCACCCCGGTCATTCTTCGACCCTATTGTCTTTTTTTCTTTGTGCAAAGATTCATACACGGAAACATCCAAGAGTCAAATCAGCAGCACGCCACTAAAACTGCTGCATCAACAGCTTATGCGCCTGTGGGAACGATTTTTCGATCGATTCTCATTCATCTACTATCCGACATGGTGAATACACGCCTTTCACACGATCTTCACACCCGCAAGAACCTCAACCGATGCAGCCACCTCCTAGCGCCGGGCATCCAATGACCCGGATTTGAGGATGCAACCACTCTAGCTACCGGGTATCCAATGACCCGGATTTGAGGGATTTCTCAAATCTATGGCGAATCGATGGAAGTCCTCGTAAAGCGTAACGAGGAACTCAATGCCCGGACATCGCAGCCGAGGCCCAAGCAAAGGAGAAAGAAAGAGAGCGCCACGACGACGTGAGAAGGAGAAGCAGACAGGTTCACCGTGAAAGCGCTCACAACCTCGGAGGACAATGAGAGTACCGCCTGTGGGGAGAATGAGGAAACCGCGACAAATCTCGGCCAAGACGAATGGAGGGTCTCAAGGGATCGAACCCATCGAGAGGAGTCCCCACGCAAGAATCTCCATGAGAAGGAGGGTAGCAAAAGGTCTCGCGAAGAGAGGCGCGAAGAAGAAAGGTCTCACCGATCAAGGCGGCACCGAGATAAATCCCATCATGGGGGGACTCGGCAGAGCCACCAGGAAGCAAAGATGAAAGACCTTGAGGATAAGTATACCCGGATGCTCCGCCAAATGGATGGGGAGGATCCGGAATTGATGGCTTGGGACATGCTAGAAGACAAAAGTCTCCCGTTCACCGGGCGGGTGAAAGCATACCCCATGCCGGATAAATTCAAAATGCCACGATCGAGAAGTACGATGGGAATGGAGATCCACAGGAGCATTTGGAGGCCTTCCGAGAGCATCTCATCTTGCATGGCACTCCCGACGAGATTGCATGTAGGGCTTTCCCTTTGACCCTAAAGGGAGTAGCGAAAGATTGGTTCACCGGACTCCCTCTAAGTCCGGCACTTTCAAGGATCTGGGCGCCGTTTCTAACCCAGCCTAGCCACCAGTGAAAAGGAAGAAGGATCCAACTGTCTCGCTGACCTTAAGGCCAAGACAAGGAGGAAAGTTTGAAGGACTTCATGCTTGCTTCAATAGGGAAAAGCTTGAGGTCGATACTCCTGACGACAAGACGTTACTCGTGCCTTGATGCAGGGCGACGAGCGAAGGGCCGCTTAATGGTCAAGTAGGAGAAAGAATGTGAATAAGGTGACCTCCCCGCTCATGAAACCGACGGAGGAGTTCATTCACCAGAGGAGCTAGTTTGAGCACTTCTTAAAGCCCGACGTTGGAGGAACAAAGCTAAGAAGGAGAAGAAGAAGGATCAATCCTCCCAAGTTAAAGGAAGAAAAGAATCCCTCAAAAGGGAAAAGAAGCCAGCCTATTACTCAAGTGAGCCTCAAAAACAGAGCCACCGAGATTCTCTAAGAAGTCTTCACCCCTTAAACACTAGCCTCATCAAGTATTTTCGCCATAAAGGGGACCCAGATTTAGATGGCCACAAAGATGAAGACCGACCCATTCAAACGGGATCGAAGCAAATTTGTGAGTATCACGATCACGGGCATTTGATTTGAGGATTGCATATATCTCCGCCGAGAAATCAAGTCTTCATACAAAACGGAGGTTAGTTAGATTCTCGCGGGAGGAAAGGAATCGAGAGGCCAATCGTCGAGGACCTTGGAGGGAGTTATAGAAGGTCTCGAACGGGCGGAACCAAGACGAGGGACGAAGTCGAGAGAGGTTCGACGTAACCAAGAACGGAAGGGATATCCGAGAAGAACCCATCCAGAACCAGGAGGTCGTTCGAGAGATCCACACCATTGCCGGAGGAATTGCTGTGGAGGAGACTCGAATCGCAAGAAAGGCATATGCAAGAAGTCGCAAGGCCGGAGGTGTATCGCTACATAGGCCCTCAAGGCGGCAAGGACAGATTCGGTGGTGTTGTCATTCTCAGAGGAAGACGCTCGGGGGGTGGTGATGCCTCATGACGATGCCCTGGTAGTAACCTTGACCACAGCTAACCATGGGATACATCGAATTCTCGTGGACAATGGAAGTTTCGCTGACATCCTTTACTGGCCGGCCTTCCAACAAATGGGTATCGATCGTGAAAGGATCAAACCATTTGCGTCCCCATTAGTCGGATTTGGCGGAGAAGTTGTATTCCCAATAGGGATCATTCCCTTATCTGTAACAGCAGGAACAACACCTCAACTAGCTACTGTGATGGTCGATTTCTTGGTAATCGATCGGCCCTCCGCTTACAACGCAATTGTGGGTTGGCCCGCATTGAACAAATTGAAAGCAGCAACATCGACCTACCACCTCATGATGAAGTTCCCGACGGAGGAGGGAGTCGGAGTGGTGCGGGGCGATCAATTGGCGGCAAGGAAGTGTTACAACACTTCGATGAAGAGGGTATCGGATTCGACCACACTCACAATGGCTTCTGTACACGAGGTCAAAGGGGAACCAGTAGAGCCGCTAGAGGAAGTTTCAATTGGGGAAGGAAGGGTCTTGCAGATAGGAACTTGTCTAGAGAAGGAAGTTCGAGAAGGCCTTGTGGAATTCCTTTATAGGAATGTGGAGGTTTTCACCGGTCACACGAAGATATGCCGAATTAGCCCCAGGAGATTGTCCATGTGTTAACGTGAACCCCGCGCCAAGAAACAAAAGCGAAGAAAGTTTGCACCCGAAAGGGTTGAAGCAATAACTATGGAGGTCGAGAAGCTCCTAAAGGCGCAATTCATAGAAGAGTTTCATTACCCGGAATGGCTGGCCAATGTAGTCTTGGTAAAGAAGTCCAATGGCAAATGGAGAATGTGTGGACTTCACCGACCTCAATAAAGCTCCCAAAGACAGCTTCCCTCTCGCATTGATGCTTTGGTCGATTCCACCTCCGGATACGGGTTGCTCAGCTTCATGGACGCATTTTCTGGATACAATCAGATCTTCATGCACCCACAAGATCGAGAGAAGACTGCATTCATCACCAATCGAGGCCTATATCACATAAGGTTATGCCCTTCGGTTTGAAGAATGCAGGGCTACCTACCAAATGATCGGTGAACAAAATGTTCCAAGCCATAGGGAGGAACATGGAGGTATATGTAGATGATACGGTCAAGAGCAAGGAATCGAGGATCACATCCATGACCTTCACGAGGCCTTTGCCACTCAAGCAAGATGGAATGAAATTGAACCTCGCAGTGCGCTGGGGTATCCTCCGGGAAATTCCTGGGGTATATGGTCTCAGAGAGGAATCGAGGCCAACTAAAAGATTCGAAAGATGCTCCTCAAATGCAATCCCTCAAGACAACAAGCTACATACAAATGCCTAATCGGACGATTAGCGCCTTAAATGTGTTTATCTCGCCCATGCATACAATGCCTTCCTTTCTTCAAAATTTTGAGGAAGGCCTTCGAGTGGAGAATGAGTGCGAGGAGGCCTTTTTCCAACTTGAAGGCGACACGAGTCCTCCTTGTTGAGCCGAACTATCCTGGGGAAGTCCTATGCTTATATTTCTGTTACTCTACGCAATCAGTGCACCTTGATCCGGAAGATGAAGGAACATGGCGGTGTATTTTAAGCAAAGTGCTTCACGGTGCAGAAAAGAGGTACCTAGATCGAGAAGCTTGCTTTGCCCTCATTATGGCCTCGAGAAAGCTTCGCCTTATTTTCGTGCCCATACCATCCGGTTCTCACGAGTACCCTCCAAAGGTGATGCAAAAGCTGGATTTATCGGGTAGATTGGACAATTGGGCGATCGAGCCGACATGATCTCGAATTCATCCCTCAAATGCCATCAAGGGTCAAGCGCCGCAGACTTTCTCGCCGAATTCACAAACATGCCGGTTGAGGAACCGGATGGAGAAAATGGGTGGTCTACGTCGATGGTTCATCGACAAAGAAGAAGGGGTGCAGGATAGTACTTTCACTCCGGATGGGGAAGAGTTGAGCAGCCTTGAGGCTGGAATTCAAGACCACCAACAACGGAGTACGTCGGGGCCTCGAGTTGGCCCCGAACTAGGAGCCGATTCCGTGGAAATGGAGTGACTCCCAAGTTATCGGGGCATATCGAGGAGAATTCGAGGCCAAGGAGAAAAGATGAAGAAGTACTCACAAAGGTACAAAGCATGCGACGTCGAAGTTTCCGCATCAAAAAGATTCCACGAGAAGACAACGAAAAGCATATCATCCGCCAAAATGGCGCTAACAGAGACAGAGGAGTCTCGATGAGAACGAGGGAATCATCCGATTCTAAGTCACCTCGATTTTCGAGGAGGCCTCGAAGCGCTACCAAATTTTCATTCAATCGAGAAGCCCTGATTGAGGCAGAAAATCTTCAGCTACTTGAATGGACTACTCTACAAAAGAGGATTCACTTGCCTCTCCTAAAATGTATTTCCAAAGAAGAAGGAAATTACGCTCGGGAAATACATGAGGGAATCTGTGGAAGTCATTGGGAGCTAGGGTGCTGGCTCATAAAGTAAGGGTGATTCTACCGCCAAACATGTAAAGATTCAACAGAATCAGGTATTGTGACAAGTGCCAACGATTCGAAACATCACCAAACAACCCCGAGGAGTTGACGGCAATTTCTCCCATGGCCTTCTCACAATGGGTGGATATAGTGGACCGCTGTCGAGGAAAAGGCGTCCGATTCAGTTGTCGCAGCGGGATTACTTCACCAAATGGACTAAGTCGAACCCTTGGTGAACATCACGACTACAGCCATCCAACGGTTCTTATGGAAGAATGTCATCTGCCGCTACGGTGTGCCACACGCGTTTGTCACCGATAATGGGAAATACCGGCGAACCATTCCGAAGTGGTGTAATTGTATTAAGAATTACTTTCTTTTCTCCGGACATCCGCAGAGGCAAATGGGCGGTGGAAGCCACCAATAAGACCATTTTCAAAATTTTGAAAAAAAGCTAGGTGACAAAAAAATGCGGGCGACGACCTCCCGGAAGTCCTTTGGGCCTATCGAACCACCAAGAGAACTCCTACAGAAGAATCCCCTTACGCTCTAACATTCGGAACTGAGGCAGTCATTCCGGCAGAGCTTGGATCGAGAAGCTTGAGGGTCAAATCGTACCAAAAGGAGGCAAACGCCGAAGGGCTAAAGCTCCATTTGGACCTCCTACTGCAAGAAAGGCGTGATTATGCCCAGATCACACTCTCAGCCTATCAAGAAAGAATGGCGAAGTATTTTAACAGGAAAGTGAACCGTCGAAGTTTCAAAGTCGGAGATTTAGTCCTGCGTAAAGTCACTCTCACCACCAGGGATCCAGTCGAAGGAAAGCTAGCTCCAAACTGGGAAGGACCTTACAAAGTGGTTAAATGCCAGAGACCAAGAGCGTATTACCTCGAAGACTCAACGGGGAGAGCCCTTCCGAGACCTTGGAATGCTAATCACCTTAAGAAGTATTTCGTTTAAAAAGATTGTAATTCATACTTATTCTTATTTCTTTGATTTCAGTTCGAATTGATACAATAAAAGGAACGCTCGGAGTTTCTCTTCGCAAATATGTGGAATCAGTTGGAATAAAGAAACAATGTCACGGCCCGATACGAGACCTGGTCTCCACCCGGGCTCGCATCGAAAGCGACATTCAAAAAAAATAATGTCCGGCCCGATCGAGACGGTCTCCACCAGGCTCGGCATCAAAAGCCTGACATTCAAAAAAAGAAAAAACAATGTCGCGGCCCGATACGAGACCTGGTCTCCACCAGGCTCGGCATCGAAAGCCTGACATTAAAAAAAAAAAAAGAGTCATGGCCCGATACGAGACCTGGTCTCTACCAAACTTGACATCGAAAACCTGACACTTTGAAATGAAATCACGAGGTCGAGACTGGTCTCCACGAGTTCGACTGGTCACTCTTCACGCATCGAGACTGGTCTTCACCGATCGCATCGACGCTTACTCGATAACGACGATCGAAGCGAAAAGTAAGAATCACATGGTCTTCTCAAAACAACATCGAAGTGACAATCCCAAAACACTTTTCGAATTTTCGAGAAGAATACCTCGTCAATTGATTTTTGATTATTTTGGGATGAATCGCGCAAGGTTATGTCAAAAAGTTTCCATTCAAGTAAACATATTAATTGAAATATAATAAAATATGTTTCATTAATTTCTGAATTTACAATATGGTACAAGGAAATATATACAAGTTATTTAACAGAGCCTACGGCTTCTTGGGGTCTTGGGCGGTGGAGGTTCCTCAACGCCCGTCGTGTTCTTCTCCGCTCTCCACCTTCCAGGGCGCTTCCGTCGGTGACCGGTCAATCCCTCGACATCCGGCATCTCCTCGCGACCAGCGATCAAGTCGAATGGCCTCTTTCTTCATGGGGATGTCCTGGATATTAACTGAGTTGAGGTCCATCTTCCGAGTTGGGTCCCTCCACGGGCTCTAAAGGTCTCGAATCTCAGGTGAAGCCCATCCTCCACGCCAGTCTCGACTCGAGGCAAAAGATAGCGATGTAGGTAATCACCGCCGCCTTGACCTCCTTAAGCTCCAACCTCATACCCTTGCAGGCGTTAAAGTGTTGAACTTCTCCTCGGCGACGACCTTGCCTTCCACCGCTCGCTCCACCGAGACCTTACTCTCCGCCAGCTGCTCAAGAATGTCGGAGTGCTTCTCCTCGAGCAACTTATAATCCTCCTTAAGGATGGAGTGGTCCTCTAGGAGTTCTGCGTTTTCTGCCTCGAGAACGTGGTGGTCCTCTCGAAGCTTCACGTTCTCGGAACGCAGCGCTCGATCTCCTCGGAGAGCTTCGAGAGCTTAGCCTCTGCTCGATCCCTAGCCTTCGAAGCGTCTGAGGCCTCGCATTCCATCATGGCGGAATGCTCCGCCAGAACCCGGAGGTCTTCCTCGTGCTTGGCCACGGACTTCTTGAGGTTTGCATTCTCCTCCTCGACCTCCGAAAGCCTCCCTTGTAAGTTCTCCGGCCCACTATCGAAGAGAAACCTTCCGCATATAGCGATGCAGGAGGATCGTGGACGGAGGAAAGCCTAGACAAAGCCAACATGATGTTAGAAAAAAAATTTTTGGAAAATAAGGTTCAATGATGACACTTACCGCTTGCATGGTCAGATCTCCTCGGCACCCCACGGAGGGTTATATCCGCTTCAGGAGACCATCGTGATCGACAAGGTCGACACGGCCTTGAAGGTTATCTTTAAAATCCCCTCAAGTTTTAGCCAACTTCCCAGCGGTCCAGTTGGCCCCTTGTTTATCTCAACCGTATTCTCAAAGCTCGAAGCCCTGGATGCCTCGGAAGCGTTTGGCCTCACCTTCCTTCCTTTCGACCCTTAGAGTCGGACTGAGGCCTTGTCGGTTCGGAGCTCGGTTCCCACCTCGGGGATCGGGGACAATGCCTTGGAGCCTCCTCCGCGCTTTAGGGAGGCCCCCATGTTGTCGCCCGGCCAACCCTACCGAATCATCCGACATCATCTCGATATCCTCCGAGAATGTGCGGATGTTCAGCCAAGAGGTTGACTCAATGCAGAATACTCCCTCTGGCACTCGACTCTTCTTCAACCACCTTGGCCACCGCCATAGGAGCAGCCAAGACGCTCGTTCGCAATGAATTTCTCCACCTCCTAGCGGCGGAATTGAGGGGCACGGCCTTTTTCCTCAGAGGCCAAGAATCCGGCTATATTAGCGCCGTGACACCGGTCCCGGTCCTGGGCATCCGTTCGCCGCCTTGGTCAGCTTTCTCTTTTTCAAGGGGAGCCTCGATAACCTCCACGACTCCTCGACTTGAGTGTGCCTTACGGGATCCGGAAGGTCCTCGATAGGCCCACCTACTTGGGCTCTCTCCTCATCGTAGCTTAAGCACCGCCACCTTGAGGGCTTCTCAAGTTTCTCCACCAAGAGGCCCTTCGTCAGCGGTTTATGGGGAGTGAAGGAGGTGGAACCTTAGGCTCCATTTTAAAGTCCCTTGATCATTATATAGGCGGCCTTGTGGGCTTCGGTGTACGACTTTGCCTTGCCTTGTCAACGACCCTTGGCTTCACTTGGCGGCCAAAGGGCCTCACCCTTTCCCTTCGAGGGTAGAGGCCCGTGTGTATTAGCGGGGACAGGGTCAGACGATGGGGTCAGACAAGCCGCAAGGATCATCGGTGGCCTCATTGGGCGTCGGAAGGATTGACATAGACAAATTCGGATAGCTTCGCGGATGTAATAAGGCTTCTGACAAACATCATTTTTGGGTGCTCTCGACCCCACTTGATAACACTGTTGACCCGATGAATCATCTCGGGAGTCAAAACAGGCTCGTCATGGGCTTTGGCGAGGGGGTCGTTAATGTCTCGGGGTACCCTAGGACCCTTAGCTTTCTCAGTGGGAGTGAACTCCCACTGTCCCGAAACGAAAAAATACTTGTTCTTCCATTTGGGGTTACTCAAAAATTGAGAGTCGATTTGAATAAACTTTCCCTTTTTCGTCTGGAAGTTGTAGGCTGCAGAGCTCTGTGGGTTCTTTTGAAGCCGATACATGTGCAAGAACTCTTTTATCGTAAGTGTATGATCTTGGCCCAGGGCTAAGGGCCACAAGATCACACACGCAAAGAAAGTTCTCCAGGCGTTTGGCGACAGTTGGTGGGGTGACAAGTTAAGAAAGCCGAGTAGCTCTCTAATTATCGAAATGAACGGAAGTCGTAAGCCGCGCTTGAACATGTGCTTCATATACATGACTTCGTATATCCGACCGAAACCACGGCGCGAATTATTTTCATCAAAACGGATTTTGATGAAACTTGGAATGAAACACTCCTTTCTTATGCGCCTTTCATCAACAACAGTCAAATGGGATGCCCAGAAGGCAGGGTGGGTTTCTCCCAAACCGTCAGAGTCGTGTCCGTCCTTTGTCATCTTTAAGAAGATATAGAAAAGTTGGAAATGTGGTATGAATTAGAAGAAGCAGAAAGATGATCACACGAACAAATAAGTTTGAAATATGATTCAGCGGTTTTATAGGCAACGAAGGAATGAAGCGTTGGCGTGATGCCGATAATCAAGAGACATTAAAACCCGGAAAAAACGCTTTCAAAACACTGAAGACTCTTCAGAATCCCCTCAAAATGCTTCGACTTCCGACGGTGGCGGATCATTATGACGGTACCGCGTTTCGACCACTCGACTTCGACACGTGGCGAACCCATTTCACTGCAGCGCATTAAATGTCCGACGTCTCCTCGAGCCAACCAAAGCGTCTCGAAATATTTTTGGTGGAATTCAAAAATTTTCCCGCCCAAATGTACCGAAAAAAAAAAAAAAAAAGTCCTCGTACAGTCAACATGTTTTGAGAGTTTGATCCATTTTTCATAACACATGAAAATTTCCATGAATCTTCGGACAAGGAAATTGGGGAGTGCTGTTGGATCATGGATCAACCTCCTAAAAGCAAGCCTTGACCCGTTTGGAGCCCACGACCGCTTGGCCCGACATCTCGAGGCCGAGGACTAAGGACTCGAATCGAGACCTCCGGGACCTAGGGTCCCAGTTCTCGATTGAGACTCCACGTCCGAGACCTTCTCAAGACATAGGGCTCAATTGAGGCCTCGAGACCTAAGGGTCCTAGGCTCTGAATTGAGGCCCCATAATCGAAATCTTCCACGAAGATTGATTACGAATTGAGGCCTCAGAGACCTAAAGGTCCTAGGTTCTGAATCGAGGACTCCACGTCGAGCACAGGAACCGAGGTTTGGTAATCTATCAACGAATTCAAAAATTCAAATGACAACTGCCAAATCCTATCTTGATCTCCAAGATCAAGGAACGAGTAATCGCTTCTTAGATTCACGATAACAAAGCGCCTGACAAATCGGGGAAGAGCCAGTCATTAACTAGATGACTGTCACTCCATGCCTATATAATACAAGTCTCCATCACATGCAAAGGTAAGGCAACTCTAGCACATTTCAAGCTTTAGTTGTTTCTCACTTTTTCTAGCAGTTCTTGACTTAGGCATCGGAGTGACCTGACTCACCCTCTTGACCCTATTGTCTTTTTCTTTGTGCAGCATTCATACACGGAGCAATCAATCCAAGAGTCAAATCAGCGTACCACGTCACCAGTCGAAAACTGTGCATCAACAATCTCAATTCTCAAATATGAAATCACAACATTTCAAAATCCTAAGCCCCATCAAACAAGAACACGTACGTCACAAAAAGATAGTCCAACAAAAACGTCTAAACATGATAAGATTGTCCAATAAAAACCCCCAATCAAAATATGCTTAGGTAACAACTCATAATACATTATTAAAATTAAGAAATGATAAAGGCACAACTTTAGCCCCTTCTTTTTTTTTTTTCTTATGTGGTCATTTAAAAAAAAACAAAAACAAAATTAAAAAAAAAAATCTGAAAAAATGGTCATTATTATGAAGAAAAAGATCATTTTTTGTATTTTTTTTAAATACCAAATAAAAAAAGGGACTACATAGGATGTTATTGCTTCATAATTTTTTTTTAAAATTTAAAAAAAAAGGAAAAAAAAAAAAGAAAGAGAAAAGTTAGGTAAAAAAGTTGTGCCTTTATCGTGCCTCTATTAAATTACTACACTTCTACTTACTTGCAACTTGAATCTAGGCCAATAAAGATAGGGCTGGCAAAACAAGTCGACGGGTTGACACCACCTGTTTAGAGTAAACCCAAACACGACCCATTTAGCTACCAGGTCACCCTCCCAAACCTGTACACAACACAGCTATTTCACGGGTTATCCGACACCACCTGCTTAACCCGTTTAAAATAATGGGTTGTGTCCCATTTAACCCTAAATAAAGGCCATATAATACTTTTTAAAACCCATTACACTTTTTCGAATGTGAATCCTACCAAAAAATCAAACACTTTTCACATTTATATCAAATCAAAACATTTTTTCAGACTACAACCTAAACACACTTTTCAAAATCAAACATATATACTTGTTAGACATGAAGGACTACATGAATACTTTTGATGGTTGGTTTGACATGACATTCAATCAAAACTTCATTCCTCAGTTATGGTTTCTGGGTACGGGGGAAGATTATCGGGATAAGGATCCTGTCCAGTTCATAATGGACTGGACTGGATCCAGTTAAAGGCTGAGATTTTCCTATGCAAATCTAAGAAAATCTAAGGATGCAGAAAAAGACACATCATTTTGTAGCTTCCCATCATTAAGTTCTTTTTGTAAAAAAAAAAAGGTTTTTAGTTTCTGGTGCTGCACACTTAACAAGAGGAAGGTTATTTTATTAAAAAAATGATGTGTCTTTTTCTACACTCTTAGATTTGCATAGAAAAATCTTAGCCTTTAACTGGATGCTGTCATGTCCATTATGAACTGAATAGAATCCTTATCCGGATTATCAAGAGACAGTTTTTTTTTTTTTACCAAATTGATTAAAAACAAATTCTTCTAATACAGTATATTAAACCGTAAATTGAATGATTTTATAAACAACGGATTTCATAAAACATTGAAAAAGTAATTAAATACAAAATCAAATTACAAACCACCACGTCCCAACTCGCCTTTATCCATCCCCGGTGGTGGTGGTGGAGCTGCGCATCGATGCGCCATGGCATCATGATATGCATGACCATCAACTTCTCTATGTATTCCATCATCAAAATTAAGCGCATAACTCTACGGATCATACTGAAATTGCATCCCCCTTTTCTTCTTCATTCCATGCATACCAAAACACCCCCTAAACTCCTTCCACTTCGGCCTCCCCAATACCTCCGACTCCGACAACTGCTTCACCTTCCTCGTTATTTTATTCACCATCCAATTTTCTTCTTTCTCCCCACCTTGTTGCCGTTGCCAGAGTAGATATCTTCCACGTATGCCATCGTTATTTGTTCGCCATCTCAAGCAAATCCCTCGGAAACAGCCGCAAGACGAAGATGTGATCTTCTTAGCTTCATAATCTTCAACGTACTCGAGTTCTTCTAAATCATAATTTTCACTGAAGAAGACCAGTTTTTCATGTGGGGTGGCCATGGGAGAGAGAGAGAAAGAAAATATGAGAGATCGAGAGTAGTGCTTTATATATATAAAGGATTAATTATTCATTAGAGACATAATCCAATACGAAGAAGATCTTTAATTTGTCCCCAAAACCTTCATTGTTGTGAGTCCAAGTTCACCTTTCACTGACCATGGCCAGCTCACAATCCACATGGTGCATGCCACTTGTGTCATTTTTTGTGACTCTATTTGTTTAGAAATCCTAGTAGATTTAACATTAGGAATCATAATACATTTTGAACGGATAAATTGTGTATCTCTAAATATTATGACTCTTATAATTTATTATTGTAAATCCTATATAGTTACCATAGGAAATAATTATTTGATTATGATTCTTATTTATTATTTATATATTGTAAATTAATCTTAGTTTCCTTAGGAGAGGATTATTTTTTGCCTATGCCCATCTCAATATACATTCCTTGATAGTAGTGAATATAAAACAATCTTGCCTATCACGTTAAATTGATCTTGTGATTCTTGTGTGTCTACTTCTAGCTTTTTTATTTTTTATTTTTTTTTATTTGTACGGATATTTTTCTTGTGTGCATGCGAATCTAACGCTATTTCTATGCAGAGTTTCCAGTATTTTATTACTCCCTCCTAATAGAGAACTTGTTTTATTTTTTGGGTTGTTTATAGATTTAATTAAACCTATACTAATTTGTCGGATAGCTAAGATGTGGTGTGGTGGGTATTCTTTATTTGTATTTATTGGGTTATTTGGTTATATGGGTTTGAGCTCTGAGAGATTGGGGTCTAGGCCTTGGCCCATGACTTATTAGTCAAATGGCCCAAACATATTTATTTTTTTAACATGTAATTTTTTCGATACTTGTGAGAATTACATACTTTATTTATTATATATCATATTTTAACAAGAAATCTTTCGTATTTAATTTAAAATAAGATTTAAAGCATAACAACTCTTACACAACATCTTTTATGGAATAAATTTGCTCATGCTTCTAAAAGCAGACTAGATTGAAGATCATGCTGGCCCGAATTTCCTTAAAACTTTATTTAACCGGCCGTAAGACACCTCACACCAAAACTACTATTGTTCAGCTTAAAGGCCAAGAACAAAAATGAGACATAAACAAAAAACCTAAAAACACCTCACTCCTAGTGGTGACATAGAAACTGGATTGGCGATCGATGATATCAGACCGGCGTGTGGGATTGTGGATGAGCGGATCTGCCTGACTAAAGTTGTACCAGTGACAACGTTCCTGACATGCCGGCGCATGGGCAGCAAATTGATGCATGAAGGTCGGTGGGATGGTAGTGGACATAAAAAAAAAAAAAAAAAAAATCCGTTGTGTTATTTGTGATTGTTACAACTAAATGCTTTTTTGATAATATTTCTGTTCTTTTTCTAAGTGCATCAACTTGGTTAGATTCCTCTTGTCATTCATCAAATTCATTTGGGTTTTCGGTAATCTTGGGGATTGAGAATTTTGTGGTCTGATGCACGCCCAAGGAAAGATGACTCCACTCTGTTTTTGTGGAGTGAAGATTGGTCAATTGGCAATGACAGAAAGACCACATCTTTGCTTATAAATTCAATTGGGATCAAAGATTTGTTGGTGGTTAGTGGCTCTTGATTTGATCTGAAATGGATGGTGCAACTCTTTTTTCATGAAGCAAGAGAAGGACGCGTTCTTAGTCGTAATTTTCTGGTCGGTGCCAAATGGTTTGATAGATTTTCATGTTCAAAGGCCTTTCCTCCTTTGCAAGTGACAGTGCAACGCCTTTTATGTAGCAAAGGGAAGCATGCCTTGTGTGGCCCATTATTTTCAAGCTTTTGCGGTTATGGGAAGCAAGCTGTGCGAAGGCAAAAGATTAGACAGAGGAACTTACCTCCATGAGCTAAAGCAAATTAGATGTACTTCTAATGATGGAGATTACTTTCAAGTTTTTCCTGAATGCCAATACTGGGAAGTCCCTCTTTGAACTATAATGAAATTCCCTGTACATGTCTTTCTTCGTAATCATAGATTCAATTCCTAAAATTGTTGGTATAGCACCTCCTTGTCTCTTCAGCCAATACAAATTGATAAAAGAAAAAAAGGAACCCACAGAGCTTTCTCATGGATATATTCGGAAAGAAAAGACAAAACTGTTATTGCAAACTTGGGCTGTGAGAGATGGTAGTTATTATGAATGAATAAAGGAGGAACCTTGATTGATGAACTTGATCACTGAAACAGCTATGTTGCTTAATAAAAGAAGGCCACAAGCTTTTCTGAGTGAATAGAGATCACAAATTGAGATATTTGAGGTTTACCTATAGTTCTTACGGTAAATTTATAGGGCAGCCAAATGTCAACTAGTTGTATGTATGTTAGGTCAGTGAGGGAAAAATTGCATATAATATTTTCAATTAGTTGGAGTTCATGGTGGGTATGACTTAGGAATATGCTCTAATTGCAAGTATGATTTTAATTGGAGCTGTAAATCTGTTGAAGCCTAGATGCATGCATGAAATTCAGACATTTTCACCTAAGCTAGAGGAGATCAGGGAACTGAAATTTCTATATACAAGCAAAATTAGCTGCAACTCTGTATCCTCTGTAGTCAGAGTTTCCTTATCTGTATTTGTTTATGTTTTTTCTATTTCAACAAGTATGATAGATTTATCCATATTTAGTTCTAGAAATACATGGCAACATTTTGATAGGAACCCAAGGGTTTTTGTCGATTGAATATTAGAAAATATAGAAATTAATGGGATAAATCAACCACTCCGAGGGAATCGAACCTCCAATTGATCGGGATCAACCTCCAATTGTACTTAAAGCAATTGATGCCTGCTCGCCATCCATACTTTTTATATGTTAAAGGACCAAATTGAACAAAGAGGCCTTCAACAAATTCCTACAAAGTCCTTGGAAAAGACTTTTTGTTAATTACAAAAAAGAAGAAAAAAAAGTTTTTGTATATGTTTATGCGGTTATCAGTTATCTGCCTCACCAGCAAGGTCATATTGAGTCATGAGAGCTAGTTTAACAATTAATTTAAGCTTATAAGGCCTCTGCCTTTTGCTGTCCCTCTGCCTTTTGTTTTTCCGTAAATTTTCTTATCATGATAATATCTTTTTTTTTTTTTTTTCTTTTATCTTCTCCTGTCTTTTTAATGTAGACACATTATGTTCTGTTGCTTTGTTCCTTTAAAGAACAACTGCAACAACATGTCCGGGTCCATGCAATGGAGGCAGTAATGGCTTGCTGGGAGATTGAGCAATCCCTGCAAAGTTTAACAGGTGATTTTCTGTTATACTATCCTATTTGAATTTGTTCGTTTCCAGTAGACTTTACTGCTAGCGTAAAACAAATGTCTTCCATGGATTATTTCAGCCGCTCAACTTTTGTTTGCTTCCTTACTCGCTGTTCGTTGTTCTCCACAGTTAGTAACTAGTACTGGCAGTTATTTTGTGGTGGCAATTTTTAATTCTTTTCGTTTTTCCTCTGCGTGCCCCCCACTAAGCAATATTGGATACCCTCTATTTTACGATATTCTTGAATATTCAGCTGTTTCTTGAAATATATCCTTTGCATGAATGACTTTAGAATTTTGTTTTATAGATTATTTCCATAACATCTTTTTAATCTTTGTGTCATGACCAATTGGAATCTCCATCTCCGGCTTTGATTCTGTGAATTATTACTGGATCCCATGATCTGTCATGAAATAACCATATGTTAGATTGCAAGTCTTTTTTGTTTTTTTTTTTAACTGTCATGCCTTCTTTCTTTGGGAAGAGAACGTTATATTTGTCAAGATAATGAGTTCCAAAGCATTAGTTAAAGAGTAATACTACCCTTCGCATTAAAATTTCACACCAACTTCACACAAGTTGTATTTAAGCCTTGCCCTGATGACTTTCTATGTTTGTGGAACATTAAAATCTTCCTCTTTATACTCTGCTATGTAAGCAATTGCATGGGATAATCGTGAGTACCAAAGTTATAATTGCTCCCACGTACTGTATGAGCAGGGGTCTCTCCAGGTGAGGGTACAGGTGCAACAATGTCTGATGATGATGATGACCAAGTAGATAGCGATGCCAACTTGTTTGATGGTAGTTTGACGGTCCAGATAGCATGGGCTTTGGTCCTCTTATCCCAACAGAGACTGAGAGGTCCTTAATGGAGCGTGTGAGGCAAGAGTTGAAGCATGAACTGAAACAGGTAATCGAAGGAATTGTTAATTGCCAAGTATTATTTCGTCTTCAACGGTACCAACTTGTGTTCTCTTTCTTTATAGGGTTACAAGGAGAAGATTGTAGACATACGGGAGGAAATTTTACGCAAGAGAAGAGCAGGAAAGCTTCCTGGGGACACCACCTCTGTCTTGAAAGCTTGGTGGCAAACACATTCCAAGTGGCCATACCCTACTGTAAGTTTTGCCTAATTAGAAGCAGTCAAGGAATCGTTTTAAACCTGCTAATTTGAGATCATAATAGGGGAAAAGCCCTTCATTTTTTTATCACATAAAACCTCAGCAAGGGAGGGCCCTTCGGACCCACCCTTAGGAAGTAAACCCTGCATACATGACCCTACTCGTCAGAATCGTGTATCAGGTAATCGAGGGAAATTCTAAGTGCGGAATCGAACTTAGAATGTCCGAGTATACGGCTCATCTCAAGTCTGCCTTTTAACCATTAGGCTGCACCCTGACGGATAAAAGCCCTTACTGCATGCCAAGCATAAACTAGACTCTAGAGCCACTAAGAATCCCCCACAATGTCTGGGGTTATACTCATGTAAAAAGCCACAAATTTTCTTTCCTACAACAATTATTGTAAGGGTGCATACACATGCAGAAAACAAACACTACCACGTACAAATTATACCGTCTGAAACGGCCTTTTTCAAGAACCCTTAAGCGAGTCAGCTGCTTACAAGTTAATTTTTAGTTATGTCAAACCAAATGCAGAAAACATTTCTGATGAATACCTAAATTCTATGAACGTTCAGGAGGAAGATAAGGCAAGGTTGGTACAGGAAACTGGTTTGCAATTAAAGCAGATAAATAATTGGTTTATTAATCAGAGGAAGAGGAACTGGCACAGCAATCCTTCAACTTCTACAGTCTTGAAGAGCAAACGCAAAAGGTAGTCCAATTAAAGCATGTCTGCTTGTTTGTTGAAATTTCTCATGAGCTTTGCACCAACCATAATTTGAAAAGAAGTAATGCAGGTGAAAATAGCCGATCGTTTCATTTAAATGGAAGAAATTCAAGAAAATTCCTGAAAAGATCTATGTACGTACTTCCTCTCAAGTAATCAATCCAACATACACAAAATTGTGACACCATAAGGATTCATGGTATGGCCATGGATTCAAGTAAAATACCAGTATTCTGCTTCTTCAGAAAGAAAAAAGGCTGACATAGAGGATGAGGTTGGGATGATGAACCCAGTTTGTAACATTTCACAGATTGGTCAGAGGATTCAGACACTGGTGCATACGACACCGATCTCATTAGCAACTCCAGCATTTAGGATTTATAATACTGCAACTGAATTGGATGCATTGGCGGGATTATGATTTTTGTTTCCTTCTTGCCTGTGAATAAGAAGAGTGAGGGGTTGTGGGTGTACAGTGAAATAATCTGTGCATGGTTCCTTACAGTTATACTGTGATTATAGCTTTAATTTGAAAATTTTATTGTAGAGTTAAATTTGTAGCAAAGTGTGGCATAAAAGTTTTTACAGTCTGATTGTTGATGGACCTACTGCTCTTCCAAGCTACTCATGCCATAGCTGGCAAAAAATATGATGTTTGTAGTGTATTTTCCTCCTTTTCTCTCTCAATTGATATGTAGAAGTGACTTGATATATCAGTGCAGATGCAGTTGCTGGTACCATGCTCAGCACTCGAGTCTAATTGGGACAATTTTTGAGTTAATATGTTTGATACAAGTCCAAATGGGTTAGATAGGCAATGATGATAATGGTATG